>OZ012728.1:13913128-15113128 GCA_963942605.1 Poecilus cupreus
GCTATCGGAAACAAAAAAATAAGAAAAGAAAAAACATTGTACTCTGCTGGAACAAAAAATGTCAAAAAGCGATAATAGAAAACAAAAGTGCTTTATACAAATACAGAAAAGACAAAACGCAAAATAACCTAATACACTTAAAGCGGACACGAGCACAATTACGAAGAACGATACTTCAAAGCAAGACAGACTCCTGGGAGAAATACGTATCAACGATCACAACAAGCACAACACCACAAGAAGTGTGGAACGACATTAGGAGAATAAAAGGCGGCAAAACAATACAACGAACAACAATGATAAATGTAGGCACAAGAAACATATCAAACAAACAAGATATAGCTAACGCAATAGCAGACACATTTGAACAAAACTCAGCGGACTCATGTTAACGAAAGAATTTCTAGAGAAAGGTCGACGCAGAAAACGAAGAAATTAATTTCGAAACTGAAGCCAATCTCCCAATAAATACCCCTCACTTTTGATGAATTGAAATATGCTCTAAGAAACATAAAAGGAAAAAGCATCCCAGGATTCGACGGTATTCCATACCAAATGATAGAAAAGCTACCTAAAAAGATGCTAGAATACCTCCTACAAATTTACAACTTTATATGGGAAAACAACAAAAACCCCGAAAATTGGAGAAAAGTTATCGAATTTTAAAGCCTAACAAAAACAAAACATACCCTACAAATTACAGGCCATATCTTAGCAAACTGCTTGAGCAAATTACTACAAAAAATCGTAAACCGTAGACTAACCTGGTACCTGGAATCAAATCACCTACTAATCAATGAACAATGTGGTTTCAGAGAAAACCGTTTCACTATAGACCAAATAATCTCACTAGAAGCAGAAATCCAAAGAGCATTCAAAAACAAATAACATCTAATAGCCATGTTCTTCGATTTACAAAAGGCATACGATCGCACATGGAGGTACTACATCTTAAAATCCTTAAAGGAATATAACCTCAACGGACATATCACAAACTACATAACAAATTTTTTACAAAAAAGAACATTCAGGGTAAAAATGAATGGATGTCTGTCGAACGAAATAACCCAACAAAACGGAGTACCACAAGGCGAAATATTCAGCGTGACACTATTTTTAATCGCAATGAACAAAATAAAACAAGCTATAACTAACAACACCAAACTATCATTTTCTGCCGATGATCTAGTCATATACTATGAAGGTAAAAACATAAACACAATAAAAGAAAAATTACAGGAGGTAACTAAAAACTTAGAAAACTGGGCACTAACAACAGGATTCAGATGTTGAGAACAAAAAACTAAAGCCATGCACTTCTGCAAACTCAGAAAACAACACACAGACCCAGAAGTAAAAATCAACAACACCTCAATGAATTATGAAAAAACGGTAAAATTTCTAGGAGTAACTTTAGACACGAAATTAATATGGTTGCCGCACATATTACAACTAAAAAAGGACTAAACATATCCAAGATAACATACATGAAGCAATACCCAACCAGAGAAAGGATATCATAGTCATGTGGATACCATCTCATGTGGGCATAACAGGGAATGAAATAGCAGACCGAGCTGCAAAAGAAGCAACGACAGAAGAACTAAATAATATTACAGTTCCACACAGTGACCTTAGTGAAAACCAAAATAAAAGAAGAAAGGCAAAAGAAATGGACACGATTGGACAACAACAAACTCAGAGAAATACAAGAACACAAATTGCACTATCAAGACTAAGAATAGGTCACACCCGAATCACTTACACTCACCTAATACAAAAAACAAAGCCTAACATGTGCGACACGTGTTACACACAAATGACAGTAAAACACATCAAAAACAGAATGTAACAAATAAACTACATACAGACAACAATGCAACATACCAGCAACACTAGAACTAGCATTAGCCAATAACAATGATACAGCAAACAGAATGATCAAATTCCTGAAATACACAAACCTCATAAATAAGTTATAATATACAATGTACAAAATAAGTAACAATTGCCGATCTCCATGGCGTAGTGGCTATGTCACTAGCAAGGAGCACCAGGAGATTTCACTTGCATAGTAAAATTAGGTTCGCGTTGTGCGAGCCATCTGCCGGATCTGGCCGCACTTATATTTGCTTACAGAATATTAACGTAGGCTACGATTTATTTAAAGCAATTATTAAAATGTCACATCTGTCATAAATTTTCCAAAAACACAAGTTTATATTGAAAAGTTCTTAAAATTAGAATTTCATCGTTATGTGAAATAATACTTCATTGATGTACAATGGTACGATATTGTAAGTACTTAAATTACAAATATTGATATTTATGTAATTATCATTGATTAATTTTCAGTGGATTTCCATCAACTGGGAAGTACATATATACGAAATTCAATAATCTATTAAGTTCGAAACGAGGACCTTCTTTTCCACCAATCATTTTCCTTTAAATAATAAATTGAAAGATTCATAGAGCATTGCGTGATGGAATTCTAGACTTAAACTAAATTTGAGCATAGGTAAATTTGTCGCTATTTTCAATGCACAAGTAAATCCGATAGAATATAATTATTAATTATGTTTTCAATATTTTTCAAAGATGCGGCAAGAAATATATGCCTTTCTCTGGGAAGTTAGCATGATCTGGGTGTATGATGGAAAATATCAACGTTAGATGAATTGTGGATAGAATGACATTGTTAAATTCACTGATATAAATTGTATCATGCAAATGGATTCTTTCAAAATATATTTTATTTTTGACATATGTGACTTTGATTTTTATTGTCTTGAATAAAATAATTATAAATATTTTTAAAATATGTATAAATATTACATGTGGTGGCATCTAACGGTTGTGGCCGCAATTATAATTACTATGGCAACGACGATACAATTTTTTTACATGTGAGTGGAATCTCCTGGTGCTCCTTGGTCACTAGCCTAGCTCGCCAGGGGTCGTAGATTCGAATCCCACTGAAGAGCATGGTCGTTTGTGTTTACATAATTACATAATCATCCACTCATTAGGCGGCATATGACCATAGAATTTAGTCCGTTTCCCATCTTAAAAAAAAAAGTAACAAATATGTATACCAACCAGAGACAAGACAAAGGAGACGTGTCAGCTACAGCAAAATTGAAAAGGATAGAAGTTCTGCGCCTCTACCGTCGGGACCACAAACTAATAGCGTATATAGGCGGGAAAGTTTGAAATTTCAAATTTGAACAGGAATAAAAATTAATTGAAAACAATAATTATGTATTAAGAAAAATGTTATATTTCAAATTAATGAAATACACATCAAATAACAGAAAATATATACATAATACGTATGTAAGATACATGTTCTGCGTCCATTCTTCATACAGACGGAATATTTGGTAGACGACAAAACGTCAAATGTTAGATCCTCCTCATTGAAACTCCTGCAGCCAGGAACAATACATTTGAAGCCACGCATGAAATAAAAATAATTTAATGACATTTATAATCATGTATAAAAACAAATTAGAAGAAATAAAGATGTAAAATGAGTTGCAAACTCCTTTAAGATTCAAATACAGTTTCAATTAATGAAAATATGTGAAATCGGCTTACCTTTCAAATAAGATGCACTAGTCAGAATAATCACACACAAAATCAACTAAATCAGAGTATTATCGATCCAAACGAAACGAAATCAGAAGAAGTGAATGTTTCAAATTTCAAATGTCACTTGGAAACTTCAAAATAATACGAGTGTGCTGCCACGTAGCGTGAAGACCATGGAACTAATTTGACATTTCTATCACAAGTCATGCATATAGCTGACAGGGCCCTGATACCAACCAATGTAAAATAATATAAGCAATTGTACCGTGGTATTAGTGGCCCAAGCAGGCGAAATACCATTAAATAAATCATTAAATTTAAAAAAAAAACGGTATTTTTCAAAGTCTTATCATTTGTGGTGTTTTTTAGTAAGAGAGCCAAATATGAGCGATTCAAACAACTCCGAGAATGAATGCGATGTTAATTTAAATGAAGTGTGGGACATATGATGTTCTTCGTTAATTCCTCAAAATCTAGGGAGCGCTACGAAACAACATACCGAACTGGTGTATGCCTTTTTTTGTACACAGGTGTGTACAATTAAAGGGTCCAGGTAGTATATGGGCCAAATATTCCATGCAAAAGTCAAAAAATTTGTTATAATATAAATAATAAAATTAATATTTCGAGGTTTTCCAAACTTCTTGCCTTTCTGAAAATGAAGAACGTGGAAACTGGCCTAAAAGAGCAAGTGTTTACACCAGAAAAGAAACGTGCTAGATTTTAAATGAAGCCCCAGATGAAACATTTCTCGTTCATAAGGTAAATTTAAATAATTTACATAATCTATGCCTAATATATTTGTGTATTTAGGTGACAATGATATTGGGAATATCGAGAGCTTGCAGAAGGGAAGAGATACATAATATTAAAATAAAGGACATTCAAGATTGTGTTGAACTGATTATCGTAAAAACCCTAATACGAAAACTAATTTTCAACGGACCTTGACTGTTGTCAATGAAGAAAATGAAGAAATTCAATATTTAAAACTTTAGGAAGTACATGCAACTACGATCACGTAATGCAAAAACTGAACATCTGTTTCTGAGTTTTCGTAACGGTAAATGTACAAATCAAATGCTGGGGAAGGATACAATTGGGAGCCCTCCAAAATTGAAGAACACTTAGAATTGCAAGATGAAGCTAGTTACATCGGTCATTCATTTAGAGGAAGGTGTAGGTGTTCTGGAACTGAAACGACACGGAGGTTGGAAATCTTCGACTGTGAGCCTGAGTTCTACATGATAGCAAAATAACCTTCAATTATTTCTGTTGCATTTGTACTGAGTATAAATTTACTTACTTCCATTTAAGAAAAATAAGTGGTCAACCTGTAGCACTTGAATTTGTCTACAATTTTCGGAGCAAAATATATGATATATTTAGTAAAGATTTACTTTAACCTCCGATATTAGGAACAGGAATTAACCAACAAATTAAACTACAACACATCGTTTTTTATTTATGTATAATATTAAAAGAAAAAGCTGTGCGGTAACGAACAGACTGTGGATCTCCAGATCCTTAATTTAAATTCCATAGCCGACAACTATCATATAATTTCCCCATAATTTTTAATGTCCTCGACCTGGAAGATCAAACACAAATGGATGTTATTCTATATATAACATTTAAAATCATTTGCTTTTTAAACATTTAGTTTAAAATTTACCTGCTTTCCTTGATTTTCCATTTCCTACATGTAAAACTATTAACTGCGAATTATGGAACCTGTAACCATTTGAGTCTATAAATCTAACAAAAATAGTGATTGAGTATAATTACATTCATGACAAGAAGAACAGCATATTTGATAAACTGAAGGAAGTGAAATTTTCTTTACCTTCGGGCGGGTGTGTTGCTGTTGCGTCGCCCTTTATTTCTGTTTCCTGGACCCATTGACATTCCCTGCGAGTTATGGAAGTTGCTGCCTGTTATTCCTGACTGCGAGTTACCATTTGCGTCTACAAATCTAATAAAAATAGTGATTGAGTATAATTACATTCATGACAAGAAGAACAGCATCTTTGATAAACTGAAGGAAATGAAACTTTCTTTACTTTCGGGCGGGTGTGTTGCTGCTGCCACGCCCATTGTTTTTGTTTCCTGGACCGAGTACCATTCCCTGTTCCCCATGGAAATCGCCGCCTTGTATTCCTGTCTGCGTGTTGCCACGATATATGTCGCCAGCTGAGTCAAATTGTATTTGTTCGTTAATATGGTATTGAGAAAAACTACTAAGGGCTTCTATAAATCTAACAAAAATATTGATTGAGTATAATCACATTCATGACAAGAAAAACAGCATCTTTGATAAACTGAAGGAAGTGAAATATTCTTTACCTTTCATAACATGTAATAGCATATAGAGAATAGTAATTAACGTATCAAGGACGTTATAAGGATAATAATGCGTGAGGTCAACAGTGTGCTGCTGATGACTTCTGGTCCGAGGTGTGTACGTTGACTGAAGGCATTATTGTTCTTATAACGCCGTTGATACGTTAATTAGTATTCTCTAGATGCTATTACATGTTATGTTTAGCTTTTGACGAAGAAGAAATATCAGATCTTAGCGATGCACCCAACCTAAAGTAAAGATAATTTCACTTCCTTTAGTTTATCAAAGATGTTGTTCTTCTTGTCATGAATGTAATTATACTCAATCAATACTAACTCGTAACTCAATATTCATAAGTTTACAATTTCTATCTATCAATATAAGTCTGCGTTTGTTTCTATCTCCCAATAGAATCAGTGTTTGTGTATTTTGTGTCCAATAGCAACAAATTCACATCTATAACGCTCGAGAGCGTTATATGGTATATAACTGCCCAACTAGCTTGGCAGTTATGATAACAATAAAGTAACGGTCGGACATTAATAGATATACAATGCACAAGTACTTACCATGCCCGTTGGCAGCAAAAATCACCAATAAAATAAGGAAGACCAACATGATGGAAAAATTTCTAAATTTGTACTGAAGAAGGATTGTAATTTTATATTAAAATATTGTGAAAATCTTATTAAAATTCTGAACTTGTCAATTAAGAGGAACAATAACCAATTATACAATGGGGAATTGTATCAAATTAAAAATAAATAATTGTTTTGATTTAGAACCTTAATCCGGTACCAATATACCAGGATTTAATTATAAAAATTAAAAGAAATGAATTAGTTCATTTTAATAGCTAAATCAAATTAGGTTTGTTTTACTACTTCAAAGTTGAATTTATAATTAAACAATAGGTGCTTATCTTTACCTTGAAACTCAGGGGTAATACTAACCGTAAGCTATAGTTTAATCTTATAAATTATTTTTAAATAATATATTTTTTTCACAAAATTAAGCTTTGACTACTATTTTTGAGGGTGTAAATTGACAGCTGGTAACGCGCAAAAATCACATAACTATTGTTTGACGTGTAGTACAAGAAACGGAATTAGTCATCCACCAAGTTGCTTTTCCTAAAAATTAAAATGTTATATTTTATGTTTAAAAAAAAATGCCGCTATTTTCAGCTCTTTGAAATCGTAGTGCCCCATGCCCCATTATATGTTTATTTAATTATTTACAACATCGTGTGATGCTTTGTTGGACAATTTTGTTTGTCCAAATGAAATTTTATTTACAAAATAATTTTATATCCAATGACAAACTGTCAAATCAGTTTGAGCTAGATTTCTTCCTGGTCTTTTCCTGTTTTGTTTCTTCTTTTCTAGTCACATCAACCCAACGATCATATTTGTGTCTTTTCCATTGTGTTCTTCTTAGTTTCTCTTCATAATTCGTTGGTCTTATACCTGCTGCTGTCTTTATTTTCTACATTTTGTTTTAACCTCCAAAGTGCATTGTCTGAAAATTAATATTGTGCCACATCCAAAATTTTCTTTACCTTCGGTCGGGTGCATCTGGCTCTTTAAGAGCTACACATAGAACGCATTGAACAATTGTACAATTACTTACCAAGTCAGTGAACGGCATCGAAAACCAATAATATTCGGAAGATTTTCATCTCGAACTGTGCTGTTGGACCGCGAATTTCTATTATAATTTTTTATTTTATAATTAAAAAGCAGTATGTGAAATTATGTAACATTTCCAATTTTGTATCAAATTGAAAATAATTAAAAAATTATATGCTTAATCTGAAACCGAACAAATGCGAATAAATGATTAATTATAAAAAAGCGATTTTTAAAAAACGTAAATCTCCGTTGCGATTGTATTTTTCAAGCATTGCAAATTAATTATTTGAAAATATTTCGGAAGTATATGCAAATTTCGATCAAGTAATGCAAAATCTGAACATGTGTTTCTGAATTTTTGTAACGGTAAATGTACAAATCAAGTTGGTGGGAAGGGTACAATATTGGAGGTTGGTCGTCCAAAACTGAAGAACACTTAGAATTGTAAGGTTATGCATCATGCTTTAGACGAAGGTGTAGGTGTTCTAAAACTGAAACGACACGGAGATTTTCAACTGTGGCAAAAAGTTATGTCGAAGATTCCATTTAAAATAAAGTTGAAATAAAAAAAATTTTGCGTAATAGCAACAATGAAGCATGAACAATTCGCTATCATTATATTTAAATAATTGTAATATTACTAACTGTACTTTTCATTTCATTATATTATTTCTGTTCAACTGTACTGAGTATAAAACTTACTGTTCTGTTTTTAACCTAACAACCGGTAAAATCATACCGCCTTGGAAACAGGCATGGTAAGTTGATAAAAAATATCAATCGTGCAAAACTAATATATCGTACAACAAGCATGGAATGGTATTCATTTCCTACGATTATGAAAGTTTGTAGCATGAGCCGAATTCCTATTAAAAATTAAACTAAATTGGGAACGAAATTTACTTATCAGTTTTCGTACAGAAGCCAGTTATTTAAATCTGTATAAGAAACCGGTTTATCAAAATTGTTAAAAAAACAAACATAGAAACCGACATAAAGAAGTATGGACTGATGTCTGCTTAGTGTTCTTCATAGTTGTACGCAGTAACAAGAGAGCAAACGACCCGTTGAATGAACCGGTTTAAAATTTTTAGTTTTCCGGTTTTTAATGAAGTATAAATATTGGTTTCGGTTGACATATATACTTTTGGCTTAAAAATAACAGTTAACCGGTTTTTAAAACCAGTTTCGTGCTCTGGTTCAAAGGGAATAAAATGGATATTTGCATATTTAGGAATAAAGTATCGTGTGGAAATTACTATATTATAAGAAGTAATTGTTGGAAGAGTTATATAATAAATAAGAGTTAATATTGTTCAGATTCTACGTTCCTTATTTTGAAACACACAACTGATATGAAGGTTTTTTTATTCAATAACAAATATACATTTAATATATTTTTTGACACTGTTAAGCAATCCTATATTTTTTACATTACCAACTGTTATTATTTTATTTATTTTATTTTCCATGTCCTTTATTGACTTGCCCCTACAACTGGCAACCCCATTGTATCTCTGTACGGAGTCTATTGTAACACTGCTGCCCCTTCAACTCTGTTCGTCACGAACAGAATCTTCATTGTGGCCATGGAACGGTGTAAGACGGTCAATGGGTACCATTTTCATTTTTCCGCGAGGTGATTTTCGTATACAGTATACAACACGATACGGCCCTTCCTACAGTGACTGAAGCTTCGGAGACAACCCTCGCCGTCTGTATGGGTTATAGAGCCAAACTAAATCACCCCCATTATAGCCTGACTTATCAGCTTGGATGTCAAACCGTGTTTTCATTCTGACGATCGCAAGTTTTAAATTTAGTCGTACCCAGTCATGGATATCGCCCAATTTATTTTGTAAATCTTGTATGTATCCCACTGTAGTTTCTTGTCTTCTACAACATCCAAATTCAATGTCGCAGGGCAAACGAATATCTCTTCCGAAAATTATTCGTGATGGGGTATGTCCAGTTGTGGGAGCGGTAGGCCATCAAGAATATTGGCAGATGTTTGTCCCAATCATGCTGATGTGCAGAAACTACTTTGGCTAGATGCTTTTCGAGGGTGCGATTAAATCTTTAGACCATTCCGTCAGATTGTGGGTGTAATGTCTTTCACATGCCAAGTAATTTACATAAAGCTTGAACTAATTTACTTTCAAAATTTCTACCTTGATCCGAATGAATTTCCAAAGGCACTCCAAACCGACAAATAAGACCCATTAAAAGAACATTAGCTATAGTTTCTTCTTCTTGATTTGGAATCGCGTAGGCTTCTGGCCATTAACTGAAATAATCCATGGCGACTAAGATAAATGTGTTTCCATTCTCAGTTTCTGGAAACGAACCTACCACGTCTACTGCAATCCTTTCAAATGGACTACCAACATTATACTGTCGCATTGTCCCTCTCGTTCTTCGTTGTGGCCCTTTGACTGACGCACATTTGGTACATCTCTTGCACCAATTTTCTACATTTTGGCGAGATTTTAACCAATAAAACCTCTCCCGTATTTTTGCTAAAGTCTTATTGATATCTAAATGACCCCCAGATGTACCATCATGTACTTCTCTCAATACTTCTGCAACACGAGTTTTCGGCAAAACCAGCTGCATGCAGGTTACCGTACCAGCTGTATTTTCCCATTCTCATAGCAGTAATCCTTCATTTATTCTTAACGAATCCCACTGGGCCCAGTAACTTTTCAATATCGGATTTTTATCTGATATTTCTGCCCACGTCGCTCGAATTCCTTTTTCCTTCCAGGCCAGTATATGTCCTATATCATCCTCCTCCTGTTGTTCTTTCCTACTTCGTTCAGGATCCCCACTGTCGTGTGTTTCACTGGAATCTGATTATCTTTCATCTCTGCTCGAAAACAGTGCCGACAATTGCATGGTCTTCTTGACAAAGCATCTGCATTTCCATGTAATTTTCTTCGTCGATGTTCCGTTTGAAAGTCATGAGAGACACTAGGTAGTAATTCTAAAAATCTATCAAAAATATTTACCGATTATAATAACATACATGACAAGAAGAACAGCATCTTTGATAAACTGAAGGAATAAAGATTTCTTTACCTTCGGTCGGGTGCATCGCTAAGATTGTCTGTTTTTTCTGGCTCTTCAAGAGATATAAAGACATAAAACGCAATTACAACTAGTGCGAACTATAAATGAAAGTGAAATAATTGAAATATTGTACAATTACTTACCAAGCCCGTTAACGGCAACCATAACCAATAATGTTACATAGAGAATTGTTGTATAAGTATTGTGAAATTACTATTAAAATTTTTTATTTTGTAATTAAAAGCAGTATGTCAAATTATGTAATATTTCCAAATTTACATCATATTTAAAATTATTATTAAGAAATCCAAAAAAAAAACGATTCGAACAACTCCGAGAATGAATGCGATGTTAATTTAGATGACGCGTGGGCCATTACCACGGCCGCCAACACCAGCGCCACCTAAGCGACCACGTCCGCGTCAACGTCCACCTCCACGTCCACTTCTACGTCCTGGAAGATCAAACACAAATGTATGTTATTCCTGCACCCTGGATGACAATTCCCCGCGAATTATGTAAGTTGCTGTCATGTATTCCTGACTGCGTGTTACCTGTATATCCGACGCCGCTGATAATGATATTCTCCGTGTGTTGCCGGCTGCGGTCGTGTACATTTTGATTGATACCGATCTTATTATTGATGCCGTTTCCAATATGTGAGTTTGAGATAATATTATTTTGATAAATATTATCTAAATATCTATCTCTTGCCGCTACTAGAGCTAGACATAAAACGCAATTGCTACTAGTGCAAATTATAAATTAAAGTGAAAAAAATGAAAAATTGTACAATTACTTACCAAGCCCGTTAACGGCAACCAAAACCAATAATGCTAGGAAGATTTTCATCTTGAACTGTGCTGTTGGACCGCGAATTGTCGTATATATATTGAGAAATTTCAATTAAAATTTTTTATATTTTAATTAAGAAACAGTGTGACAAATTGTGTATTATTTGCAAATTTATACCAAATTTAAAGCAATTAAAGAATTATGTACTGAAAAATGAAAATCTCCGTTACGGTTGTATTTTTGAAACATTGCAATTTTTCAGTCATAATTTGTGGTGTTTTTGAGTAAGAAAGCGTAAAATGATCGATTCAGATAACTCCGAGAAAGAATGTGATGTTAATTTAAATGAAGCGTGGGACATATGATGTTCTTCGTTAATTCCTCAAAAATATCGGGAGCGCTACGAAACAACATGCCGCCTATTTAAGGACTGGTGTAAGGCGAAGAACATATGTGAATCTAACTAAAAATTTTGGATGCTTTATTTTATACACAGGTGTGTACAGTTAAAGAATCCAGGTAGTTTATGGGCCGAATATTCCATGCAAAAGTCAAAAAATTTCTTTACGGTAAAATTAATATTTCGAGGTATTCCAAACTTATTGCGTTTCTGAAAAGGTAGAAATTGCGATACAGACCTAAAAGAGCAAGTGTTTACACCAGAAAAGAAACGTGCCAGATTTTAAATAAAGTCCCAAATGAAACATTTCTCGTTCATAAGGTAAATTTAAATTATTTGCATAATCTATGCCTAATATATTTGTGTATTTATGTGACAATGATATTGGGAATATTTAAGAAGGGAAGAGTCACATAATATGAAAATGAAGGACATTCAAGATTGTGTTGAACTGATTATCGTAAAAATCCCTAATACAAAAACTAATTTTCAACTGACCTTGACTGTTGTCAACCAAGAAAATGAAGAAATTTCAATATTTATAACTTTAGGAAGTACATGCAACTTTGATCACGTAATGCAAAAACTGAACATTTGTTTCTGAGTTTTCGTAACGGTAAATGTACAAATCAAATGCTGGGGAAGGATACAATTGGGAGCCCTCCAAAATTGAAGAACACTTAGAATTGCAAGATGCTAGTTACACGAGTCATTCATTTAGACGAAGGTGTAGATGCTCCGGAACTGAAACGACACGGAGGTTGGAAATCTTCGACTATGGCCCAAAGCTATGTCGAAGATTCCGTTCAAAATAAAATTGAAATCGAAAAAAAAAAAGAATTCTTAATGATAGCAAAAACCCCTTCAAATATTTCTTCTACATTTTTTCTGAGCATAAATTTACTTACTGTTCTTTTTAACTTAACAACCGGTAAAAACAACATATCGCCCTTGAAACACGCATGGTAAGTTTAAAAAGATTAATTGTGCAACAATATATTACGTACCGTGAACTGTAAGTGGTAGTTTTTAAGTCGAGAATGTAGTTTGGGATGTCGAGACCCGTAGGGTCGAGATTTCCTAAACATAGGAGACCTAAAATATCACTTACAGTTCGAGGTTAGTAAGATATTTTTTGCAATACCTGCGTATATATAAGAAAAGGAAAAATAGGTATCAAAACTACAGCTGTCAGATTGAGGTTAGAAATAAAATTTGAATGATATATATATATATATATATATATGTACTTATCGTCCACCGTGAACGGTAAGTTACACTTGTTACAATTGTTACAATTGTCAATAAAAGTTCCACTTACTGTGTTTAAATTTTGTTATTAATGGGTAACTTACAGTACAGGTATTTCAAAAAAATATTTTAACAACTGAATGTTACTTTTAAAGATACTCAACGGGGCCGTGTTTAGAAAGGAAAATGCAACAATTGTTAAAATAAAATAATATTCCAGTATTCGCGATTTAGAATAAAAATTAATGAACGTTGTTGTTGTTTTTTAATTGAGCTGTCATAAAATATATAGAATTGATCTGTCAATAAAAATAGAAAAATACAAGCATTTAGTTCTGCGTTATTGAGTATTTATATTTATAGTTATACAAAACTATAAAAGAATTAATTCAACAACAATAAAGTCCATTTAAGAAGAATAAGTGGTCAACCTGTAGCACTTGAATTTGTCTACAATTTTTGGAGCAAAATATGTGATTTATTTAGTAAAGTTTTACTTTAACCTCCGATATTAGGAACAGGAATTAACCAACAAATTAAACTACAACACATCGTAATTTATTTATGTATAATATTAAAAGAAAAAGCTGTGCGGTAACGAACAGACTGTGGATCTCCAGATCCTTAATTTAAATTCCATAGCCGACAACTGTCATATAATTTTCCTATAATTTTTAATGTCCTCGACCTGGAAGATCAAACACAAATGTATGTTATTCTTTATATAACATTTAAAATCATTTGCTTTTTAAACATTTAGTTTAAAATTTACCTGCTTTCCTTGATTTTCCATTTGCTAGACGTATTACTATTAACTGCGAATTATGGAACCTGTAACCATTTGAGTCTATAAATCTAACAAATTATGATTGGGTATAATTACATTCATGACAAGAAGAACAGCATCTTTGATAAACTGAAGGAAGTGAAACTTTCTTTACCTTCGGTCGGGTGCGTCGCTAAGATCTGATATTTCTTCTTCGTCAAAAGCTAAACATAACATGTAATAGCATCTAGAGAATACTAATTAACGTTTTTAACCTAACAACCGGTTAAATCATACCGCCTTGGTAAGTTGATAAAAAAGATCAATCGTGCAAAATTAGTATATCGTACAAGCATGGAATGGTACTCACTTCCAATGATTATAAAAGTTTGTAGCATGAGCCGAATTCCTGTTAAAAATTAAACGAAATTGGGAACGAAAGTTTAGTATCAGTTTTCTTTCAAAAGCCAGTTATTTAAATCTGTATAAGGAAACCGGTTTATCAAAACGGTTAAAAAAACAAACAGAGAAACCGACATAAAGAAGTATGGACTGATGTCTGCTTAGTGTTCTTCATAGTTGTACATAGTAACCGCAAGAGAGCAAACGACCCGTTGAATGAACCGGTTTAAAATTTTTTGTTATCCGGTTTTTAATGAAGTATAAATATTGGTTTCGGTTAAAATATATACTTTTGGCTTAAAAATAACGGTTAACCGGTTTTTAAAACAAGTTTCGTGCTCTGGTTCAAAGCGAATAAAATGGATATTTGCATATTTAGGAATTAAGTATCGTGTGGAAATTACTATGTTATAAGAAGTAATTGTTGGAAGTGTAATATAATAAATAGGAGTTAATATTGTTCAGATTCTATGTTCCATATTTTGAAAGACACAACTGATATGATATGGTATTTTTATACAATAACAAATATACATTTAATAGATTTTTTGACACTGTCAATCAATCCTATATTTTTTACATTACCAACTGTTATTATTTTATTTATTTTAGTTTCCATGTCAATTATTGACTTGCCCCTACAACTGGCAACCCCATTGTATCTCTGTACGGAGTCTATTGTAACACTGCTGCCCCTTCAACTCTGTTCGTCCCAAACAGAATCTTCATTGTGGCCATGGAACGGTGTAAGACGGTCAATGTGTACCACTTTCATTTTTCCGCGAGGTGATTTTCTTATACTCTATACAACATCGTCTATACGTTTGATCACACGATACGGCCCTTCCTACAGTGACTGAAGCTTCGGAAACAACCCTCGCCGTCTGTATGGATTGTAGAACCAAACTAAATCACCCCCATTATAGCCTGACTTATCAGCTCGGATGTCAAACCGTGTTTTCATTCTGTCGCTCGCAAGTTTTAAATTTAGTCGTACCAAGTCATGGATATCGCCCAATTTATTTTGTAAATCTTGTATGTCCCCCACTGTAGTTTTTTGTCTTCTACAACATCCTAATTTAATATCGCAGGGTAAATGTATATCTCTTCCAAAAATTATTCGTGATGGGGTATGTCCAGTTGTGGGAGCGGTAGGCCATCAAGAATATTGGCAGATGTTTGTCCCAATCATGCTGATGTTCAGAAATTACTTTGGCTAGATGTTTTTCGAGGGTGCGATTAAATCTTTAGACCATTCCGTCAGATTGTGGGTGTAATGTCTTTCACATGCCAAGTAATTTACATAAAGCTTGAACTAATTTACTTTCAAAATTTCTACCTTGATCCGAATGAATTTCCAAAGGCACTCCAAACCGACAAATAAGACCCATTAAAAGAACATTAGCTATAGTTTCTTCTTCTTGATTTGGAATCGCGTAGGCTTCTGGCCATTAACTGAAATAATCAATGGCGACTAAAATAAATTTATTTCCATTCTTAGTTTCTGGAAATCTGGAATCCTTTCAAATGGACTACCAACATTATACTGTTGCATTGTCCCTCTCGTTCTTCGTTGTGGCCCTTTGACTGACGCACATTTGGTACATCTCTTGTACCAATTTTCTACATTTTGGCGAGATTTTAACCAATAAAACCTCTCCCGTATTTTTGCTAAAGTCTTATTGATGTCTAAATGACCCCCAGATCTACCATCATGTACTTCTCCCAATACTTCTGCAACACGAGTTTTCGGCAAAACCAGCTGCATGCAGGTTACCGTACCAGCTGTATTTTCCCATTCTCATAGCAGTAATCCTTCATTTATTCTTAACGAATCCCACTGGGCCCAGTAACTTTTCAATATCGGATTTTTATCTGATATTTCTGCCCACGTCGGTCGAATTCCTTTTTCCTTCCAGGCCAGTATATGTCCTATATCATCCTCCTCCTGTTGTTCTTTCCTACTTCGTTCAGGATCCCCACTGTCGTGTGTTTCACTGGAATCTGATTATCTTTCATCTCTGCTCGAAAACAGTGCCGACAATTGCATGGTCTTCTTGACAAAGCATCTGCATTTCCATGTAATTTTCTTCGTCGATGTTCCGTTTGAAAGTCATGAGAGACACTAGGTAGTAATTCTAAAAATCTATCAAAAATATTTACCGATTATAATAACATACATGACAAGAAGAACAGCATCTTTGATAAACTGAAGGAATAAAGATTTCTTTACCTTCGGTCGGGTGCATCGCTAAGATTGTCTGTTTTTTCTGGCTCTTCAAGAGATATAAAGACATAAAACGCAATTACAACTAGTGCGATCTATAAATGAAAGTGAAATAATTGAAATATTGTACAATTACTTACCAAGCCCGTTAACGGCAAACCTTAACCAATAATGTTGCATAGCGAATTGTTGTATAAGAATTGTGATATTACTATTAAAATTTTTTATTTTGTAATTAAAAGCAGTATGTCAAATCATGTAATATTTCCAAATTTACATCATATTTAAAATTATTATTAAGAAATCCAAAAAAAAAAAAACGATTCGAACAACTCCGAGAATGAATGCGATGTTAATTTAGATGACGCGTGGGCCATTACCACGGCCGCCAACACCAGCGCCACCTAAGCGACAACGTCCACGTCAACGTCCACCTCCACGTCCACTTCTACGTCCTGGAAGATCAAACACAAATGTATATTATTCCTGCACCCTGGATGATAATTCCCCGCGAATTATGAAAGATGCTGTCATGTATTCCTGACTGCGTGTTACCTTTATATCCGACGCCCCCGATAATGATATTCTCCGAGTGTTGCCGGCTGTGGTCATGTACATTTAGGTTGATACCGATCTTATTATTGATGCCGTTTTTAATTTGTGAGTTTGAGATAATATTACTTTGAGAAATATTATCTAAATATCTAACAAAATTATTAATTGATTATAATAACATACTGGAGAAAGAAACAGCATCTTTGAAAAATTGAAGGAAGTAAAATATTCTTTACCTTTGTTCGGGTGTAACGCTATTGTCTGTTTCTCTTGCCGCTACTAGAGCTAGACATAAAACGCTATTACTACTTGTGCAAATTATAAATTAAAGTGAAAAAATAGAATATTGTACAATTACTTACCAAGCCCGGTAACGGCAACCAAAACAAATAATGCTAGGAAGATTTTCATCTTGAACTGTGCTGTTGGACCGCAAATTGTCGTATATATATTGAGAAATTTCAATTAAAATTTTTTATATTTTAATTAAGAAACAGTGTGACAAATTGTGTATTATTTGCAAATTTATACCAAATTTAAAGTAATTAAAGAATTATGTACTGAAAAATGAAAATCTCCGTTACGGTTGTATTTTTGAAACATTGCAATTTTTCAGTCATAATTTGTGGTGTTTTTGAGTAAGAAAGCGTAAAATGAGCGATTCAGATAATTCCGAGAATGAATGTGATGTTAATTTAGATGAAGCGTGGGACATATGATGTTCTTCGTTAATTCCTCAAAAATCTCGGGAGCGCTACGAAACAACATGCCGCCTATTTAAGAACTTGTGTAAGGCGAAGAACTTATGTGAATTTAACTAAAAATTTTGGATGCTTTATTTTATACACAGGTGTGTACAGTTAAAGAGTCCAGGTAGTTTATGGGCCGAATATTCCATGCAAAAGTCAAAAAATTTCTTTACGATAAAATTAATATTTCGAGGTTTTCCAAACTTATTGCGTTTCTGAAAAGGAAGAACGTGCGATACAGACCTAAAAGAGCAAGTGTTTACACCAGAAAAGAAACGTGCCAGATTTTAAATAAAGTCCCAGATGAAACATTTCTCGTTCATATGGTAAATTTAAATTATTTGCATAATCTATGCCTAATATATTTGTGTATTTAGGTGACAATATTTCTTCTACATTTTTTCTGAGCATAAATTTACTTACTGTTCTTTTTAACTTAACAACCGGTAAAAACAACATATCGCCTTTGAAACACGCATGGTAAGTTTAAAAAGATTAATTGTGCAACAATATATTACGTACCGTGAACTGTAAGTGGTAGTTTTTAGGTCGAGAATGTAGTTTGGGATGTCGAGACCCGTAGGGTCGAGATTTCCTAAACATAGGAGACCTAAAATATCACTTACAGTTCGAGGTTAGTAAGATATTTTTTGCAATACCTGCGTATATATAAGAAAAGGAAAAATAGGTATCAAAACTACAGCTGTCAGATTGAGGTTAGAAATAAAAAAAAAACTTACCATCCACCGTGAACGGTAAGTAAATGATGTAACCATATATATATATATATATATATATATATATATATATATATATATATATATATATATATATATATATATATATGTACTTATCGTCCACCGTGAACGGTAAGTTACACTTGTTACAATTGTTACAATTGTCAATAAAAGTTCCACTTACTGTGTTTAAATTTTGTTATTAATGGGTAACTTACAGTACAGGTATTTCAAAAAAATATTTTAACAACAGAATGTTATTTCTAAAGATACTCAACGGGGATGTGTTTAGAAAGGAAAATTCAACAATTGTTAAAATAAAATAATCTTCTAGTATTCGTGATTTAGAATAAAAATTAATGAACGTTGTTGTTGTTTTTTAATTGAGCTGTCATAAAAATATATAGAATTGATCTGTCAATAAAAATAGAAAAATACAAGCATTTAGTTCTGCGTTATTGAGTATATATATTGATAGTTATACAAAACTATAAAAGAATTAATTCAACAACAATAAAGTCCATTTAAGAAGAATAAGTGGTCAACCTGTAGCACTTGAATTTGTCTACAATTTTTGGAGCAAAATATGTGATTTATTTAGTAAAGTTTTACTTTAACCTCCGATATTAGGAACAGGAATTAACCAACAAATTAAACTACAACACATCGTAATTTATTTATGTATAATATTAAAAGAAAAAGCTGTGCGGTAACGAACAGACTGTGGATCTCCAGATCCTTAATTTAAATTCCATAGCCGACAACTGTCATATAATTTTCCTATAATTTTTAATGTCCTCGACCTGGAAGATCAAACACAAATGTATGTTATTCTTTATATAACATTTAAAATCATTTGCTTTTTAAACATTTAGTTTAAAATTTACCTGCTTTCCTTGATTTTCCATTTCCTAGACGTATTACTATTAACTGCGAATTATGGAACCTGTAACCATTTGACTCTATAAATCTAACAAAAATAGTGATTGAGTATAATTACATTCATGACAAGAAGAACAGCATCTTTGATGAACTGAAGTAAGTGAAACTTTCTTTACCTTCGGTCGGGTGCGTCGCTAAGATCTGATATTTATTCTTCGTCAAAAGCTAAACATAACCTGTAATAGCATCTAGAGAATACTAATTAACGTTTTTAACCTAACAACCGGTTAAATCATACCGCCTTGGTAAGTTGATAAAAAAGATCAATCGTGCAAAATTAGTATATCGTACAAGCATGGAATGGTACTCACTTCCAATGATTATAAAAGTTTGTAGCATGAGCCGAATTCCTGTTAAAAATTAAACGAAATTGGGAACGAAAGTTTAGTATCAGTTCTCTTTCAAAAGCCAGTTATTTAAATCTGTATAAGGAAACCGGTTTATCAAAACGGTTAAAAAACCAAACAGAGAAACCGACATAAAGAAGTATGGACTGATGACTGCTTAGTGTTCTTCATAGTTGTACGTAGTAACCGCAAGAGAGCAAACGACCCGTTGAATGAACCGGTTTAAAATTTTTTGTTATCCGGTTTTTAATGATGTATAAATATTGGTTTCGGTTAAAATATATACTTTTGGCTTAAAAATAACGGTTAACCGGTTTTTAAAACCAGTTTCGTACTCTGGTTAAAAGCGAATAAAATGGATATTTGCATATTTAGGAATTAAGTATCGTGTGGAAATTACTATGTTATAAGAAGTAATTGTTGGAAGTGTAATATAATAAATAACAGTTAATATTGTTCAGATTCTACGTTCCTTATTTTGAAATACAAAACTGATATGATATGGTATTTTTATACAATAACAAATATACATTTAATAGATTTTTTGACACTGTCAATCAATCCTATATTTTTTACATTACCAACTGTTATTATTTTATTTATTTTATTTTCCATGTCATTTATTGACTTGACCCTAGAACTTGCAACCCCATTGTATCTCTGTACGGAGTCTATTGTAACACTGCTGCCCCTTCAACTCTGTTCGTCCCAAACAGAATCTTCATTGTGGCCATGGAACGGTGTAAGCCGGTCAACGTGTACCACTTTCATTTTTCCGCAAGGTGATTTTCATATACTGTATACAACATCGTTTATACGTTTGATCACACGATACGGCCCTTCCTACAGTGACTGAAGCTTCGGAAACAACCCTCGCCGTCTGTATGGATTGTAGAACCAAACTAAATCACCCCCATTATAGCCTGACTTATCAGCTCGGATGTCAAACCGTGTTTTCATTCTGTCGCTCGCAAGTTTTAAATTTAGTCGTACCAAGTCATGGATATCGCCCAATTTATTATGTAAATCTTGTATGTCCCCCACTGTAGTTTTTTGTCTTCTACAACATCCTAATTTAATATCGCAGGGTAAATGTATATCTCTTCCAAAAATTATTCGTGATGGGGTATGTCCAGTTGTGGGAGCGGTAGGCCATCAAGAATATTGGCAGATGTTTGTCCCAATCATGCTGATGTTCAGAAATTACTTTGGCTAAATGTTTTTCGAGGGTGCGATTAAATCTTTCGATCATTCCGTCAGATTGTGGGTGTAATGGTGTGGAACGGGTCTTTCGTATGGCAAATAATTTACATAAAGCTTGAAATAATTTACTTTCAAAATTTCTACCTTGATCCGAATGAATTTCCAAAGGCACTCAAAACCGACAAATGAGACCCATTAAATCAACATTAACTATAGTTTCTGCTTCTTGATTTGAAATCGCGTAGGCTTCTGGTCATTTACTGAAATAATCCATGGCGACTAAGATAAATGTGTTTCCATTCTCAGTTTCTGGGAACGGGCCTACCACGTCTTCTGCAATCCTTTCAAATGGACTACCAACATTATACTGTTGCATTGTCCCTCTCGTTCTTCGGTATGGCCCTTTGACATTATAACCAATAAAACCTCTCTCGTATTTTTGCTAAAGTTTTATTAATATCTAAATGACCCCCAGATCTACCACCCTGCAGGCCTCCAGCAAATTTGCCGCCGTTCACGGCAGATTGTACTCCGGTGTTCAACTGGTCATGAGAAACACTAGGTAGTAGTTATAAAAATCTAACAAAAGTATTTACTGATTATAATAACATCCAAGACAAGAAGAACAGCATCTTTGATAAACTGAAGGAAGTAAAAATTTCTTTACCTTCGGTCGGGTGCATCGCTAAGATTGTCTGTTTTTTTTTCTGACTCTTCAAGAGCTAGACATAAAACGCAATTACAACTAGTGCGAACTATAAATTAAAGTGAAATAATTGAAATATTGTACAATTACTTACCAAGCCCTTTAACGGCAACGATAGCCAATAATATTGCATAGCGAATTGTTGTATAAGAATTGTGAAATTACTTTTAAAATTTTTATTTTGTAATTAAAAAGCAGTATGTCAAATTATGTAATATTTCCAAATTTATATAAAATTTAAAATTATTAGTAAGGAAGCCAAAAATGAGCGATTCGAACAACTCCGAGAATGAATGCGATGTTAATTTAGATGAAGCGTGGGCCATTACCACGGCCGCCAACACCAGCTCCACCTAAGCGACCACGTCCGCGTCAACGTCCACCTCCACGTCCACTTCTACGTCCTGGAAGATCAAACACAAATGTATGTTATTTTTTATGTCATTTAAAATTTAATTTAATATTTACTGGCTCGTCCTCTGCTTCCTGCACCCTGGATGACAACTGGCCCCGAGTGTTGAAAGCTGCGGTCTTGTCCATATTGTGTGTTACCGATATTATGGTCGCGGATATCTACAATTTGTGATTTTGAGTGAATATTATCTTGAGAAATATAATCTAAATATCATTTAATATCATTTTATTTTTAAAAGTTTAATTTAATATTTACTGGCTCGTCCTATGCTTCCTGCACCCTGGATGACAACTGGCCCCGAGTGTTGAAAGCTGCGGTCTTGTCCATATTGTGTGTTACCGATATTATGGTCGCGGATATCTACAATTTGTGATTTTGAGTGAATATTATCTTGAGAAATATAATCTAAATATCATTTAATATCATTTTATTTTTAAAAATTTAATTTAATATTTACTGCCTCCTCCTCTGGTTCCTGGACCCCAGAAGGTGATCGTCTCCGAGTGTTTCGTTCCGATCTCTTGTTTTCCAATCAGCGTGTCACCCATAAAGGGGTTGCCGATTTGTGATTGTGTGTACCTTCGTTCGGGTGTAACGCTACCGTCTGTTTCTCCTGCCGCTACAAGAGCTAGACATAAAACGCTATTACTACTAGTGCGAACTATAAATTAAAGTGAAAAAATTGAAAAATTGTACAATTACTTACCAAGCCCGTTAACGGCAACCAAAAACAATAATGCTAGGAAGACTTTCATCTTGAACTGTGTTGTTGGATCGCGAATTGTTGTATATATATTGAGAAATTTCAATTAAAATTTTTATATTTTAATTAAGAAACAGTGTGACAAATTGTGTATTATTTGCAAATTTATACCAAATTTAAAGTAATTAAAGAATTATGTACTTAAAAAATTAAAATATTCGTTACGGTTGTATTTTTGAAACATTGCATTTTTTTCAGTCATAATTTGTGGTGTTTTTGAGTAAGAAAGGGTAAAATGAGCGATTCAGATAACTCCAAGAATGAATGTGAAGTTATTTTAGATGAAGCGTGGCACATATGATGTTCTTCGTTAATTCCTCAACAATCTCGGGAGCGCTACAACAGACCGCCTATTTAAGAACTGGTGGATGCCTCATTTTGTACACAGGTGTGTACAATTAAAGGGTCCAGGTAGTTTATGGGCCGCACATTCCATGCAAAAGTCATAAAATTTCTTTACGATAAAATTAATATTTCGAGAAGTTGAAAATTGTCTATGAAACATATATTAAAAAATATAAAGACAATAAAAATTGTCAACTGTTTCATAAAAAATAGCCTCAGAATAATAACTTAGTTATTAATTCATTGAGACTGGCCAAGCCAATCAATCGGGAACTACAGACGCGTTTCGCTCTTATTGGCGCTTTGTATTTTTTAATATATATGTTTCATAGACAATTTTCAACTTTTTGAAAATTTACTTATGTTGAAGTTTCGGTAGATGGCTCTGGGAGTATTTATTTACTTCTCAGTTCCATTGACCAATCTGATGGGATCTTAGATCTCGCCAAGTCAGTCATTCGGTACCACTGCCTCACAGCAGCTGGTGGGTTCACTACACTGATGAGCTCCAATAAGAGCGAAACGCGTCTGTAGTTCCCGATTGATTGACTTGGTCGGTCTCCTTGAATTAATAACTAAGTTATTATTCTGAGGCTGTTTTTTTATGAAACAGTTGACAATTTTTATTGTTTTTATATTTTTTAATATTTCGAGGTTTTCCAAACTTATTGCGTTTCTGAAAAGGAAGCACGTGAGAAACTAGCCCAAAAAAGAAACGTGCCAGATTTTAAATAAAACCCCAGATGAAACATTTCTCGTTCATAAGGTAAATTTAAATTATTTGCATAATCTATGCCTAATATATTTGTGTATTTAGGTGACAATGATATTGGGAATATTTAAAAATGGAAGAGTCACATAATATGAAAATGAAGGACATTCAAGATTGTGTTGAACTGATTATCGTAAAAATCCCTAATTCGGAAACAAATTTTCAACGGACCTTTACTGTTGTCAACCAAGAAAATGAAGAAATTTCAATATTTAAATCTTTAGGAAGTACATGCAACTACGATCACGTAATGCAAAAACTGAACATCTGTTTCTGAGTTTTCGTAACGGTAAGAGTACAAACCAAATGGTGGGGAAGGGTACAATTGGGAGCCGTTCAAAATTGAAGAACGCTTAAAACTAGACTTGCAACGAATACCGAATATTCGGCGGATTCCTTGGCCGAATAGCCGAATATTCGGCGAATAGTATTCGGCTGTTTTTTTCTGTTTTTACTTAGTATTTTTAGTTATTATTGACAAATATCTTGTGTTAAATTAACAATTTGAACAAATATGACAATTTGTTAAATTAAAATTTTGTCATTTCTGAATTATTAATAAGAAAAATTGTTGTTTTTATTTATTTGCTACATTTATAAAATTTAATAAATAGACTCGTCAATAATAAAAAGTAAATTTAGCTAATTTATCAAATTGAAATTGTTGTTCGTAACAACTTAATTTTTTATAATAACTATGATTTATTGTTCAGCTTCTATATAATTACTAAAATATTTTGTCAAAAGTACATAAAAATAAATGTTAATAATTACTATATTCACAAATATATTTTGTTAAGAAATACACACAAATAATTTGTTACCTGCTAATAAATTTGAAACTTGTTAAATTAACATAAATGAACGGTGGATCGTCTGGGACTAAATATTTTCTTAAAATTTTGTCAATTGTGACTATAAATTTTTTACTGTATACCTATGTATCTTTATTTATAACCTATGTCCTCTATGTATGGGGCCTATTTAAATTATTAATTAATAGAAATGTGGCCAATGAAATTTTCAGTTTTTATTCAGTACTGTCTGTTATCATTGGTTAAAATTTTTAACAGGCCGTTAAAAATTAACAGGTAAATTACAGAATAGACTCCCTTATGTGTTTTACATTTATTATTTTATTTCAAGCAAAAATTACCGAATGAAATACCCTAAATTTCCACTTTTCTCTATATTCTAAACTATTTGGTATTCGGCCGAATAATGCTTAACTATTCGGTATTCGGCCGAATAGTAAAAATGTGGCCGAATAGGCCGAATACCGAATAGTTGCCGAATATTCGTTGCAAGCCTACTTAAAACTGAAAGATGATGCTAGATACACCGGTCATTCATTTAGACGAAGGTGTAGATATTCTGGAACTGACACGACACGGAGGTTGGAAATCTTCGACTGTAGCCAAAAGCTTTGTCGAAGATTACGTTCAAAATAAAGTTGAATCGAAAAAAAAGAATTCTTCATAATAGCAAAACAACCCTCAATTGAGTCTACTGCATTTGTTCTGAGCATAAGTTTACTTACTGTTCTTTTTAACTTAACAACCGGTAAAAACAACATATCGCCCTTGAAACACGCATGGTAAGTTAAAAAAGACCAATTGTGCAAAACTATTTTAATAACTGAATGTTATTTCTAAAGATACTCAACAGGAATGTGTTTAGAAAGGAAAATGCTACAATTTTTAAAATAAAATAATACTCTAGGATTCGTGATTTAGAATAAAAATTAATGAACTTTGTTTTTTTTTAATTGAGCTGTCATAAAAATATATAGAATTGATCTGTCAATAAAAATAGAAAAATACAAGCATTTAGTTCTGCGTTATTGAGTATTTATATTTATAGTTATAAAAAACTATAAAAGAATAAATTCAACAACAATAAAGTCCATTTAAGAAGAATAAGTGGTCAACCTGTAGCACTTGAAATTGTCTACAATTTTTGGAGCAAAATATATGATATATTTAGTAAAATTTTACTTTAACCTTCGATATTAGGAACAGGAATTAACCAACAAATTAAACTACAACACTTCGTAATTTATTTATGTATAATATTAAAAGAAAAAGCTGTGCGGTAACGAACAGACTGTGGATCTCCAGATCCTTAATTTAAATTCCATAGCCGACAACTATCATATAATTTCCCTATAATTTTTTATGTCTTGGACCTGGAAGATCAAACACAAATGTATGTTATTCTTAATATGACATTAAAAATCATTTGCTTTTTAAACATTTAGTTTAAAATTTACCTGATTTTTCATTTCCTAGATGCATTACCATTAACTGCGAATTTTGGACGTTGTTACCATTTGAGTCTATATATCTAACAAAAATAGTGATTGAGTATAATTACATACATGACAAGAAGATCAGCATATTTGATAAACTGAAGGAAGTGAAATTTTCTTTACCTTCGGGCGGGTGTGTTGCTGTTGCGTCGCCCTTTGTTTCTGTTTCCTGGACCCATTGACATTCCCTGCGAGTTATGGAAGTTGCTGCCTGTTATTCCTGACTGCGAGTTACCATTTGCGTCTACAAATCTAATAAAAATATTGATTGATTATAATTACATTCATGACAAGAAGAACAGCATCTTTGATAAACTGAAGGAAGTGAAACTTTCTTTACCTTCGGGCGGGTGTGTTGCTGCTGCGTCGCCCTTTGTTTCTGTTTCCTGGACCCATTGACATTAACTGCGAATCTTGGACGTTGTTGTCATGTATTCCTGACTGCGAGTTACCATTTGCGTCTACAAATCTAATAAAAATATTGATTGAGTATAATTACATTCATGACAAGAAGAACAGCATCTTTGATAAACTGAAGGAAGTGAAACTTTCTTTACTTTCGGGCGGGTGTGTTGCTGCTGCGTCGCTCTTTGTTTCTGTTTCCTGGACCCATTGACATTCCCTGCGAGTTATGGAAGTTGCTGCCTGTTATTCCTGACTGCGAGTTACCATTTTCGTCTACAAATCTAATAAAAATAGTGATTGAGTATAATTACATTCATGGCAAGAAGAACAGCATCTTTGATAAACTGAAGGAAGTGAAACTTTCTTTACTTTCGGGCGGGTGTGTTGCTGTTGCGTCGCCCTTTGTTTCTGTTTCCTGGACCCATTGACATTAACTGCGAATCTTGGACGTTGTTGTCATGTATTCCTGACTGCGAGTTACCATTTGCGTCTACAAATCTAATAAAAATATTGATTGAGTATAATTACATTCATGACAAGAAGAACAGCATCTTTGATAAACTGAAGGAAGTGAAACTTTCTTTACCTTCGGGCGGGTGTGTTGCTGCTGCGTCGCCCTTTGTTTCTGTTTCCTGGACCCATTGACATTAACTGCGAATCTTGGACGTTGTTGTCATGTATTCCTGACTGCGAGTTACCATTTGCGTCTACAAATCTAATAAAAATATTGATTGAGTATAATTACATTCATGACAAGAAGAACAGCATCTTTGATAAACTGAAGGAAGTGAAACTTTCTTTACTTTCGGGCGGGTGTGTTGCTGTTGCGTCGCCCTTTGTTTCTGTTTCCTGGACCCATTGACATTCCCTGCGAGTTATGGAAGTTGCTGCCTGTTATGCCTGACTGCGAGTTACCGTTTTCGTCTACAAATCTAATAAAAATTGTGATTGAGTATAATTACATTCATGACAAGAAGAACAGCATATGTGATAAATAGAAAGAAGTGAAATTTTCTTTACCTTCGGTTGGGTGTGTTTCTGCTGCCACGCCCATTGTTTTTGTTTCCTGGACCGAGTACCATTCCCTGCTCCCCATGTAAATCGCCGCCTTGTATTCCTGTCTGCGTGTTACCACTATATATGTCGCCGGCTGAGTCAAATTGTATTTGTTGATTAATATGGTATTGAGAAATACTACTAAGAGCTTCTATAAATCTAACAAAAATATTGTTTGAGTATAATTACATTCATGACCAGAAGAACAGCATCTTTGATAAACTGAAAGAAGTGAAATTTTCTTTACCTTAGGTCGGGTGCATCGCTAAGATCTGATATTTCTTCTTTGTCAAAAGCTGAACATAACATGTAATAGCATCTAAGGAATAGGAATTAACGTATCAATGGCGTTATAAGGACATTAATGCGTGAGGTTAACAGTGTGCTGCCGAGGACTTCTGGTCCGTGGTGTGTACGTTGACCGAAGGCATTATTGTCCGTTTTACGCGCTTGGTGCGTTGTACGTTTAATGTCTGCCCGATATATTATTTTATAAAACGTTTTTATCGATCTTTAACTAATCATTTTCAAACAGTAAAGATGCTGTTCTTCTTCTCATGAATGTATTTTACTCAATCAATACTAACTCGTAACTCAATATTCTTATGTTTACAATATCTAGCTACCAATAGAAGTATGCGTTTGTTTCTATCTGCCAATAGAAATCAGTGTGGGTGTATTTTGTGTCCAGTAGCAACAACGTCACATTTATAACGCTCGAGAGCCTTATATGGTATATAACTGCCCAGCTAGGTTGGCAGTTATGGTAACAATAAGGTAACGGTCGGTCATTAATATAAGGCGATTTCGACTGGCACTGGTTACTTGCCGGTTACTTGTTTGGTTGGTTTCAAACAATGACGTCTATCTGACCGAACGGTTACTGAAAACACGCGATAGATTTTGACATTAATCAAATTTGACAGAAAATATGAAAAATTTGACAGAATACTAGTTTGAAATCATAGCAAGTGAAATTCAGGCAATTAGAATACTAACCGTTGGACGAACCGAGCTCTCGTGCATATTACTGATTTGACATACCAAAACTGTCACCGTTTACATATCACGTCACATAAGTGCCAGTCGAAATCGCCTTTGTATATACAATTCACAAGTTCTTACCATCCACGTTGGCAGTAAAAATCACCAATAAAATAAGGCAGGCCAACATGATGCAAAAGTTACTAAATTTGTACTGAAGAAGCATTGTATTTTTATATTAAAATATTGCGAAAATCTTATTAGAATTCTGAACTTGTTGATCAAGAGGAACAATAACCAATTATACAATGGGAAATTGTATCAAATTAAAAATAAATAAATGTTTTGATTTAGAATCTTAATCCAATACTAATATACCAGGATTCAATTATAAAAATTAAATGAAATGAATTAGTTCATTTTAATAGCTAAATCAAATTAGGTTTGTTTTACTACTTCAAAGTTGAATTTATAATTAAACAATGGGTGCTTATCTTTACCTTAAAACTCAGGGGTAATACTAACCGTAAGCTATAGTTTAATCTTGTAAATTATTTTTAAATAATATATATTTTTAAGAAAACTAAGCCTCGACTACTATTTTTGAGGATGTAAATTGACAGCTGGTAATGCGTAAAAATCACATAACTATTGTTTGACGTGTAGTGCCAGAATCAGAAATAGTCATCCACCAAGTTGCTTTTCTTAAAAATTAATAATGTTATATATTATATTTTGCAGCTCTTTGGAATCGCAGTGCCCCATGCCTCATGATCTGTTTATTTATTTATTTACAACATCGTGTGATGCTTTGTAGGACAATTTTGTTTGTCCAAATAAAATTTTATTTACAAAATAGTTTTGTATCCAATGACAAACTGTTAAATCAGTTTGAGATAGATTTCTTCTTGGTTTTTTCTGTTTTGTTTCTTCTTTTCTAGTTACATCAATCCAACGAACATATTTGAGTCTTTTCCATGGTGTTCTTCTTAGTTTCTCTTCATACTTCGTTGGTCTTATACCTGCTGCTGTCTTTATTTTCTACATTTTGTTTAAACCTCTAATATCTTTATCTACTTCAAAATGCATTGTCTGAAAATTAAAATTCTTGTAAAGTAAAGTAAAATTGATAACTTGTATATTTGATGTAAAACTAAAAGAAGGGTTGCTCAATTAAGAAGACGAAATGTTGTGTGATAATTATTTTGCAAAAGGATGTATTTGTAGGAAATAGCAATATATTTTGCATGTAATGGCTGCAATTATTTGGTTATCATCGTATGGTTAATATTTACCCTATGAAGACCAGATGCTCGTATTGCTGCTCCCTCCACAAGTAGGCCTCGGCAACGACCCCGTCTACATCCATGGCCTCGATTACGACCTGGGCCCTGCTTCACGAAAGGTACAATTTACATATTCACCAATAAATTTTCACCAATATGTGAAAAACACGAGATACAAGTGTTTCACAAACCAAAGTTACAACAATTCTAATAACTAGTGAAATTTAAGAAATTCACGGGTAACTTTTTTACAATTCTGCTCTTGTAATATTATGCGTTTTTACAAATTACAAGTTTACAGGTGTGATAATAAACCTTAATTTTTACCCGACTCACGAGGTATGTAATTTTGTTATTCTGTCAAATTAATTTACAATTTCGTGTAAACTCGTGTTGTTTTTTAATAAAACTTAGTATGTGGGACTATTCCTCTGACGATGAGTTATACATACGACCATGCCGTCACCGAGGAACCCGAACGTTTAAGATAAGAACAAATTTAGATTTTGTCATCATTTACGAATTCAATGAGAGATTCCGAATGTTATCTGCGAAAATAGAATTACTACTTGGAGACATAGGGCACAGACTTCAACGTGCAACAAGAAGAAGTGAGGCACTATCAGAAAGAGTTCAATTGTTTGTTTGCAGATGTCCACTGGTTAGGCAGTCTTTCTTCTTTCCACTCATTGTCCTATGCCGCGTCATGAGTGGATGATTATGAAAGTATGTGAACAACACAAACGACCATGCTCTTCAGTGGGATTCGAACTCACGACCCCTGGCGTGCTAGGCTAGTGACATAGCCACAACGCCACCGAGATAGGCCCATTTATAGTTTAATTTTTTTTTTTAAGGAATGATCGAAAACGCACTATAAACCACTGCTAGACTTCTGTTTAGTAACTAGTGATACATCGAGTAACATTGCTTGTTTCTGGAGTAAGGTCAGGTAACAGACAGGAACAAGCGCGCAGCCAGACACCAAGATCAAATACCTTTTAGAATTTCTCTTGAAATTTCCAAAATATATTCCAAACTCGCCTCTGTTCACGACAGCTGGTAGGCCGGTGTTCACATTGTTATGAGAAATTTTAGGGAATAGTTTTATAAATCTAACAAAAATATTAATTTATTATAATTACATACATGACAAGAAGAACAGCATCTTTGATAAACTGAAGGCAATGAAATTTTCTTTACCTTCGGTCGGGTGCATCGCTAAGATTGTCTATTTTTTCTGGCTCGTTAAGAGCTATACATAAAACGCATTTGCTAATAGTGCGAACTATAAATTAAAGTGAAAAAAATTGAACAATTGTACAATTACTTACCAAGTGCGTTAACGGCATCGAAAACCAATAATATTAGGAAGGTTTCCATCTCGAACTGTGCTGTTGGACCGCGAATTTCTATTAAATTATTTTTATTTTGCAATTAAAAAGCAGTATGTGAAATTGTGTAATATTTCCAAATTTGTATCAAATTTAAAATAATTAAAAAATGATATACTTAATCTGAAACCGAACAAATGCGAATAAATGACTAATTATAAAAAAGTGATTTTAAAAAACCTAAATCTGCGTTGCGATTGTATATTTCAAGCATTGCAAATTAATTATTTGGAAAATTTTCGTAAGTATATGCAAATTTCGATCACATAATGCAAAATTTGAACATTTGTTTTTGAATTTTTGTAACGGTAAATGTACAAATCAAGTGGTGGGAAGGGTACAATATTGGAAGTTGGCCGTGCAAAGTTGAAGAACACTTAGAATTGCAAGATGATGCTAGTAACAGCGGTCATTCATTTAGACGAAGGTGTAGGTGTTCTGGAACTGAAACGACACGGAGGTTTACAACTGTGGCAAAAAGTTGTGTCGAAGATTCCATTTTAAATAAAGTTGAAATCGCAAAAAATAATTTGCATAATAGCAAAAGTAAAGCAAGAACAATTCGCTACCATTATACATAAATAATTGTAAAATTACTAACTGTACTTTTCATTATATTATATTATTTCATTGTATTATTTTCACTTGGAATAAAAATAAATAAATATAAATATATCATCACGCCTTTTACCCATTATGGGTGTGGCACTCTGCTTACGCAGATCTCGGTAAGAGATATATTTTTGAGTATGAAGTGCGGTTACCAGCCATCAAATCATAACCCCCATAGATGTTAGTGGAGGGGGAACCACAAGGGTAAATTTAAATTGGCAACTGTCAGCGGTGGGATTCTAACTGAAGATCTCACGATCCATAGTCCGACACGTTACCACGGAGCTATTTACCCCATAAAATAAATAAAAAACTATTATTATTATTATTATTATTATTGCTGTGCGATTGTACTCAGTATAAAACTTACTGTTCTGTTTTTAACCTAACAACCGGTAAAATAATATCGCCTTGGAAACAGGCATGGTAAGTTAATAAAAAAGATCAATCGTGCAAAATTAGTATATCGTACAAAGAACATGGAATGGTACTCATTTCCTACAATTATGAAAGTTTGTAGCATGAGCCGAATTCCTGTTAAAAATTAAACGAAATTCGAATCCAAATTTTATTATCAGTTTTCTTTCAAAAGCCAGTTATTTAAATTTATATAAGAAACCGGTTTATAAAAATGGTTAAAAAACAAACAGAGAAATCGACATAAAGAAGTATGGACTGATGTTTGCTTAGTGTTCTTCATAGTTGTACTTAGTAACTACAAGAGAACAAAAGACCCGTCTGTGGAATTTATTCAAGCTACACTGCATAGGGTGTTATGGCCAAATAATGAACTGAATTAACTGGTTTATATAAACGGTTGAATGAAACGGTTTTTAAAATTTATTGTTTTCCTGTTTTTCATGAAGTATAAATATTGGTTAAAAACTCTACTTTTGACTCTAAAATTACGGTTAGTCGGTTTTTTAAACCAGTTTCTTGCACTGGTTTAAAGTGAATAAAATGTATAACTGCTTATTTGGGAATTAAGTATCCTGTTTTTTTTATATTTTAAAAAGTAATTGTTGGAAATGTAATATAATAAATAGGATATAAATATGCTGTATTTATTTGGTTATCATCGTACAATTATTATAATTGTATAGAATTGCTGTTGCTGCCCCAACTAATCATTTCGCGTGGGCCATTACCACGGCCGGCAACACCAGCGCCGCCTAAGCGACCACGTCCACGACCACGTCCACCTGCACGTCCACGCCCACGTCCACGTCCACGAGCTGGAAGATCAAACACAAATGAATGTTATTCTTTATATGACATTTTTCCAATTGAATGCATAGGTCACTAGATATTGGCTAAAATGTAGATTTTGCGTTTTTCTTTTTTTGCTGATAACTTCGTTGTATAACATAATACGAGATTTTGGTTTGCACTTTCTTATGACTCTTTTTAATGGTGAATTTTATTTTTATTTTTCATATGGAGGTCATAGTAAGCCATGACATTTTTGAATAGACATTTGTTTTTGCTTTACAACGATATAAAACACTAATGAAATATTTTTATAATTAATTGTAGAAAAAACAGAATGAGAGACGCAGAAGTGCTTCAATCGAAATGGCCAATTAATAGAATATTTATGCCAAAGTTTTCGTTAATAATTTTTGAATTATCTGAAATTGTTATTTTCTTCCATAGCAGCCTATGATTAACTTTTTTTAATTCTATATTATTATAAATAACAATAATCGTTAATTTTTCTATTAATTATAAAAATATTTCATTAGTGTTTTATATCGTTGTAAAGCAAAAACAAATGTCTATTCAAAAATGTCATGGCTTACTATGGCCTCCATATAAAAAATAAAAGTTGATACCAGTAACTCGGAAATGTTCAGATATAAAAAATTTTTGAGAACTTCTGCAAATTCACCATTAAAAAGTGTCATAAGAAAGTGCAAACATAATCTCGTATTATGTTATACAACGAAGTTATCAGCAAAAAAAGAAAATCGCAAAATTTACATTTTAGTCAATATCTAGTGACCTATGTATTCAATTGGAAAAACAAATACATGTTCAAACTACCCTACTAAATAGGCAACTTTCGTCTAATTTAACCAACCTCGTATCTCTTACGGTTCTCGAGATACCAATGCATTCGTACCTTAAATGGGACACATTGTATAGTTAAAAATTTACCGGCTCTCCCATTCCATGATCCCCACATCCCTTGGTTTCCTTGACCTTGTATTCCTCCCTGTCTCCCAGTGTTGTAGTCACCTTGAATTCCACCCTGTTGGCCTCCACCAAACTTGCCGCCGTTCACGCCAAATTGTAGTCCGGAGTTGAAATTATCATGAGAAAACCTAGGTAACAAAAACATTGTCTGATTATAATAACATACATGACAAGAAGAACTGCATCTTTGATAAACTGAATTACCATCCATGTCTATTTCCCTTTCCATGACCTGGAGGATCAAACACAAATGTATGTAATTCGCCGCCTTGTAATCCTGACTGTGATAAACCGCTAAAATAAAAATAGTGATTGAGTGTAATTACATTCATGACAAGAAGAACAGCATATTTGCTAAACTGAAGGAAGTGAAACTTTCTTTACCTTCGGGCGGGTGTTTGGCTGCTGCCTCGCGAATTGTTCTTGTTTCCTGTATCGAGTACCATTCCCTGCTCCCCATGGAAGTTGCCGCCTTGTAATCCTGACTGCGTGAAGCCACTAAATTTGTCGCCGGCTGAGTTAAATTGTATTTGTTGGTTAATATGGTATTGAGAAATACTACTAAGTGCTTCTATGAATCTAACAAAAATATTGATTGCGTATAGTTACATTCATGATAAGAAGAACAGCATATTTGATAAACTGAAGGAAGTGAAATTTTCTTTACCGTCGGTCGTATGCATCGCTAAGATCTGATATTTCTTCTTCGTCAAAAGCTAAACATAACATGTAATAGCATCTAGAGAATACTAATTAACGTATTGTAACGTTCGTGGGTTTTAAACGTTTTTATTTAAACAAACAGAAATATTAATAACAACAAATAATGAACAATTATTATAATAAAAAGTAAAAGTTAAAACACTAGGTATCTAACACTAAAATAACAAATACAAAAACTTATACACTAGCACTTATCACTACTGTAAATAAACACTATTATTTGTATAAACTAGCCGAGCGATATTTATATATGACGATATATTTATATTTAAACCGAGCGATATATTTATGTTCACAAGTTTTTCATAGTAGCTTTGGAGTCAACTGAGTCAACTGACTGACTTCGTCTGAGTCAACTAACTGATTGACTCACTGAGTGAACTGACTGACTAACTCAGTCTGAGTCAACTAACTGAGTGACTTCTCCCGGAGATTCGCTCTTTTATATATCACGTTCCTTGTTCCTAGAAATGCCTGGAATAATCTCAATTGTGGAGTCAGCGCAATAGTTCTAACAAGTCGGCGTTGCATCATCTCGGCGGCGTAAGCCGACATGCTTCAACTTGTCGCTGCCCCGTCCGTTACAGTATCAATGGTGTTATAAGGACAATAATGCGTGAGGTCAACAGTGTGCTGCCGAGGGCCTCCGGCACGAGGTGTGTACGTTGACCGAAGACATTATTGTCCTTATAACGCCCTTGATACGTTAATTACTATTCTCTAAATGCTATTACATGTTATGTTTAGCTTTTGACGAAGAAAAATATCAGATCTTAGCGATGCACCCAACCGAAGGTAAAGAAAATTTCACTTCCTTCAGTTTATCAAAGATGCTGTTCATCTTGTCATGAATGTAATTATACTCAATCAATACTAACTCGTAACTCAATATTCTTATGTTTACAATTTCTAGCTACCAATAGAAGTCTGTGTTTGTTTCTATGTGCCAATAAAAATCAATGTGGGTGTATTTTGTGTCCAATAGCAACAACGTCATATTTATAACGCTCGAGAGCGTTATATGGTATATAACTACCCAACTAGCTTGGAAGTTATGATAACAATAAGGTAACGGTCGGACATTAATAGATATACAATGCACAAGTACTTACCATACCCGTTGGCAGCAAAAATCACCAATAAAATAAGGAAGGTCAACATGATGCAAAAGTTACTAAACTTGTATTGAAGAAGGATTGTATTTTTATATTAAAATATTTTGAAAAACTTATTAAAATTCTGAACTTGTTGATCAAGAGGAACAATAACCAATTATTCAATGGGAAATTGTATTAAATTAAAAATAAATAATTGTTTAGATTTAGAATCTTAATTCGATACTAATATACCAGGATTCAATTATAAAAATATGTTATGGCGGCCTTTTGATTTTGCGTCAAAATGAACAGTGAGATTAAATGTAAATTGTGCAGAAGAAAGTTAGTAAATGCTGTTACATGTGTTGTGTGCAAGATTTCTTTTCAAATAAAATGTGCAGATACTACTTTTGCATCAGAATCAGAGAAAATATACTGGAATTGTGATGAATGTTATAATGGGTGTGCCTTAGACTATACTATAAGTAACAGTCAAGAAGTATCTAATGATGATATTACATGGTATGTAGCAGAAAATGATCTTTTGAAGCAGCAAATATTAACCTTACAAAAATTAGTGAATGAGTTAGGAAAAGTTAATAAACTTCAAGATGAAAAAATGAAACAATTTGAAATAAAGGCACCTGTTAAACTTAAGTAAACATATGGAATCATCTAACTCAAACGTGCTAAATACAAATACAGCGGCACTACTAGTTAAACAAACAGGAAATAATAAATCAGATAATTTAATTAATGAAATTAAAAAGTCCGTTGACCCAGCTACAACTAAACCGAATATTCTCAATGTCAAAAAACTCAATATGGTGATACTATAATTTATTGCGGAAATAAAAATTACTCTAGATAATAATGAGAAATTTAAAAATCAAATATCCACTGAAATTGCACAAAAAATTAATCCTAAATTAATGATATATAATGTTGATCCAATTGAAATAGGGAATAACGAGGAATTTATGAATAATTTAATAGAGCAAAACAATTTAAAGGAAAATAATATTTCTCCAACAATTAAAGTTCTCAAAAATATCAAGGTGGATGATAAAAATTACCATGTCATATTAGAAGCAGATAGTCAGTCATGGAATAATCTAATTAAGAATAATAAAATATATATTGGATGGAGACGATGTTCTGTAAAAGAAACATTTAAAATTCTTTAAATGTAATAAGTTTGGCCATAAATCAAACAAATGTACAGTAACATCATGTTCGGAGAACCATGGCACTAGATCGTGTACATCAAATACGTTCAAATACATAAACTGCATAAATTATAATGCTAAATTTAATACAAAATTCTCTGTTAATCATACAAGTAATTTAGATTGTAACTATTATAAAAGGATTGCTCAAATAATCAGAAATAAAACAATGTACAATACTGATTCTACATAGCAACTACAGGCTCAAGAAGATTTAAAAATAATTTATTTAAATATACAGGGCCTAGTCAATGGGCATAAGAGGAGTTCCTTTGGTACGGATCTGAAACTTTCTCGAGGATCGCCAACAATACGTCTCGTTGAAATGGTTGAGCGATTCAGGACCTATCACGGTAGAATCTTCACCCACAAATACGGATAATGGTTTGCCACAGGGCTCCAGTATTATTTGTCCTCTACGTAAATGATCTGAGCTCGACATTCGATGAAAAAATGCTCTGTCAAAATATTTGCAGATGATATCTCAATCATTGTTTCGAACTGTTCCCAAAAAGATGCTCATACTGTCTGTAATGAAAACTTAAATAATTTATCGAACTGGTTCAATAATAATTCTCTATTCTTATACCTAAGTAAAACCGAATTTATTCAATTTCGAACTACCCAAAGCAAACGGAATCTAGAAATTGACATTAAAATCGATAACTTCAAAGTCTATTAACGAAAACGTGAATGGGAAGGACCATGTAGGGATTATAATTTCGATACTAAGTTCGGTATGTTTTCAAATCCGACATCTGAAATCAGCTGTTGAACTAGAATACGTCATATGGTTCTACAGAGCACAAATCGAAGATCGCTTTCTGCTTTCAGTAGGAGGTGGTCAGATTAGTGATGTGTAGTAGTGAGTCAGTTCATTAAGCTCCGCTCCCTAAAGTGAGTCGTTCACTTGAACGATTCTTTACAAACGCGCAAGCGCTCTTCATGTGTACTGTGAACTGTGACTATGCTGTGTTCAAGCTCAGCCCTATTTCGTACTGCGTTCAGCTGAGCAGCGGAGCTACTAGGTCTGTTCGATGAGAAGTTCAGAAAGTGTAGTGCAGGATAGTGCAGTGCAGTGCGGTGTAAACTAGTGTACTCTATTCTGTGTTTTCATAAAACACTCTAGTGTATGTTTGGGCAAGTTTGACTAGCTGCCACTGCTGTCAGCGTAGTCAGGTTAGGTTATTTTTAAACAAACACATTATAAATCTGTGAAGAATTTTTTAGAAATGTCTGTTTTAAAACGTATATTGTTTGAATTAATAAATGATTTTGCCGAAGATCAATCATCATTCGATTCTTCATCAAATTCGGAAACAGATTATTTTAATACACAGAATTAATTGTTTTGTGAATTTTATTTTCTCAAAATATAAATTTTAGGTTAACGGAAATGCCAACAAACTACACTTAGTTACCCCCATTTCCAGTCTGCACTTTCTACACCACCTCGAGAGTCAGTTTAGAAAAGTGTACACTAGTTCTTAAAAATTTTCTCATCGAACAGTTTGCCAGAAGCTGCATGTTTCTCATAAAACATGTTAGTGCAAGAAAGTCAACCTATTTCACGTCATCTAACAGAGCTACTGTGTAAGCTGAGCGGTATGCTAGAGTGCAGCACTCAGCCCCAGCACGTGAACGAGCGCTGATCTGCTGAGCCATGTGCCGTACTGTGAGACGTGAGACCTAAAGAGAATTTCATTCGGCTGAGCTACTGTGCTATTTAGAGAGCGGTGTGCTAGAGTGCAGTACGTGAACGATGGCCAATAGCACAGCACGGAAACGAGCGCTAAACTGCTGAGCCATGTGCCGCACTGTGAGAACAAAAGAGCCGTTCGTTCATGGTTTACTGAAGTGCGTCGTTAAAAATGAACGACTCGTTCATGAACGACACATCACTAGGTCAGATGCATCGCTGGTGTACCACCGCGCACCAGCTGTAAACCCTTATTTATCAAATATAAATTGTTACCAGTAACATGCTTATATATTATGGAACTAGCTATTTTCATATAAAAAAAAACTAAATTGAATTTAAATTTCACCAACACACGTTCTTTACGAGAAACAAAGATGACTTTGTGATCCCGGACGTGATGGAACTTCGTATCTATAATCACCTACCCCAAAGTATCAAAATGGGCAAAACCGCTAGCATTTTAAAATCAAAATTGAAACTGTATTTACGTGAATATGTCTTCTATAGACTAGATAAATTTTTCAATTGCTGTATTTAAGTTCAAGTTTATTTTGTATGTGACGATCCCATTCTGTATGTACATATAGTCCTGGAAATAAATAAAAAATTATTATTATTATAATGGCTGCATTTATTTGGTTATCATCGTACGGTTAGGGTGTTAATAAAACTAGTATTAATATTTACCCTATGAAGACTAGATGCTCGTATTGCTGCTCCTTCCACAGGTAATCGTATTGCTTAAGTTTTTGCCTCGGCAACGACCCAACGACCCCGTCTACATCCATGGCTACGACTTCGACCTGGGTTGGGTGCATCGCTAAGATTGTCTGTTTTACCTGACTCTTTAAGAGCTACACATAAAACGCATTTACTAATAGTGCGAACTATAAATTAACCTGAAAAAATTGAACAATTGTACAATTACTAACCAAGTCCGTTAACGCGATCAAAAACTAATAATATTAGGAAAGTTTTCATCTCGAACTGTGCTGTTGGGCCGCGAATTTCTATTTTTTATTTTGTAATTGAAAAATAGTATGTGAAATTGTGTAACATTTCCAAATTTATATCAAATTTAAAATAATTAAAAAATTATATACTTAATCTGAAACCGAACAAAGCAAATAAATGATTAATTATAAAAAAGTGATTTAAAAAAAATGTAAATCTTCGAAGCGATTGTATTTTTCAAGCATTGCAAATTAATTATTTGAAATTTTTTCGGAAGTATACGCAAATTTGGATCAAGTAAAGCAAAATCTGAACATCTGTTTCTAAATTTTTGTAACGGTAAATGTTCAAATCAAGTGGTAGGGAAGGGTACAATATTGGAATTTGGCCGGCCAAAATTGAAGATCATTTAGAATTGCAAGATGATGCTAGTAACACCGGTCATTCTTTAGACGAAGGTGTAGGTGTAGGTGTAGGTAGAACTGAAACGACACGGTGATTTTCAACTGTGGCAAAAAGTTATGTCGAAGTTTCCATTTAAATTAAAGTTGAAATCGCAAAAAAATTTGCATAATAGCAAAAATAAAGTAAGAAAAATTTGCTACCATTATATACAAATAATTGTAAAATTACTAACTGTACTTTTCATTTCATTATATTATTTCTGTGCACTTGTACTGAGTATAAAACTTACTATTCTGTTTTTAACCTAACAACCGGTAAAATCATACTGCCTTGTAAACAGGCATGGTAAGTTGATAAAAAAAATCAATCGTGCAAAATTAGTATATCATACAACAAGCATTGAATAGCACTCACTGCCTACGATTATGAAAGTTTGTAACATGAACCGAATCCTGTTAAAAATTAAACGAAATTGGGAACGAAATTTTATTATCAGCTTTCGTTTAAAAGCCAGTTATTTAAATCTTTATAAGATACCGGTTTAGCAAAACGGTTAAAAAAACAAACAGGTAAACAGACATAAAGAGGTATGGACTGATGTTTGCTTAGTGTTCTTCATAGTTGTACGTAGTAACTACAAGAGAGCAATAGACCCGTCTGCGGTATGCATTCAAGCTACGCAGCAGAGGGTGTTATGGCCAAATAATGAACTAAATTAACTGGTTTAAATAACCGGGTGAATGAACCGGTTTTTAAACTTTTTAGATTTTTGGTTGTTCATGAATATTGGTTTCGGTTAAAAACCTTTGGCTCAAAAATAACGGTTAGCCGGTTTTTTAAACCAGTTTCTTGCACTGGTTCAAAGTGAATAAAATGGATAACTGCTTAATGAGAAATTATATACCCTGTTTTTTTTTATATTTTAAAAAGTATTGTTGGAAATGTAATATAAATATGAGATAAATATGCTGTATTTATTTGGTCATCATTTTACAATTATCATAAATGTATAGAATTGCTGTTGCTGCCCCAACTAATCATTTCGCGCGGGCCATTTCCAACCCCGCCAACACCAGCGCCGCCACCGCGACCGTGTCCATGACCACCTCCTTGTCCTGTTAGATCAAACTAAAATTAATGTTATTCTTTATATGACATTTAAAAGTATTCGGTTTTCAAACATTTGTTTATTTAGTTAAAAATGTACCCTCTCTTCCCATCCATGATCCATACATCCCATTGTTTGTTTCACCTTGTATTCCTCCCTGCGTCCCACTGTTATAGCTACCTTGCATTCCTCCCTGCTGGCCTCCACCAAACCTTCCGCCATTCACGCCATATTGGAGTCCGGTGTTCAAATTGTTATAACCATACCTAGGTAACAAACATATTGACTGATTATAATAACATACATGATAAGAAGAACAGCATCTTGGATAAACTGAATTACCATCCATGTCCATTTCCCTTTCCCTGACCTGGAGGATCAAACACAAATGTATGTAATTCTTTATGACATTTAAAATCATTTGCTTTTTAAACATATAGTTTAAAATTTACCGGCTGGCCCCTTTTTTCTTTTTCCTGCACCCATTGACATTAACTGAGAATTATACATGTTGTTGCCATATACGTCTGACTGCGTGTTACCATATGCGTCTGTATATCTAACAAAAATATTGATTGAGTGTAATTACATTCATGACAAGTAGAACAGCATATTTGATAAACTGAAGGAAGTGAAATTTTCTTTACCTTCGGGCGGGTGCATCGCTAAGATCTGATATTTCTTCTTCGTGAAAAGCTAAACATAACATGTAATAGCATCTAAGGAATAGGAATTAACGTATCAAGGGCGTTATAAGGACATTAATGCGTGAGGTCAACAGTGTGCTGCCGAGGGCTTTTGGTCCGAGGTGTGTACGTCGACCGAAAGCATTATTGTCTTTATAACGCCCGTGGTGCGTTCAACGTTTAATGTCTGACCGATATATTATTTTATAAAACATTTTTCTCAATTTTTAGCCAATCATTTGCAAACATTGTAGCTAGGTAACGCAATATTCTTATCCATTTACAATTTCTATCTACTAATATAATTACAATAACGTAAGGGTCGGACATTTATATGTATATATTATTTATATATATATATATATATATATATATATATATATATATATATATATAATGCACAAGTACTTACCACGCCCGTTGACAGCAAAAATCACCAATAAAATAAGGAAGCTCAACATGATGAAAAAGTATCTAAACTTGTACTGAAGAAGGATTGTATTTTTATATTAAAATATTTTGAAAACCTTATTAAAATTGATCAGGAGGAACAATAACCAATTATACAATGGGAAATTGTATCAAATTGAAAATAAATAATTGTTTAAATTTAGAATCTTAATCCGATACTAATATACCAGGATTCAATTATAAAAGGTAAATGAAATAAATTAGTTCAATTTAATAGATAAATCAAATTAGGTTTGTTTTACTTCTTCAAAGTTGAATTTATAATTAAACAATGGGTGCTTATCTTTACCTTAAAACTCAGAGGTAATACTAACCGTAAACTATAGTTTAATCTCGTAAATGATTTTTAAATAAGATATGTTTTTAAGAAAATTTAGCCTCGACTACTATTTTTGAGGGTGTAAATTGACAGCTGGTAACGCGCAAAAATCACATGACTATTGTTTGACAGAATTAGTCATCCACAAAGTTGCTTTTCCTAAAAATTAATAATGTTATATTTTATGTTTTAAACACAAAAGCCGCTATTTGCAGCTCTTTGGAATCGCAGTGCCCCATGCCCCATGATATGTTTATTTATTTATTTACAACATCGTGTGATGCTTTGTAGGACAATTTTGTTTGTCCAAATAAAATGTTATTTACAAAATAGTTTTATATTCTATGACAACCTGCCAATTCAATTTGAGCTAGATTTCTTCTTGGTTTTTCCTGTTTTGTTTCTTCTTTTCTAGTTACATCAACCAAAAGATCATATTTGAGTTTTTTCCATGGTATTCTTCTTAGTTTCTCTTCATACTTCGTTGTTCTTACACCTGCTTCCGTCTTTATTTTCTACATTTTGTTTCAACCGCTAATATGTTTATCTACTCCAAAATGCATTGTCTGAAAATTAAAATTCTTGTAAAGTGCCACATCCAAATTGGATAACTTGTATATTTGATGTAAAACTAACAGAAGGGTTGCTCATTTAAGAAGACGAAATGTCGTGTAATAATTATTTTTCAATAGGAAGTAATAGTAGTTCTTTTTAGGAAATAGCAATAGATTTTGCATGTAATGGCTGCATTTATTTGGTTATCATCGTACGGTTAATATTTACCCTATAAAGACCAGATGCTCGTATTGCTGCTCCTTCCACAAGAAATCCTATTGCTTAATCCGTTGCCTCGGCAACGGCCCCGTCTACATCCATGGCTACGACTTCGACCTGGAGGACAAAACAAGAAATGCAAAAGAACTCACCAAGCCCGTTGGCGACAAAAATCACAAATATTAGATATTATTAAAGATGGCTTAATTCCCAAAATTTAAAGATCCGGTAAATTCGCCGGAAATTCCGCAATTTTTTTGGAAAATGTCCCTGGGAATTTGCAGGGAAATATCCCTCGGTAAATTTCCAAACAAATATCAAATATGAATAAAAATTAAATTCTTCTTTCCATTCATGTCCTATGCCGCCTCATGAGTGGATGATTATGAATGTATGTGAACAACACAAATGACCATGCTCAACAGTGGGATTTGAACTCACGACCCCTGGCGTGCTAGGCTAGTGACATAGCCACAACGTACTATAAACCACGGCTAGACGTCTGTTTAGTAACTTGTGATACATAGAGTAACATTGCTTGTTTCCGGAGTAGGGGTAAGTAATAGACAGGCACAAGCGCGCAGCCAGACATTACAATCAAATATCGTTTAGAATTTCACGGGAAATTTTCAAAATATATTCCAAACTCGCCTTTGTTCACGTCAGCTTGTAGGCAGATTGTCATGAGAAACATTAGGTAGTAGTTTTATACATACATACATGACAAGAACAGCATCTTTGATAAACTGAAGGAAGTGAAACTTTCTTTACCTTCGGTCGGGTGCATCGCTAAGATTGTCTGTTTTCTCTAGCGCTCTAAGAGCTAGACATAAAACGCAATTGCTACTAGTGCGAACTATAAATTAATGTGAAATATTTAAACAATTGTACAATTACTCGCCAAGCCCGTTAACGACAATCATCACCAATAATATTAGGAGGGTTTTTATCCCAAACTGTGTAGTTGGATAGCGAATTGTTGTATAAATATTGTGAAATATCTATTAAAATTTTTATTTGGTAATTAAAAAGCAGTATGTCAAATTGTTTAATATTTCCAAATTTATATCTAATTTAAAATTATTAAAGAATTTAATACCTAATCTGAAACTGAACAAATTCGAATAAATTATTAATTAAAAAAAGTGATTTTTAATAACGAAAATCTCCGTTGCGATTGTATTTTTCAAGCATTGCAAATTAATTATTTGAAAATTTTTCGTAAGTATATGCAAATTTCGATCAAGTAATGCAAAATCTGAACATCTGTTTCTGAATAACGGTAAATGTACAAATCTAGTGGTGGGGAAGGGTACAATATTATGAGTTGGCCGTGCAAAATTGAAGAACACTTAGAATTGAAAGATGATGCTAGTTACACTTAAACTTGCAAGATGATAACAATTACACCGACTATTCATTTAAACGTACTTGGGCTAAATTTTTAGCTGATAAAGGTGTAGATATTCTGGAACTGAAACGACACGGAGATTTTCAACTGTGGCAAAAAATTATGTCGAAGATTCCATTTAAAATAAAGTTGAAATTCCAAAAAAATGCATAATGGCAAAAATCAAGCAAGAACAATTCGCTACCATTATATATAAATAATTGTAATATGACTAACTGTACTTTTTATTGCAATAAAAAATTAATATTAAATTATTTCCGTGCAATTGTATTGAGTATAAAACTTACTTTTCTGTTTTTAATCTAACAACCGGTAAATCATTCAGCCTTGAAAATAAGGCATGGTAAGTTGATAAAAAAGAACAAAAAAATTGGTATATCTTACAACAAGCATGGAATTGTACTCATTTCCTACGATTATGAAAGTTTTTAGCACGAGCAGAATTAATGTTAAAAATTAACCGAAAATAGAAACGAAATTTTCTTATCGGTTTTCGTTCGAAAACCAGTTATTTAAATTTATATAAGGAAACCGGTTTACCAAAACGGTTAAAAAAACAAACATAGAAACCGGCATAAACTCGTATTATACTGATGTTTGCTTAGTGTTCTTCTTAGTTGTACTTAGTAACTACAAGAGAGTAAAAGACCCATCTGCGGTATGCATTCAAGTTACACAACAGAGGAGATTTTGGCCAAATAATGAACTAAATTTCCTGGTTTAAATAACCGGATGAAAGAAACGGTTTTTAAAATTTGTTTGTGTTTTGGTTTTTCAGGTAATATAAATATCGGTTTCGATTAAACATCATACTTTTGGCCCAAAAATAAAGATCAAGCGGTTTTATAACCGGTTTCTTGTACTGGTTTAAAGTGAATAAAATCGGAATCTGCTTATTTAGTAATCTTAAGTATCGTGTAGAAATTATTATATTTTAATATTGTAGGAAATATAATATAATAAATAGGAAATATATATGCTGTATTTATTTGGTTATCATCATACAATTATTATAGTTGTATAGAATTGCTGTTGCTGCCCCAGCTAGTCATTTCGCGTGGGCCATTACCATAGCCGCCAACACCAGCGCCGCCAAAGCGACCATGTCCACGACCACGTCCACGTCCATGTCCATGTCCTGTAAGATCAAACACAAGTGTGTGTTATTCTTTATATGATATTTAAAATTATTTGGTTTTCAAATAATTGATTATATAAATAAAAATTTACCTCCTCTTCCTTTAACTGATCCCCGCATCCCTTGGTTTCCTTGACCTTGTATTCCTCCCTGTGTCCCAGTGTTATAGTCACCTTGAATTCCTCCCTGCTGGCCTCCACCAAACTTACCGCCGTTCACGCCAGATTGTACTCCGGAGTTGAAATCGTCATGAGAAAGACTAGGGAGTAGATCTAAAAATCTAAAAAAAATATTGATTGATTATAATAACATACATGACAAGAACAGCATCTTTGATAAACTGAAGAAAGTAAAATTTTTCTTTACCTTCGGTAGCGTCCATCTGCCGCAACAAGAGCTAGACATAAAACGCAATTACTACTAGTGCGAACTATAAATTAAAGTGAAATAATTGAAACATTGTACAATTACTTACCAAGCCCGTTAACGGCAACGATAACCAAAAATATTAGGAGGGTTTTCATCTTGAACTGTGCTATTGCACACCGCGTTGTTCTATAAATACTGTGAAATTTCTAATAAAATTTTTAATTTTGCAATTAAAAAGCAGTATGTCAAATTGTGTAATAATTCCAAATTTATGTCAAATTTAAAATTATTAAAGAATTATATACTTAATTGGAAACTGAACAAATGCGAATAAATGATTAATTATAAAAAAAGTTATTTTTAAAAAACGTAAAACTCCGCTGCGATGATATTTTTCAAACATTGCAATTTTTCAAAATTTTATCATTTGTGTTGTTTGAGGTAAAATGCCTAATAATAAGCAATTCGGACAACTTAGATAAAGCGTGAGATATCGGATGTTCTTCGTTAATTCCTCAAAAATCTCGGGAGCTCTACGAAACAACAAACCACCTTTTTGAGAAGTGGTGTGAGGCAAAGAACATATGCGAATGAACGAAAATGTTTGGATGCCTTATTTTGTACAAAGGAGTGTACAATTAATGCCCCCAGAACCCCTATTCTTTAAATTTTAAAGCTAGCTCTATGTCTAGACTGTTTCTATGCACCGCTGCTATCTAGTGGAGGTTTTTACGAACTACATATAATATGACGTTATGTCAATTTCTATCTCCTGGGCGGTTTAGAGCTACCAATATTGCTGTACCTATTTCGTTAGGCTTGCTCTATGTTATGACATTGACATTAACATTTCTTGCGCATCATTCTATGATACCATTTGGTGATTGATAGTTGATGTCAATTAGATTTTTTGCCAATTTAAAAATTATAAAAACGTAATGCAAAAACTGAACAGCTGTTTCTGAAATTTCGTAACAATAAATGTACAAATCAAGTGGTGGGGAAGGGTACAATTGAGTGTTGGCCGTCCAAAATTGAAGAACACTTAGAATTGCAAGATGATGCTAGTTACACCGGTCATTCATTTAGACGAAGGTGTAGATGTTCTGGAACTGACACGACACGGAGGCCTGGAAATCTTCGACTGTGGCCGAGAGTTATGTCGAAGATTCCATTCAAAATGAAGTTGAAATCGCAAAAAAAGAATTCTGCATGATAGAAAAACAACCCTCAACATTCATAATTCATTCATAATTAGTTTTCAACCATTGCCTTCCGGTTCTGTTTCAAGCAAAACATTTCCTTTAAATAGCAAGATGAAATTGCTAACATTATATATAAACAATTGTAATATTATTAGCTGTACTTTTAATTTCAATAAAAAATTAATATTAAATCATTTCTATGACATTTGTACTGTTCTTGTTTAACCAAACACCGGTGAAAACGACATACCACCCTGAACACAGGCATGGTAAATTAAACAAGACCAATCGTGCAAAATATATTTTAACAACTTAATGGTATTTCTAAATAAACTCAACTTGGATGTGTTAAGAAAAGAAAATGCTACATGAAAATAAAGTACATATAAGAAGAATAAGTGGTCAACCTGTAGCACTTGAATTTGTCTACAATTTTATTAGTAAAAGTTTTACTTTAACCTTCGATATCAGGAATAGGAATTAACAAAAAAATTGAACTACAAAACATCGTTATTTATTTATGTATAATACTAGTAAACGTTCTCTGACTATATAGCTACAAATGCTAACAACTATGCGATCGCAGATTAGAATCTCTTCTAATTTTCCAAATGCACAATTTTTGCATTTGCTTTTGAGTCTCGTGAAAAACTCGTCAAATGTTTCACTTGATTTTTGCTTAGTTTTATGAAATATATATCTCTCATATGTAACGTTTATTATAGGTACAGAGTATTCTTGAAAATGTACAATTATATTTTCTAAAATACTTTATTTTTAATACGTTTTACAATGGCTTGTTCATTTATGTCTCAAAACAAAAATCTGTCAATATTATTTAATTTGCCAACATAGTTTTTGTATTATCTGACATCCCACCTCTTTTGCAAAGCTAAATTAAGTGAATAATATCTGTCTGTTTCAGTTTTGTCTTCTGACTGGTCTGTATTAATTAAATTATTCTCTTCGTCTTTGTGGTAGCTTCTCAAAAACCATGAATTCCTTCTAATAGTTCCTCCATCTCTTGGTTGGATGATCTTGGTTCTTGTGTTTTCTGTTTGATTGTGCCAGGTAACCATTCATTGTTATTTTTAAACAGTATTTCTTCATTTATGTTAAATTATTTTTCTACCTTCTTTCCCTTGTCCGCATAGAATTTTTCTTGGTCTTTATTCCGGTCCATTGTTTCCTTTACTTTATGAATTATTTTTGGTAGTAGAAGTTTCCCGTGTGTTGTAAGCAGTGGTTTTGTTCGTCTGCCCGATCCTAGTTTATCTCCAAAATGTCCAAGGTATTTTATTCCAATTAAATAAAATACTTTTTTAACGACAATTAATATCAAAGGAAAGAGATCCTTAATTTAAATTCCATAGCCGACAACTTCTATCATGTAATTTCCCTATAATAACATACTTAACAAAAAGAACAGCATCTTTAAGAAAGTAAAGAAAGTGAATTTTCTCCTATCTTCGTTCGGATACACCGCTAAGATCAGATATTTCTTCCTACTCAAAAGCTAAACATAACATGTAATAGCATCAAATAAGGAAGGTCAACATGATAAAAAAGTTTCTAAACTTGTACTCAAGAAGGATTATATTTGAAAATTAAAATATTGTGAAAATCTTATTAAAATCTCGTAAAACTTGTTAATTATAAAAACTTGTTAATCAATAAACAATTATGAATTGGGAAATTGTATCAACTTAAAAATAATTAATTGTTTAGATTTAGAATCTTTATCCGATACTAATATACAAGGATTCAATTATAAAAGTTAAATTAAATTAATTTAGTTTATTTTAATAGCTAAATCAAATTATTAATTAGGTTTATTTAACTACTTCAAAGTAATTGAATTTATAATTAAACAATAGGTGCTTATCTTTACATTAAAACACGCAGGTAATACAAAACGTAAACTATAGTTTAATCTTGTAAATTATACAATTTTTGAGGGCATGAATTGACAGGTGGTAACGAGCAAAAGTCACATGACTAGTATTTGACTTGTAGTACAAGAAACAGAATTAGTCATCCACCAAGTTGCTTTTCTTAAAAATTAATATTGTTATATTTTATATTTTAAACACACATTACGGTATTTGCAGCTCTTTGGAATCGCAGTGCCCCATGCCCCATGATATGTTTATTTATTTACAACATCGTGTGATGCTTTGTAGGACAATTTTTGTTTGACCAAATAAAATGTTATTTACAAAATAGTTTTGTATCGAAAGACAAACTGTCAAATCAGTTTGAGCTAGATTTATTTTTGGTTTTTTCCTGTTTTATTTCTTCTTTACTAGATGCATCAACCCAACGATCATATTTTAGTCTTTCATGGTGTTCTTCTTAGTTTCTCTTCATACTTCGTTGCTCTCACACCTGCTTCTGTCTTAATTTTCTACCTTTTGTTTCAACCTCTAATATGTTAATCTACTCCAAAGTGCATTGTCTGAATTTTAATATTCTTGTAAAGTGCCACATCCAAAATGGATAACTTGTATATTTGATGTAAAACTAACAGAAAGGTTGCTTATTTAAGAAGTATTTTTAGGATATAACAATAGCTGCATTTATTTGGTTATCATCATACATTTAGTGCGTTAATAATACTAGTATTAATATTTACCCTATGAAGACCAGATTCTTGTATTGCTCCTGCTTCCCCAAGCAATCGTATTGGATACGGTAAGGTAAGGATATTTTACGAATTGAAAACAATTGCTCGGAGAAGTTAAACGACGACTCAAATTGTCTGAAATCGTTAATCCCTACCGTTCGAAATGCTTATACTGTTTTTTGCACGATCAAAACAAAATTTAACCAGAATGGATATATGCCAATTTTTAAATGAAACCCCATATGAAACATTTCTCGTTCATAAAGTAAATTTAAATTATTCGCATATTCTATGCTATGCCTAATCTATTTGTATATATAGGTGGCAAAGATACTGGTTCTATCGGGAGCTTACAAAAGGGAAGAGTTATGTATTATGAAAATAAAAGACATTCATGATCGTGGCGAACTAGTTATCGTAAAGATACCTAATACGAAAACTAATATTCAACGGACCTTTACTGTTGCCAACCAAGAAAATGAAAAAATTCATCATTTGGAAATTTTTCAGAAGTACATGCAACTTCGATTTGTGTCTGAATTTTCGTAACGGTAAATGTATAAATCAAGTGGTGGGGTAGGGTACAATTGGAAGCCATCCAAATTTGAAAAACACTTAAAATTGCAAGATGATACTAGTTACACCGGTCATTCATTTAGGCGTACTTCGGCTATATTTTTAGCAGACAAAGGTGTATATGTTCTGGAACTGAAAGGATACGGAGGTTGGAAATCTTCGATTGTCCGGGTTTATAGTGAATAAAATGGATAACTGCTTGTTTAGGAAACTTAAGTATCGTGTGGAAATTATTATATTTTAATAAGTAATTGTCGGGATTATAATATAATAAATAGGAGACAAATAAGCTGCATTTATTTGGTTATCATCACATAATTATTATAATTGTATAGCATTGCTGTTGGTGCCCCATCTAGTCATTTCGCGTGGGCCATTACCATAGCCGCCAACACCAGCGCCAACACCGCGACCACGTCCACGACCACGTCCACGTCCATGTGCATGTCCTGTAAGATCAAACACAAGTGTGTGTTATTCTTTATATGATATTTAAAAGTATTTGGTTTTCAAACAATTGATTATATAGTTAAAAATTTACCTCCTCTTCCTTTCACTGATCCCCACATCCCTTCATTAGCTTGACCTTGTATTCCGCCCTGTGTCCCAGTGTTGTAGTCACCTTGAATTCCTCCCTGCTGGCCTCCACCAAACTTGCCGCCGTTCACGCCAGATTGTACTCCGGAGTTGAAATTGTCATGAGAAACACTAGGGAGTATTTCTAAAAATCTAACAAAAATATTGGTTGATTATAATAACATACATGACAAGAAGAACAGCATCTTTGATAAACTGAAGAAAGTAAAATTTTTCTTTACCTTCGGTAGCGTCCATCTGCCGCAACAAGAGCTAGACATAAAACGCAATTACTACTAGTGCGATCTATAAATTAAAGTGAATAAATTTAGATATTGTACAATTACTTACCAAGCCCGTTAACGGCAACCAAAACCAGTAATACTAGGAAGATTTTCATCTTGAACTGTGCTGTTGCCCAACGAATTGTTGTATATATATTGAGGTATTTCTATTAAAATTTTTATATTTTAATTAAAAAACAGTGTGACAAATTGCGTATTATTTGCAAATTAATATCAAATTTAAAGTAAGAAGGTGAAGAAATTCATTATTTGGAAATTTTCGGAAGTATATGCAATTTCGATCACGTAATGCAAAATCTGAATATCTGTTTCAATTAGGAGTTGGATTTCCAAAATTGAAGAACACTTAAAATTGCAAGATGATGCTAGTTACACCGGCCATTTATTTAGACGTATTACGACTACATTTTATTCAACATAGGTGTTGATGTTCGGGATCTGACACGGCACGAAGGTTGGAAATCATCGATTATGGCAGAAAGTTATGTAGAAGATTCCTTTCAAAATAAAGTTGAAATCGCAACCCAACAACATTCCTTACAACTACTGCCTTCCGGTTCTGTTTCAAGTGAAACATTTCTTTAAATAAAAATAATAGCTAGAACAATTCACTACCATTATATATAAATAATTGTAATATTACTACCTGTACTTTATTTCATTATATTATTTCTGTGCAATTGTACTGACTATAAAACTTACTGTTCTGTTTTTATCCTAACAACCGGTAAAATCATACCGCCTTGGCAACAGGCATGGTAAGTTGATAAAAAAGATCAATCGTGCAAAATTTGTATATCGTACAACAAGCATGGAATGGTACTCATTTCCTACGATTATGAAAGTTTGTAGCATGAGCCGAATTCCTGTTAAAAATTAAACGAAATTGAGAACGAAATCAGTTTTCTTACAAGAGAGGAAAAGCCCCATTGAATGAACCGGTTTTAAAACTTTTAGTTTTGCGGTTTCACATGAAGTATAAATATAGGTTTCGGTTAAAAATTTTGTTTTGGCTCAAAAGTAACAGTTTTTAAACAAGTTTCTTACCCTGGTTTGAAGTTAATAAAATGGAAAACTGCTTGTTTAGGAATCTTAAGTATCGTGTGGAAATTATTATATTTTAATAAGTAATTATAGGAAATATAATATAATAAATAGGAGATAAATATGTTGTATTTATTTGGCCATCATCATACAATTATCATCATTGTATAGTATTGCTGTTGCTGTCCCAACTAATCATTTCGCGCGGGCCATTACGAATGCCGCCAACACCAGCGCCGCCACCGCGACCACGCCCACGACTACCTCCTTGTCCTGTTAGATCAAACACAAATGAATATTATACTTTTTATAATATTTAAAAGTATTTTGTTTTTAAACATTTGATTATATACTTAAAAAGTTACCGCTTCTTCCTTTCCATGATCCCCACATTCCTTGGTTTCCTTGACCTTTTATTCCCCCCTGCGTCCCAGTGTTGTAGTCACCTCGTATTCCTCCCTGCTGCCCTCCACCAAACTTGCCGCCGTTCACGCCAGATTGTACTCCGGTGTTTATATTGTCATGAGAAAAATTGAGTAGATCTATAAATCTAACAAAAATATTGATTGATTATAATAACATACCTGACAAAAAAACAGCATCTTTGATAAACTGAAGGAAGTAAAATTTTCATTACCTTCGGTCTGTTTCTTCTGCCGTTACAAGAGCTAGACATAAAATGCAATTACTACTAGTGCAAACTATAAAATAAAGTGAAATAATTGGAATATTGTATAATTACTCACCAAGCCAGTTAACAGCAAAGAAAACCAGTAATATTAGAAAGGGTTTCATCTCGAACTGTGCTGTTGGCCGCGAATTGTTGTATAAGTATTGAGAAATTTCTATTAAATTTTTTTATTTTGTAATTAAAAAGCAGTATGTCAAATTGTGTAATATTCCCGAATTTATATCAAATTTAAAATTATCAAATTACTTAAAAAAACGAAAATCATGTTAAACGCCTATGGCCCGCTTTTTGATTTACACCCTGTATATATATATATATATATATATATATATATATATATATATATATATATATATATATATAACTTGGCCAGTTAACCAAGTATCCTTATTGTAAGAGTCATAGCCTAGGACACAGCCCTTCCTCCTCTAATATGTATACCAGTGTTTAAAACAAGGCAAGAAAAAAAAACCATTCTGTTAAAGGTTAACCGAAATTTGGAACGAATTTTTTTTATCGGATTTCGTTAAAACACCGGTTCAGAGTCTACACAACAGGTTTTCAAGTCTGTGAATTCAACCGGTTTTTTTTTTAAGAAAAAAAAAGAAACAGGGAAACCGGTATAAACAAGTGTGGACTGGTATTTGCTTATTGTTCTACGTTCGTAGTAACTACTAGAGAGCAGAAGGTCCATCTACGGTATGAATTAAAATTACACAGCTGCGGTTGTAAAGGCTAAAAACTGGTTTAAAAGCCGGATTTAATTTTAGTTAATGGTTACCGGTTTTTTTAAGATCGTTTTCGGTTTCTATTAAATACCACAATTTTGGCTCAAAAATTTTTCCAAACCGGTTGAATAAAATAAATAAAATGGTAGCTTGTATATTTAATTTAAAGACAACACGAATGCTTATTTAGGAATCTTAAGTATCCAATGAAAATTATTGTATTTTAAGAAGTGATTGTAGGAAATATAAAATAATATAATAAATAAGAGATAAATGTGCTTTATTTATTTGGTAATCAAAACACAATTATTATAATTGTATAGAATTGCTGTTGCTACCCCAGCTAATCATTTCGCGTGGGCCATTACCATAGCCGCCAACACCAGCGCCGCCAAAGCGACCACGTCCACGTCCACGTCCACCTACACGGCTACGTCCACGTCCACGTCCACGAGCTGGAAGATCAAACATAAATATATGTTATTCTTTGTATGACATTTAAAATCATTTGCTTTTTAAACATTTAATTTAATATTTACTGTTTCGCCCTTTGTTTCTGTTTCCTGGACCAATATTCATTCCCTGCGACTCATGGAGGTTGGTGCCTGATATTCCTGACTGCGTGTTACCGGTATATTCGTCGCCGGTTGTGTCAATTTGTGTGTGTGTGTTAATATCATCTTGAGAAATATCATCTATAAATCTAACAAAAATATTGATTGATTATAATAACATACTGGAAAAAAAGAACAGCATCTTTGATAAACTGAAGGAGGTAAAATTTTCTTTACCTTCGGTCGGGTTCATCGCTAAGACTGTCTGTTTCATATGCCGCTACAAGAGCTAGACATAAAACGCAATTACTACTAGTGTGAACTATAAATTAAAGTGAAAAAATAGAAACATTGCACAATTACTTACCAAGCCCGTTAACGGCAACGAAAACCAGTAATGCTACAAAGATTTTCATCTTGAACTGTGCTGTTGGACCACGAATTGTTGTATATATATTGAGAAATTTCTAATAAAATTTTTTATGTAGCAATTAAAAAGCAGTTTGACAAATTGTGTATTATTTCCAAATTTATATCAAATTTAACATAATTAAAAAATTATGTAATTAAAAAACCATAATGATATTATTTTTCAAAAATTGCAATTTTTCAGGCATCATTTGTGGTGTTTTTGAGAAAAAAGCCTAAAGTGAACGATTCGGACAACTCCGAGAATGAATGAGATGTTAATTTAGATGAAGCGTGGGACATATGATATTCTACGTTAATTCCTCAAAAATCTCGGAAGCGCTACAAAACATCATACCGCCTTTTTAAGAAGTGGTGTGAGGAAAAGAACACATTCGAGTTTAACGAAAAAATTTCGATGCTTTATATTGTACAAAGGTGTGTACAATTAAAGGGTCCAGGTAGTTTGATGGCCGAATATTCCATACTAAAGTCAAAAAATTTCTTACAATAAAATTTATATTTCGAGGTTCTCCAAACTTATTGCGTTTCTGCAAAGAAAGAACGTGGGATACAGACTCAAAAGAACAAGTGTTTTCACCAGGAAAGATATGTGCCAGATTTTAAATGAAGCCCCAGATGAAACATTTCTCCTTCATAAGGTAAATTTAAATTATTTGCATAATCTATGCCTAATATAAAAATGAAGGACATTCAAGATCGTGGTGAACTGATTATCGTAAAAATCCCTAATACGAAAACTAATGTTCAACGGACCTTTACTGTTGTTAAACAAGAAAATTAAATATTTAAAATTTTAGGAAGTACATGCATCTTCGATTTGTTTCTGAAATTTCGTTACGGTAAATGTACAAATCAAGTGATGGGGAAGGGTACAATTGGGAGTTGTCCGTTCAAAATTGAAGAACACTTAAAATTGCAAGATGATGCTAGTTACACTGGTCATTTATTTAGACTGAAACGACACGCAGGTTGGAAATCTTTGATTGTGACAGAAAGCTTTGTCGAACATTCCGTTCAAAATAAACTTGAAATTGCAAAAAATGAATTCTGCATGACAGCAAAACAACCTTCAACATTCCTAATAGTTTACAACCTTACCTTCCGGTTCTGTTTCTAGCAAAACATTTCCTTTAAATAGCGAGAAGAATTCGCTACTATTATATGTAAATAAATGTAATATTACTTTATGTACTTCTAATTTCAATAAAACATTAATATAAAATCATTTCTGTGCATTTTTACTGAGTACAATTTACTTACTGTTTTGTTTTAACCTAACTAGCGGTAAGAACAACATGGTAACATACTTATTTAATTTAAATCTCATGCAAGAAGTGTACCCATTTTATATTATTATTGTATTATATTGGTACATAAAAAATAAATGCAAGTATACTATATACTATTATCCTAACAGTAATAAAAAACCTAGGTTACTTTTGACCCGAATTTGTATATATTATGAATTGGCCAGTTAACCAAGTATCCCTATTGTAAGAGTCATAGCCTAGGACACGGCCACGTCCCGTCCTCCTCTAATTTGTATACCAGTGTTTCTCATTCTAGTTTCAAACAAGGCAAGAACAAAAAAAAAACATTCTGTTAAAGGTTAACTGAAATTTGGAACGAAATTATCTTATTGGCTTACGTTTAAAAAAACCGGTTGAGAGACTACAAAATAGGTTGCCAAATCGGTTTATTTAACCGGTTTTTTAAAACGATAAAAAAGAAACCGGCATAAACAAGTATATAATGGTATTTGCTTATTGTTCTACATACGTAGTAACTACTAGAGAGCAGAAGGTCCATCTGAAGTATGCATTAAAACTACACAGCGGAGGATGTTATGGCCAAACACTGGTTTAAAAACCGGATTTTATTTTTAGTTATTGGTTACCGGTTTTTTAAGATCGTTTTCGGTTTCATTAAATATCTCAATTCTGACTCAAATTTTTTTTAAACTGGTTGAATAAAATAAATAAAATGGTAGCTTGTATATTTAATTTAAAGACAACACGAATGCTTATTTAGGAATCTTCAGTATCCTGTGAAAATTATTGTATTTTAAGAATTAATTGTAGGAAATATAAAATAATATAATAAATAAGAGATAAATGTGCTTTATTTATTTGGTAATCAAAATACAATTATTACAATTGTATAGAATTGCTGTTGCTGCCCCAGCTAGTCATTTCGCGTGGGCCATTACCATAGCCGCCAACACCAGCGCCGCCAAAGCGACCACGTCCACGGCCACGTACACCTACACGGCTACGTCCACGTCCACGTCCACGAGCTGGAAGATCAAACACAAATATATGTTATTCTTTGTATGACATTTAAAATCATTTGCTTTTTAAACATTTAATTTAATATTTACAGCCTCGCCCTTTGTTTCTGTTTCCTGGGCCCATTGTCATTCCCTGCGACTCATGGAGGTTGGTATTTGTTATTCCTGACTGCGCGTTATCGGTATATTTGTCGCCGGTTGTATCAATTTGTGTGTGTGTGTTAATATCATCTTGAGAAATATCATCTATAAATCTAACAAAAATATTGATTGATTATAATAACATACAGGACAAAAAGAATAGCATCTTTGATAAACTGAAGGAGGTAAAATTTTTTTACCTTCGTTCGGGTGTAACGCTACTGTCTGATTCTCCTGCCGCTACAAGAGCTAGACATAAAACGCAATTACTACTAGTGCGAACTATAAATTAAAGTGAAAAAATTTAAACATTGTTCAGTTACTTACCAAGCCCGTTAACGGCTACCAAAACCAATAATGCTAGGAAGATTTTCATCTTGAACTGTGCTGTTGGACCGCAAATTGTTGTATATATATTGAGAAATTTCAATTAAAATTTTTTATATTTTAATTAAAAAACAGTGTGACAAATTGTGTATTATTTGCAAATTTATATCAAATTTAAAATTATTAAAGAATTATGTACTCTCTGTTACGGTTGAAATTTTGAAACATTGCAATTTTTCAGGCATCGTTTCTGGTGGTTTTGAGTAAGAAAGCCTAAAATGAGCGATTCGGACTACTCCAAGAATGAATGTGACGTTAATTTAGACGAAGCGTGGCACATATGATGTTCTACGTTAATTCCTCAAAATCTCGGGAGCGCTACAAATCAACATACCGCCTTTTTAAGAAGTGGTGTGAGGCAAAGAACACATGCGAATTTAACGAAAAAGTTTTGATGCTTTATTTTGTACAAAGTTGTGTACAATTAAAGGGTCCAGGTATTTTGTGATGCTAAAGTCAAAAAATTTCTTTGCGTCAAATTAATATTTCGTGGTTTTCCAAACTTATTGCGTTTCTGAAAAGAACGAACGTTGGATACTGACCCAAAAGAGCAATTGTTTTCACCAGAAAACCAGAACATTTCTCCTTTATAAGGTAAATTTAAATTATTTGCATAATCTATGCCTAATATATATTGTGTATTTAGGTGACAATGATTTTGGGAATTTCGGGTGCTTGCAGAAGGGAATAGTTATATAACATGAAAATGAAGGACATTCAAGATCGTGGTGAAATGATCATTGTATAAAATCCCTAATACGTAAACTAATATTCAACGGACCTTTACTATTATCAACCAAGAAAAAGAAGAAATTTAATATTTAAAACTTTAGGAAGTACATGAAACTTCGATCACGTAATGCGAAAACTGAACAGTTGTTTCTGAAATTTCGTAACGGGTAAGGGTACAATTGGGAGTTGGCCGTCCAAAATTGAAGAACACTTAAAATTGCAAGATGATGCTAGTTACACCGGTCATTCATTTAGACGAAGGTGTAGATGTTCTGGAACTGACACGACACGGAGGTTGGAAATCATCGACTGTGGCTGAAATCTATGTCGGAGATACCGTTCAAAATAAAGTTGAAATCGCAAAAAATTATTCTGCTTGACAGCAAAACAACCTTCAACATTCCTAATAGTTTGCAACCATTACCTTCCGGTTCTGTTTCTAGCAAAACATTTCCTTTAAATAATGAGAAGAATTCGCTACCATCATATTTATTTATTTATTATAAACCAATCCAACCAATAAAGAAATCCCAATTACAGGACGATTATCACATAACAAAAACTATATAGAAAATGTTCAATACAGATATTTAACAAAAAAATAAATATATATATATATATATATATATATATATATATATATATATATATATATATATATATATATATATACATTAGACAAATACACATACACTTTGATACATTTAAATCAAAATCGATACAATAAGAGCATTGGATATACAGCATAATTTAGGGTGCAATAAAATCATGTAGTACAAGAAAAAGTTAATTGGTTTCTGGTACTTCGGCGAGGAACATTAAAATAAATAAGTCCTAGAGAAATTTAATCGTCGATTGTACCATGTATCATCTTATACAGATAAATGCTGAACTGAATTTTTCTTCGCGGTAAAAGTGAATAAATATTCAATTCATGCAGTAGATTATAATATTCATAGTCATAAGCAGGGTATTGTCTGTAAATTTATAGAAACAGTATATTGCAAACTTTTTTTGAATTGATTCAATTAAAGAAATGTATTTATAGTAATTAGGACTCCATACTTGCACGGCCACGTCCCGTCCTCCTCTAATTTGTATACAAGTGTTTCTCTGTCTAGTTTAAAACAAGGCAAGAAAAAAAAAATTCTGTTAAAGGTTGACCGAAATTTGGAAAGTCTAAGAGACTACGAAATAGGTTTCAAAAATAGTTAATTTAACAGGTTTAATAAAACGGTAAAAAAAGAACCAGAGAAACCGGCATAAACAAGTATGGACTGGTATTTGCTTATTGTTCTACATACGTAGTAACTACTAGAGAGCAGAAGGTCCATCTGCAGTATGCATTAAAAGTTAATATTACACAGCTGAGGATGTTATGGCCAAACAGCTGGTTCAAAAACCGGATTTTATTTTTACTTATTTATTACTGGTTTTTTATGATCGTTTTCGGTTTCTGTTAAATATCACAATCTAGGTTCAAAATTTTTTTAAACCGGTTGAAAAAATGGATAGAATAGGTAGCTTGTATAATTGATTTAAAGACAACACGGATGCTTATTTAGTATTAGCTTAAGTATCCTGTGAAACTTATTGTATTTTAAGAAGTAATTGTAGGAAATATAAAATAATATAATAAATAGGTGATAAATATGCTGTATTTATTTGGTCATCATTCAATTATTACAATTGTATAGAATTGCTGTTGCTGCCCCAACTAATCATTTCGCGTGGGCCTTGACCATAGCCGCCAACACCAGCGCCGCCTAAGCGACCACGTCCACGTCCATGTCCACCTACACGGCTACGTCCATGTCCACCTACACGGCTACGCCCACGTCCACGTCCACGAGCTGGAAGATCAAACACAAATGTATGTTATTCTTTATACGACATTTAATAGTTATTTGTGTATCTAGAGCAGAAAGTAGTCTATTGCCGCTTGTGCATGGACATGTACAACCAAGCGGCCGTAGAGAAAATCATTTGCTTTTTAAACATTTAATTTAATATTTACTGTTTCGCCCTTTGTTTCTGTTTCCTGGACCAATATTCATTCCCTGCGACTCATGGAGGTTGGTGCCTGATATTCCTGACTGCGTGTTACCGGTATATTCGTCGCCGGTTGTGTCAATTTGTGTGTGTGTGTTAATATCATCTTGAGAAATATCATCTATAAATCTAACAAAAATATTGATTGATTATAATAACATACAGAACAAAACGAACAGCATCTTTGATAAACTGAAGAAAGTAAAATTTTTCTTTACCTTCGGTAGCGTCCATCTGCCGCAACAAAAGCTAGACATAAAACACAATTACTACTAGTGCGAACTATAAATTAAAGTGAAAAAATTTAAACATTGTTCAGTTACTTACCAAGCCCGTTAATGGCAACGAAAGCCAGTAATACTACAAAGATTTTCATCTTGAACTGTGCTGTTGGACCGCGAATTGTTGTATATATATATAGAGAAATTTCTATTAAAATTTTTTATATTTTAATTAAAAAAACAGTGTGACAAATTGCGCATTATTTGCAAATTAATATCAAATTTAAAGTAAGAATTATGTACTTAAAAAATGAAAATCTCCGTTACGGTTGTATTTTTGAAACATTGCAATTTTTCAGTCATCATTTGTGGTGTTTGTGAGTAAAAAAGCATAAAATGAGCGATTCGGACAACTCCAAGAATAAATTTGACGTTAATTTAGATTAAACGTACTACATACGGTGTTATTCGTTAATTCCTCAAAATCTCGGGAGCGCTACAAAACAACATTTTTAAGAAGTGGTGCTTCACACCACAAAGGGTCCAGGTAGTTTATGGGCCGAATATTCCATTCAAAAGTCAAAATAATTCTTTACGATAAAATTGATATTTCGAGGTTTTCCAAACTTATTGCGTTTCTGTAAAGAAAGGACGTGGGATACAGGCCCAAAAGAGGAAGTGCTTTCACCAGAAAAGATATGTGCCAGATTTTAAATAAAGCCCCAGATGAACATTCCTCCTTCATAAAGTAAATTTAAATTATTGGATAATCTATGCCTAATATATTTGTGTATTTAGGTGGCAATGATTTTGGAATTTCCGGAGCTTTCAGTAGGGAAGAATTATATATTATTGTAAAAATCCCTAATACGAAAACTAATACTCAACGGATGATGAAGAAATTCAATATTTAAAACTTTAGGTAGGAAATGCAACATCGATCACGTAATGCGAAAACTGAACATGTGTTTCTGAAATTTCGTAACGGTAAATATACATTTCAAGTGGTGGGGAATGGTACAATTGGCAGTTGGCCGTCCAAAATTGAAGAACATTTAAAATTGCAAGATGATGCTAGTTACACGGGTCATTCATTTAGACGAAGGTGTAGATGTTCTGGAACTGACACGACACGAAGGTTGAAAATCAAGCAAGCAAACTCTTGACATTACCTTGACCTTGATAATACCTGACATTTCATTTGTACTGGTGAGTTGCCTCAAGGGTGATTTTTGCTCATAGTTTGCACATGCAGTAGTACAAGAAAAAGTTAATTGGTTTCTGGTACTTCGGCGAGGAACATTAAAATAAATGAGTCCTAGAGAAATTTAATCGTCGATTGTAATGTAACGTTCGTGGGTTTTAAACTTTTTTATTTAAACAATATAACTATTATTAATAACAAAGAATTATAATAAAGAGTAAATAGTTAATTAACACTAGGTACATAACACTAAAATAACAAATACAAAAACTTATACACTAACACTTATCACTACTATAAATAAACACTATTATTTATGTTAACTAGCCGAGCGATATTTATTTACGACGATATATTTATTTTCACACCGAGCGGTATATTTATATTCACAAGTTCTTCCTCAGAACTTCGGAGTCGACTAAGTCATCTGACTTACTGACTCTGAGTCAACTAACTGACTCACTGACTCAACTCGACTAACTGAGTCCGAGTCATCTAAACGACTGACTGCTCGGGAGTCATCTAAAAGACTCACTGCTCGGGAGTCATCTAAAAGACTGACTGAGTCTCACTGACTGCTCGGGAGTCATCTGAAAGACTGCCTGACGGCTGCTGGCGATTCCTTTTATATACGGCACGTTCATTGTTTCTGGAAGCTTCTGGAACATTCCCTATTGTGGAGCAAACGACTTGTTCGAACCCGCAGCGTTGCGTCATTCACTCGGCCGCGCGGCGTGGCGGCGTAGGCCGGCAAGCTTCAACTTGTCGCTGCCGCGTTCGTTAAAGTACCATGTATCATCTTATACAGATAAATGCTGAACTGAATTTTTCTTCGCGGCAAAAGTGAACAAATATTCAATTCATGCAGTAGATTATAATATTCATAGTCATAAGCAGGGTATTGTCTGTAAATTTTATAGAAACAGTATATTGCAAACTTTTTTTAATTGATTCAATTAAAGAAATATATTTATAGTAAGTAGAACTCCATACTTGCAGACAATACTCTAGTTTTGATCTCACGAAAGCAAAAAATAAACTCTTAAGTGTAAATAGTTTACGAAAACTCTGGGTACTAAAGATAATAAAACCTAAGTTTCTGTATGATGACTTGACCATAGCATTTATGTGGTCATTGAAGGTTAGTTTACTATCAAACAAAACGCCAAGATCTTTGATCTGATTAACTCTTTCCAGGGCAACATTATTCATAATACATGAATAAGTATAAACAATTTTTTTAACTAAATAACTCATAACTTTGTCATTTACTGTAATTAAAAAGCAATTTAGAAGATTGAGACAAAGCTAATACATTGTTAATATCTTACTGGAGTAATACAACATCAAGTTCACAATTAATTGTCTTAAAAATCTTTGTCATCCGCATATAATAATACTTTTGAGTGTTGAACTGAGTCGACAATGTCATTGATAAAAAGCAAAAATAACAAAGGCCTAAATTTGAACCTTGATGTATTCCAGAGGTAGCAAAATAAGGGCTTGATTTGAAATTGTTATAGTAAACATAAATTTTTCGGTTATGCAAATATGAAGATCAAAAGTTGAGAATTGAAAATTTGTATCAAGTTTATGTAAGAGAATTCGGTGATTAATACGGTCAAATGCCTTCGCAAAGTCGGTATTTATTACATCTACTTGGGTATTTTCGTGTAGAGAGTTAAGTGTGTATTCTGTAAAATTTATGAGATTGGTAGTAGTGGATCTGCCGCTTACAAAACCATGCAGATGTATTGTAATTTTAATGTTTACAGAATTAAAAATATATTTATATAGTATTGATTCAAATATTTTAGCAATAATAGTTAGAATTGCTGTTGGTCGATAATTAGTTATGTCTTTTATGTCGCCTGATTTAAAAATAGGACTAATTAGAGCTGTTTTTAGGCATGCTGGGAATACTTGTTTTTTGGGAGATAGGTTGTATAAAAAATGCAATGGATCAACAAATATATCAGAACAACGTTATAATATATATGCTGGGAAATTATCAGGACCTGAATTAGATGTTGATTTAAGTATTTTAATTGCCTGTAAAATATCTTCTTTAGTAACATGTGATACATTTATAATATTGCTGTAATTTATTCTACTGTTGACCTCAAAGTTGTTGTCAACTAATTCATATGTAAATAATTGTAATATTACTATATGTACCTATAATTTCAATAAAAAATTAATATAAAATCATTTCTGTGCATTTGTACTGAGTATAAATTTACTTACTGTTCTGTTTTAACATAAGAAGCGGTAAATACAACATACCGCCCTGTAAACAGGCATGGTAAGGTGATAAAAACGACCAATCGTGCAAAAAATATTTTAACAACTAAGTGGTAAACTAAGTAATAAACTCAACAGGGATGTGTTAAAAAAGAAGATGCTACATGAAAGTAAAGTACGTTTAAGAAGAATCAGTGGTCAACCTGTAGCACCTGAATTTGTCTACAATTTTAGGAGTAAAATATATGATTTAATAAGTAAAGCTTTACTGTAACCTTCGATATCAGGAATAGTAACCCAAAAATTGAACTGCAAAACAACGATATATTTTTATGTATAATACGAGGGCAGTTTGATAAGTCCGTGACTTTTCGAATAAAAAAAAAATTTCGGCGAAAAAGCGTTTTATTTCTCTACATAGTCCCATTTTAACTCAATACATTTAGTTTACCGTTTTTCCAATTTTTTAATTCCTTCCAAATAAAAGGTTTTCTCAAGACCCTCAAAATAGGCGTTTGTTTCAGTGATGACCTCTTCATTAGACCCAAATCTCCTTTCACCCAGCCATTTCTTCAAGTTTATTAAAAGAAAATAGTCACAGAGGGCTAAATCTGGAGAAAGTTCTAGATGAAGTAGCAGTTTGTAGCCTAATTTATACATTTTTGCCATGGTGAAGTTGGTTGCGCTTGTGCTCGAATGTGAGCAATCGCGGCAGCCATCGCGTCGATAGCTTCTTCATGTCCAAATATTTATGTAAAATGTGATGTACCCGCTCAGTTGGAATGCCCACAGCTTCAGCCACCTCACGCACTTCCATAATCCTATCGTCCAATATCATTTCATTAATTTTATCGACAATTTCTGGCATGACGACCTCTTTTGGGCGACCTGAACGTTCGGCATCATTTGTACTGGTACGACCACAACGGAACTCAGTAAACCACTTCTTAACCATTTAAATTGATGGTGCAGAGTCCCCATAATATTTATTGAGCTTTTCCTTGGTTTCGGTGATGGTTTTTTTGCGCAAAAATTAATGATTAATCAGCACACGAAATTCACTTTCTTCCATTTTCGTTAAAATTCACGAGGTAGACTGCTTTTAATGGCTGACAAACAAAAACGCAACGACGCAGCTTACTCAAATTTTGACTTTAGTCTTTTATTAGATGTTAGTTGACGGGAGCAGTGTTACCATCAAAGTTACTACACGGGAAATTCGAAAAGTCACTGACTTATCAAACTGCCCTCGTATTAAAGGAAAGAGCTGTCCGGTAACGAACGTACTATGGATCTTGAGATCCTTAATTGAAATTCCATAGCCGGCAACTTCTATCATGTGATTTCCCTATAATATCATTTTTAAGGCTGTGACCAGACGGAAGGAAACGCGGAAAAATCATTTGATCATGGCACCAAAAAAATTATATTATGACTTGGCTAGTTAACCAAGCATCCCTATAGTAAGAGTCATAGCCTAGGACACGGCCACGTACACGGCCACGTCTTCCTCTAATTCGTATACCAGTGTTACTGTATCTAGTTTAAAACAAGCAAAAAAAAATTAACCGAAATTTGGAACGAAATTTTATTTTCGGATTTCGTTTCAAAAAAGCGGTTAAGAGACTACAATATAGGTTAAAAAATCGGATAATTTAACAGGTTTTTTAAAAAGGTAAAAAAGAAACAGGGAAATCGGCATAAACAAGTATGGACTGGTATTTGCTTATTGTTCTATCTACGTAGTAACTACTAGAGAGCAGAAGGTCCATCTGCTGTATTTATGGCCAAACAACCGGTTAAAAAACCGGATTTTGTTTTTAGTTAATTATTACTGGTGTTTAATGATCGTTTTCGGTTTCTGTTAAATATCACAATATAGACTCAAAAATTTTTTAAAACGGTTGAAAAAATGAATAGAATAGATAGCCTGTAGATTTGATTTAAAGACAACACGGATGCTTAATTAAGAATCTTAAGTATCCTGTGAAAATTATTGTATTTTAAGAAGTAATTGTAGGAAATATAAAATAATATAATAAATAGGTGATAAATATGCTGTATTTATTTGGTCATCATTCAATTATTACAATTGTATAGAATTGCTGTTGCTGCCCCAACTAATCATTTCGCGTGGGCCATTACCATAGCCGCCAACACCAGCGCCGCCTAAGCGACCACGTCCACGGCCACGTCCACGTCCACGCCCACGTCCACGTCCACGTCCACGAACTGGAAGATCAAACACAAATGTATGTTATTCTTTATACGACATTTAATTGTTATTTGTGTATCTACAGCAGAAAGTAGTCTATTGCCGCTTGTGCATGGACATGTACAACCAAGCGGCCGTAGAGAAAATCATTTGCTTTTTAAACATTTAATTTAATATTTACCGTTTCGCCCTTTGTTTCTGTTTCCTGGGCCCATTGTCATTCCCTGCGACTCATGAAGGTTGGTGTTTGATATTCCTGACTGCGCGTTATCGGTATATTTGTCGCCGGTTGTGTCAATTTGTGTGTGTGTGTTAATATCATCTTGAGAAATATCATCTATAAATCTAACAAAAATATTGATTGATTATAATAACATACAGAACAAAACGAACAGCATCTTTGATAAACTGAAGAAAGTAAAATTTTTCTTTACCTTCGGTAGCGTCCATCTGCCGCAACAAAAGCTAGACATAAAACGCAATTACTACTAGTGCGAACTATAAATTAAAGTGAAAAAATTTAAACATTGTACAATTACTTACCAAGCCCGTTAATGGCAACGAAAGCCAGTAATACTACAAAGATTTTCATCTTGAACTGTGCTGTTGGACCGCGAATTGTTGTATATATATTGAGAAATTTCTATTAAAATTTTTTATATTTTAATTAAAAAACAGTGTGACAAATTGCGTATTATTTGCAAATTAATATCAAATTTAAAGTAAGAATTATGTACTTAAAAAATGAAAATTTCCGTTACGGTTGTATTTTTGTAACATTGCAATTTTTCAGTCATCATTTGTGGTGTTTGTGAGTAAGAAAGCATAAAATGAGCGATTCGGACAACTCCAGGAATGAATTTGATTAAGCGTACTACATACGATGTTCTTCGTTAATTCCTCAAAATCTCGGAAGCGCAACAAAACAACATTTTTAAGAAGTGGTGTGAAGCAAAGAACACATGCGAATTTAACGAAAAAGTTTTGATGCTTCATTTTGTATACAGATGTGTACAATTTAAGGGCCCAGATAGTTTGTAGGCCGAATATTCCATGCTAAAGTCGAAAAAATTATTTGCGATAAAATTAATATTTCGAGATTTTCCAAACTTATTGCGTTTCTGCAAAGAAAGAACGTGGGATACAGGCCCAAAAGAGAAAGTGTTTTCACCGGAAAAGATATGTGGCAGATTTTAAATAAAGCCCTAGATATAAGACATTTCTCCTTCATAATGCAAATTTAAATTATTTGCATAATCTATGACTAATATATTTCTGTATTTAGGTGACAAAGAATAATGAGAATTTCCGTAGCTTGCAGAAGGGAAGAGTTATATATTATTGTAAAAATCTCTAATACGAAAACTAATACTCAACAGACCTTTACTGTTGTCAACCAAGAAGATCTACATCTTCAAATTCAATATTTAAAACTTTAGGAAGTACATGCAACTTCAAACTGATCATCTGTTTCTGAAATTATGTAACGCGAAATGTATAAATCAGGGTGGGGGGGGGGGGGTACAATTAGAACACTTAGAATTACAAGATAATGCTAGTTACACCGGCCATTCATTTAGACGAAGATGTAGATGTTCTGGAACTGATACGACACGGAGGTTGGAAATCTTCGACTGTGGTGTAACAATGCTGCGGCCGAGCTGTAATATTTATTTATTTATTTATTATTTATTATAATACACTGCCTAACAGGCACAGGCCCAATTACAAGGCAGGAAATAGACACACAATATATATATAAATACAAATAAAAAGAACAAAACTATAATTAAACTTATAAATGTAACAATGAGTAAGACAAATATTAATTTATGGTTTACCTTACATTAATCTATGTAACAATGAGTAAGACAAATATTAATTTATGGTTTTCCTTACATTAATCTCAGAAATATATGTTATATTAAATATTTTACAGGTATACAGAAAAAAAATTACATTACGCAATTGTTTCGATAAGTATTGATTGTTTATTAATACACATTAGTTACTATGCAGTTCAATAATTTTAGGAAAATTTAATTTGAAAATATCCATTGAATCATCCTGAATATTGTTGTACAACCTACACATATTATTGATTGGGGATTTGAAAAATACGTTGGTATTAGCCGGAGATAAGTAGAATAGTAAATGGGTTCTTGTTGATAATGCTGGGACATGAAAATTAAGACAACTAAGAGATTCAGAATCATCAATAAGATTGTGAATTAAATTATGCAAATATTTTAAACTGATAATAAATCTACGAGTTTCCAAACTACTAGTATTAAATATTTGTAACAATATGTCATAATCGAAGTTGCGAGATGTATAATAATTCATTAATTTATAATACATATACTTTAAAAATTTCTTTTGAATTTTTTCGATAATACAAATTTGATTATTGTAATGAGGGTACCAGATTATCACACAATATTCTAGTTTGGATCTAATAAATGAGTAATACAGAGTAAATATCGGTTGCAGGTTAGTAAAATCGCGAGTATTTCTAACAATGAATCCCAAAACTCTTAAACATGAGGATACTAAATTTGATATATGAGGATTAAATGTAAAAGGTTTATCAAATAGTACTCCTAGATCGCTGATTTGTTCAATGTGTTGAAGCACAGTATTGTGTATTTTGTAATCAAAGTTGATGGTTGTTAATTTACGTGTAAACGAGAGCACCTTACATTTAGAGAGATTAAGAAGCAATTTATTGGAAATGCACCACTCATACAGATTATTTAGATCAGCCTGTAACTCAAGACAGTCATCAGACTTAGATATTGATCTGAAGATTTTTAAATCGTCTGCAAATAGTAATTTCTGACTTTTGATGACGTCAGTAATGTCGTTTATGAAGATCAAGAATAAGAGTGGCCCAAGGTTAGAACCCTGTGGTACTCCAGAAGTAGGGGTGAAAGAAGAAGAACTATAGCCATTAATTTGAACGTATAGAGATCGGTTGTGGAGATAAGATGCTATTAACATGACTAATGAATTAGAAATTGAAAATGAGAATAGTTTGCTGATTATTACGTTGTGGTCAATCTTATCGAACGCTTTGGCGAAGTCGGTGTAAATAACATCTACTTGGCCTCGTTTGTCTAAGATATTTGCTAGAAAATGTGTAAAGGAACAAAGGTTCGTAGTTGTTGATCTATGTTTCATGAAACCATGTTGAAAAGTAGAAATTTTATGATTGATTTTATAATATATAGAGTTGTATATTAATGTTTCGAACACCTTGCTGAAGTTCGACAATATAGCAATAGGTCTGTAATTAGATATGTTATTTTTATCTCCGGATTTATACACAGGTACAATACGTGCATATTTCCATACTTGAGGATAAATTTGAGTTTTTAGTGAAATATTAAAGATATGAAGTAATGCAATCGAAAATGGAAAAGCACAATCTTTGATAATAAAGTTAGGAACTAGATCAGGACCAGCGGTACCATTTGACTTTAGGTTTTTAATAGATGCAGCAATTTCTTCTAGTGTTACATTATTAAGAGTAATGAGATTACTGTCATTAGGGTTATAATTCAGGATGGGTATTGAGCCAGGAAGTTGGTAAACACTACTAAAATAATCTGCAAAGCCTTCTGCAATATCTTTAGGGGATTTTAATTCTGATGTATTATAAATCATGTTAAGTGGGTATCCAGTCGCAACTTTCTTTGAGTTAACAAAATTCCAAAATGATTTTGGATCCGTTTGTATTCGTGATTCACAATCTTTAATGTATTTTATATACGCATATTTAATTTCAGTTTTTAATTTTGATCGCAAAAACTTATATTCATTAAAGTACTGTGGATGATCAGGAAATTTCTTATGTAAATTAAAAAAGTGTAACTTCTTTTTAATTTTTGCTCTGATATCACGCGTATACCAGGGAGGATAGTTACAAGAATACACAGGTGATGATGGCACACATTCATCAAAGAAACCGTATAAAGTCGTATACAAAAAATTACAAGCTGAATCAACATTATTGAAAGTTTGTATTTGTTCCCAATCAAAGTTGGCAATTAAGTGATATAGACGAGCAAAATTTGCTTTCTTAAAATTATAATTTCTTTGATTTTGTTGGCTATTGGTTTTAACAGTATTACATTCAATCGATAAATTTACGCATAGTGTGGGATGATGTAGATATTCCTTGTCAATTATACAATATTGTTCGTAACTAACAGTACAAGATGCATTATAAAAAATTAGATCCAAAGTCCTATTGTTTTCATTAACAACACAATTATATTGCTTCATATTCGTATAAGATTGAAAATTATTTAGTAAATTTACAGTTGTACTGGTTGGATCAACATTATATTCTGGTACATTGAAGTCACCCATAATTATGCATTTAGAATCCAATAAAAAAGGCATTGACTCTAGACAGTCCAACACATTTTCGTAAACATTAGTCGGCATAGCTGGTGGGATGTAAATATTAATAATGTACATGTTGGTAGAATTAACACATATTTTGCAGCAAACAATGTCTACATTTACAGGTATTAGATCAGTGTATTGATCTAATGACACACATTGAGATGCAAATGTCTTTCTAACAAGTAGAAGCACTCCTCCTCCGCGAGACACACCGCACTGGGCAAAGTTTCTGTCTTTACGATAAATTGCGAACGAACCATCACATATCTCACTATTCAAGACACTTTCACTTAGCCAGGTTTCTGTTAGTGCGACTACATCGAAATCAGAAGATAGAAGATTTAAGTATAGATTATTTAATTTTGTGTTTAAGCCTTGGACGTTCTGATAATAGATAGATATATTTTTCTGTGCTTTATTAGTAAGTGAATTTTCTAGTTTAAATGTGTAAATACTGAAACACATTTTACTGGTGATGACAAAGGTTGCTTTAATGAAATATTACTATATTTAAATTGAGCAAAATTTACATACAAATACAAATATTAAAATTGACGCAAACGTATAATTATGTTACCTAGTTACAGTTACCAATATTTTAAATAGACGATATTTCTTTATGGCTACATCTTGTAGCGCTGTTTGGCTCTCAAAACGTTACTCTTTTAGTACTCTCAAAAACTGTCCTTTTAAACAGCTAAAAGTATGTCATCAAGTTGATCGTGTCATCATTATCTGTGTCTACAAATATCAAAGGAATTTCTTTGCACACGCAATAGAAACCTACTTGTGCACTAATTCCAATTAATATTTGCAATATTCGTACAAGCGCGGTTATTGAACTATAAAATGCTGGATAAACAATTTGAAAAAACGCGCTTGTTACACAAAGCTATGTCGAAGATACCGTTCAAAATAAAGTTGAAATCGCAAAAAAATAATTCTGCATTACAGCAAAACAACCTTCAACATTCCTTATAGTTTGCAACCATTACCTTCCGGTTCTGTTTCTAGCAAAACATTTCCTTTAAATAGCGAGAACAATTCACTACCATCATATTTATTTGTTTATTTATTATAAACCAATCCTACAGGCTAGAAATTCCAATTACAGGACGATTATCATATAACAAAAACTATATAGAAAATGTTCGCTACAGATATTTTACAAATAAGAGCATTGGATATACAGCATATTTTAGGGTGCAATAAAATCATGTAGCAAACTCATGACATTACCTTGACCTTGACAATACCTGACATTTCATTATATGTACTGGTGAGTTGCCTCAGGGGTGATTTTTGCTCATAGTTTGTACGTGCAATAGTACATTAAAAAGTAATTGGTTTCTGGTACTTTGGCGAAGAACAATGATTTCCGTTTTGAATATTGTCCTTATATGTAAATAATTTAAACCTTAACCAATATTAGCACAAATATAGAGTAAATCGGTTTTTTTTATTGGGATCCGAAGTAACCCGGTTGTGGTATTTCGTATTATAATAAATTTTTAATATAAAAAAAGGTATTTGTTAAGTCGCAACATGCTCATACATGCATTTAACAGTTGAGAGTTACAGTGTTTCGTTTGATTTGCTATTCGCGAATTCCAAATAGTTATTATGGAAAATAAAAAGAGATTATCTGACACATATTGATGAATAATTCTGGTGAGGTTTCACATTCCTGCAGAGAAGACAATAATTTTTGTTTTTCTTGTTCTCTAATACGTGTATTTAATGTATTGAAAATATTTATGACCAATAACGAAAAGTTTTCTTATGCTAACATATTTATTTAATTTAAATCTCATGCAAAAAGTGTACCCATTTACTCAGTATTATGTAGGTACATAAAAAATAAATACAAGTATATTATATACTATTATCCTAAAAGTAAGAAAAACCCTATGTTACTTTTGGCCCGTATTTGTATATATAGTGACTTGGCCAGTTAACCAAGTATCTCTATTGTAAGAGTCATAGTCTAGGACACGTCCACGTTCCGTCCTCTTTAAATATGTATACCAGTGTTTCTCTTTCTAGTTTAAAACAAGGCAAGAACAAACAAAAAATTGTTTAAGGTTAGCCGAAATTTGGAACGAAATTTTCTTATCGGATTTCATTAAAAAAAAAAAAAAAAACCGGTACAGAGACTACAAAACAGGTTACAAATCGATTAATTTAACCTGTTTTTTTTAAACGGTAAAAAATATACAGGGAAACCAGCATAAACAAGTATGGACTGGTATTTGCTTATTGTTCTACGTACGTAGTAACTACTAGAGAGCAGAAGGTCCATCTGCAGTATGCATTAAAACTACACAGCTGAGGGTGTTATGGCCAAACAACTTGTTTAAAAACCGGTTTTTATTTTTAGTTAATGGTTACCGGTTTTTTTAAGATTGTTTTCGGTTTCGGTTAAATATCACAATTTTGGCTCAAAAATTGGTTGAATAAAATGGGTAGCTTGCGTATTTGATTTAAAAACGACAGCAGGGATGCTTATTTAGGAATCTTAAGTATCCTGTAAAAATTATTATTCAAGAAGTAATTGTAGGAAATAAAAAATTATATAATGAATAAGAGATAAATATGCTGTATTTATTTGGTCATCATCATATAATTATTACAATTGTATAGAATTGCTGTTGCTGCCCCAACTAATCATTTCGCGTGGGCCTCTTCCTACGCCGCCAACACCAGCGCCGCCAAAGTAACCACGTCCACGTCCACGTCCACCTACACGGCTACGCCCACGCCCACGTCCACGTCCACGAGCTGGAAGATCATACACAAATATATGTTATTCTTTATATGACAATTAAAATCATTTTTTTTTAAACATTTAATTTAATATTTACAGCCTCGCCCTTTGTTTCTGTTTCCTGGACCCATATTCATTCCCTGCGACTCATGGAGGTTGGTGCCTGATATTCCTGACTGCGTGTTACCGACATATTCGTCGCCGGTTGTGTCAATTTGTGTGTGTGTGTTAATATCATCTTGAGAAATATCATCTATAAATCTAATGAAAATATTGATTGATTATAATAACATACAGAACAAAACGAACAGCATCTTTGATAAACTCAAGAAAGTAAAATTGTTCTTTACCTTCGGTAGCGTCCACCTGCCGCAACATGAGCTAGACATAAAACGCAATTACTACTAGTGCGAACTATAAATTAAAGTGAAAAAAATAAAAAAATTATACAATTACTTACCAAGCCCGTTAACGGCAACCAAAACCAATAGTGCTAGGAAGATTTTCATCTTGAACTGTGCTGTTGGACCGCGAATTGTTGTATTTATATTGGGAAATTTCAATTAAAATTTGTAATATTTTAATTAAAAAACAGTGTGACAAATTGTGTATTATTTGCTAATTTATATCAAATTTAAAGTAATTAAAGAATTATGTACTTAAAAAATTAAAATTTTTGTTACTGTTTTATTTCTGAAACATTGCAATTTTTCAGACATCAGTTGTTGTGTTTTTGAGTAAGAAAGCCTAAAATTAGCGATTCGGACAACTCCGAGAATGAATGTGATGTTAATTTAGACGAAGCGTGGCACATAAGATGTTCTTCGTTAATTCCTCAAAAATCTCGGGAGCGTTACGAAACAACATACCGCCTTTTTAAGAAGTGGTGTGAAGCAAAGAACACATGTCAATTTAACGAGAAAGTTATGATGCTTTATTTTGTACAAAGTTGTGTACAATTAAAGGGTCCAGGTAGTTTATGGGCTGAATATTCCATTCAAAAGTCAAAAAATTTGTTTACGATAAATTTAATATTTCGAGGTTTTCCAAACTTATTGCGTTTCTGTAAGGAAATATCTTGGAATACAGACCCAAAAGAACAATGAAGTCCCAGATAAAACATTTCTCCTTCATAAGGTAAATTTAAATTATTTGCATAATCTATGCCTAATATATTTGTGTGTTTAGTTGCCAATGATTTTGAGAATTTCGGGAGCTTGCAGAAGGGACGAGTTATATAAGATAAAAATGAAGGATCGTGGTGAAATGATTATTGTAAAAATCCCTAATACGAAAACTAATACCCAACGGACCTTGACTGTTGTCAACCAAGAAAATGAATAAATTTAATATTTGAAACTTTAGGAAGTACATGCAACTATTTTCACGAAATGCAAAACTGAACATCTGTCTCTTAAATTTCATTAGGGTAAATGTACAAATCAAGTGGTGGGGAAAGGTACAATTGGGAGTTATCCGTAAAAAATTGGAGAACACTTAGAATTGCAAGACGATGCTAGTTACACCGGTCATTCATTTAGACGAAGGTGTAGATGTTCTGGAACTGATACGACACGGAGGTTGGAAATCTTCGACTGTGGCTGAAAGCTATGTCGAAGATTCCGTTCAAAATAAAGTTGAAATCGCAAAAAAATAATTCTGCATGGTAGCAAAACAACCTTCAACATTCCTTATAGTTTGCAACCATTACCTTCCGGTTCTGTTTCTAGCAAAACATTTCTTTTAAATAGCGAGAACAGTTCGCTACCATCATATTTATTTATTTATTAATAATAAACCAATCCTACAGGCTACGAGTAGAAATTCCAATTACAGGACGATTATCATATAACAAAAACTATATACACTAGACAGATACACATACACTTAGATACATTTAAATCGAAATAGATACAATAAGAGCATTGGATATACAGCATAATTTAGGGTGCAATAAAATCATGTAGCAAACGCTTGAATTTACTAAGTGAATCATTATACAAATCAGTAACACCTGACATTTCATTATATGTACTGGTGAGTTGCCTCAAGGGTGATTTTTGCTCATAGTTTGTAAGTGCAGTGGTACATTAAAAAGTAAATTGGTTTCTGGTACTTTGGCGAAGAACATTAATTTCCGTTTAGAATATTGTCCTTATATATAAATAATTTAAACCTTAACCAATATTAGGACAAATATAGAGTAAATCTGTTTTTTTATTCGGATCCGAAGTAATCCAGTTGTGGTATTTCGTATTATAATAAATTTTTAATATAAAAAAAGGCATTTGTTAAGTCGCAACATGTTCACACATGCATTTAACAGTTGAGAGTTACAGTGTTTCGTTTGATTTGCTATTCGCGAATCCCAAATAGTTATTATGGCCAATAAAAAGAGATTATCTGACACATATTGATGAATAATTCTGATGAGGTTTCACATTCCTGCAGAGAAGACAATAATTTTTGTTTTTCTTGTATTTAATGTATTGAAAATATTTATGACCAATAACGAAAAGTTTTCTTATGCTAATATATTTATTTAACCCAAATCTCATGCAAGAAGTGTACCCATTTACTCAGTATTATGTAGGTACATAAAAAATAAATGCAAGTATATTATATACTATTATCCTAATAGTAAGAAAAAACCTAGGTTACTTTTGAACCAAATTTCTATATATTATGAATTGGCCAGTTAACCAAGTATCTCAATTGTAAGAGTCATAGCCTAGGACACGGCCACGTCCCGTCCTCCTCTAATTTGTATAACAGTGTTTCTCATTCTAGTTTAAAACAAGGCAAGAACAAAAAGAAAACATTCTGTTAAAGGTAAACCGAAATTTGGAATGAAATTTTCTTATTGGATTTCATTTTAAAAAACCTGTTAAGAGACCACGAAATAGGTTTCAAATCGGTTAATTTAACGGTTTTTTAAAACGGTACAAAACAAGTATGGATTGGTATTTGCTTATTGTTCTACATACGTAGTAACTACTAGAGAGCAGAGTTTCCATCTGCAGTACGTATTAAAACTACACAGCTGATGAGGGTGTTATGGCCAAACAACTGGTTTAAAAACCGGATTTTATTTTTAATTATTGGTTACCGGTTTTATTAAGATCGTTTTCGGTTTGTGTTAAATATCACAATTTGGCTCAAATTTTTTTTAAAACAGGTTGAATAAAATGAATAGAAAATGTAGCCTGTATATTTGATTTAAAGACGACAACAAGGATGCTTATTTAGGAATCTTAAGTATCCTGTGAAAATTATTATATTTTAAGAAGTAATTGTAGCAAATAAAAAATAATATAACAAATAAGAGATAAATATGCTGTATTTATTTGGTCGTCATCAATCAATTATTACAATTGTATAGAATTGCTGTTGCTGCCCCAGCTAATCATTTCGCGTGGGCCATTACCACGGCCGCCAACACCAGCGCCGCCAAAGTGACCACGTCCACGGCCACGTCCACGTCCACGTCCACGTCCACGTCCACGAGCTGGAAGATCATACACAAATATATGTTATTCTTAATATGACAATTAAAATCATTTTTTTTAAACATTTAATTTAATATTTACTGCCTCGCCCTTTGTTTCTGTTTCCTGGACCAATATTCATTCCCTGCGACTCATGGAGGTTGGTGCCTGATATTCCTGACTGCGTGTTACCGACATATTCGTCGCCGGTTGTGTCAATTTGTGTATGTGTGTTAATATCATCTTGAGAAATATCATCTATAAATCTAACAAAAATATTGATTGATTATAATAACATACAGAACAAAAGGAACAGCATCTTTGATAAACTGAAGAAAGTAAAATTTTTCTTTACCTTCGGTAGCGTCCACCGGCCGCAACAAGAGCTAGACATAAAACGCAATTACTACTAGTGCGAACTATAAATTAAAGTGAAAAAAATTTAAAAATTGTACAATTACTTACCAAGCCCGTTAACGGCAACCAAAACCAATAGTGCTAGGAAGATTTTCATCTTGAACTGTGCTGTTGGACCGCAAATTGTTGTATATATATTGAGAAATTTCTATTAAAATTTTTTTATTTTTTAATTAAAAAGCAGTGTGACAAATTGTGTATTATTTCCAAATTTATATCAAATTTAAAATAATTAAAGAATTATATACTTAATCCGAAACTGAACAAATACGAATAAATAACTAATTATAAAATAAATTACCTTAGGCACAGTTTAATTTTTTTTTTTTTATACTAATATTTCAGTCCTTCTATGACACGAAAATCCTAGCAATACCTGTATGTGTAGATCTCTCAGCATTATTTTCACGGCAGTTTTCTGATCTATATTTCATTTTGCTTTTTTTCCAATTTTTTTTCTTGAAATTTAGACCCAAAACTCATATGTGAGACTTTTCCATGGTGTTCTTCTAAGTTTTCTTTTTTATATTTCATTTTTATCGTACTTGCTTTGACTTGAGTTATTGCGATGTAAAAAAAAAATTAATTAAAAAGGATTTTTCCGTAACTTTGATTATGCTCATCGGACTAACGTAAACTTTGAATAAAATAATATTATAAAATAACACAATTTTACTTTCCTTATCGTTCTTGCAGCATTATTTAACACGAGGCGAACTGCAACACACCAGGTGAAGGTGTCCAAGAGATGATCCTCCGAACAGATAGCCTCCTCCCAAAACCAAAACATAGTTGTCCCCAACGAAACACGCAGGATTCGCGGAACACGATACGAAACGAAAGCGAGTCACAAAATATTCCGGTAGTATCAAATCCGCAAACGCGAAACCCCTCTGGGATATAAAATAGCACCGGGAACTAGTTTACTCCTACACCGAAACCGATACTGTGTCTTACTCCAAGACCACCTAACGAATGATTGATCCTTAACGGATCTTTATTAATTACTTACTTACTTACTTAATCCTTGAGCCCTTTTACCATTTCTGGTGTCGGGCTTTGTCGAGTTTGAGTTTCCTTGTATTGATGTTCTTCTAGTACCGGGGATGTCCGCCATATTTCTCTCCATCCCCTCCTGTTTTGCGTCTTACTTAATGCCACGGAATGCCCCTTCTTTCCGCCGCTTTCTTGATTTCCTCATTCCATTCTTTTCTGGGTCTTCTTCTCCGTTTTCTTATCCCTGTTCTGGCTTCATATACCTTTTTCGTTTCTCTACTTTCTTCCATTCTTTGGATATGAGCATACCATCTGTGTTGGCCTTCTTCTATCACTTGTTCCACTGGTTTTGTACCTAATTCTTCTCTGTACTCTACGTTTTTTATTCGGTCCAGTTTCGTTTTCCCTTTAATCGTTCTCAAGAATTTCATTTCGGTACCTCTTATTCTGCTACGAGTTTTTTCAGTTGTTGACCAGGCTTTTCTGATCCATATGTTAGCACCGGAACTGCCACTTTTTTGAAAATTTGAACTTTTGCTTCTGTCGGTATTTCCTTTTTATTTAGAAACGGTGACTTTATACTATTGAATAGTTTTTCAGTAGTTCCAACCCTTTCCGTAATTTCACGTTCTATTTTGCCGTATGCTGTGAACATAGAGCCAAGATATTTAAACTCTCCGACCTGCTCTAGATCTTTTCCATTTAATTTAATTTGGTGTTCTACTGTTTTTGCACTGATTATCATTGTTTTTGTTTTTCCACAGCTGATTTTCATTTTTATTTCATATCTTTATCTTTATCAATTATCAAATGTTAAATCTCGCGGCGGAACAAAGGACGAAACAGCGAAAGAAGAGAGACGGAGATAACTTTTCAAGGCGATAGAGGAACAATAATTAGGATTGAGGAAATAGAAATAAATAAATAATGACCGTAAATATCAACTATGTGTTTTAAATAAGAAAAATAAATATTCTAAAATGAGTTTAAACTCGTTTTGGTGGCCTACGTATCAGAAAGACTGGTGACTTAGCTCTTCCAGCCTACTTGGACTCATGGAAGTTGCCGCCTTGTACTCCTGACTGCGTGTTACCGGTATATTGATTGCCGGTTGTGTCAATTTGTTGTGTCAAGTTATTTTACAGTAGGCTATAAAAAACAATGGAACAATACAACGAAACATAAATTAAATACATTAAATTATTTGTTAATAACATTATAAATAGTGTTCTATCTGATTTCCATCTCTTTCTAAACATAATTCAAATCTTTTTAAAAACTGATTCAGAACTAGCATTAATAATTTCTTCCGGTGTTAGAAGAGCACACGCATCTCTTACGGGATACATTAAAATTTCTTTTATTGTTACTGGTGTAGAGTAAACTTTATTTTTTAGGTATTCCCATAAAAAAAATCTAGAGGTGTTAGATCTGGGGAACGGGCAGGCCATTTAAATGGCCCATTTGTAGCTATCCAGCAATCTTCCAACATATCTTGTAGCCGTTCATACACTGGACGAGTATTGCGAGCCGGCGCTCCATTCTGTTGGAACCACATATTTCGTCTGTCATTCAAATTAAGATTTTCTAAATAATTTATTATGACGTTTTCTAAAAAATTTTAATAATGTTGCCCATTTAAATTTTCTTCATAAATATGGGGGCCAATAATTTTATTACCCATTAATCCATCCCACACATTAAAATCCCACCTACGTTGATAATTTTAAACTCGAAATGAATGCGGTTTGTACAAATCCCTGGCATATTAAGGAAAAAATAATCGCACAACACAACACAACAATGGCAATTAGAAACGATAGGAATTATACACTAAATTATTCAAATTGACAGATTGCAGATTTTGTTTTTCATAGCCTACTGAAAAATAACTTTAAAAATAAAATTTATTTAAATTTCAATCGCATTTTTCTCAATATTTTTATTATGTAAAGGTATAAGACAAATACATGGATGAATTCAGAAAAAAATACTCTATCGAATGGGCCTAAAAAATATACAGCAGCTCATTTGAAAAAATATAACTTTGTGTTGTAGCTTAAGAACCACTGATTTAAAATAATATTTTCTTCCATGACTGAATGTCCCCATTCGTCTTGTATAAGATTGGCTTATAGTATTTTATTGTATCTTTAATAACATAGAAGTTATTCGAGGTAACTTGTTTAGCTGTTACATCCTGTATACAGAGTGTTTCAGGACTAGTGTAACAAATTTCAACAGCATATTCCGGAGGTCATTTTGAGCCAAAAATGTCATATGAACATATGTCCTATTCTTTCTAGTTACCAAAATACAAGAGATTGAAGTTCTACAAATAATAAACAATAATTTTTGTAATCAAGGTACTTTCGTAAAACAAGAGTTTTATTGAAAAGTCATACCTTATTTGTCTTAATTAATTTTATTTATTAATATTAACGAATACAATTTAGAGAACAAAACACACAATGACACAATTAAATAGACAAATAAATAAATGCTCTAAAACTATGGCGATTTTAAACAAGCAAAGTAACAGATTATCCACTAGTGGGTATAATTTTGAGGAAAACCACTAGTGAGTATTTTTTTATTTATAACAATATTAATATCACACTACACCTTGGTAACTACTTCGATTGACATTTCAATTCTAAAATTTAAAATATATGTCACTGTCAAATAATATTTCTTTAATAAATTTTTCAATTATTAAGAGGTGTTGGATAAAACGTTATACTTCACACGTGGGCAAAGTGGAATTACCCACTCGATAAAATTATCTCACTCAGCCTTCGGCTTCGTGAGCTAAAATTTCTCTCGTGGGTAATTCCTTACTTTGCCCACTTGTAAAGTAAATAACTATTAAACACAGAACAACATGGGAAAGTTGGCGTCTGTTTGAGTATCTGGCTTGGTATTCTCTAGACGCGTAACGGGTATTACCATTACATAATCCATAAATAAAAAAGCAGTACTATAACCATCTATTATGAAACAAAAATACAAACAATAGTACAACAAATTTTAATTAAGACAAATAAGGCATGACTTCAATAAAACTCTTGTTTTCCGAAAGTACCTTGATTACACAAATTAGAAAATTTCATTTTATTTATAGAACCTCAACCTCTTGTATTTTGGTAACTAGAAGGTATGAAACCTATATTCATATGACATTTTTTGGTTCAAAATGACCTCAAGAATAAGCTGTTAAAGTTTGTTACACTAGTCCTGAAACATCCTGTATATTGATAAATTTCTATTAATTTTTTTTTTATATTTTAATTAAAAAACAGTGTGACAAATTGTGTATTATTTGCAAATTTATATCAAATTTAAAATAATTAAAGAATTATGAAATAAAAAAATGAAAATCTCCGTTACGGTTGTATTTTTGAAACATTGCAATTTTTCAGTCAACAGTTGTGGTGTTTTTGAGTAAGAAAGCGTAAAATGAGCGATTCAGATAACTCCGAGAATGAATGTGATGTTAATTTAGATGAAGCGTTGGACATATGATGTTCTTCGTTAATTCCTCAAAATCTCGGGAGCGCTACAAATCAACATACCGCCTTTTTAACGAGTGGTGTGAAGCAAAGAACACATGCGAATTTAACGAAAAAGTTTTGATGCTTTATTTTGTACAAAGTTGTGTACAATTTAAGGGTCCAGGTAGTTATTGGGCCGAATAGACCATGCTAAAGTCAGAAAATTTCTTTACGATAAAATTAATATTTCAAGGTTTTCCAAACTTATTGCGTTTATAAAAAGAAAGATCGTGGGATACAAACCCAAAAGAGCAAGTGTTTACACCTGAAAAGATAAATTTAAATTTTTTGCATAATCTATGCCTAATATATTTGTCCTTTAATGTTGTCAACCAAGAAGATAAAGGAATTCAATATTTAAAACTTTAGGAAGTACATGCAACTTCGATCAAGTAATGCGAAAACTGAACATCTGTTTCTGAAATTTCGTAATGGTAAATGTACAAATCAACTAGTGGGGAAAGGTACAATTGGGAGTTGGCCGTCCAAAATTGAAGAACACATAAAATTGCAAGATGATGCTAGTTACACCGGTCATTCATTTAGACGAAGGTGTAGATGTTCTAGAACTGAAACGACACGGAGGTTGGAAATCTTTGGCGGTAGCCGAAAGCTTTGTCTAAGATTCCGTTCAATATAAACATGAATTCGCAAAAAAAGAATTCTGCATTACAGTAAAACAACCTTCAACATTCCTAATTGTTTACAACCATTACCGTCCGGTTCTGTATCTAGCAAAAAATTTCCTTTACATAGCGAGAAGAATTCGCTGCCATTATATTTATTTATTTGTTTCTTTTATTATGAACCAATCGTACAGGATAGAAATCCCAATTACAGGACTATTATCACAAAACAAAAACTAAATAGAAAATGAAAGGATGTGATGATCGACTGATGTAGGAAATGGTAAATCAAAAACGGACTAGCAGTCAAATAATTTATTAAAAACTACGCCGACATTTCAATAGCAACGGCTGTCATCTTCAGGGCTCTGTAAATGTGACATAGTGAACTTAATAATAAACCATATAAATAAAGAAATATTACTTACAAGTTGAAGTTAAAAAACACTTAAACAACATGGACACATACAAACATATTAGAAACACGTAGCAAAAATCTAAGTCAAAAAGTTAAAATGTACACAATAGTCATCAGATAAAAAAATAAATAAATAAATAAATATAGTTAAAAATAAAAGATCTAACAACTACTAAATCTGGAGCTAAACTGAAGGAACATTTCAGACGAAGGGCTGTCCCTATTGTAAGAGTCATAGCCTAGGACACAGCCACGTCCACGTTTCGTCCTCCTCTAATTTGTATACCAGTGTTTCTCAAGCTAGCTTAAAACAAGGAAAAAAACAAAAAACAATTCTGTTAAAGGTTAACCAAAATTTAGAATGAAATTTTAAAAAATCAGTTGAGAGATTACACAACAGATTTTCAAATCGGTTAATTTAACCGGTTTTTTAGAACGGTAAAAAAGAACCAGGGAAACCGGCACTGAACTACAAAACAACGTTATATATTTATGTATAATATTAAAGGAAAGAACTGTCCGGTAACGAACATACTATGGATCTAGAGATCCTTAATTGAAATTCCATAGCCGGCAACTTCTATCATGTGATTTCCCTATAATATCATTTTTAACCAGATGGAAGGAAACGCGCAAAAATCACTTGATCATGGCACCAAAAAAATTATATATGACTTGGCTAGTTAACCAAGTATTATTATTGTAAGAGTCATAGGGTAGGACACGGCCACGTCCCGTCTTCCTCTAATTCGTATACCAGTGTTACTGTATCTAGTTGAAAACAAGGCAAAAACAAAAAAAATTAACCGAAATTTCGAACGAAATTTTCTTATCGGATTTCGTTTAAAAAAACCGGTTGAGAGACTACACAATAGGTTTAAAAATCGGTTAATTTAACAAGTATGAACTGGTATTTGCTTATTGTTCTACATACGTAGTAACTACTAGAGAGCAGAGTTTCCATCTGCAGTACGTATTAAAACTACACAGCTGAGGGTGTTATTGCCAAACAACTTGTTTAAAAACCGGATTTTACTTTTAGTTAATTGTTACCGGTTTTTTAAAGATCGTTACAATTGTATAGAATTGCTGTTGCTGCCCCAACTAATCATTTCGCGTGGGCCATTACCACGGCCGCCAACACCAGCGCCGCCTAAGCGACCACGTCCACGGCCACGTCCACGTCCACGTCCACGTCCACGAGCTGGAAGATCAAACACAAATGTATGTTATTCTTTATAGGTCAATTTAGTATTTACTGCTTCGTCCTTTGTTTCCTGGACCCTGGTTGGAAATTCCCTGCAAGTATTTGTCCATGCCGTAATTTGCATCGAACCCCGGGTCAATGTTATGTTTTTTGTCGGTTGTGCCAGTTAGTGATGTGTTAATATGGTCTTGAGAAATATGATCTAAATATCTAACAAAAATATTGATTGATTATAATAACATACTGGAGAAAAAAACAGTATCTTTGAAAAACAGAAGGAAGTAAAATTTTCTTTACCTTCGTTCGGGTGTAACGCTAAGATTGTCTGTTTCTCCTGCCGCTACAAGAGCTAGACAAAAAACGCAATAAATACTATTGCAAACTATAAATTAAAGTGAAAAAATTGAAAAATTGTGCAATTACTTACCAAGCCCGTTAACGGCAACCAAAACCAGTAAAGCTAGGAAGAATTTCATCTTGAACTGTGCTGTTGGACCGCGAATTGTTGTATATATATATTGAGAAATTTGTATTAATTTTTTTATTTTTTAATTAAAAAGCAGTGTGACAAATTGTGTATCATTTCCAAATTTATATCAAATTTAAAATAATTAAAGAATTATATACTTAATCCGAAACTGAACAAATACGAATAAATAACTAATTATAAAATAAATTACCTTAGGAACGGTTTAATTAAAAAAAAAAATAATAGTTCAGTTCTTCTATGACACGAAAATCCTAGCAATACCTGTATGTGTAGATCTCTTAGCATTATTTTCACGGCAGTTTTCTGATCTATATTCCATTTTGCTTTTTTTCCAATTTGTTTTCTTTTTTCTTGAAATTTATACCCAAAACTCATATGTGAGACTTTTCCATGGTGTTCTTCTAAGTTTTCTTTTTTATATTTCATTTTTATCGTATTTGCTTTGACTTGAGTTATTGCGATGTAAAAAAAATATTAAATAAAAAAGATTTTTCCGTAACTTTGATTATGCTCATCGGACTAACGTAAACTTTGAATAAAATAATATTATAAAATAACACAATTTTACTTTCCTTATCGCTCTTGCAGCATTATTTAACACGAGGCGAACGGCAACACACCAGGTGAAGGTGTCCAAGAGATGATCCTCCGAACAGACAGCCTCCTCCCAAAACCAAAACATAGTTGTCCCCAACGAAACACGCAGAATTCGCGGAACACCATACGAAACGAAAGCGAGTCACAAAATATTCCGGTAGTAACAAATCCGCAAACGCGAAACCCCTCTGGGTTATAAAATAGTACCCGGAACTAGTTTACTCCCACGTGAGTGAAACATACTGCACACCGAAACCGATACTGTGTCTTACTCCAAGACCACCTAACGAATGATTGATCCTTAACGAATCTTTATCAATTATCAAATCTTAAATCTCGCGGCGGAACAAAGGACGAAACAGCGAAAGAAGAGAGACGGAGATAACTTTTCAAGGGATAGAGGAACAATAATTAGGATTATGAAAATAGAAATAAATAAATAATGACCGTAAAAATCAACCAGGTGTTTTAAATACGAAAAATAAATATTCCAAATTGAGTTTAAACTCGTTTTGGTGGCCTAGGTAGCAGAAAGACTGGTGAATTAGCTCTTCCAGCCTACTTTGCTTCGGTTCATTCAGTCAAACAATTGATCACTACGGTACTGCCCACTTTCAGTCTTGAAAAAGTTGTTATTTCGACTTGGCGAAAAAAACAGATTCTGAGCGACCCAATGTCAACAATCGAAGAACACAACGTTGTTTGGATGAGCCAATCTGCAATCAAATGTACACAAGACTTTTTGCGTCAGATAATAAGTCAAACAAGGCTTGTCTGCTCGCAGTTTCAACCCAGATTGCGGGTTCTTGGCTCCATGCTTATCCAGTTCCATCACTTGGTAACCCTTTAGATCCTAATTCTCTGCGTATTTCTGTTGGTGTACATCTTGGTACTCCGATTTTTGAAGTCCATGTGGTGTGGATGTTGATAGGCTCGGTCATCATGGACTTTCTTGTAAACTAAGTAAAGGTCGAATGAGTCGCCGTGGGTCACTTAACTCTACAATACAGATAGCCCTATGTTCAGATGCAATTCCTTCAATATTGGAGCCCCTGGTTTAGCTAGAGATGATGGTTTAGCTAGAGATGTCGGAAAGCGCCCTGATATGTCGATGTTTCCTAGGGCTACCGGAATAGTTTTTGTTTGGGATCTAACTTGTGTGGACACGGTGGCGATTTAATACTTAGCCTTGACGAGTATACGTTGTGGTTATGCTGCTAGGTTAGCTGAGGGAAGAAATACATTGAATTATTCAGATCTTTCCAATTTTTACCATTTTATCCCTACTGGCGTAGAAACCTTTGGTTCACTAGGGCCATCTGCCAAAAAATTTATAAACAAATTAGGAAAATTTAGTAGTACAAATTTATTTCTATTTTAAGTTTATTGGAAAGGAAAATTTGGAAAATAGTACAAATAGGAAATAAATATAAATCAAAATAAATACATCATCACGCCTTTTACCCATTAAGGGTGGTGACACTCTGCTTACGCAGATCTCGGTAGGTGATATATTTTTGCGTATGAAATGCGGTTACCAGCTCAAGTCATAGCACCCAAAGTTGCTAGTGGAGAGGGAACCACAGTGGTAAATTTAAATTGGCAACTGTCGGCTGTGGGATTCGAACTGTGGATCTCACGATCCACAGTCCGATGCGTTACTTCGGAGCTATTTACGAATAGGTACAAGGAATAAATAAGAACGTAACAATTATTTATAAATAATTTACAATATTAACCTACCCCTTAGTTTTAATTAAAAAATCAATTATTTTACAGTAATAAAATAAACCTAATTAAAAAACTTGATGTGGCTATTAAACCGGACAAATTTTTTTATTTTATTTTTAATAATTAATTCCTGAAATATTAGTTTCGGATTAAGTTTTAAAATTGAAACATCCATTCATTTTTAATTTGATACAATTTGCTATTGTATAATTGTTCATTGTTCCTCTTGATTAACAATCTAAGAATTTTAATAAGATTTTTACAATATTTTAATATAAAAACCAATACTCGTACAATCCAGGTTTAGAAACTTTTTCAACATGACGACCTTCCTAATATTATTGGTAATTGTTGCTGCCAATTTTCCTGGTAAGTACTATTATCAATATCGGTTATTGATATTGTACCTGCTATTGGGCAAAATAAACATTATTGTATTTTATATTAAATGTTATTTATATTTTTACCATTATCTTCACAATTTGATAATTCTTACAACTTTTTGTTATATTTTTTTTACCATAACTATGACAGCATAACTAACTAGATTAAATATTATTAAATTTAATTAGATACGAGGGCTGTTCAAAAAGTAATGATAATATAGACCATGTAGGAAAATGAGTTGCGAATGTTGGTCATACTGCATGGCATCGTGTATCCCATTCTTTTAGCCATCTATAAAGATCAGTTTCAAGCCGATCGGTAAAGTTATTGGCCGTATGTGAAGGATAAAAAGTTAGAATAATGTTTAGTGAAACTCGAGAAGAACAGAAAAGGCGCGTATAAATTATTAACTATGGTGTATGGTTAAGATGTTATGAATTAGGTTTACCTTCTATATGTGTAATAAAGCGTTTAAGGAGGGTAGAGAAAGCATCGCCTACGAACTTCCCGAAGGGCGCCCTTCAACGTCTCGCACCCAGGTTGTGAAGAATACAGCTTCGGATATCGTTCGCGAAGATCGATGAATTACCGTTAGGAAGCTTGCTGCATGTCTAGACATTTCAGTTGACAGTGCGACGCCTACGCAACACGCTGTAGTGGATTTTTTTAACGCTCGCGGCATCGCAATTATACCCCACCCACCGTATAATCCAGATTTGGCCCCTTGCGACTTCTGGCTGTTCCCTGAAGTCAAGTTTCCGCTCAGGGGACAGAAATTCAAGACCAATGACGAGGCGCGCTGTAAGGAGTTCCGGAAAAATGGTCTAGCGTTCGTGTTTCAAAAGTGGTAGGAACGGTGGATAAAAACGGTGGAAGGACTGAATAATTTTTTTTTTCTTTAGAGCGTTTTTATCATTACTTTTTGAACAGCCCTCGTACTTGTATAATTGTTTATATATTTCTCTAGATACCATTACATTTTATGTTTAGCTCTTGAAGGTCAAGAAACAACAGATCTAAGCGATGTACCCCAACGAAGGTAAGAAAAATTCACTTTCTTTAATTTCTCAAAGACGTTCTTCTTTTGTCAAGTATGTAACTAGAAGAATCAATGAATATTGTTAGACATGGATACGTATTTGGTGACTCGAGTGGCAATATAAACACCGGTGTACAACTTGGAGTATCCGGTGTGTTTAAAGGTGGTATGCAAGGAGGAATGCAAGGTGATAATAATTCCGGGGTCCATGGAGGTTTACAAGGTAAAAAGAACCGGGGGATGCAGAGAGGTTGGCGCGGTAATAACCAAATATTTAAGTCTTGTGAAATTGTTTTACATTTATGTTGGGTCCTCCAGGACGCGGACGGGGACATGGACGAGGACGAGGACGGGGAAAAGGGCGAGGAAAAGGAAAAGGACATGGACGTGGTAAAGGCTCACACAAAAAAAAACATAAGAGCAAAAAGGAGAAAATTGTCAGCGAAGTGAATACAGACAACAACGAGAATACGGGCAACAATGAGAATACGGCCAACAATGAGAGTACGGACAACAATGAGAGTACGGGCGACAACGCGAGTACGGACACCAACGAGAACACGGAGACGAGCACGGAAATTAGCGAAGCAGATATAACGGGCAATAACGAAATAGTCTTAAATGTAGAGAGCAAGGAAACTAGGAAATAAAGTGACTTAGCGTTCCTTACAGGCTGATTTAAATTTTTTAAATGTTCCTCCCTTACATCCTGCTTCTCGTAAGTCTTTATTGGTCCTAGTATAGCTTCTAAAATTTTTCGTTCCATTTCGCGTATTTTTTGCTACACTCGACAACATAAGGATGGTCTTCATCTCGAAAAAGTTTTTGGTAATGTGCTATGGGAACGGAATTACATTTTATTATATACTACTTTACATTACAAGTGTTCTCTACTGCCTGATTACATAAACTTGATTAGTGTGGGCTTTGGTAACTTATTTATGTCTATATATCCCACAACCCACACTAATCATATTTAGTATATTAGTCAATAGAGAGCACTCATAATCTAAAGTAGTAAATAGTACAATATGATGGTTATTAAATAAATAAATATAAATATAATAAAAATCGATTAATTTTTTTTTATTTATTCAATTTAATTCAGGTATGTAATTCTTTAATAATTTTTAATTTGATATAAATTTGGAATATTGTACAATTTTTCATACTTTCTTGCAATTAAGAAATTAAGAATTTTAATAGAATTTACATATAGGTGGGTCGAAAAATAGATTTTTCCTATTTCACGTACACAAAGTTAATTTTGTGACACTGTTTTTCTAAAAAACAATATTAGAAAATTGAATTTTGTGCAACTGTTTTTGGGGAATTTATTATATAAATCGGAGCCCTAGCGTCGGGGTTGCGGCCTGGGACCCGATAGGCCCCGCGGGCAAAGTCCCTTGGTGACCAGTGGTATATTAAACATGCCGTACAATTTTATTTTAATTTTATTGAATTTATGAACGTACATACATACATACATAACGTCACGCTATGTCCCACTTAGTGGGGTAGCACGAACCCAGAAACACAGTCAACCAACAATCAATATCCTCCAAACATTCCTATCCTGACACACCACTTTCACCTCGTCCACATTCATAGTGCGACTCATACATGCTCGTTTATTCGTCACACTCGGAATCATTCGTTCACGCAACAAACCATCAATCATACCCAACCAGTTATTTATGAACGTGAAATAGGAAAAGTAGTATGAACAACTCGTGTTACAATGCCTAATTGTAATACTCGTATTTTGCGTAACTCGTCTGCGGCTAGTTTACGGAAACTATACTCATATTACAAAAAAGGTCATTGTAACACTAGTTGTTCAATATACTATTGCCGGCTGTATTCTAGAACAGGGGTGGGCAACCTTTTGTATAACAGGGGCCAGAATAAGATTTACGTTTCGTACGCGGGCCGTAGTTGTTAATTGACACATTTTTTTTACTCATATTTTTTTTCTGAAAATATAAAAAACAATAATAAAACAAAATTAAGTAAGTACTACATTTATTTCTTAATTTAAACTAAACGAATTATATCGAAAATTAAACTGCAAATCTTTTTCTTTATGTTGGGTACTAACCTAATTTAAAATTTTTGTTTTTGAAAATATTTATTTATTATTTCTTCTAAAGATCTCGCGGGCCGGATTGGAACTTTACGCGGGCCGGAGTTGGCCCGCGGGCCGGAGGTTGCCCACCCCTGTTCTAGAACGAAGATTTTATGTAAAAAAAAAAAATATCGCACGCAAAGCCCTCAAAGTATCATTTTTTGTACTTTTTTCAATATAAGGACTCTATCTTAAATGTATTTGTCAAAAATGGCTGGTCTTTGGACATGTTGTGCCCGAAATGATACCCATCAAAGTGGGTGTAGGTAAAGCCCATGTCCCATCTGTATGATTTGCCTGGTGAACGATGAAACCAAGCAGCGTCACGATGGAAATAGAATTATTTCTATTTTCATCGCATAAATGCGATGAAACCATTTGTTACTGGTTTCACGAAGAAGAATTTAAATCTATGTTCACTCACCTTCATAGTTTCTGTCATTTGTTTTCGTGTTTATCCCTTTTTTAATTTATTAATATTATTATTTTGTGTATTATTCTATTTAATTTAACTATATAGATTTACATTATTTAGTTAATTTTCTTTCAGTTTGGTTTTTTAAGTGTACGATTACTGTGTTTACATTTTTAATACTAGTGTGAAATTGTAAAATGAATAAAGTATTCTGAAGATAAATTGTTTATAAATTTATTAACTATCATCCAAGTGTGACACCTCTAAATCGTATCTCATCGTTCACCGCTAGAGTTTCATCGAGCCGCGATGATATGGTAATGAGATATTCTAACCTAAAAATCAATTATTTTTGTTACTTTTCAGTTTTTTGGGCAATTTACAGTATTTTCAGCTAATTTGACGGTGCTTTTTTTATTCAATTTTCCAATTTCCATTACAGTAATGCCATATTGTAATCAATTTTGCACAAAGTCCAAAATAAATTTAACAAGAAAGCAGCATAAGCAATATCCCAAATTTTTATCAAATTTAAATTTATAAAAGACCTACACCGTTAAAAAAATTATTAATTACCTTATTTCTTCTTCTGTGTCACTACAGTCCTAGGTGGACTAGGGCTTCAAATAACGTTGTACTTGATTCACGATCAGTTATAAAATAAATATAAAAATACGCATGTCATTACTGTTAGCTTATGCGGATGATGTTTTTGTGTTGGGTGGAACTGAGAAGCAATTGAGAAGACTGATTGTGAACATAAATGAAGTAGGGAAAGGTTTAAATCTGTGTTGGTGTTTGAGAAGAATGATTTGGTGACTGATTGTAATGTTACAGTGAATGAATTTGTATATTTGGGTAGTATGTTCTCGAGGGATGGACATATGGACCGGGCGATTGAAAGGCGGGTGTCTGCAGGGTGCAAGGTATTGGGTGCTCTGGGTAGATTTGCTCGAAACGTGAATGTGTTTAGAGATGCTCGATTGAGTGTTTATAGTGGTGTATTAGTGCCTACATTGATGTATGGTTCTGAATGTTGGGTTTGGATGAAGAAGCATGAACGACGTAAAACTGCTGTAGAAATGAGATATTTGAGAGGAGTATGTGGGTATACGAGACGTGATCGAATACAGAATACATTGGTGTATGATGGGTGTGAGGTTGAGAAGAATGTTGGTAAGAAAGTGGGAGTGAGTCAATTGAAATGGTTTGGACATGTTGAGCGAATGTCGGATGAAAGGTTGGTGAAACTAATATATGCGGGTGAGATTGAATCTAATTTCTTTATATTTTATTATCTCTAAATCTAATGAAAATTAATAAAATTAAATATTCTACTACTTTCAAAATAACATAAATTGTTGAAAAATGAAATTTAACGGTGTTTTTCATGAAAAACTTTTAAGGGCTTCAAGTAAACTGCTACTTCCGGTTGACCAATTTTATCAAAAATCTAATCTTCATTTAAATATAAGAAGCAAAAATTCACAAAATTATATTTTTTGATATTATAGTATTTGAATTATGCGAGACGAAGAAATAGCCACAGACTACACACACACACACACGTATACATACAAACAAACATCCTCTCAAAATTAGTAAAATCGAATTATAGGGACCTAAAACGTGCTTATTCATTGAAAACTCACTACCCATTTTTTCTACCAAAAACAATACCTCCCTTACCTAGAAGTAGGCGGGAGGTAAAAAAACTGATGCACGTGTATTATTCATTAGGATTATTTGATGACACTTCCGTATTAGATGATGAAGATGATATTGTTGAAGCAATTATGTGTACCCATAATATATAATAAATATATGGTTATATGATTTGAACTACTTGTGACGGAAGAATTTTACCTTATTTTTATATATTTATAAATATATTTCTTTTTATTTAAATAAAACGACTTAATATCTCGAGATTAACTTTTTATTTTCACCCTATATTTTTCCTAATATATTCTGTATAAGTGTATGATAAGTAAATTTTAATTTATAATTGTCTACGTGTAAACAATTATGTATAGTATACTACATGACATAGATTATGTGTCCATCACTGTTTATAAGTTATTTATATACCTATTATCTTCTTAACCGAGTCTGTATGTACAGATTCTTGCATATAATTTCATGTACAGTACAGCATTCTTGTGATGCGGTTCAGGTCACTATCTTCTTTCTCACTTTCTCATCATTCACATTCGTATGAATCAAATCAGTAATAGTGGAAGAAAGTGAGAAAGAAGATAGTGACGTGAACCGCACCACAAGAAAGCTGTACTGTACCTTACACTAATCTACATTTCTGCTTTTTTTATATTTCCGCCCTATAACCAAAATTCTAGATTTCTTCATGATGTCCTTAGTTTAAACGAATATTCTTGTAAAAATTTGTGAAAGTGCCGCACCCAAAATGGGTAACTTGAACTTGTATATTTGATGTAAGACTGACAAAAGGGATGCTTATTTGGGAACCTGAAGCATCATGTGATAATTATTATGTTTTAGGAAGGAATTGTAGGAAATATAATATTATAAATATATGCTGTATTTATTTGGTCGTCATCATACAATTATTATAATTGTATAGAATTGCTGTTGCTGCCCCAACTAATCTTACTGCGTTCGCCATTACCATAGCCGCCAACACCAGCGCCGCCACCGTGCCATCGTCCACGTCCACGACCACCTCCACGCCCCTTTCCTGGAGGATCAAACACAAATGTATGGTATTCCTTATATGACATTTACAAGTATTTTGTTTTTGAAGATTTGATTATATAGTTATACATTTACCGACTCTGGATTTCCATGAATCCCTCATCCCGGTGTTTCCTTGACCTTGTATTCCTCCTTGAATCCCACTGTTGTGGCTACCTTGCATTCCTCCTTGGAAGCCTCCACCAAACTCGCCGTCGTTTACACCAGCTTGTACTCCGGCGTTAATATCGTCATGATGGTAACCGTATCTAACAAAAATATTCATTCATTGTTACATAGCTAAAGGAAGTGATTTTTTCTCTTACCTGCGTTCGGGTGAACCGTCTGAATCATCTGGCTTTCCAAGAGCTAGACAGTAAATGCAAAGCTTCTAGTGCGGACTATCAAATTGAAATATGTAAATAATTGTGTAATTACTCACCAAGCCCGTAGACGGCAACGATCACCGATAACAATAGGAAGATCTTCATGTTGATGAAGTTTCTGGAACTGTAGCGCAAGATATGGAAGTCTACATTTTTATATTAGAATATCAAGAAATTCTTGGCTTGTTATTCAAGAGGAACAATGAACAATTATACTATGATAAATTGCATAAAATTAAAAATTACTACATTTTAATCCGATGCTAATATAGCACTATTCAATTATAAAAATTAAATGAAAAAAATCCATTTTATCAACTACCAGAAATTATTAATTTGGTTTGTTTTACTTCTATAAAATAATTGATTTTTAATTAGCCTTAAAGTAATTTTCCTTACTTTCGAGCACGAGGGTAGTTCTACCCCAAACTGTAGTTTAAACTTGTAAAACAATAAATAGTATATTGTACCCCAATAAGAATATTCTCAACCGTTGTTTATATATTGTCATAATAACTTATTGTTGATGAATGAAGAAATAATTCGAATTGTTACTTGATACAATTTTGATTATAGTTTTATGCTATCGTGAGCGTTATAATTGTACTTGCTTTTTGTGTCTTTAGTTCTTTGGTAACGCCCTTTGTTTTCAATGTATTACTCGTATTTTATTACACCTAATACGAATAAAAAATGGGTAGTACATATATATTACCGAATGGATGGATACCATTGAACAAAACTAGAAACCAAGGAAAAAAATGAAAAGATGGTGTAACGAACTGAAAGCATTGACGAGCAAATACTGGTCAACAAAGACAAGAATAAAAAAGAATAGAAAATTCTTGGGGAGACCTTCATCTAAGGTGCATCCATTTTTAAACAATTTAAATTTAATGTGGGAACAAAAACTCCATATGTATAAAAAACGAAGGAAATAAAATGTGTAATATTATTAAAATTTCCCCTATTAGGAATTCAATTACCGAGCACTTAGAAGCACGGAGATACAAAGTTCTTAGTATACAGGATGGTAACTGACTCACCCGATCATAGGCGTTTTACATGTTCTGTGTTTACTTCTTCTTCGCATGGCAGATTGTAGGGTGTCTTTCCATTTGGTTCTAGGTCTACCTCTTGTTTCTTTCCGGGGGTTTCCAGTTGAATAATTTCTTTGGCCATCTATCTTCTTCCATCTATCTCATGTGGCCACTCCATAAGAGTTGTTTTTGTTATATTTTATCTGTTTAGGGCCGAGGGTTGTTCATTTCTTCTCTTATAGTTTTATTTGGGATCTTGTCCAATAATGTTTTCTTACAGCAACGTCGCCAGTAGTTCATCTTCTTTGCATAGATTCTTGGAGTTCCTAGTTTATTTGGAACCCATACTTCGACACCATAAGTGCTGGAGCTTTCCACTAGACTTTTGAATAGTAGTTGTTTTGTATTTTTTATGAAGGTATTAGTCCACAGAAAAGAGTGTAACTTAGCTGTGTCTATTCACCCTTTATTTATTTTATTTCTGTTTTTCCTGTAATAGATATTGGTTTGGTTAGGATATTAAAACCTCCACCTTTTAATTGTTACCGACAATAAGCACTCGAAAATAAATTGAGAAGTAGGGTGTGTGAAAAATAAGGAAAATAACGGAGGTTTGTAGTTAACACACAACGTCAACACGAAATAGAGGGTAAGACTACTGATTTTGTATTGACGAAACGGAAAAGGTTCAGGTGAGATGATATCTTGTAGAACCTTGAAATAACGAAGCGGGAAATAGGATAAGGTTCAGGTGACGTAGAAGCTTGTAGTTCCAACAGGAAACGAAAGATGGTCGGGCTGATGCAGGATGTGGGGATAACGCCTAAGTGCGTCTCGGAGTACCGGTAATCAAAATTGCGGTGTTGCTTACACTTTATAGTGAGGGGAAGTGCCTAGGGGTAACGGGAATTCAGGACATGTTTGTGGAAAATAAAAAGATAAGATGTTTCTCTGATTTATTTATCCCTCATTATACAGTTAGCCAAATACACTTATTTGAATACGTTTAAAATTCGTCCATGATATCGTCCTCGACCTATTCCTCCACCTCGTCCTATTCCTCCACCTCGTCCTATTCCTACACCTCGTCCTATTCCTCCACCTCGTCCTCGACCCAATCCTCGACCCCATCCTCGATCCCATCCTTTACTTCGTCCTGGACTTCGTCCCTGACCTAGAAAAACACTGTTGTAATTAAAATCCTTAAAATGATATCTCTCCTAATTAAAAGTACCAAATGTTGATCCAACATCCGACTGGGTATTGCCTTTTATGTTAACATTCCCTTTCACGTTGGCATTACCTTCAACAATGCCCCCATTTTCACCAACCATCACACCGACTTGTGTGGCTTGTACCCCTCCTTGTTCTTGCATTGAACCACCCCAATCGACTTGCGCACCGTTTTTTGTGGATTGCACCCCTCCTTGTTGTTGCATTGAACCACCCCACTGAACTTGACCATTAGCACCAACACTATCACTACTATACTGGCCTGATTCTGATCTTCTTTTAATACTGACACCTAATATTCCGTTACCACTATCAGTACCACCATCAACACCAGCACTACCACCAGCAGTACTATCATCAGGGCCTACATGTACCCCTAAGCCACTTTTACCACCAGCATTATCACCATTATTAATTCCAAAGGACCTAATTAAAAATGTTCATATTAGATATTAATTCATTAATGATGAAGTATCGAAATATTCTTCTACCGTTTTGCTCGGCGCGAAGATGCATCTTTATTCGGGAGGCCACCAAGAACTAAAATAAAAATTCTAGTAACTATTAGTAACTTAAAATCACTGCGATAAATATAAGCATGTAAAGAACGGATTTTAATGTTTCTTGTAAACAATTATATAATTACTCACCAAGTCCGTTAAAGGCAATGATCACCAATAATAATAGGGTCTTCATGTATTGAAGTTTCTGATACTGTAGCGGAAGGAATGGAATTTTTATTTAATTTCTTAGCTTGTTAAACAATAGGCAGAATAAACAATGGTATATTGTATCAGATTAAAAATGAATAAATGTTTAAATTTAGAATTTTATACCGATGCTAATATATCAAGTATTCAATTATAAAAGTTAAATGAAAAGAAAATATAATCCATTTCGATAGCTACGTTAAATTATTAATTAGGTTTGTTTTACTTCTTTAAAATAATTTTTTAATTAATTATTTTGATTACTTGATACAATTTTGATTATAGTTTTATGCCACCGTCAGTTTTATAATTCTACTTGTATACTTACTGACCGTGTCTAGCTCTTTAGTAACACCTTTGTTTTAATTTTATTATTTTTATTGCTCGTATGTTATTACACATAATGAGAAAAACAAAATAGATAGTGCAGAGGTATTACGTAATAGTCACCATTAAACAAAACAATAAACCGATGAAAGAAAATGAAAACAACGGCAGGCAAATACTGGTCTACAAAGGCAAGAATAAAAAAAAGAATGGAAAATTCTTCGGGAGAGCTTCGTTCAGAGGTGCCTTTACAGTTCAAATGAAATTCGATCACAGATTCAGATGCAGTTATTAAATTAAATTAAATCAAGCGAGATGGCGTCTTGCCGTCGTCATCTCATCGACATCGACTTACTATTGACATTATATTGCAATAAGTAATTGTAGTTGAACTAAATTTTGAAATAAAACACAGCCTGCTGCTAAGAGCTTCAAACAGTACACCACATTGCATCTGAGCTGAAACTCACGTTATTAATAATAAGCATTTTGATTGAATACTCATTTTGATTGAATACTCAAAAGCTGAGTAGAATTTTTCTGTTTTTACGATTGCTGACATTTCATTTTGATAACTACATACTAACTGTGTTTGAAGAAAGTCTTACGGTAAATCTAATCCTACATATTTGGAGAGTGCACAAATTTTAAAGAATGATCTTACTGGTATACGTTCAGGAGCAATCACATTATAAGAAGGCTTCAAGAATAAAATTTTGATATCAATTAGTCATTAAAAAGGGAAAATATTTTAAGGTAATTGCATCTTAAAGCACCTAAATGAGTCAAAATAATAGCGACTATTTTCTTTTAAGTAATAATCTGCTATTAACCTCGTTCGGTTTTGTAAAACAAACGATTGTGAACAATAATTATTTCCAATAGATTGTTAATGGTTTGTTGCTAGGGTAGTAGTGAATTATTGTAAATAATTCCTGTATAAATGATAGTAATTGTACAGAAAGAAAAGTTTTGAGAAAAATATCAAGAGATAAGGTTGTTTTCCACATCACGTACTTTTTCTATATCGTCTTCGATCTCGTTCTCGACCTCTTCCTCGATCTTTTTCTCGACCTATTCCTCGACCTTTTCCTCGAACTTGTCCTCGAACCCGTCCTCGACCTCGTCCTTTACTTCGTCCTCGACCTCGTCCTTTACTTCGTCCTCTACCTCGTCCTTGACCTAGAGCAACGCTGTTGTAATTATGAATCCTTAAAATGATATCTCTCCTAATTGAAAGTACCAAATTTTAATCCAATATTCACGATGTTAACATTCCCTTTCATGTTGGTGGCACCTTTAACAGTGCCCCCCCTTTTACCAATCACCACACCGCTTCGTGTGAATTGTACGCCTCCTTGTTCTTGCAATAAACTACCCAACTCGGCTAGCCCATTAGCATCAACACCATTTCCAACACCATCACCTACCCCCAAGTTTCCATTATCACCACTATGCTGGCCCTCGATTTGCCCAATACCACCCCCCTCGAGATTCCCTTCACCATCACCATAGAAATCTGTTTCAACCTCCCCTTGAATCCCGAGATCTGCTCCTCCAGTTCCACCGCCAGCTGTATCACTACCAGTATCATCATCAGCAGCACAAACCCCAGTACAAGCAGGCACACCACCAGCAGCAATACCACCAGCAGCAGCACCACCGCCTGCTTCTATCTCTCCTTTACCATCAACGCCAAGAGCTAAAAAAATATCTAGTAACTATTAGTAACTTAAAAACATTTTGACTGCGATAAATATCTTTATTTATCAAAGGATTTAATGTTTCTTGTAAACAATTGTATAATTACTCACCGAGGCCGTTAAAGACAATGATCACCAATAATAATAGGTTCTCCATGTTGCTGAAATTTCTGAAACTGTAGCGAAAGGAATGGAATTTTTTATTTAATTTCTTAGCTTGTTAATCAAGAGGCAGAATGAACAATTATATAATGGCAAATTGTATCAGATTAAAAATGAATAAATGTTTAAATTTAGAATTTTATACCGACGCTTATATATGAGTATTCAATTATAAAAGTTAAATGAAAAGAAAATGTAATCCATTTCAAGAGCTACATTAAATTATTTATTAGGTTTGTTTTACTTCTTTACAATATTTTTTTAAATTAAACCTAAAGTACTTTTCTTTACTTTCGAGCACGAGGGTAGTACTACCCCAAGACTATAGTTTAATCTTGTAAAATAATAAATAGTATATTGTACCCCGATAATGATCTCCTGAACTATTATTTACATATTGTCATAATAATTTGGGGAAGTTAATGAAGAAATAATTCGAATGGTTACTTGGTACAATTCTGATTACAGTTTTATGCCATCGCCAGCATTATAATTCCACTTGTGTTTTACTTACTGTGTCTTTAGCTCTTTGGTAACACTTTTTGTTTTAATTTTATTATTTTTATTACTCGTATTTTTTACCCATAATGAGAAAACAAAATAGATAGTGCAGAGATATTATGTAATGGATACGATTGAAGAAAACAATAAACCGAAGAAAGAAAATGAAAACAACGGCAGGCAAATACTAGTCAACAAAGGCAAGAATAAAAGAAGAATGGAAAATTCTTCGGGAGCTTCGTCCAGAGGTGCATCTATTCTTAAACAACATTTTAAATAAATTGTAAAATAGAATATTCATATTTTAAATTTAATTGGGAAACAAAATTCATATGTATTAAAAGGGAACGGAAATAAAAGATATAATATTATTATTATAATTTCTACTATTAGTGTAAATAATTCCAGTATAAATGTTAATAATTGTACAGAATTGTGAGAAAAATATCAATATATGAGGTTTCCCTGATTTATTTATTCCTCATTCCTAATACACTTATGTTAATATTATGCTTAAAATTATGTCCTGCACAACAAGTAGTTGCTCACGCCAAGTACTTTTTTATTTCAAAAAGAACGTCTTCGACCACGTCCTCGACCTCTTCCTCGACCTCGGTTCCAACCTCTTGTTCGATCTTTTCCTCTTCTCTCATCTAAGGCAATACCATTGTAATTATGAATTCTGAAAATGATATCTCTCCTAATTAAAAGTACCCCATGTGTCTCCAACATGCGTCTTGGTATTGCCTGACAGTTTAACACTCCCTGCTGCGTTAGCAACGCCTTCAATAGTGCCCCCACCTTCACCATACACGAAACCGATTCCTGTGACTTGTCTCCCTCCTTGTCCTTGGTATGAACCACTCCACCCCACTATCTCATCAGCACCAACACCACCACTTACACCACCACCATACCTCAGGTCCCCACTAACACCACTATACATGCCTGTTTCACCACCGCTAACACTACCAGCACTATTGCTACTACTAACACCCCAGTCGTGATTCCCCTCACCACTGCCATAGAGATCTGTTTGAACGTCCCCTTGAACCCCGAGATTTGCTTCACCGGTACCACTACTAGGATAACTACTACCAATACCGCCATCTGCACCAACACTAGCAGCACTAACACGGTAAGCTGTATTAGCACCATACGCAGCACTATTACTAGCGGCAGCACCACCGCCACCTGGGATCTTTCCTGTATAACTATCACTAGTATTCCGGCCTGCGTTTAACCCTAAGTCACCAACATCCAAACTAGATCCAAAGGCCCTAATTAAAAACGTTCATATTAGATACGAATTCATTGATGATGAAATATCAAAAAAGCGTTTCTACCTCGTAGCACCTTTATTCGGTAGCCCATCAAGACCTAAAATAAAAAATGTAGTTACTATTAGTAACTTATAAACACGTTAACTGCGATAAATATCTCCGGTGATATGTACTCAGATATTATTAATGTGCAGACATGAATTTTAACTTTTCTTTTTTCATGTGCCAAGCATGTATAATCGTGATTTTTGAACGGATTTTGATGTTTCTTATAGCATTTCAAATGTCTTTTTCTGTAGGATTATTATACAGATTATTCGGAAAAGGCGAGTTAAGCTTCGGATAAAACACGAGCTATTCAAAAGAAATGTAAATTTAACAATACCGAAACAAACAATTTTTATAGCAGAAAACGGGTAGCCAGGCAAATCAGTGCAAATACTAAAATTTTCTAAATTATTTTACATTTATTATTCAAACAAAAAACATTATTGTTTAAAGTTGCCATATTAAATAATGTAAACTTACGTCTAAAGGGAAGTTAAAAACTTAAAGTATTGGTATTAAATGGTTAGTTGCGTCAACGCAATTTTATACAATCATTCTTCAAATTAAAAAAACAATAAATTCTAATTGCACATTTACAAAATGGCTTTGGGTGATTTTACGAAGGGCCGTACAAATTCTTGGATTGTCGACTTAGAATTAATAATAGTAATACTAATTTATTTCCTTAAAACACAATACATATATAGAAAAGTTGTTACAGAAATAATAAAGACATAAACTCGTTTTATTTATAAAAACATTGTAGTAGAAAGAATAATTTTAAATATTTTTAGCAACTACCAACATTAGAACGATACGTGTCAAATTTTTATGACAATCTGACGTTCATTTCACTTGTTACCGTGGTTGTAGAGTCGCTACTTTTGTAATTTCCACAACAATGGAAAAATCTGAATTTCGTGCGTTGAAAAAGCAGTGCTTTTTAATGAAGAAAAAATACCGCTGAAGCAAAGCAATGGCTTGACAAATGTTATTTGGACTCTTCTTCGTCGAGACAGATGGTAGATAAATGGTTTGCTGATTTTAAATGCGACTGTAAAAACGCCAATGATGCTAAACGCTCTGGTCGTCCAAATTATTGTCCAGAAAACATAAAAAAAAGTTCATAAAAGACCTTAAAGATATCAGAAGGCAATGTATTCACCATTTCAGCATGAGGAAGCACTGTTCTAAATGGGAACAGCGTTTGCTCATAGTCGATCAAAAACAACAAGTCGACGATTCAAAGCGCTGTTTGGAGCTTTTTCAGCGCAATAAAAAGAATTTTTCTTGCGGTATGTGATAATGAATGAAATATGGATCCATCACTATACACGTAGTCAAATAGACAGTCAGCGGAATGGACAGCAAAGGATGGAAACCTTCTAAAGTGACCAAAAACGCAAATGTCAGCTGGTAAGGTTTTGGCCTCCGTATTTTGGGATGTGCAATTTCATCAATTACTTAGAGAAAAGAAGGACCATCAATAGCTAATATTATATTGCGTTATTGGTGCATTTGAATTAAGATATTGCAAAAAATCTATCCTAAATGAAGAAAAAAACGAGCTCTTTCACCAAGACAATGCACCGTGTCACAAGTCGATCGCAACAATGGCAAAATTGCACGAATTGCGCTTTTAAATGCTTTCCCATCATATTCATCGGATCTGGCTTCTAGCGACTATTACCTGTTTGCAGGCCTAAAAAGAATGCTCCAGGGAAAGAGATTTGGATTCAATGAAGAAGTGATTGCCGAAACTGAAGGGTATTTTGCAGCCAAAGATAAATCGTTCCACAAAAAAGGCATCGGAATGTTAAAGAAGCTTTGGAATGAATGTGTCACTCTTGAAGGGAACTATGTTGATGAATAAAGTCATTTTTTGCCGAAACTGAAGGGTATTTTGCGGTCAAAGGTAAATCGTTCCACACAAAAGTTATCGAAATATTAGAGAAGCTTTGAAATGTGTCACTCTTAAAGGGGACTATGTTGATGAATAAAGTCAATTTTTTGCCGAAACTGAAGGGTATTTTGCGGTCAAAGGTAAATCGTTCCACACAAAAGGTATTGAAATGTTAGAGAAGCTTTGAAATGTGTCACTCCTAAAGGGGAATATGTTGATGAATAAAGCTATTTTTCCGAAACTGAAGGGTATTTTGCGGCCAAATTAAATCATTCCACAAAAAAGGCATCAAATTGTTAAATAAACGTTGGAATGAATGTGTCACTCTTAAAGGGGACTATGTTGATGAATAAAGTCAAATTTTGCCTAAAAATTATTGTTCCATTGGTCATCCTACAAACTTATTGAGTTATCGACCTAAGAAATGCACTTGGTAAGGAAGTAAGGAATATTTCATTACATTATATGCTGATGATGATAACGTAACATAATGCTGCTGAAATACATCAAAACAAATGAATTAGTGTAGTTTATCGTTTTGGTTTAATGAGTATGAGCTGTACTTTAATAATACTAAAATTAATTAAATTAGATTTTATAATCATCAAAACAATAGAAATTTAGACGTACTTGTTTTTATTGATAGCGATAAATTATTCAAAGTCAACAAGTATAAATTTTGAAGTCTCACTATTCAAGAACACCTCAAATAGAACTCTCATTTCATTGTAGTAGTCTTACCAAATCGTTTGCGATGATATACTATTAAATATGGGGTTCAAGAAGTATCATCACAATCTCACAAATTTTGAGGCAACGTTCGCAAGTAGGATCACAAATAAGGTACGGATTTTTTGTTTTTGGTTTTGTTTTTGTGTTTCAAAAAAGGTAGTACGGTACAGTTTGCATCTGTATATTTGAAATCATTATTTTTATATTTCGTAATAAAGATGCAATTCCGAAAAACTTTACCATATTAAATTAAGATATAAGAACCAAAAGTAATTATGGAAGATCTCTGCAAAGGGAAAGTGGGATACAAGCAAGATTACAAAACTTGTGCACCAAGCCAGTGGTCAAGATTGAATCCTACTTGATAATCTAAATATACCTATTTATTCTAAAACGAAGCAATCAATCGTGTCAAACTAACCAATAAGGATCAAGAAAATTTCTAATAGCTTAATGCTTGAGTCAACTTAAAAACTAATTCTCTAATAGGTCAAACAATTTACTGTTAGGTTGGGACCCAGGTCAGAATTAATCAGGCAATGTTTATTTTTAAATATATTAATACTTTCAAACGCGTCAAACTTTCCATAGTTAGTGACTGTTTCTAAAAGTTTTAAGTTTTTCGAGTTAATGTCATGATCATTATGGAAAATGAGTTCCACAACACTCGATTTCTCCGGGTTGCCGTATTTAATGTAGTTTATATGTTCTTTAAATCTAGTTGATATTTGTCTTTTAGTCTGCTCGATATAAACCGTATCGCAATCATTGCACGCAATTTGATGTATTCCCGATTTATTAAGGAGTTCGGTTTTATCTTTAGGATTATCAAATAATGTTTTAAGGGTATTGTTAGATTTATAAGTTATTTTTATGTTAAAATTGTTAAAGATCTTATTCAAACCCCGCGATATGGAATCGTAAGGTAAAAAGATATTTTTTTTATTGGTGTTAGCTGAATTTAAGATACGATTGTGTAATATATCTTGTTTATGTTTAAATTTAGAGACAAGTTTATCAATTATTTTTTCTAGAAAACCGTTATAAATTGCGATTAATTTAATATATTTTAATACCTTATTATATCTTGTTTTATTTTGGAAATGTAATTAATCTCTTTTATGAGAAATTAAGTACTGCAGTTTTATGTTGCCAATGGTGAATACAATCTGAAATAATGAACCTATTGGTGTTCGTGCCTTTTCTATAAACATCTTATTCAACTTTATCATTATTTCTTATAACTAACACGTCTAAGAATTTAATATTTAATTCTTTCTCAACGGTAAATTTAATGCTAAATTTTTTGACCTATTACGGAATTAGTTTTAAAGTTCACTCAAGCATTAAACAATTAGATATTTTCTTAATTATTATTGGTAAGTTTGACACGGTTGATTGCTTCGTTTTAGTATAAATAGTTATTTTTAGTTTTTCAAGTTCGATTCAATCTTAACCACTGGCTTGGTTCACAAGTTGTGTAATCTTGGTTGTATCCCTATTTTAGTTCTCTTGATGATGATAACTTAGTTGTCGAAATACGTATTTAGATTTCTTTATAACTTTAAGGCTGAGGGGAAAATGTATGTTTTTTATATTATTCTAAGCCTTAGATTTTCACGATTTATTTTAATAGTATTCTTACAATTAAATTAATGTTAGTCATTTCTAGAGATCTATAATTTGTAAACATTTCCTTTTTAAATTATTTTTCGTAACTGGGTTTTTGACAGGTTCTATACAGTTTAAGGGATAATAAATTTATTATTATTATTATTAAGCTAGCCCAGAGACTAATCTGTAAAGTAGGTGTTTGAAAACGGACAACAAATTACTTATCTGTACAAAAGAGAAGACAGAAGTAGCCCAGTAAAATCGAATTAAATATCGCCTACGATTTGGTGCTTAAATAATGTTAATACCTTGTTTTCGTTTCGCAGTTAACATGTTAGGAGCAAAGTTAGTTACTCACCCAGCCCAAACACGACAACAATGACCATAATAATTATAAAAGTCTTCATCTTCGAAGAGTTCCAGGAACATTACTGAATGCTATTGCTTTGTAATATATAACGATTGAAATTATTATTAAAATTTGATTACAAAAATTTTATTGTCTAATTATGAGAAACTATGAGGCCCGGTATTATAAACGCTAGTTAAATAGTCGGTTAGCTAATATGCTACAAAATTTAATATGCTACTTAATTTTTTTGTGGGTTTTATAAATCAAAATTTAATTTGATCACCTACTTATTTTCTCCCTAGAAAAAGTTACTAAATCATATTAAATTTAGTTGGTAAGTTAGGATCCCTGTCATAAGTAAATATATATTTCGTATAGATTGCGACAGTGAAATTTTTTATTTAATAATGTGGTTAAATCAAATAAATGGAACACTTTAAAATAAATTATTACAAATACTTATTAAATCCAATATTTATTGAATGCTCACTATGAAATTTGTAATCATCATGAGTTACTGATACCAGAATTATATTTGTCAAATATTTTTTCGATATGATAAAGAAAATAGAACGAGGTAGAAATTACAATGCTAAAGAAAAATTTAAATTATTAGAAATTATGTCCCACTCAAGGAACATAATTGAAAACAAAGGAACAGACATAATGAATATACATCCTAAGACAAATGTATTTAATGTATGGTTCAGGAGAATGATGTGGAATTTATTCGAAATTATTATACGAAAATATTAAAAGAAAAACTAAAAAGCTGAAATCTAAGGAGAAGAGAACTGTTTCTTATTTAAAGTAAGGCGCGTAAAATATAGAATATATTTTTATTTAGACAGAAACAGGCAAAAACACTATCAATTGTTGAAAGGCTATCAATCGATGATACTGACATCATATTTGAATATATTCTATGTGAATATCTACAAAATTTTTAAGATCTTTATATCTTTAATACCTATTTAACAATAATTGTCTTTATTTACTATTTTCCATAAAGTATTTGTAGAACAAACATATAAATTAACATGAAAATATACTTTTAGTAATCTACCAACTAAATTTAATACCAGCAAATCTATCCTCTTTATTTAATAAACAGATTTAGTAGGAGACTAAAATTATTTTACCTTTATAATACACTTTTTGTAAATACTAGTAGTAGGTTACTTAAATTACTTAAACACACACGTTTATAATACTGGGCCTTGTAATACCTAAAATCCTGTTCAAAACTAATATAATATACATACATTTTAAAAATATGTATTTGTAATTTGGGTAGTTTTCGAGGAATGGACGTATTGAGCGAGATATTGAAAGGTGGGTGTCTGTAGGATGCAAGGTATTAGTTGTTTTGGATCTGGGTACATTTGCTCGAAACAAAAATGTATCCAAGGATACATTGATGTATGGATTCAAATTTTTGGTATGGAAGATATATAATGATTACTGATTTGTTGCGTAAACTAATTATTCCTTGTATGAATGTGTATGGCGGTATTATTTGGAGGAGATTGATTGTTGGTTGATTGTGTTTCAGGATTCGTTCTATTCCACTCTATGAAATTTATTTTGAATTAATTGATTCATTTAGTGTAGCAATATTAGTAGTGGATATTTAATTGCTTTCTTGTTGTGTAAAAATAATTGATTCAATTATAAAGTTATAAAAATTAAATTGAAAATTTCAATTTTTTGAATTAACAACGCAAATCAAATTATTAATCAATGTTCCTTTATTACTTTCAAATAATTGATTTTTTAATTAAACCTAATGGTACTTCTCTTTACAATTAAACTCAATGGTGATACTACCCTCAAACCATAGCTTAGTAAAACAATAATTAGTATATTGTATATCAATATAGAGAAAACATGCGCCAATTGCATTTCTAGGTGCAGGTCAACAATGACCTCAATCGTTTTTTATATTATTATATAATTTAGTAATGGAGAAATAACTTAATAATAATAATAACAATAAGTTTTATTGCCAGCAGTTAAACCATTTACAGGACAACATACAATACTATCATTTTATAAAGAACAAAATCATATAAACAAATGATATAGAAAAAAGTGACAGTTACATTATCAACGAAATACATCAGTATACTTATATGGATTCGGCGTTAGGGCACATAGTGGCAATAGACGACCGATGTAGAACATCTGACTGAGCTGATAGAAGATGGGAGATTCTTGAGTACCCGGTCGCCTGACGTAGTACGTGGAATGGTACTCGCGACAATAGGAATGGTTCTTCTACTGCACCACAAAGTAGAAGCAAAAGGAACTTTGCGCTACTCCCTACGAAGTGCTAAAGGTGGCATACCATGGCGCTGAAGAAAGGAATCTTGGTCTTTTCCTCTTTCGGGGTACTTATTATCTACTTTAAAGGATTAAACTCTTAAAAAACGACGGTGTACACGAACATGTGCCAATTGCTGATGTGTGTAAAATGGGTACCAATATTAAACTTTCACAGAAGTTAGACTGTTCAATCTTGAACCATGCATTTCATCCGGATAAGTAATACTAACAATTTTTCGTCTACACGTTACAAGGCAACATTTCTGGATATTTAATTAATAATTAATATTAATTTTAGATTAGATTAAATTTGTATCAGAAATTGAATTAACAGAAATAACTTCATATCGTTAGCATAAGCAAGCGAATAGCAATTGAATAGTCCTAGAAGTTCATTCATGTGTATTACGAAAAGGAGTGGGTCAAAGTTGGAACCTTCAGGAACACCAGATGAGGCTATAAATGTTTAATGGTTACTTGGTGCACTTCGTTATATTTTGAGTAATATTACAGGTAAGTAACATTTTATGGAAAGATAGGTGTCGACAGGTAAGTACAATTATTTATTGAATATTTTCAGATGTTATCGATTTTTATTATTATTAGTAATTAAAGAACATTGAAGTGCATTTTTATTTCAACGCTTTTACTCACTAAGTGGAACACTCAAAATAGAGTGATTTACCACATAAAAATGGCAACCGTCGAATATGGGATTCGAACTGAGCATATTACGATGTACAAACCAATCCTCGCAATAATAATCTATACTTGCAGTAAGAGTCAATAACAAAGGTTTAAAAATTTAAGTTCAGAAGTAGTTTAAAGATATTGCAAAGTATTTAAGAAATAATATTATTTGTAAACAAGAAGTGCTAAGTAATATTTTATATAAATAACATCAAAATTGAAGACTGATGGATTAGTATATGTTATGCAAAACATTCTTTTCTAAAATTATATCCTAAAATTATTGCAGTTGTTCTACATAGTATGGATGGGTGATATATTCAATAATTTTATTCTCAATGGTTGACAATGGTAAGTACATTAATGTCTAGAAGATGAACGTTTCATTGTATTTATTTTAATTAATTCACAACGTTTCTATGGATAAAATCTATAATCATTATCAAGCGTTTATTGAACATTAACCCTTAAGGCTACGGCTTATATGCTAAGGGTGTGCAGGTTCCGCTTCATGCACTTTGAGATGGTTGAGCTGACCAATGAGGTGGCACCATATAGTCCGGATATCTTTGCTTGGGTGGCTCAACAGTTTCTTATTGTTGCTTATATATGCTGCTTCTTTGATTTTCCTTTTATACCAGTGTTCTTCCCTATCAATAATTCGAGCTTTGTTCCAGTTGATGCGGTGATATGCTGTCCACGCATGATATGCGATCCCCGATTTGTCTGTTTCTCCCTGATGCGTGTTTTTCCTATGTTCGTTGTTTCGTTCTAGTGAGCACTCTTCTAAGAGTTTCCGATGTTTAGAAAACTATCTTAATATTGTATCTTCTTGAAAATCGGATTACCTCCTCTAATGTTCCTTTAATATATGGAATTACTAAAACGGAATCTTCTTTAATTTCCTTTTCCTTGCCCTTGGTATGCTTCCTTGATGATATTGTCAATTTCGTTTGACGAGTATCCTTTCTGCTGTAAATCCCTTTTAATGTTGTTTATTTTCATGTTGATAGGCAATGTATTGCATATGCTAATAGCTCGGTCGTATAAGGTCCTGATGACGCAAAGTTTGACTGCTGATGATAGGTTGGACTGGTAGTTCAAGTACAGACCTGTGTGTGTGTAGGTTTTCTATACATGATGGTCTGGATCCGTCTATCATATCGTCGAAACAATACATCCAGAAATGGTAGCTGATGTTCGGTTTCTTCCGCCATTGTGAATTTGATTGTTGTCCTGATGTTGTTTAGGTGGTTCAGGAAAGTTTTAAATTTTTCTTCTTCACTTGACCATATATAAAAGTGTCGTCCACATACCTCAGCTACAGTTTTGGTTTGCTTAATAAAGTATTTATGGCCTGATTCTCGAACCATTCCATATAGACGATAGCAATAACTGGTGACATAGGTGAACCCATCGAAAGCCCATTTTGAACGTAGAATTATTCCTCTCTGACTTGGAAATATGTGTTTCGTAGACAACATTCTAGAAGTTCCATGATTCCATCTACTTCAAGCTTGGTTCGACGTTAGTAATTAAATGTAAACAGAGTAAGATTGGTATGGCATGTTTTAAATGTGCAGAGTTGAAATGAATCACAAAATATACCTATACAAGGTATGGCTATTAAATAACAAGACTGATACTGTGAAACGTTTTCTTTCAAATTTTTACATATTTAATTATCACCCACTTCAATATACACTCCTCCTCTATCCTTACACAGCTCCACGTGAATTTGCTACTGTTTAAAACCATGTTGGAAGTCTTCTTCTGAAACTTTTTCATGATGCGTGCCGATTTTTTTTTTCACAGCTTCAGCGATCTGAAATATTTTTTATAATGCAGATTTGACTTTCGGTAACGGAAAAAAGTTACATTGTGCCAGTTTTGGCGAATAAGGCGAATAGTCTAAAACTAGGATGTTATACTAGACTAGAAACTTCTAGAAAGCTTCATTTTGTTCATTTGTGAGAATTTTCGCCACCAATTTTGCACACTCTCTTTGAATGTTGAAATTCTCATGTAAAATGTTCTTTATGCATTCTTTGTCAATTTTTACAGTTTCAGCAATCGCACAATTAGTTATGCGACGGTCTAATCGGATCAGTTACCGATTTTTTCATTATTTTTATTTGTTTTTGACGGGAAATGGCATCCCGGGCATCAGTTATTTTAAACGTCTTCTCGGCCATTTTAGAAACGCTTTAAACCACTCAAATACCCATGCATGAGGTATACATTCATTGCCACATCCGTTTTTTAAATAAAAGATAAGTTCCAGTAGCCGAAATTTAACAACAATTTGTTGATTTATTAAAACACATAATTTTTTCGGAAAAACAAAAAATTTGATTTTATACAAACGAAGGCCATGGTCAGGTAAATACGTCTACAGACACGGGAGAGGTGGCAATCGAAAGAGAAGGCTTCACGGTACACAGTAGTCAGTCATACGATTTTGCCGCATGTGTAGTTCGTCTGTAGTAGCATCAGTCTCGTTATTTAATAGTATCACCTCGTATACTAAAATATGTTTATTATGTATTTGTTGGGTAACGGATTTTACACATGAATGTGGAAATTGAAGAAAGTCAAATTCTAGTTGACATCCTCGATTTCCTTTTCCCTTGGCCTACCGTTAAGTTTAGGTACCTGCTCGGTCCTTTGCCAGATGCCTAGCCCAGCCATCAGTTTATCAATAATTTCTTGCATATTAAGAGCAGCACTGTTCGTTTTAGATACACTGATATATTCATACATCGGTACTTTTATATATTGATATATCAATATATCGAAATATCGATACAACGATATATTGAAACATCAATACTGCCCTAATAATAATCTATTATTAACCGCATCCGATGTTTCAAATCAAGCGGTAACGAACAACAAAGTTCTCCAATAGAAGTCAATAATTGCGTGCTGCTTGTCTAGTAGAAAATTATTGTATATAATTACTGAAAGAAATGTTTGGAAAAATAACAAAAACAGATGTTTTCTAGATGTATTTATTTATCCCTCATAATACAGTTAGCATGTCAGAATAGTAATATTTTGTTTATAATGAAATTCAATACAATAGGTCGGTCCCAACATCACAAACTTTTTAATTTGAATGTAAAGGAGTATCTATTGGAACACGTCCACGTCTATCTGTACCTAAAAAACAATGTTGTATTTATAAATCCTTGAAATATCTCTCCTAATTAAAAGTATACCAAATAATAAACCTGACACCTGGTTACGGTAACGCTTGATACGAGGCTGAGTAGATAGGGCGTCAAGAGCTAAAAGCAGAAATGTACTTTTTAAGACGAGGGTTGGGCTGGTTGAATGTGATGAATATTGCAGTTTCGCACGTTGTGAACCAGCTAGGTGAACCCCTACAGGGACCCAGTTGTCCGACTATAACTAACCACGACAAGAGCAACGATCATTCGTATTGCTTTCGTTGGTTGTTGTACTCGTGTGTTTTCATGCCAGTGGTAATAACTATTTTTTGTGTTTTTAATTCTTTGTTCAGCTTTTGATGCCCAAGAATCATTGTGTTGCTTTTTTTGCGTGTACGGGTACATGTGTTATTCAAATTTATTAGAATCCAGGTGTTCTGAGTTCTATTCATTTCAAAGAGCCGAGTCTGCTCACAGCAACCCTTCGGATCATCGCAGCTTTTACTACTATTACTACCAGAAAGACCTGATCGTGCCACCTACTAGTAAGTAGCAAATCACTATGGTTTTCATTTCGTTTCCAGTATAGCGAGGCCCCTGGTTATACTTTGGCTAGTCCTCGCTCATACAATAGTAACTTTTAGTAATTTAAAGAAGAAGAGGTACTCACCCAACACGTAGACGTTTACAATGATTAATATAATTATAAGAATCTTCATCTTAGAACAATTCCAGGAACTATGATAAACGCTACTGCTTTGCAATATATACAAACTGATACGCTTATTAAAATTTAATTAAAGAAATGTTAGTGTTTAATTCTAAAAAATTATAAATATTTGTATTATTTTATAATAGCTGTAATGGAAAACAAATATAATACGCTTAAATTTAAAATATGTTTTGATTGATACAAGTTAATGAATTTATATAATTGGGTAGTTTTCGAGGAATGTACTGGGAGTCTGAAAAGGGGATGTATGTAGGGTGCAATGTTGTGTAGTGTGGATGAAAATATATGAACGATGTATAATTGCTATAGAAATGAGGTATTTGAGAGGATTGTATGAAACCTAGAATTCTCAAAGCGAAAATGTAAATGTTAACATTGGATCGAAATATACTCGTATACCAATATTTTTATTGATATCTTAACTCCAATATTAAGTAAGCCATAAAGGAAAAACAATTTTATCGTTTTGACAGCAGATAAACAGGTAGATATAGTTTTGCAAGTGATATAACGTTATATAGGTACCTTTCTCCTATCAACCGGATCAAAATTCTAACTACATGAACGTGATTTGCATTATTTATTCTTGATTGCACTGCAAAATTCTGAAGAAAATATAAACAAAGTGTACGTATAAACACAAAAAACAATAAATCTTTTATCTGGCACCAATTTACGGCATATTATGAAAACTGAAATTATGTACTAGAAAGGGAAAAAACAGTATGTCAAATTTAAAATATTTTGCTAGATTGGGTTTGTAATATGTAAAATATTACTGGAGAAAATATAAAGAATAAGTACGGGAAACAATGTTGAATTCAACAGCCAAAATTCCACAGAAAAGTATTATCAGGAATTCAACATAAAATTTGATCCCATTAAGGTTATTATTTTTAAAGAAGCTCACAATGCTTGAACAGAGCAACAAACACTTTTATAAATAGATATAAATAAGTAAATACCTCTTTCCCAAATTTGTACCAAATTTTGATCCAGCCGACTCCTGGGTTTTGCTTTTGAGGTTAGCAGTCCCACTCATGTTGACAGTGCCTGTTATAGTGCCCCCTTCACCAGCAAATGCGCCGTTTCTTATGCCTTGTACCCCTCATTGCAGTGAACCACCCCACCCGATCTTCCCACTACTACAACTGCCACTAACACAACCTCCACCACCGACACTACTACTACCACCCCACCCGAGGTTGCCACTACCACCTCATCCAATCATCCAACCACCACCACCATCCGACATCAGGTTCCCAATACTACCCCACCCGATCTTCCAACCAACTCCACCCGACCGCTCTTCAAATCACCACAACTACCCGACCCGAGATTCCCACCACCACCACAATCGGATCCCATCTTCCAACCACCACTCGATCCGAAATTCATACCACCACCAGACCCGAGATTTCTACCACCACTACCACACCACCAGAACGATAACCACCGCCACCATCGCAGCTTCCACCACCGAAATCACTAATTATTCCAAAGAAACTAAGATTTCATTGATGATGAAATATAAAAATGTATTACCTACTTTCGGCCGGCTTTAACAATTTCGGATAGGTCTAAAAATGCGTTTTGTTTCGGGAGGCCATCAAGAGATAAAATTAAAAATGTACAAACATAACGCCAGCATTCCAACTTTAGATATTTTTTCGGTCTTGTTGTGTAACATATTTTACATGAACGTGTAAAACGGAAAAAGTCAAATTCTAGTTGACACTCTCGATTTCCTTTTCTCTTTTCCCACTATTTAGTCTAGGTACCTGCTCGGTCCATTGCCAGATGCTTAGCCTGGTCGTCAGCTTAATAATAAATGCTTGCTTATTATGACCAGCACTGTGTAGATATACAGATATATCGAATAAAACTATATATCGAAACATCAATACTTCAATACATTGATATTATTGATATTTTTCTTGCATTGCTGTACCGGACAACAAATTACTCCAATAGAAGTAAATAATTGCTTGTAATTATTAAAGAAATATTAAGAGAAAAATAACAAGAACAGATGTTTCTTAGATGTATTTATTTACTCCTCTCATCATGGAGTTATCATATCATAATGGTAATATTTTGCTTCCACGTCCACGTCTACGATAACCTAGAGCAAAAAACACTATTGTAATAATAAATTCTTAAAATGACATCTCTCCTAAAAACATACCAAATATTCTCCCAGCCACAACCTGGTTATTGCCATATTGGGCAACATCCCCCCACACGTTGCCATAGCCAAACATATTGCCCGCTCCAATCATCATGTTGTTTCCTGTGCCTTGAACCCCGCTTTGTCCTTGAAATGAACCACCCCACCCGATGTTTCTAAAGTGCATAATTCAAAATGTTTATATTACATACGAATTCAATGATGTTTAAATTTCGAAATGTTTTTTACTTTCGTCCGGCTCGATCTAAAGTTGCGTCTTGAATAGATAGGGCATCAAGAGCTAAAAGCAGAAATGTACTTTTTCAGACTAGGGTTGGCTGGTTGAATGTGGTGAGTATTGCAGTTTCGCGCGTCGTGAATCAGCTGGGTGAGCTACAGGGATTCAGTTTAAATTCTTTTATGACTTTCAATGCCCAAGAACCATTGTGTTGTTTTATTTTGCGTGTACGAGTGCATATGTTATTTATACCTATTAGAAGCCAGGTGTTTTGAGTTCAATCCATTTCATAGCAACCTCTCGGATCATCGCAGTTTTGCACTACCACTCCTACCAGAAAGACCACATCGTGCCACCTACTAGTAAGTGGCTTTGAACTAATTCTTGACTGGATCACGCAACGAATTCGCCCGTCGTCCTTTATACAGTCCACTATCGTTTTCATTTCGTTTCCAGTAAAGCAAGGCCCCAGGGTCATACTTTGGCTAGTCCTCATACAGTAGTAACTTTTAGTAACTTAAAGAAGAAGAGATACTCACCCAAACCGTAGACGTCAACAATAACCAAAATAATTATAAAACTCTTCATCTTAGAACAATTCCAGGAACTATAATAAATGCTACTGCCTTGCAATATATAAGAGTTGATATACTTATTAAAATTTAATTAGAGAAAGTTTATTGTTTAATTATAAAAAATAATAAAGTTTTGCATTGTTTTGTAATATCTATTATCTTATGCACACAAATATAATACACTTAAATTTAAAATGTTTTGATTGATAGAAGTTAAAGAATTTGTATTTTAGCGTAGTTTTCGAGGAATGTACCGGGACTCTGGCAGGAGGGTGTCTGTAGGGAGCATTGTTTTGTGGTTTGGATAAAAATACATGAACGATGTAGCAGCATATCTAACAATGCTAGTGTTTTATGTGAATGTTGTATCTATATGTTATTTATTTTTTTATCTATTTAAAGGATTAATAAAGGTCTATGTAAAATGTAACCTTATGAATTTTCATTAGCACTTGCTTTATACTTATCAATAAACTTAGTCCGGTTCATATACTTCTCTGACACTAATCGGTATTCTTCGGATAACCCAATAAGAGCCGGCCGGTAAAAACATTTACTACTAAATAAATACAAATTGATTGATATAATACAAGCGTAGAAAATGGATAATGACACAGACGAAGTTATAATATTATCTACTTTTTTAATCAGCTTTGTTGTTTTAGCAATAAACTTGAAGAAAAAAGATTGAATAGTAGTCGTCACTTATGTCAAATTCAAAATCGTAAACAGTTCTGATTGGTCAGAATTAACCTTATGCCTTAATAATTGAGAAAATTCCATATTTTGGGGTTACCCAATAATATTCAAGTGTGCGGCTGCAATAGTACCACAACATGTGTTTTTCGTATGATTTCCTTTATCGTTTTTGACTTTAACTTCCATGTAAGTTTCATCATTTTAACGTGTTATAGTATAATTGTAGCCTGTTGTTACGTTTTTTTTTAGGTCCATTGGGCACTGAAGAAGAGGTAATAGATCTCGAAACATATGCATATGAAAAGTTGTGTTTAAAAAAATATAAAGACAATAAAAATTCCAACTGTTTCATAAAATACAGCCTCAGAATAATAACAAAGTTATTAATTCATAGAAACCGGCCAAACCAATCAATTGGAAACTACAGATGCGTTTCGCTGTTATTGGAGCTCATCAGTGTAGTGTAACCCGCCAACTGCTGTGAGGCAGTTATACCGTTTATCTTATATGGTCGAAATGCGTATATATTTCATAACTAATATGGAGACTTTTGCACAAGGAAAATAAAAGCAATATTTTGCAGGTGAAAGAAATGTTTGAAGAAAAATAATAAGAACTGATATGATGTTTCCTTTATGAAATTATTTATCCCTCATCACACAGTTATCAATACAGAATGTTAATATTTTGTAAAGGTCAGTACAACAAGTCGCTGCCTACACCACGTTCTTATTATGTTCAATGTTTACGGTGACGTCTTCGATGCATTCGATGTCGTTTACCATAACGCCCTAGAGCAACAAACACATTTATAAATATAAATAGGTAAAAACCCCTTTTTCAAATTTGTACCTTTTGATCCAACCGACAACTGGGTGTCGCCTTTTAGGTTAACATCCCCACTCACGTTGGCAGTGCCTTTCACATTGCCCCCACGATTAGACGCGCCGACTCCTGTGCCTTGTATCCCTCCTTGTCCTTGTATTGAACCACCCCCGATCCCCGAACAACTGCCACTAGCACAACCTCCACCACCACCACCACCACCACCACCACCACCACTACCACTATCCCAACTGGTCTGCCAACTACTACCGCCACCACCCGATCCGGTGCTCCCACCACCTCCGCCACTTGACCCTTGGTTTCCACCACCACCGCTACTACCCCACTCGGTGTTCCAACTACTGCCACCGCCCGATCCGGTGTTCCCACCACCACCGCCACCCGATCCTTGGTTTCCACCACTACCTCCACCGCTACTCCAACTGGACTCCCAACTACTACCTCCCCCGCCACCCGACCCTTGGTTTCCACCACCACCACTACCACCCCACCCGGTGTTCCAACTACCACCTCCACCACCCGATCCAGTGTTCCCACCACCACCGCTACTACCCCACTCGTTGTTCCAACTGCTACCACCACCCGATCCAGTGTTTCCACCACCACCGCCACCCGACCCTTGGTTTCCACCACCACCACCACCACTACCACTATTCCAACTGTTCTGCCAACTACTACCTCCACCACCACCACCACCACCACCACAACCACCAGGACCACAACCGCCACCACTACCACCACCCCCACCCCCACAACCACCAGGACCACAACCGCCACCACTACCACCACCACAATTACCAGAACCACAACCAGAACCACAACCACCGCCGCCACCGCATTTTCTACCATTGCTATTAATTACTCCATTGAACCTAATTAAAAATATTTATATTAAATACGATTTCATTGATGACAAAATATATCAAAATATTTTACTTTCGGCCGGCTTTATCAGCTTCGAGTTGGTCTAAAAATGCGTCTTCATTCGAGAGGCCATCAAGAGCTAAAATTAAAAATGTACTCACTTTTAGAAACTTAAAGCCACTATTGCCAACTCTAGATATTTTTAGTTATTCTTAGAGTAAATTTTAATCGTAGATTTAATAAAGTTTCACGTATTTCCATCCAAAGTTATCATTTACGCCTGGACTGGAAGTTTTAACTGTGGAATAAACATATTCACTCCTTCATTAGAGTTCATGTGTCAATTTCAAAATTTAATTATAATGGTTGTTGACTTTGAAGGTTTTTCTAAGATGCTGAATTGATATATTAAATTTAACGTATGTATTCACTGAGAAGAAGACTGGATAATTTTCTTATTTGGAACGATAAAGAAATTAAAAATTAGTTTCGTATATCTAAAGGCATAGTGCAGTTAGTACTACAACAAATACTCCTTATTAGTAAATTAAGTAATATCTTTGAAAGTACTACGAAAATATAAACTTGCACTTAAATTATTTATTTATTTCAAAATTCGGCTTCTCAACAGGAATAAATAAATATTACTATCATTGGGAAGAAAATAAAAGTCCAGAATTGCAGTCATTAATATGACTACAATCAAGAACTTCTATTTTCCCCCCTAAACATCCGTCCAGTCGAGAAGCTCCAGATTATCACATTCAAGTCTAAAAGGTAGACCGTTAACATTTACTTTTATTACTCTCAATTTTTTTCTTCAAAATAGTCAAATTTTATTTCAACTATCGGTCTACCACCATCAGTTATCTGTAGTTGTATTTCTTCTTTTAGCATTCTTCTTCAAAGTATCATATTGTATCTTTAAAATAGTTCATAGAATCAATGATCGACTCTAATATATAGATAAAATAATGAACTTTTTGGAACTGCATTCAAAAGTGTATATATTTGTAAACCGATACGTCGGATATTTAGAAACTAATAAACTATTGCTTGCAGTTCCGAACATGAATTTGAAGAAGTAGAAAAATATAAATACTTAGGATTTATGATAGCAAACACAGAAGACAGAGACGCAGAAATATAGGAAAACATATTCTCAACAAATAAGACACTAAACGCAAAAAAAAAACTGCTAAAAAATAAAATATTTTCAAAAGATACTATGAAAATATACGACATGATGATTAGACCTATGCGGATACATTAACATTAATAAAGAGGGACGAGGAACAACTGAGGATAATAGAAAGGTATTAAGGACAATACTAGAGCCAATTAAACTTGGAGATAATGAATACAGAACGAGAATAATTATGAAATACTAAAATAAATTAAAGAAGAATACGCTTCATTTTGGAATTGGACCCTGGAAAAAAGAGAAGCGGTAAACCGCGATCAACTTTGATACAAGAAGTTAAAGAACACAACGTAGGAATAAGCATCGAACAGGTAGCAATAGAGAAGGATGTTTGAAGATATGAACAAGAGCAAAGAAGGAATGATCTATTGCAGTTTCGAAGAATTTATTAATAATCTTTTAAGTTGCGAAATTTCAAACTCCATTTCATGAATTTAATTCTTCTTCGATTCGACATCCTTATGCTAAAGAACCCTATTGATTAAGGTTTCGTTAAATTAGAAATTTGGGATCACTTTAATTTCATTTTAATCTTTTAATGATAAATAAATAGATTTGATTAGATATTACCTATAATGGTGTCTTTCACCGTTTTTTTTTAATTTTTTTTTTTATGAAACTATCTAAATTGAAGACTATCTACACTTTTAAAAAGTCTTAATTGTTATTCATTAAGCCATAATGATTTTTTTTAAATGTTGCGACGTCATTGTAGAGATGTTGCTGGAACCTAAACAGTACAGATTGTAAATAATTGTAGTCATATTTTTTTACTTATTTTATTATTATTATTACAATAAAATAGAACATTTGAGTCACAAATATTATTTAAATCTCTACTGTTTGAGATCCACCAACACCTCTATAATAACAACATTTTTAAAAAATCATTGTGGCTTAATGAATAACAATTAAGACTTTTTAAAAGTGTAGATGGTCTTCAATTTAGATAAAGTTTCATAAAAAAAAATTTTTTTTAATGTTGAAAGACCCCATTCTACCTCACAAAAACAGACCAAATATCTAAAATATCATAAACGATATATGGTACGAAATACAATGTTTTATTCTTGATCAATCCATTAAATACGTATATGTATGTCTCTGTCGTTCTATGTATTTCTTATCAACATAAAATACTGAATGTTCCGTATTATTTAACTACAGAATAAATGCACTTGAAAATACATATAATTACTTTTCCAAGAAATATTCTGAGAATAAATATATTCTAGAGTTAACTATTGCAGATTTTATTTTGAAATGGAAATACTGGCCCATAGAGAAACAATTGTACTCACTCAATCCGTAGACGAGAGGAATGACCAAAATAATTATAAAATTCTTCATCTTCGAAAAATTCAAAAACTAAATGCTAATTGCAATTGCTTTGTAATATTTATAAGGATTGAAAATTTAATTAAAAGAGTTTATTGTCTAATTATTAAAAAAAACCATAAAGTTTTGCATTGTTTTGAAATAGCAATAATCCGATTGCAAACTAATGTAAATTAATAAAAATAAAATAAACAAATTTTGAGTCGGCGCTCCTTGATTGTTTGTTTGGGGTTAACTCAAAATTAGATTATTTTAGGTTTTATTTTCAGTTTCTAAATTTTTTGATAAAAAGTTTTTTAATTTTAATTTTTGTGATTACCTATTTTTCTTTACCTGGTAGATTCTCTTAACATTTAATAATTCAGAGGGTGGACAATCGACTTCGTGATAAATCTTATCAAATAAAAGAAGAATTATCAAAATCTGACTACTATGTGAAAAGCTACACAAAACCATACAAAAAAAATAATAAAAATATACGCCTCGATTTTTTCCTCGGTTAAAAAAGTATTTTCCGAATTTGATACTAAAGTACATGATATTATTACGCGAAGTTAGCCAAAATAGTAACCAAACTTTATATATTCTTATGTCAAAATTTAAGGTAGATCACATGCAGAACACGTCTAAGAATATAGAGGCTGTTCAGAAAAGTACTAATAAGATTCAGGAAGAACGAATCTTTGGTTAATTATCCTAATAAAAAAAATTTGAACGGGCCTTCTAAAGCCACAGAAAGCCATCAAACTTGTAAATATGCGAATAGAATTAAGCGAAATTTTTAAAATTTTTTATGGAGTATCATTTCTGTTTACATTCAAGATGAATTGTGTAAAATTGTGTTGATGTAACTACTTGTTTATACCAAAACTTTGTTTTTAATTCCTCTTCAGATGCATTATTAAATTTTATTACATGCGGCAACCTTTCACAAAATAGTTACATGTTTGAAAAATAAATGAAAAATAATTTATCAATTGTTGAGAAAACATAAACGTCGTATAATTGCTATCAATTAGTAGTAGCAATAATAAATATTTAATTGTTACCTTTCTCTGTTCAAATAATTGATTCAATTATAAAGTTTCAAAATTAATTTGTAAATTGAAAAATCTAATTTTAAAATTAATAAGCTTAATCAAATTATTAATTAGGTTTGCTTTATTAGTTTTAAATAATTGATTTTTTAATGAAATGTTATTATTTCTCTTTACCATCAAAATCAAGAATAGTATAATCCCGAAACTATAGTTTAATTTTGTATAACAATAAATAGTATATTATGTACAAAAATTGAGAAAACTAAGGCATTGGTCAAAAATAATCTTCTCAACACTGTGATCTCCATAATTTAGAAGTTCTTACTAATGAAGAAATAATTCGAATGGTTACTTGGTATATTTTTGGTTTTAGAAATGTTTGCAATATTAATGTTCATAGTTCAGGTATTTTCGAATATATTATTGCCAGAATTTGCAAAATCTTAATTATCTAAATATTAGTATTTCACGATATATCAATCAAATTAAAATTAATATTTATTAAGAAAATTATAACAAAGCCATTGAAAACTAAACAAAAACGAAAAATATTTGACATTTTATAAAAAAGTTTAAGGGCTACTTATTTATTTAACAGAAATAAATGGAAAGAAATTAACTCTCAAATTCGCCATTATGGTTCAAGAAGTTTGGATGCGTCATCGAACTTGTGTACAGCATCCAACATTTTATAATCATTATGAGATGTTTACCTGTCTCCGGTAAACAATGGAAAACAACCTGTTCTTCATTTCGTATCGTTTATCTTTCTCATTTGTCTTCTAGAACGTATGTCGATTTTTCATCGGTTCTGGTACCTGTGGAGGGGTTATGGGGCATAACTTTTGAATATACTGTACCTATCATTACAATCTCTACGAAATTTTTACAGAATATAATACAACAATATAACAAATAAGTCTAAATTTGTTTTAAAATCTCAAGTATTTTTTGTTTTTATTTAATTTTCCATGGTCATATTTTAATTTTTCTAATAAATATTAATTTTAATTCGATTGATATATCGCAAAATACTAACATTTATGTAACTAACTAGGCCTTATTACAAGAATTTTTAAATTTTGAACAATAATTGTATTTAAACTTTTGCTGTAAAGTGAATTGGTAAAAATTTACGGCAATAAAATAAAATATTATATATTATTGTAACTAGCATAAAGCTAAATAAATATAATCTTTTTAATAATAATTATTACTAATATCTAAATAATAGCATTGAAATAACATTTTAATTCTACCCTAGGTATATTCTTTTTTAATGTCGCATAAACAGTCATTTCATTTGCAAGTAGGTGATAATAATATATCATCACGTCATTTACCCATTTCTGGGTGTGGCACTTTGCTCAAAGCAGTATTGTAATGATATATATATATATATATATATATATATATATATATATATATATATATATATATATATATATATATATATATATATATATAAAATCAAGTTATTTAATCATAATTACCCGCCTTTAAATCATTTGAGCGGGCCAAGATCCGAGCCTTGTGGTATTCCTATCGCAGGTTTAAAATAATTAGAAAAACCGTTATTCGAATAATTGCATTAGTCCGGAAATTATAGTAAAATCGAATCTTATATGAAAGTCTATTGTTACCGGGAGACATTTTTTCCTTGAATAAACTTTACCCGTCAAAGAAGTTACATCAGAATCTACCAAAGATATGCTACGTTACACCGATTTACCAAAGAAATAGAACATTCGATATCAGAATTCACGTCAAAATCTGTCACGCGTTAAAAAAATGACAACCGTTCGATCTAAACACAGATTTTGGGTATATAAGCAAAAGATTTTTCTGCTAGTCAACTCTCACAAACTGTTAATGGTAAAACCCCAGTTCCAACGATTAGGAGTCTGCTGGTTCAACCGCAACTCCAAAGTTTAAAATCCAACTGCTGATGGTACAACCCCAGATGTTGACTATTGCTTCATCCGATACGAAAGGATTCTCCACGTCCACCGCCTTCCTCAGCTGCAACTCGACCAATGTTTGTCTTATTGTATTTTGTTATTTTGTTTTGTTATACAAACAATTGAATAAACTCTATGAACCCTTCTCTGTCAAGATTTATTTTTTAACGAAACGCCCTGATCCTTTTATCTTCTACCCACACCTTGCAAAATGCTTCGTAATAAATGAGATATTTTAAAGGTCAATAATAATTAAGAATTAATAAACATTAAAATCGTCCGGTGTTGAAAAGCAATGAACAGCAAAAGACTCCAAGAGAGGTCAACAATAACTTGTTGCTAGGCTAATAGTAAATTATTATATCTAATTACTGAAATATATGTTTGGAGAAAAATAACAAGGGATGATCTTTCTTTATAGTAATTATTTATTCCTCATCATAAAGTTATCATAAAATACATATACTAATATTTTGCTTAGGTTTACTTTCAATACAATAAGTTGCTGCCGCACCATTTTTTCAATAATGACGTGCTCGACCTTTCTTCCCATTTCTAAAAAATCTTGATCCAGCTGACACCTGGGTATTGCCGTGCAGCCTAGCATTTCCGTGTACGTTGGCAGTGCCACTCATAAACCCTGAACCACAACCACCACCACCACAGCCTCCACCACCACCACCTCCAAAACCCCCACCCCCAAGACCACCACCTCCAAAACCCCGAAGACCACCACCCCCACCGCCTATGGGTATTCGACCACCACCCCCAAAACTACCACCACCTATGGGAATCCGACCACCACCCCCAAAACTACCACCGCCAATGGGGATCCCACCACCACCCCCCGAAATACCAACGCTAATAGGGATCCCACCACCACCACCCCAACTACCACCGCTAATGGGGATCCCACCACCACCTCCCCAGCTACCACCGCTAATAGGGATCCCACCACCACCCCCCCAACTACCACCGGTAATAGGGATACCACCACCACCCCCCCAACTACCACCGCTAATGGGGATACCACCACCACCCCCACCACATGAACCACCAGCACAACCACCACCACCACCACCACCACATCCACCACCACCACATCCAGCATTAATTACTCCAAAGAACCTAAATAAAAACATTTATTTTATATACAAATTCATTGATGAGGAATTATCGAAATGTTTTTTACTTTCGTTCGGCTGGCTCATTATTGGATTCATCTAAAGATGCGTCTTGATTCGGGAGGCCATCAAGAGCTAAAATTAAAAATGTAGTAACATTTACTAACTTAAAGAAGCAAATGTACTTACTCAACCCGTAAACGACAGCAGTGCTCAAAATAATTATAAAAGTCTTCATCTTCGAAAAATTCCAGGAACTGTGCAAAATGCTACTGCTTTGTAATATATAAGGATGAAATTCTCATTAAAATTTAATTACAGAAATTTTATTGTCTCAAAATAAAAAAAACTATAAAGATTTGCATTATTTTGTAATAGCTATATAGCCCAAGAAAATTAGATAAAAAATCGTTAATCAGCCGAAATAATTTGTGTAGTTTTGAAAATTCCGCAAACTGACACCAAAAAAACGGTAATTTTTTCCGCCCGAATTCTGGTTTACTAGTTACCAGGAGTGTCTTCTCATAGTACTGGTACATCTTTAGTACAGCAAAAAGGTTTTCACCAACAATTTTTATAGTTTCAAGTTGTCCTCAGCCATCTTGTATCAATTCTACAATTTTTGCCACAATAGGATCTACAACTATACAGACTTGTTAAATAGTACGACCAGTACATCGTGTAACCGATAGGTTTTATACAGAGAAATCAGCGCTAAACGAAAAAAAAAAAAAACAACACAGAAATATGAATTTTCATTTAGAGCGAATGCAGACTATTTTATAACAAAGCATGAAGGTTTATTGTCTAATAATATTAAAAAACTACCGTAAAAATTTGCATTGTTTTTTAATAGCTATAACCTGATACAAAACTAAATAACACACATTAATTAAAAATACATTTTGATTTGTACAAGTATATGATTTTGTATATTTGGGTAGTTTTCGAGGGATGGACGTATTGACCGGGATATTAAATAGCAAGTGTCCACTGGATGCAAGGTATTGGGTACATTTGCTCGAAACCCGAAAGTATCTAAAAACATTTCAATAAGTGGAAAAAACTTTGAGAACTCCTTATAATGAAATAAAAATAAAAAATTAAATTTTAATACATTTATTTATACAGAACTATATCTTAAAGCCTTTTCATTTTATGTAAAGTTGCATTTATGCCTGTTCCTAAATGTTGGATGTGGAAGAAGAAACATGAACAACGAACAATTTCTGTTGAAATGAGGAATTTGAGAGAAGAGTGATCGTATCCGAAATTACGGTAGGGTGAGTGAGTAGAGGTGGTTTGGTCATCTCGAAAGGTTAGTGAAACTAATATATGCAATCGAGATTGAGGGTGAACGATTACGTTTGCCGCACGAGTAATGATTGCTTAAACGAGTGATTTCTTGAATGAATGCGCACGAGGTGATATTGATAATATTTGAGAAGTAATTAATTATTTCGCTATTTATATATTTGGTTAGCAATAAAATAAAATAGTCAATCATTTGGACATCATACGATGTTTTTGTGGGCAAAGAAAAAATATCAGGCTTAATACGTGGTTAGCAAACAAATTAAGTTGCATTAGCAAGTAAACACATTTGGGTCAGCAAAAAATTAAGGTCAATATGAAATTATGATGTTTTTTTCGGAATTTTCTGTTTTAAGCTTATATTTAAAAATTAAAAACCATTGTACTGTATTTTGAAGGCAAAATAATAGTTTAAAATTGAAACTATAGGCATATTTGTTGTTTTTTTTTCTTTATTCTGGAAAAGGAACAACATTACATTTCAAATATTTGAATTTCAATGTGAACGATGACGTGCTCGACCCTTTTTACCACCTCTAAAAAATTTTGATCCAGCTGACACCTGGGTATTGCCGTTCAGGTTAGCATGCCCCCGTACGTTGGCATTACCATGCATAACACCAGATCCACAACCACCACCACCACAGCCTCCACCACCACCACCTCCAAAACCCCCTCCCCCAAGACCACCACCCCCCCAACCTCCACCGCCACTGGGGAACCCACCACCACCACCCCCCCAACTACCACCGCCACTGGGGAACCCACCACCACCACCCCAACTACCGCCGCCACTGGGGAACCCACCACCACCGCCCCCCCAACTACCACCGCCACTTGGGACCCCACCACCACCACCCCAACTACCGCCGCCACTGGGGAACCCACCACCACCACCACCACATGAACCACCAGCACAACCACCACCACCACCACATGAACCACCTGAACCACATCCAGCATTAATTACTCCCATGAACCTAAATAAAAACATTTATATTAGATACGAATTTATTGATGATGCATTATTGAAATGTTTTTTACTTTCGTTCGGATGCATCATTATTGGATTGGTCTAAAGAGGCGTCTTGATTCGGGAGGCCATCAACAGCTAAAATTAAAAATGTTGTATCTTTTACTAACTTAAAGAAGCAAATGTGCTCACCCAACCCGTAAACGACAGCAGTCCAAAAAATAATTATAAAAGTCTTCATCTTCGAAAAATTCCAGGAATTGTGCAAAATGCTACTGCTTTGTAATATATAAGGATGAAATTCTCATTAAAATTTAATTACAGAAAGTTTATTGTCTAGTAATTAAAAAACTATAAAGGTTTGCATTGTTTTTTAATAGCTATATTGCCTAAGAAAATTAGATCAAAAATCGTCAATTAACCGAAATAATTCGTGTAGTTTTGAAAATTCCATCTTTTTCGTTGGTAATTCTTCTCCGCCCGAATTCTGGTCTATTAGTTATCAAGAGAGTCTCCTCATTTATATCAAAATCGTGTAACACTTACGGAATAATTAGTAGTAAAGTTTTTTTTTTCTTTTAATTATTTTGCAGTAAAGCGATACAATGAATTGAACATACTTTGCCGTCACGGGTATTCGCATTGATTCTATTGGCTAGAAATGAGAAACGTACAAGTCCCGCGTCTGCCGTTGCGCTCAACGGCTATTGCGGGCTAAAGTAGAACTACGAAATGTCATTTCATTTATTTTGTTTGTTGGTATTTAAGATTATATTTGTTAGGCTAGTATTACTTGTTTTAAAATTTCACTGTTTTATGGTGCTGTGTTGAAAAACTATTGAGTAACATTGTGTGTTGAGGTTAGGTTACATCACTACTAGCGCCACTGTTCCCAAACTTTCGTATGATATTTACTCGAATATCAAGTAAAATACTCTAAAGTTGCCAAATTAATTTTATCTTTATTTATATAAATACATCATGAAAAAACGTTGTTTTAGTGCCACTGGAGTAATACCAGTGACGTCACACTAATTACAAATCATGCCTTGGGTAATACATGAAATTTTCACATCGGGTTTTCACTGATCGCGATGTATTCTAATAAAGTTTCATAAAAAAAAATAAAAAAAATTGGTTTACAGGCCCATTGCAATGTGACCTAATTTTTTGTTCGTTGGTGTATTTATGCATTTTCAAATTTAAATAGTAATAAAACAAAATATTTACTTGGTCAGTAGGATTATAAAATTGATCAGCAATAAAATTATACCTATATGCTATAATATTTATGCATTTGCATATAAAAATCATAGGCAGCTATCAATTTAAAATAACCTACATTCTATTTCATTGACGTGCGATTTTATTAAAGTATATGTATTTTACTGTAGTATAAATGAGTTGGACGTATGAGAAACCCCGTAGTAAGCGCAGCGACAGTGAGACCCGAAAAGATAGGGTTGTTAGAATAAAGGGTGAGCGCCGGCTCTTGGATGTTAGTTTGCTTTGTTAGAGATACAATGGGCAAGTTATTTGATGATGAATGTTAAATGGTGGCTTATGAAGAATTTCATAGGGGTCAGCTTTCCCATTTTCAAAGACATCCATGTCCGACCCTCACTTATTATTAAATTTCCTAAATTTGTCATATTAGTAAGAATGTTTTCACAAAGTTTCATGAACATCGGAGTTGCAGTAGTTAGTCGACAGGTTTACCATTTGTTGCTATAGAAATTGAGTTAGCAGAATAAAATACATTTTACAATTTGCCAAAATTTTATTAAGTTTGACTTACGATTTGCCTCATTGCTAGTTGTATTGCCACAAATATATTTAATTAGCTATAGAAATATTTTTAGAGCTGCCGAATGTGACATCATTTGCTGATCAATATTGTTCTACTTGCTGACCACATGTGACAATTCAACTGATTATATGTACTGGAAGAAAACTTTTTAAAGCTATTTGTTTAAATGATAGCCAAAATATTTGGAAGAAATTAATTGTTGGTTGATTGTATTTCATGGTTCGTGCTACCCCAACCCCACTATGTGATATTTATTATGAATTAATTAATTCAATTATAAAGTATTAAAATTTACAACGTAAATTAAAATTGCTGCATTAAACTTTTAATCAGTTTTTATGGACAACTTTTAAATTAGATTTAGTAATCAAACATTTAACCTTCAAACATCGAACTTATTGGAACCCATGTATTTACTTACTTAATTCTTTGACATTCTACTATGGCTGCAAATTGGATCCAGATTCAATATGTATCCGGATTCCCGGATTACTGATAGGCGAATCTCTACGGATCACAAAACCGGTTTTCGGATATATAAGTATCCGGATTCGAATCTAGATTTTACTAACATTCTTATACTAAAATCGTCAATTAATTGACAAAATAGAATTATACGTATTATGTTATAATAGCAAACATGTAATTTAGTTTTCTTATTCATTTTGTTATTAAACATTTGTTATTAATTATATTTACTTCAATACAGTAAACTGATTTTGAATATAAATATGTATGTACACTAATAAAATAACACCGATATTCAGAAGAATATTATTGTATAAAGAGTTTTCGAAAATAAATAAATAAAAAGTAACCTTGCTATGCATTTTCTATATTTTAAGCAAAATTAAGTTTTCGAGTTAATAATTGATTTTGTAACATTTATTTGCTCTTCTATACCAATTTCAACATCATTTTGTAATTTTTATAATTTGTAATATCCGCCAATGGAGAACATATGTCTGTATAGATGGCGTTAGTGTAGACATTGCGCTACTGCGCTTTACATCTGTTTTGGCGTCTAGAAAGCTAACCTAAATTTTGTATTTTTGCAATAAAAATGTATTCAAACGATATTTAAGTTAAAGAACAAATTCCAATGAGAATACCACTCGAAATTGAACAAGTAGCAACATTAATTACTGTTAAATTAATACCAACTAAATCAAGTCGTCAGTATCCATTCGCATAAATTGACGTCTGTGCAAGATAAATGTAAATCTACTGGTATCAAACACTGGACTTAAATTTTAGTAAAATTTTCATATGTGAGTTGTAGTGTTATTCTTCGAGTACTTACTAGACTCTGGCTGACCCTCGACACAGTCCAAATTATTCTGTTCAATATTCGCTGTGATCAGATCGTATTTTACCCCAATCTTGAATTGACTTAAAATATTCATGATCTCGAATAAGCTAAACAACATGTGTAACAGTGCGAACATTCGTAAGATGATGATTTGGAAAACGCCCGAAATAAAATGGACAGGATGGAGCAGCGTTACCTTGAACTTCAACAGAATGTTTGTGAACTGGCTGTTCGGAAAATGAGGCACTTTTACATATTATTAATTTTATAATAATAATTTATTAATTGATTTATTTGATATTGTCAAATTTTTTGAAAAAGTTGACAAGTGGCATTTTTTAAGATCAATAATTTCATTACTATTTCCATGGATACTGCGATTGGACCAAATTATGAATATACCCGAACGACTCGTCAATTTATTCCATCATGTTATATTTGCACTGATTCAACGCTAATAACATAATGACTTTAACATTACCATACCATATTAGAGAACAATACTATAGTTTTGATCGCACAAACGAGTAGTCAAGCAATATTAATGTCGATTTATCGCAAACAACTTACGAATTTCTAGAAATGATACCCAAAATGTGAAAGCTGATTTTATAGTTGCGGAAACACGATAGTTCAATATATAGGATCCCAATATATACCAAGATCTTTTATGATAACTATTATACCTTTACCTTTGACAAAAAATATATTCACACATGCAATTGATTTGCAGGGAACATTGACGAAGTAGTTGGACGAGAGCGGGCCAAGATTCGAGCCTTGTGGCATTCCTGACGTAAGTGTAATATAATAAGTAGAAAAACTGATAAATAATAAAGAAAAAGAACTAGTATTTTTTCACGTTTATTTTTATAGTTATCGAATTATTTAAGTTCATCATCAGATACCGACAATTAATCAAAAGTAAAGGATCTTTTGTTTAATTTGTTTAAATCTATTTTCGGGGTATTCTTAAAATATACATATATCTTTGGCATTTTTTATCACGAAACATTGCAAAAAATGCAAAATTATGTTTTTTTTTAAGAATAGTTCAAAAATTGCTTTAAATACAACTTATTTAATATTCAATACCGATTTATAAAAATCCTGAGGTGATACAGATAAACAGGTTGGACGGTTTAAAAGAAAAAAGCTAGTTTAACGGAGAGGTGATCTTGTAATTATTATATCTAATTATTGAAAGACATGTTTGCGAAAAATAATAAGAGATAATGTATCCTTGAAAAATTTATTTATCCCTCATCATATAGGTAGTATAAAATACTAATTAAAATAATAAGAAAATGATAATTTTGCCCATTATTAATTTCAATACAACAAGTCGCTTCCCATACAACGTACAATTTAATTTCAGTGTGAACGATGACGTGTTTTACTCGGTTCTTTTTTTTGTTTTTCTTTCTCTGGCTTTCCTTTACCACTTCTACCTGCACATGGAGCAAAATTAAAATATAAATAATTAAAATATAATTTTTCCTAAATAAGATAGTACCAGCCATCGCGCCGTTTCCTGTGCCTTGTACCCCTCCTTGTCCTTGCAGTGAACCACCCCATCCGATGTACCCGCTACCACAACCACCCCCACTACAACCTCCACCACCACCTCCATAGCCACGACCACCACCACCCCATCCACCACCCCCAAGACCACCACCACCACCTCCATAGCCACGACTACCACCACCCCATCCACCACCCCCAAGACCACCACCCCCAAGACCACCTCCCCCAAGACCAAAACCCCCAAGACCACCACCCCCAAGACCTCCACCCCCAAGTGTGATCCGTCCACCACCTCCACTACCTCCCCCAACAGGGTACCAACCACCGCCCCCAGAACTACCACCCCCAAGGGTGATCCGTCCACCACCTCCATAACTACCACCTCCATAACTACCACCCCCAACAGGGACCCAACGACCGCCCCCAGAACTACCACCCCCATAACTACCACCTCCATAACTACCACCCCCAATGGGGTAAGTATAAGTCTTAACTGGTATTACGACACTGCCCCCAAGACTCCCACCAAAACTACCTCCACCACCAAACGATGGAATCCCACCACCACCACCACCAAACGAGGGGATCCCACCACCACCAAACCCGGAGCTCCCACCTCCACAACCACCAGGACCACAACCACCGCCACCGCCGCCCCCACAAGCGCCACCAGCGCAATCATTAATTACTCCAAAGAAACTAAATAAAAACATTTATATTAGATATCATTGATAATCAAATATCGAAATGCTGATTTTTACTTTCGTTTGGATTTATCATTCTTAGACTGGTCATTTTTTGGTGGGTCATCAAGAGCTAAAATTAAAATTATAATATATTTTACTAACTTGAGGAAACAATTCTACTCACCCAATCCGTAAACGACAGCAGTGATCAAAATAATTATAAAAGTCTTCATCTTCAAAAAGTTCCAGGAACTATGCTAAATACTAACTACTTTGTGATATATAAGGATTGAAATTCTTATTAAACTTTATTACATTAAGATTATTATCCAATTATGAAAATCTATAAACTTTTCCATTGTTTATTAATTGCCTGAATATAGCGTGTAAATTGAAAACTAATGTAATACACAAATTTTGATTTGAACAAGTAAATGATTTTGTATATTTGGATAGATTTTGAGGGATGGGCGTATTGAACTGGAGATTTAAGGTTGCAAGGTATTGGGTGCTCTGGATAAATCGAAACTTTAATATTGTGTGTGGATGGAAGTTAAGAACATTCCAGAACCGCAATATTAGTATTCAGGGGGTTGCCGGGCCAACTGAAAACAGTCTAGTATTAACAGTCAGTCAAGTGTATTCTAAACTTCGTTTAATTTTAACGGACCGTTTATTCATTTTACTTATTCTAAAGAACAATACTGTTTTCCCAATGAACGGAATTCCTTTAATTTTATCTTTTACTTGTTTATTTTAACAGATGCTCTATAAGTAATGCTAATGTTCTGTCATAATATTTTTTAACTGGCATTTCTGTGTAAATTATAAATTTATTTATGAATGAAACACAATAAAATGAACAAAGTTAATTATTTTATCGGTTCTTGCACTTCAATATTACATATTTAAACATTTTTAATGGGATAAATTTAAATTGCCATTTACAAAAATTTTACTTTTAACTAATACTCAATTTGGATTTATTTAACTTTTGTTTTATAATAATTAAACATTTTTGCTGACAATTAACAAAATCGCTTGAACTTGCATAAGCTACATAAACACGTGTGTAAGACAAAAGTTGTAGATTATGAAGTCTTGCTTTCTCTCTTCTTATGGCCGCCACATAAGTAAGAGAGAGAGGACTACTGTCAGAAAACCGGTATATAGGTTCGCGCAAATCGACTTACGTTACGTTACGTTGCAACCTAACGTATGTACCTTGCCTCGTCGATCCGAGGGCGTGAACCTTGATATACGTCATAGCGTCATTCAATGCGCAGTGGTTTGTGTGCGCATTTAGTACTTAAATTTTATATTATTTAGAACATGTTTTAAATAATTTAGTTTCTAATTATTTCATACTAAATTTAGTTCAAAATCCTGTATGACACTATACTTAATTTATACCTAAATTTATTATAAAATTTAGAATCATCTCAGACGGACTTCATAAAATAAAACTATATTTTGCAATAGTGTTAATATATATTAGATTAAAAATACTTATATAAAAAAAATTAATTTGCGACAAAGAGACGTAACCATAGCAACCGAAGCAAGATACTTCATATATCACTCTAATATGCGGCTCGGATTCGTCGAAATTATTCCATACGCCGGCGTATGGAATAATAGTTGTTCCAATACAATTTTTAGTTGTGAAATGCGTAGTTTTCAAAACAGTGTTATAGAAAGTATTTTTTGTTACTCATATGGTTTTATTCGTAATAAAAAATTATATGTTAGTGCCTTGACGTACAAATAACTATTAACGGAAAGCATTTTGAAAGTAATTCCTTTGAAGAAATTGATTGAAAAATTGAAGATATTATCCCTTTTGTCCTTTAAAACGAAAAATTAAACTATTCCTCATTCACGATATTCCATTGTCATTGGTAGAAATTCAGAAAATACTGTAACGTGATTGGTTGAAATGTTTCGAGGGAAATATTCAATATAAACATAAATAATCTTTAGAAATAAATAACATATGTGTAAAATATTAATGGTTTATTCTAAAATATATAAATATATAAGAGTAAGTAAATCATTTTTGTTTTATACGAGGTGTGGCTATTAAATAACGAGACTGATACTGTAAAACTTTTTCTTTCAAATTTATACATATTTAATTATCACCCACTTCAAAATACACTCCTCCTCTATCCTTACACCGTTCCACGCGAATTTTCCATTGTTCAAAACAATGTTGAAAGTCTTCTTCTGGAAGCTCGTTCATGATGCGTGACGATTTTTGTTTCTCAGCTTCAGCAGTCTGAAATATTTATTTTGTAATGCAGATTTGACCTTGAGGAACAGATTTAAGTCACATTGTGCCAGTTTTGGCGAATAAGGCAAATAGTCTAACACTAGTATGTTTTACTTTGCTAGAAACGAAATTTATTTTGTTTATTTGTGAGAATTTTCAGCACCAATTTCGCACACTCTTTTTGAATGTTGAAATTATCATGTTAAATTTTCTTTATATATTATTTGTCAGTTCCTACAATTTCAGCAATCGCACAAATAGTTTAGCGACGGTCAAATTGGATCAGATTACCGATTTTTTTTCAATATTTTTATCTGTTCTTGACTGGAAAGGGCATCCCGAGCGTGAGTCATCTTCAACGTCCTCTCGGCCATTTTGGAAACGCTTTGAACCACTCAAATGTCAAATATCCACGCATGAGATAAACATTGCCACATACTTCTTTTAATAAAAGATAAGTTCCAGTAACCGAAACTTAACAACAATTCGTGGATTTATTAAAACACTTACCAGTTTTTCGACAAAACAAAAAATTTGATTTTATACAAACGAAGACCACGGCCAGGTGAATAAGTCTACAGACACGGGAGGGGTGGCAATCGAAAGAGTAGGCTTCACTCTACACAATAGTCAGTCATACGATTTTGCCGTATGTGTAGTTCGTCTGTAGTAGCACCAGTCTCGTTATTTAATAGCCACACCTCGTATTACAATAAATTTACGTTATTCTTTCAACTTTAACGTACTAGTGTGACATGTAAATGTTACAACTGGTGTCAGTTGTTCGGTTGTATTTGCGAATTGAATTTTTTTTTTAAATCTAGTTCAGCTTTCTACCACTAGTTAGCGTTAGAATCTAAATAAACAAAGATGTTCATTTTTGTAACATAATGGTTATATGCACCATGCAGATAACCGCCTTTCAATCTATTAGTCATTAAAATAATTAAATTGTTCCAATCATAATGTGTTTTTATTTATGCGTATTATATTAGTTTTGAATCGGGTTGTAGCTATTACGAAACAATGAAAAGCTTTATTGTTTTTTTATAATTAAACAATAAAGTTTTATAATTAAATTTTAATAAGTATTTAAATCCTTGTACATCACAGAGCAGTAGCAAATAGAACAGTTCCTGGAACTTTTCCAAGATGAAGATTATCATAATTATTTTGGTCACTATAGTTACCTATGGCTTAAGTGAGTATATTTGGATATTTAAGTTAGTAAAATTATTACATTTTTAAATTTAGCTATTGATGGCCTCCCGAATCAAGACGCATCTTTTGACCACACCAAAAATGATAAACCCAGACGAAAGTAAAAACCATTTCAATATTTAATTATCTCTCAATTCTTATCTAATACAAATATTTTTATTTAGGTTCAATGGAGTAAATAATGATTGCAGTGGTGGAAATTGCGGTGGCGGCACTGGTGGTGGTGCTAGTGGGGGTGGTGTTGAACATGGTGAAGGTTGTGTTGGTGGTAGTTGTGGTTTTTGGAAGGTCGGGTGGAGTGGTTCATTTCAACATGACGGAGGGGTACAAAGCACACGAAACGGTGGGACAGTTGGAGGTGGTGCAATTGGAGGTGGTGCAGTTGGAAATGGAAACCCTGGGTGGAGTAGTCATAACCCTGGGTGGGGTGGTAATGGAGGTGGTAACAACCATGGGTGGAGTGGTAATGGAGGTGGTAACAACCCTGGGTGGAGTGGTAATGGAGGTGGTAACAACCCTGGGTGGGGTGGTAATGGAGGTGGCAACAACCCTGGTTGGAGTGGTAATGGAGGCGCCAACAACCCTGGGTGGAGTGGTAATGGAGGTGGTAACAACCCTGGGTGGAATGGTAATGGAGGTGGCAATAACCATAGGTGGGGTAGTAATGGGGGTAGTAATGAAGGTCATGGGGGTTGTGTTGGTGGTAATTGTGGTGGTGGGAATGTCGGGTGGGGCGGTTCACATCAAGGACAAGGAGGGGTACAAGGTACAGGATCCGGTGCTGGAATTAACGGTGGTGGTGGCGGTGGTAGTAGTGGTGGAGGCGGTTGTGGTCCAGGTGGTTGTGGTGGTGGTGGAAACCCTGGGTGGGGCGGTACTGGGGGTAGTAATGGAGGTGGTGGAGGTTGTGTTGGTGATAGTTGTAAGGTCGGGTGGGGTGGTGCAGTTCAAGGACATGGTGGGGTACAAGGCACAGGAATCGGCTCAAATGGTGGGGGCAAAGTGCAAGGCACTTCCAATGTGCAAGGGACTGTTAACCTGCAAGGCAATACCCATGTAACGCTTGGAAGAAAATTTGGTACACTTCTAATTAGGAATTATTATAAGAATTTATATTTACAATAGTGTTTGTTGCTCTAGGTTTTGGTAAAAGTGGAAGTTTCACCCGAAGGCAAGGTCGACGACGTAATAGTTCACATTGAAAATCATATGTACGTGAGGTGGATAGCGATTTGTCTATTTTAATAATAAATAAAATATTAATATGAGTGTTTCATACTTACTATACAACGAAGAATGAACTGTTACTTTCCATTTTAGTCCCTTCTTCCAAATTGCCCTATTTCCCAATATTACCTTTCCAAAAATCAAACCTTCCTATAATTTGACAGTTGCAGATAATTTGCTGAAGATGAATTCTGATAACAATAATGTTAATATAATCTGTTTTAATAATGTGAATTATACAGGGTGTTTCATAAATTCGAGTACATACGTTATTGGTATATGTTGTTTGATATGCTGATTACGAATCTAAAAGAATTTTTTTTAATTCGAAAAATTAAGGGTTGTTTACCTAAAACCTACTACCTTACCTATTAAACACAAACAATGAAGTAGGTAATCAACAATTTAAATTACATAATAATAGTCAAATAGCCGAACAAAATTTAATTATTTTTAATGAAACGATAATTTTTAACATAGTCATCCACCCAGTGGCAGTGGCAATGAAAAATTTTGGACTGGGAAATATATGTATATGTATATGTTGGACGGTTTTTTTTTTAACACACCAAAGTTTAAATTTTTAACTCATTCTTCAGTATGGCTTAGAGAATATGTGGATATGAATTTTAATGGGTATTAAAATTTTTTTGAAACTTATTTAGAAGTCGCTCAAGGACGAAACGTTTTTTTAATCGTATCACAAAAACGTTGATTTTTATACGGTTCTAACTTTGATCACTTCCAATAAAAAAATTTGTAAGTGGTGGCAAATGAAAGAGCAACAAAAAATCTATAAAAATAATGTCAATTGAGTACTTTTTTATTGCCAATAGAGGACTACTAACGGCGAGAGAAGCAAGTCACCATTCTGGGTTATAACATAGCCTCGGAAGTTATTTACTTCCATGTGAATGAAAAAAAAAGTGCGCACCGCGACGAACATTTGTGTCTTACTTCAAGGTCACCGGACGAATAATTAACCACGGAAATTTATTAATTACCAAATCTCTAAAATCTAACGGAGGAAGAAAGGATGAAACATCGTAAGAAGCTTGACGGAGATAACTTGGGATTAGGAAGTAAAAAAAGAAACAAAGTAAAGAAAGCAAAAGTCAATTATTTATCTTAAGTACGATAAATAAATATTCTGAGAATGAATTTAAATAAATTTTATTTCATTCTGAATTAATAAACATATCCGGAGGATGCTGCAGTGTGAACACAAATTTATCAAACGGTACGCACTAACCGCTATTTATAATTAACAGGTTGAGCGAAATGGCGGACACCGGTTTCCGATTTGAGGATGACTCCCTGGGCCAAGGCAGACACCGGTGTCCGCCTGACGTTTCAATATTTGTCGATCTTGCCCGGCAAAGAGGAGAGGCTTTTATGCAGTTTAACATGGTATCATGTCCGCCATGACACTGTGAATTGAAACATACGTTTTTACTAATTCGCATGTTCAAAATAAATTTAAACACGTAATATTGCATTAAAACAATGAAATCTGTGCAATAACTCGAGGAGACCCCCCTAGCATGCGAGATAAATCGTCGGCTATGGAAGTCGGTTACTCCGACAGTCATAGGGTTGCTCATTCTGTACGTCTTTGAAGGGCCACAGCGGACACCGGTGTCCACCCTCACTTTTCATAGGCCACCGGTGTCCGCAATTCTAGGGGGAAAAATTTGTGAAAATCGCGATATCAGGGTATAAGTAAAACAAAACGGTGTGAATTAGATAAAAAAATAACTTGGTCCAGGGGGATATTCTTGGCGCTCAACCTGTTAATAAACGTCATCAAACTGAGCAGATATAAAAGATAAAGATAGCTAAGTTTTAGGAACAAAATTGCGCAAATATCTCGATGAATTTATATAATGAAGAAAACAAGACAGGTAAGTATAACTCTCATTTTGAAATGGAAAAATTAAACTAAATTTTAGTAAGGATTGATTTTATTTTTATTGGAAAGGAAATATTGGGAAATAGGACAAATAAAACAAAGGACTAAAATGTAATGTAACAATTTATCCCTCAATATGTAGTTATCATAAAACACTTATGTTAACATTTTATTTATTATTAAAATAGAGAAGCCGCTACCTACCTCACGTACATTTGTTTTTCAATATTAACGATGACGTTGTCGAACTCGTCTTCTTCTTTTACCGAAACCTAGATTAACAAACACTATTATAAATATAAATTCTTTAAAAAAATTCCTTTTAGAAGTATACCAAATTTTCTTCCAAGTTTCACACTGGTATTGCCTTGTAGGTTAACAGTCCCATTCACATTGGCAATGCCTTCCACATTGTCCCCGCCAACATTTGACATAACTCCTGTGCCCTGAATTCCTCCTTGTCCTTGCACTGACCCACCGCCACCACAACTACCACCACCACAACCTCCACCGCCTCCATGACCACCCCCACTACCACCCCACCCAGGGTTATTACCACCCCCAGAACCACCGAACCCGGGGTTATTAACTCCTCCAGAACCACCGAACCCAGGGTTATAACCTCCTCCAGAACCACCCCACCCAGGGTTGTTGCCACCCCCAGAACCACCCCACCCAGGGTTATTGCCACCCCCAGAACCACCGAACCCAGGGTTATTACCTCCCCCAGGACCACCCCACCCAGGGATGTTACCACCCCAACTACCACCCATCCCGGGGTTTCCACCACCTCCACAACCACCAGGACCACATCCGCCCCCACTAGAACCGGTTCCTGTGCCTTGTATACCTCCTTGTCCTTGCATTGCACCACCCCATCCGATACTTCCACCACCACAATTACCACCACCACACCTAATTAAAACATTCATATTTGATACGAATTCAATAATGATAAATATTGAAATATTTTTTACTTTCGTACTGCTTTATCAATTTTGGCTTGGTCAAAAGATGCGTCTTGATACGGGAGGCCTTCAAAGGCTAAAATTAAACATGTAGTAATTTTTACTAACTTAAAAATCCAAATATACTCACTGAAACCGTAGACGTCAAAAGCAACCAAAATAATTATGATAATCTTCATCTTGGACCTGTTCTAGGAACTATTCTATATGCTACTGCTTTGTGATATACAATGATTTAAATTCTTTTTAAAATTTAATTATAGAAAGTTTATTGTCTAATTATAAAAAAACTGTAAAGCTTTGCATTGTTTTGTAATAGCTATAACCTGATTTAAAACTAATATAATACACATAATTAAAAATTCATTTTGATTAGAACAAGTAAATTATTTTGTATATTTGGGTAGTATGTTTTCGAGGGATGACCTTATTGGTCGGAAGATTGAAAGGCGGGTGTCTGCAGGGTGTAAGGTATTGGATTCTCTGGGTACATTTGCTCGAAACCTGAATGTATCTGTAGATGCATTGATGTATAATTCGGAATAATGAAATGCGGATGAAAAAGCACATACGATGTTCCACTACTTTCGAAATGAGGAATTTGAGAGGAGAGTGATCGTATCTTGAAAGGTTTGTGAAGCTAATACAGTTTATTTCCTCCTCCTCGCTCACAATTGGGATCTTGGGAACTATAAGGCTGGTTTATATTGGATTTAAATTACAAATTTAGATTTAGAAATTTAATTTAAAAAATATAAAATACATAGAAATACCTGTATTGGTTTATGTTGGATTTACAATTTTATAGATTTATAATTAATATTTAAAATATTCCCATATTTTATATCCTAAATAAAAATTTTCAAATCCAACCAATCAACATGACTGGGAAACAAAAAATAATTTTGACAGCAGAAAAATATGTCAAGATTGTCAATCAAACTGATTTATTTGTGATCATCATAAAATATTTTTGTAACATGGAGGCGAAGAGTGTTAAATATGATAATAGCTTTATATCATTAATTCAAGAACATCATAAGAAATTTTCACTGTTTTTGCTTCTTTTCTTTATATTATCAGTTATTAATATTTTTAGATTTAATGTTATTTGCAGTTGTCTGCATCCAAGATGTATATAATTATATTAAGCTGAGCTTATACTAATCTTTTTGTTCTAATCCTGTAATTGGGCTGTTTGCCTGTTGGGTTATTAAGTAAATAAATAAATATGACAAGTACAGGTTATTTTGTTGTTGTTTAAAGCATATGTCAAGAAGCTGAAGCCTATTCTTGATTGGTAGATTTCAAATTTAATAAACTCAGTATGAACCAGAAGGTAATGTTTCTTCAAATCTAAATTTCTAAATTTAAATCTGTAAATTAAATCCAGTATAAACCAGCCATAAGAGATACCACTTCTGTTAAGTTGACACACTAGTAGGCCAATTAAATGGTGTTTTAGTTAACCCAAAAAATGCGTGGGTTACTAGATATGAGTATAAAAGTAGAAACGAAGATATTCATTAAGTAATTTTAATTGCATAACAATAGGTTTGTTCCAAGTGGTCATTTTGGACATGTTTGTGACATGTTTGTGACAAATTTCATTGCGCCTGCGAAAAATGTAAACAAGTTAAGTTTGAAACATAGACTGGAACGGCGAATGGAGTGAATCGCATGTGCATACTCATTTTTTGTTTTGACAGCTAACCTTAAATATACATTTTTCGCTACAAAAAAGAAAATGAAGCTTATGTTTCAAACTAAACTTGTTTACATTTTTCGCAGGCGCAGTGAAATTTGTTACAAACATGTCCTAAATGACCACTTGGAACAAACCTAGTGATAGCGAGATATGTTCTATTAAATGGTATCTAAAGTAAATTGCTCTCTCATAACCCCTCTACCCTCCCTGGGGAGGAGGTGGGCAACAACAATAGCAATCCCCGCTTTTATTACAGCACAAGACTCTGCGGCAAGTATTAATATGTTTCAATTTTTGTTTAAATTCCATGACTATCACTACAAATGAGCATTTTTATAAAATTTTAAACACAATGAAAATTGAAATATCCAATTAAAAATTTCTACTTTAAAAGACTAATTAATTTCTTTTTTAATACTTTTAAATTAGATTTAGTAATCAAACATTTAAAATGTTTCCCTCTAACCGTCAAACTCATGTCAATCCATGTGCCTTCCCTTAAATATAACTGATTTAATATAAAACTACTTGATGAAGAACATATTATTAGTATATACCGTAACTTAAGTAAGGCGACTAAGGTTCTGGTTAAGCAATTCGTAATGAAATCAAAATTTAGTTTTAGGATGGCAGTTGCATTTCATAAATAGTTTCTGAAAATTTTGATTATTTTTCATAACCACAACGATTTGAAAATTTATGTGGATATTACTTATTATATTATGTTATACATAGTGCAGAAAATTGTGTATTTAATGAAATATAATCAATATCTTTAGTATTTATGGAATATATGTATTTATATTTAACCAAAATTATGGTTGTGGGTCTGTTGTTTTACAAATGATAAGCTGTGGTTAATGAAAGAACGCTCTGGTTAATTTCAGAACACTTAGTTAAATTATAAATTCTTGTAAAAATATTTTACCGAACTAAATCCAAAAGTATTTTATAAAAAAAGAAAAAAATTCGTTATTAAGAACGTATTATCTAAGTTGGTTATCAAATAACTGATTTTGTTATTATGAAAAGAATACAGAATAAGTTTAACCAATAACTATTAATAATTACAATAACAAATGAATAAAATAATCATACATGAAAGGAATAAATAAATTATACGTTATTAACTCTCAATAGAACTATAGAAGAACATGTATTGTAATCTGAACTGTCAAATAATTATAAAAGAATATAAGAAATGAGTACTTGTCACTATGAATTCCAAAGATTAGATAAACGTGTGGTATTGATTGTTATATTTGACTAAAAACTTAATTTTATATACCTTCTATGTTTTGAAAATTCAGAAAACAACCACAAAAACCACATAAAAGTAGAGGTCGTCGTGGTCATGAAAAAGTAATCAAAATTTTCAGGAACTATATACCGAACTGGAACCACGATCCTGAAATTATTTTCTATAACACTGTTTTGAAAACTGGGCATTCCACAACTAAAAATTGTTATGGAATCACTAACATTCCATACGCTGCGTATGGTATACGTATTTTCGATTAATCAGAGCCGCATATTAGCGCGACATATGAAGTATCTTGATTCAGTTACTATGGTTACGTCTGTTTGTTTTAATTTGATTTATTTAAGTTTGACGTTTTCAAAAGTTTTATATTTGTATTTTTTGTATATTTCCAAAATATTGTTATAGAAAGTATAGTCTACAACGTGTAACGGAATGGCATATGCCACACTCGCAAACCGTAGCCCTCGCCTTCGGCTCGGACAACAAACTTTTTGCTCGGGTGGAATATGTGCCATTTCATTACTTGTAGAATATACTATTCTAGTTCCATTATAGAACGCTTAACCAGGTCCTTAAGAACTTAATTTATGGGATTTACTAATAATAGCTTATTATTCATCAACTAGTTTTTGATTAAATCAATTATATTTGAGGACAGTTATATGAATTCCATTGAGTTTAAAGGTTAGAGGAAATATCTTAAATGGTTGATTACTAAATCCAATTTAAAAGTAGTAAAAAAAACTAATTAGTATTGTAATATAATTGTGTTTTTCATATACATTGTAAATTTTAGAAGTTTATAATTCAATCAACTAATTCATGATAAATATCATACAATCAATACCCTTCAAATATTATCACTTTCGTCTCCTCCCTATTTAATCAATTCTTCATTCTTTCACGGAAACATACCTAATCACTTATACCTCGAACGTTCATGCAATCGTTCTTCCTCAATCTCACCCATCTCTGCGTAACAAGAACCTTGATCGCCATACTTAAGCTACGGTACATACTATTAATATATTCTTCATCAAGTAGTTTTATATTAAATCAGCTATATTTAACAGTAGTTGCATTGATTCACATGGATTTTAAGGTTAGAGCAAAACATTTTAAATGTTTGATTACTAAATCTAATTTAAAAGTAGTAAAAAAAAACTAATTAGAAAATTCGGGCAGAAATTTTACATTTTAAATTGGATTTTTAAATTTTCATTGTAAATTTCAATACTTTATAATTGAAACAATTAATGCATAATAGATAGGAAGCATGAATCCTAAAAACATAATCCATATCCTTGAAGTATTACCAATTTCGCTTCATCCATTCTTTCATGCTATCATACCTATTCTTCCTAAGCAGTGTGTCTCCATTGCTATCTCAAAAATCATAAGAGGTACGAAGTTGGACAACAATTTATACTTAACAAGAAAATATTTAGGGTAATTATATTTGGTTAAAAAAAAACAACAAAAAGAAACCTACGCGGTTACATAAACAAGTTTTGGGGGGTAATTTGAAATTTAAATACATTGAACTTTAAAATAAAGTCAATAATAATTTATACAACTTGTCTCTTTTAATGAAATTTAGAATACAATAATTTTATTTTTCTTCAAACGTCATAAAAGTACGTTGTTATGTGTTTGTATTCAACAAGCAGATGTTCAATATTGTCGCCGCCGGCGTAAAAGTGTTTCCTTGGCAACACATTTACTCCGGCGGCATACAAAGTAAAATATCATGCAAAGTAGTAAGGTTGTAATTCAATTATTTGACAGTTAAGAATAAAACAAATAAACAAAAATATTTTTTGAAGTTTTGAGCATTTTTTAATGTTTTAATGTCTATTTTCTGTTTGAAGAAAAAATAGCATGTGTTATTTGGAGTAAATGTGACTTTGTATGCTTCGCATGTAATTGTCCGACTCGCTTCGCTCGTCGTTCAAACTTACATGCTCAGCACCCAAAGTATCACATTTACTCCTAATAACACAATATCCCTTAACTGGTATAGTTATTTTTTATAACATAACTGACATAGTGGGGTCTTTATTGACCCCACTACAAAATGTAGGTAAAAAATTAATATTTCGAGAAAACTTTATGTTAAACCTTTACTTACATCTATTTAAACAGAACATAAGACAAAAGAAAAAAAATTAACATTCAGCAAATAAACAATATAGAAAAAATACTGATCCTCTGTTGCAGACTCTTGGTTATTGGGGCGTAAAACTGCCAAAAATAATTTTCTGGAGCCAAACGGGAAAAATAACAAATTAGTATACCTAAAAGAAATCACCTATGACAAAATTTATATTTAAGGAGAACAAAAAAATATATAACAGGGGTGTTTTTTACTTACATTTGCACCTCTTACTGAATCTGTTTCATTTCAAATGTGTATTTGCTTTCTGCATTAGAAATGTTAGAATCAATCTCTTGCATTTCGTCATTTTCATCTTCACTCTCGATCATTAAAATATCATACAACTCCCTTTCAGTTAAAAAACACCGAAACGTGTTAATAATAAAATCAACGTAACTGGTACAGTGGGGTCAACACAGACCTCAATTGTTATTATCTCCTTAACTCAGAAATATATAGATTCTTGTGACCTTTACTAAGTCGAGTGTGTCGATTAATGAAGCTACTGAAAAACTCAAACATTTAGTTTAAATTTTTAACAGTATACAACTAGATTTAAAAACACTTGGATCTTCAAAGACCCCACTATTCCAATTAAGGGTTAATGTAAAAAATTGGCATAATTGAGTTAGTATGTCCGAATACAAGTTTGTATCCAAAAAACCGAAAATATATATTCTGAAAGGAATTTAGTAGGTATTCCAAAGTAATTTTCCGCACTTGTTTTCTAATCTAGTTTTATTTGAATATTTTTCACAAAAATCTTTCAGTTTCGGAATATATTTTTAAAGACATTCATGGACATTTGATAGATTATTGGACAGGAATACTGTTTAAAAATAAAACAATTTCATATTTTTCCCCGTTTATTCTTTCAATCTACTACATAATAAATTTGAGAAAGACCCCTAAAATATTTGAAAATTGTTTACAATAATTGAAAGTTTTTCTGGAAGCACATTACTTGGGAGCTGCAGGAGCTGCTGTTGATGAAGGTGCAGCTGCGTCCCTAGAAAAATACAAGAAATTGTTAAAGAAAGAAAATTCATATTGTCAAGTCGTTTTGCCTCAAAGCAACCAAGTACACAACTATCAGGAGTGCTTCGTTTTGCTTAATGATAAAATAAAAATAAAATGCTTACTTGGCCGGTGCAGCAGTGGTACCAACTGCAGAAGCAGCAGAAATGATTGTTAAAATAACAATGAAGAAGACTGTCAAAGACTTGAAGAGTTGCATGTTGGTATGAGATTAACGACAGTACTGCAAGCAAAACTATTGTATTTCTTTTAAGAATCGCTTAATTTATACTCAAATTTCAATTAAAATCCAATTATAATTCTATTATTCCTGTAGATTAGTGTGATATTGAATTATTTTGCGCAACTTTCAATTTAATGCATGTAATTAATTAGACTGCAAAATCGCTCGTGTACGAAATTAAGAATTGCGCAACCCAATGAGTAATTGAAAATCTGAGGAACCATTTTGGGCGTTTAAATTGCTAAATTGTCTATTTTTCAAACACATATCCCTTGTGATATAGTTTCGCTTTTCCTCCAATTAGGGGATTTTCCTTTAACTATTCTTCTAGAAAGACGATTTCAATAAAATATTTGATCCATTAAGAGGTGCTAAATACAATGTTGAAGAATTTAGGCCAGTATCTATAAGTTCTTCAGATATTGCCTCTTGAATAATGGGGTCATACACTTTTAGAAAAAAGTTGTGTTTTTTTATAAATTATAAAAATTTAGATCATTTCAGTCACATATTATTCAATATTTCTTATATTTTTTTTACTTTTCTTTCATAATTTCCTTTATGAAGTTTCGCGGTTGCAAAATCGTGACGTCATCTTGTAATAGAATATACAGCATGGCAAGGCAAAAGAGGTGTTAATAACAAATAATAATTTGCTATTCAGGGTTGTAATAATACTTATTATTATTAAAATGAACACTCCGATAAATTAAATTAGGTATTCGTTAATTATAACGATTTTAGGGAAAGAGTTTAGGACGTGTTAAAATAAAATGCTTTGATGTACTATATGTTGTCGCTTGTCGGTAATGTCGGTAGTCTCATTATCACACCTATCAACTCAAGTCATATGTTGCAATTAACAACGAATTTACTTACTTATTGGTCCTTCGATGCGACGACGTTTGAATCAAAATATTACTAGGTACTTATAATAAAGTAAAAGGGCCAACAAACACATTTTTTGTGTCGTTGGTTACTTAAATTTTTCATTTAATTTTTATTTTAAACTTTTTACGCTCTATCTCCACATTCACTTATGTTTTTATTTTTATAAATGTGCTTATGATCTTCAATCACCTAAACAGATCTTCATATGTTATAGCTCAGAACCATCTCGATCAAGTCAGTTTTCAAACAGAAAAAACCGCATCAAAATCGGTCCATTCGTTTGGGAGCTACGATGCCAGAGCCAGACACACAGACACACAGATACATATGATATTGCATCGGGGGTTAAAGAACATTTAAAACTGAAGATTTTTCGCTTTGATCTGATAAAATTTAGATAAATAATAGCTGTGGGGAAGGCATAATACATGGTTTCGGTTTATAATCATTTAATTTTTCAATAATTGTTTCAATTTGTAAATAGATTAAAATAGTGTTTATACTAGCGTCGACCCCCGCCTACGGCGGGTGTCTCAGCTAGGGCTCCGCCATCTTTAAAAAATATCACGAAACTTATGTAGTTATAATCGTTTAACAAGAGAAAAACGATTGGTATTGTATGGCGAACAGGATTCTTTTTGTTTCATTTTGATGAAATAGATGGTTCGGCACAATGTGCCTTACCATGCTCATTGTTTCAGGTTATATATAAATCGGAAAAAATTCATTATAACAAACTTCACCTGTGCAAATTCGTTTATTTTATAAATATTGATCTACTCAGTTAAGTACAAAACAATGATTAGCAATCTATTTTTCTAAAAATTAGACAATTACCCGCCACCATATTTTAACTATATTATATAGCATAATTTTTTTTGAGTTGCAACAAAATAATGTACAATACCTCTCATATTAATTTTAATCCTTCAAACTTATACTCTACAAACATGATAACTTTAAATATAATATACATGGATATTCCAATTATACGTAAGAGAGATCATTTTAAATTTATTACTGTGCTCCTCTCAGTCTTTTGCATACATGAAATTACACAAATGTCCAGCAAGAACCACGTGGAGGTGGGAGCATTCTCTTGCCAGGGAGGGATGGGATTGAAGGATGTTAAGGTTGGGAAAGCATTTAGGATACCTGAAAAATTAAAGCTGTTATTTTGTACCTAACTGAGTTGCAATTTTATATAACACCGCACGCGAGCCGAAATCCTCTTCTCCCAAATACTTTCCAAGACTAGTTTATTTCCGTTGTTATTTTTCGCGAAAAGATCCTCTTGTGTTAAATATATTCCAATTTGCCTAAATTATTCTCCACAAAAAAATCCTCTTCTATGCCTACACTACTATCTTTTGCTGTATGTTGGGTTCAGTTATCGGTAGCAAAATACCGCACCGTTCCCACAGCATTAAATATCCTATCTTGTCTATTAAAATATTATAAAAGCTCAATCCATGTATAAACCGCAAACCGCATCAATACGCCACGTAGAATATCAATTTCAATTATCCGCCGCATAAAAATCCTCTTCTCTCAAATCCTTTCCAAAACAATATGTGTCCGTTTCAATATGTCTAAGTTATCCTTTGCGAAAAGTTCCCTTTGTGTTAAATCCTTTCCAATTTGCCTAAATTATCATCTGCTTTAAAATCCTCTTCTATGCTGTACATTGGGTTCAGTTATCGGTAGCAAAATACCGCACCGTTCCCACAGCATTAAAATCCTATCTTGTCTATTAAAATATTATAAAAGCCCAATCCATGTATAAACCGCAAACCGCATTAATACGCCACGTAGAATTTCAATTTCAATTATCCGCCGCATAAAAATCCTCTTCTCTCAAATCCTTTCCATAACAATATGTGTCCGTTTCAATATGTCTAAGTTATCCTTTGCGAAAAGTTCCCTTTGTGTTAAATCCTTTCCAATTTGCCTAAATTATCATCTGCTTTAAAATCCTCTTCTATGCTGTATATTGGGTTCAGTTATCGGTAGCAAAATACCGCACCGTTCCCACAGCATTAAAACCCTATCTTGTCTATTAAAATATTATAAAAGCCCAATCCATGTATAAACCGCAAACCGCATCAATACGCCACGTAGAATTTCAATTTCAATTATCCGCCGCATAAAAATCCTCTTCTCTCAAATCCTTTCCAAAACAATATGTGTACGTTTCAATATGTCTAAGTTATCCTTTGCAAAAAGTTCCCTTTCCAATTTGTCTAAATTATCATCCGCTTTAAAATCCTCTCCTATGCTGTATATTAGGTTCAGTTATCGGTAGCAAAATACCGCACCGTTCCAAACAGCTGCAACCAGTTGCATGAGATCTACGAATCGTACCAAATTTCTAAGATAAAATTTCTTTGAAAACTATATTTCCTGTCTTTCCTTCTCCATCCTGATTTATTGCATCCTCTTGTAATTTTATTTTTAAATTGTCGAATGATCTGACTCTTGACATCGCTACATATAACTGCCCGTGAGTAAAAACTGGCCGTTCTAAATTTATCCCCACATAATCAAAAGTTTGTCCCTGCGATTTATTTATTGTCATGGAAAAGGCAAGTCTTATAGGGAATTGTCTGCGTTTTAAAATAAACGGTAAATTACTGTCGGTTGGCGTAAGATCTATTCGTGGTAAAAATACTCTATTCCCTTTATTCTGTCCTGTAACTACTTCTAAATCCAAATAATTTTGCTTCATTTGTTTAACTATTAATCGTGTTCCATTGCATAATACACATTTCGGGTTCATGTTGCGTAATAGCATAACAATTGCTCCTACTTTCAGATTCAATTTATGTGGTGGAAGGCCAGTGGGTGTCTGTTTATTTAAAAGTTCAGTAGGATAATTCATTTTATTAGTGTCCTCGCATTCGGCTGAATCGGCGCTGTAGTATATTTTACTTGTACCTACTATTTTATTTAGAACTAAATCATTCATTTTCATTGTGTCTTCGTTCTTTGGTGACAGTATAGCGCGATTAATAAATTTGTAAATATTCTCCGGTAATATATTGTCATTTCCAAAAATGTCGTCAGCTAATGAACCTGTTGTTATACATTTAGCCGGGATTAAAATGTCTTCCTCCAAACCGTTTCCTACTTTCAGTAGATATTTGGAAAACTCTACTTCGTTCTTATTCACTCTCATATTTTGAGTCAGTGATCGCTTTTCGAATATGGGCCAAAGAGTACTACGCAACATTGAAATTTCTATTATTGCTGTTCTATGATTTGTATGCTTCACAATTGGTAGGCACTGACGGAAATCGCCTCCTAGTAATACCGTTTTACCCCCGAATGGTACACTTGTATCCATCAAATCTTTCAGAATTAAATCTACAGCTTTCAATGCGTGTGAAGGTGCCATTGTTACTTCGTCCCAAATTATTACAGAAGCTTGTTTTAGTAATTTTCCCGTTGTACTGTTTCCTTTTACTTTACATACGCTTGTTTCATTAATTGGTACAGGTAATTTAAAAGTTGAATGAACTGTACGTCCTCCTTTCAACAATATTGCCGCAATTCCAGTCCACGCTACAGCTAACACTGTTAGACCTTCCCCTCTTAATATACTTATTATGGTATTGTAAAGGAATGTTTTACCGGTTCCGCCGGGGCCGTCCACAAAGAAATATCTATTTTGACACTTTTCGTCTCTTACAGCGGTCAGAATCAGTTTTAAAATTTCTTTCTGTTCATTATTAAACAACGCAGAATTATTTTCGCCCTCTAATCTTTCGGCAGCAATATCAATTACCTCATCTATACCTAGAGCAGTGTCTACTTCATCTGGTTCCGGTAGGCTAAAATCTTTAAGTTGAAAACCTTGCATCAATAAAATTTGCTCGATTTGTTTTAAACATTTACTTTCTGCAATGTTCCTGGGTTCGTGTTTTAAATAGTCTTCTGCTAAATTTTCTTTAAATCTTTCCCACAATGAAATAGCATCACAAGTTGTGTGAAAACAAATCAAGTAAGCAAATAATTCTCTCAATTGTCGCGGGAATTTATCCAGTACCGCCTCTTGTAAACATTTCTGGCATTCGTCATCATTGGCTAGTAAACCTTTGGCTCTAGCAGCCTCCTGAAAAGTATTATATGCAACACCGTCTACAGTTTTTAAGTCATCGTAATTTGTTGCACCCGTTACATGAATTAACAATAATCTTAGATGAAATCTCTGAATGTCTTTTGGACTTACAGAAATAATTCTACCTATTATTGGTTTAGTTTCTCTTTGACGGGCTTTCCATTCATTGTCTTTAGTAAACACGTAATGTTTCGGGATGTCCATATAATGAAATTGACGTGCAGCATTGTCAGTCTGATTTAACGAAAACCAAGCGGTAAGACTTGTGTTTCGTTTCGCAGCTCTATCAATTGCCTTCTTTTCTTGCCCTGGTACAAACACTACAGCTTGCTGGTTTTTCAAATGAACAGCTAGTTCAAATACTGTGTGTGACTTATCCTGTAAAACATATTCTAATAATCTCCAGCAACTCTCTGGAGGTGAAACAAATCTGGCATCTAAATATCCATTAATTTCATTCCATTGAACTGTTTTATTGTTGTCTATTTTACCCAATTTAACACTTGCACAGTCATGTCCTTTACATAAGTAATCACATATATATTTTATGCTCTTCACAGAGGAACAAATTTCTATATTTATGTGGGTCTTGTATTTTTTGCTCAAATATGGATTGAATGGTACAATCCACCTATTATCTACTGTATGTTTTACTGTGCCGTTTTTTCACAAAATTTCAATTTTTGCACCATTATTTCGTCTTCTGTAAAGTGGGTATCCATTCACATTTTCTCGTGTTTCGTCTTGGAAAGTTTTGGGATAGTTTTTTGAACATTTATTATCATTCATGCATGGTGAATTTTTATTCAATATTCCACATGGTCCATGTATCATGTGTGTTTTTACAAGATGATATAAATCGGATTCGTTGTCTTCGTCTGGTATTTCTGCGCTCACCAAAGCGTCAATTTTATCTTTGTTTCTAATTTTGTCTTTTTCATCAAGTGTCAAAAGTATGTGCATATGTGGTAGTCCCCGCTTTTGAAATTCTATTACATATACGTACGCTACAACTTTTCCAAATATGTCGTCTTTCAGGAATTCATTAATCATGCTCTTGATTTTTCCATTAAATACCCGAGCAACTACGTCTGGTCTATCTGATGCTGTTTGCCCTTCTTTGAGCTGATCTGCAATCTCGATCCATTTGGGGTTACATGTCACTGTAATAAATAAATCTGGTTTGCCAAATTCACGTACGATTGCCATGGCATTTTGGTACATCTTTTGCATAAATCGGCTGCCTCCCTGAAATGTTGAAGGTAAAATAATCATTGTGCCCGGCTTCGCCCCTTCAGTTGCTGCAATATTATTTATATGATCCATGAGTCCACTGTATAATTCCACTCGTAGTCTAGTCTGATTTTGACGAATAAAATTTAATCGTTCGCTTTCCACTTTAACGTATGCATCAACTATGAACTGCTGTGTTAATTTTCCAGCTTGTAAACATGGATTGAAGTAGTTTCGATCTGCCAAACGATTCATGTAAAATTGTAATGGCGAAACTTTCTTTATACCGTCAGCCTGTTTCATATATATCCCCCATCCTTTGTCTCCATGTGGGAATAACAATGGATATACCATCGGGTCACAATTTTCACTAAATTGGTTTATCCTGACACTGCCCTGTCCTCTTGGATGTATACATATATCTCGGTTTACAGGCGGTTCTCCGTCGGTCGAACTGAAGACCACTGCAACTTCGTTGCTAGTCGGTATGTTATATCGTCGTTTATCTTTATTTCGATCTGCGCATATCCACAAGTTGATTTCCGGAATACTTTGGTTTGTTTGTTTTGACTTCAAAATTTCTCGTTCTTCAAGTTCCTTCAGCATCATAAATGCTTCGTAATACGGATTCAATTCACGTATCAATAGGTCAAGTTCTTTCATAATTTCTGGATCACATTTTTTATTATTTTCAATATTCATGCGTTTCATGAGAGCCTCTGATGTGTCTATTATATATAATTGGGCGTATTTTTCTGCAGCTCCATTTTCGGGATACATTGAGGATGTACTATGATAGATTTGCCCGTGAATTCTGAATGTATACGGACCCCGACCAGGTGGTGGAGAGATCTGTGCTCCCATGGATGCAAACGCAAGTGCACTGTTATATTTTCGAATATTTTCTTTAAAATTCTTACTTTTTGCATCATTTCTCGTTAGTAAATTTTTCACATAATTGGGATATGGTTTAAGCTGGTCCGGAATTAGTTTTCCTTTGCGACAACAGGTAGTGAATTTTCCATCAGTTGGTCGCTCATATTGAAAGTTTTTAGATGCGCAAAATTTACATATTGTATCCATTTTACCTAAACTATGAGGTTCTACCTTTTCTTCCAAACCTCGGGATGCCTGTTTGTAAGTATTTTTAATTTTATTTTTATCTGTTCCTTTTTTATTGAGAACTTCTTGTTTATATGTCATATTTTTCGCCTTTAGTCTTTGTTGCTTCTCACTTATAGTTTCATTTAGAATATTTTTACTTTTATTTGATTTAATTCTCTCTAACCGTTCTTGCTTTTTTACTGGCGTTTCATTTTCAATATAAGAGCGAAAATTTTGAGAAAGTCTTTGTAATCTCGTTTCTTTAGCCTTGCTTGTTTCATATTTAATATAATTTTGTGAATTATTCCTAAGTTTTTCTAATCTTCGATTATTATCTTCGATTGTTTCATTTGCGATATATTTTGCTTTATAAATTTTATTTTGTTCTAGACGTTCTTGCTTTTGTCTCTCAGTTTCTTCCAATTTTCTTTTCATATAATTTTGACTCAGTTGCCTTTGTCGATTCAACGTTGGGAACACAGTAATTCTTTTTGTTCTAAATATTTCTACAGCGTGAGGTCTCAGTTTATTAATGTCGTAGAATTCCTGTGCAGGATCTCTGTTGTGTAAAATACTGGTGCTAAATGCAATTGCAAATAAACCACAATCATAAGGATTTGTTTGTTGCTGAACTTGTACAAAAATAATTGTTGGGCGAAAAGGGAATAATCTATTTAGATATATCTCCGCATCTCTATGCAACTGCTTGCTATTTAAGCTGTCGAAAATTTTAATATTTAGTCCATCATAATAAACACAAATCCAATGACCAATTTTTTGTCCAACTTCACTTAGATATAATATTTGAACATGTTTTTTTCCTACTGGAACAGCAACAATGCGTTCCGGAATCTGTTGGTAGTAGGTAGGTTGTGGTCTATAATCAGATACATTACTAAGGAATGCGAAGAAATTATCCATATGAACATCTTCCAAATATCCCTGCGGGTTTAATACAGTATTCATGTCATTAGGTAAAAGATTACATTGAAATGCATTTTGACCGGTTGAATTTTCTCCCTCGTTGTTATAAGTTTGCAGTACGCTTTTAGTTTCCTTCGGTTTGTTCTCCACATGTCTTTTTTTGCGGCTTTGGCGTTGTAATTGCGATTCATTAGGCATTTTTGCTAAAGTGTTAAGTGTAAAAGGCTAATAAAGGTGTGTATTAAGATATGTAGTAAATTAATCTAAAATTATGTATGTAGTTCAACTTTTATTTATTTTATTAAAATATTACTTATGAATGAGTTGCGTTATTATTTTAATAAATTTTTAAAAAGGGAATTAGATTTTTAAATAAATAAAAGTCAAATTTTTTATTATAATTACTTCCTACCTTACAATTTCTCAAGTCTCTTACTTTCGGATTTGTAGTGTCGTTTTCTTTATACAAACGGCTGTATGCAATTGATAGCTCTTAAACCAATTTCCTGTAAATGAAGAATACAATATAACAATATATTTGTAATATAAAATTATTTAAAAAATATGTACTTACTTGTACTGGAAAATCACTCACAATCACTACGTAGCAAAAAGCCAAATATGACTTCGAAATAGTCGCACTACAGAATCGAAGTATTAAACGAATCAAATAATATTATTTTCAGTTCACAGCAATATTCAAATATAAATTCGTTTACTCGTAAAGGTTATACGTAAATGCACCAGAAATTGACAATGTGAAACGAATAATTGTATGTATTGAAGTTGTCATGGTAACCATAGTTGTGATTTTGTCCGTTAGATGCCACTACAATTTCTTATTTTGTATTTTATTTAAAAATTATTTTATTAAAGGCAATTTGCCACAAATACTAATACTAATTATTTCAAATAATACTAAAAAATACCAGAAATTGCGCCTATTAAAGAATAATTGTATGTATTGACAGTGTCAAGGTAACTTTAGTTGCGAATCTTTCCGTTAGATGCCACCTCATTTGCTGTTTAATTTTATTTTTAATTACTTTATTCAATATAATTAAACGTACTACAAATACACTCAATAATGAATTATAATTTGCACCCTTTACTTTTTACTTTCATTTCATCGAATAATACTGACTTATCTGTGTCTAACTTCAGCAAAACTACAATCGGAGGGAAAAATTGTAATGGATATACATATGTTTGATTAAATTGACTTATTAAAAATTAACGAAATAATGATCATGTTAGCTCGCTTATTCAAATCAAAAATGAATTAACAAAACTTTCACATACAACTTTTTGCAGTTGCCTTGCTTCGGTTGTCTTGCCCTGCTGTTGCTTTCCTATAAAAAGAAATTCCTAACTACGTTGTATAACTTATTGCTACTAAAACATTTTATATAATACCCCTCAAGTCATTGAATTAAGGTTTCTTCACTTCTTTAAAAGAGATGGTTACAAAATTTGTTAAAAATTAATAACTTCCTACATTGTATTTTAAATAATTTAATACTTTCCGACTATTTCGGGGGTGGGGGGTGGGGGTGGTTGGATCTGTAAATCCCATCTCTTCAAGGCCTTGATTTTGATACGCAATAAGTGATTTAATATAAATTAAATAAAACCTATTTTACATTAATATTTGATCATATAATACAGACTTCTGTCAATCCAACATTTCTTTAGTTAGCCATCTTGTCAATTTAAATATATATAGTCAATAATAATAAATAATAATTTGCATCCTACATAAGTTTTAAATTTCGCGGTTTTACTTTATTTTTACTAAATTTACTCGTGTAACACCCACTTTTCTCAGGACGTCAATATACATACACTCAAAGCAAAAAGTATTATTCGACATTTCGTAAATTTTTTATATTAACGTTTAAATAATTTGCAAAATATCAAACACTTTTGTTCATTTATTCTAAACACAGATAAATTTACAAAACTTCTCCAACTTGTCTACAATTAACGTAATTTATATTTAAAATTTTAAACTGAACTGTCAAAAATGACATGTTGTCATAGACGTTCATCTTAAAAATTCCATGGCCACCACACTCTTAGTTGATTTTGGCCCAAAAATGCATGTTTTTTCAAGTTTTCTCGCACATCATGTGTCAGAAAAATGTGAATTCATAAAAAGCACGTAACCCTAATCAAACTCTAAATATCTATAAAAGTTTCACCCAAATCCATCAATTCGTCTAGGCTCTAGAAAATGGCAAAGTTGTGTGATGAATCTATATATAGAAACCCCAATATACAAAATAGTATATGGACTAGCGGCCCGACCTGCTTCGCAGGTCTGTCCCCTAGGCTCCGCGTCACTGAAGAAGATTACAACTGAAAATATAGAAAAATAAATTGGGTAGTCTTAAATAATTTCCAATTTATACCAAACAATTGGCGAAGCAAGCTCGTCACTACGTTCCTCGCTTCGATGTCAGTACATTGACGAAGAAAGCTCGTCACTTCGTTCCTCGCTTCCATGTCAGTGCATCGACGAAGCAAGCTCGTCACTACGTTCCTCGCTTCGATGTCAGTACATTGACGAAGAAACCTCGCCATTTCGTCCCTTGCTTTCAAGTCAGTGCATGGCGAAGCAAGCTCGTCACTTCGTTACTCGCTTTTATGTTACTACTATTTGGCACTTTAGTTTAAATCTCTTCCGTGAGATATTTAATTCAATACCAAACACGTTAGGATTTAAATAACATTTATTAAAAAACAATTGACGATTTACCAAAATAACTTTTTGACACTTGAGTTGAAATATCTTTCATGAGACTTTTAATTTGATACCAAACACGGTAGGATTTAAATAATATTTATAAAAAAACAATTGACAAATGTCCAAAACAACGTTTTGACACTTGAGTTTAAATGTCCTCCGTGAGGCCTTTAATTTGATACCAAACACGGTAGGAATTAAATAACATCTATACAAAACAATTGACAATCATTCAAAATAACTTTTTGACACTTGAGTTCAAATCTCCTCCGCGAGGCCTTTAATTTGACACCAAACACGGTAGGATTTAAATAATATTTATAAAAAACAATTGACAATCGTCCAAAACAACTTTTTGACACTTGAGTTAGAATCTCCTCCGCGAGGCCTTTAATTTGATACCAATCCCGGTAGGATTTAAATAATATTTATAAAAAACAATTGACAATCGTCCAAAACAACTTTTTGATACTTGAGTTCAAATCTCCTCCGCGAGGCCTTTAATTTAATACCAAACAAGGTAGGATTTAAATAATATTTATAAAAAAACAATTGACAATCGTCCAAAACAACTTTTTGACACTTGAGTTCAAATCTCCTCTGCAAGGCCTTTAATTTAATACCAAACACGGTAGGATTTAAATAATATTTATAAAAAACAATTGACAATCGTCCAAAACAACTTTTTGACACTTAAGTTCAAATCTCCTCCGCGAGGCCTTTAATTTGATACCAAACTCGGTAGGAATGAATAACGTTTATACAAAACAATTAACGATCGTCCAAATCAACTTTTTTACATTTGAGTTCAAATTTTCACTGCGAGACCTTTAATTCAATACCAAACACGGTAGGATTTAAATAATATTTATAAAAAACAATTGACAATCGTCCAAAATACCTTTATGATACTTTATTATAAATCTCTAACGTGAAACTTTTAATTTAGTACCAAACACGGAAGGATTAGAAATAAAAAGCAACTGATGATAAAAAAAAATAATTCTGAAATTGATTATAAATATTTAAAACGATCTTTTTATATTAGATAACTAATTAACTTATTTAAATTTTACCGCCTAAAATACTTAGATGTTGTCAAGCAGAGACATTTGTTGTATTTTTTTAAAAGAAAAAGAAACCATCTATGAAGTGAAAAATAATTTTCAACTTATTTGTGTAAGATTAGAAGTTGATTCATTTGAATTTTACCGCCTTAAATCCTTAAAAGAAATAAGGTTGACGAACAAAGACATCTGTCATATTTATTTTAAATTTGAAAATAATATGGAAAAAAATTCATATTTAAAAAAATTTCAATATAATAATCATGTTGGTTAATTTATTCTAAACACAAATAAATTACCAAATTCATCTAACTGAACTACAATTAAAGGAATTTATATTTGAAATTTCAGACTGAAATGTCAAAAATAACTAGTTGCACAAAAATTTGTGAAAAGTGACAGCTACAATTTTTATTTTTTTAATTAACTTTTAAAATATTAACAAAATAGTACACATATTTATTCACTTATTCTGAATACAGATAAATTTACAAAACATCTTCAATTTGTCTAGAATATATGTAATTTATAATTAATTTTTGAAACAGAACTGTCAGAAATGACAAATTGAACATAAATTTTTGTAAAGTTACAACCAGAATCAACAAACTCCACTTTCATAGCAACCGCACACTTTGATCCATAAACCTTTTTTATTTAATATCTCGCACATCATGTGTACTAAAAATGTGAATTCATAAAAAGCACGTATTCCCAAAAAATCTCTTTCTTCCAATAAAGGTTTCACTGAAATCGGTCAAACCGTCTAGGCTCTAGAGCTGCGCACAAATGGTTACTAGGCAGATGAAAATATAGAAAGTGAATTTTGCCTTTTAGTATATAGGACTAGCGGTCCGACCTGCTTCGCAGGTCTGTCCCCTAGGCTCCGCGTCACTGAAGAAGATTACAACTGAAAATGTAGAAAAATGAATTGAGTAGTCTTAAATAACTCCCAATTTATACCAAACAATTGGCGAAGCAAGCTCGTAACTACGTTCCTCGCTTCCATGTCAGTACATTGACGAAGAAAGCTCGTCACTTCGTTCCTCGCTTCCATGTCAGTGCATTGGCGAAGCAAGCTCGTCACTACGTTCCTCGCTTCCATGTCAGTACTAGACGAAGAAAGCTCGTCACTTCGTTCCTCGCTTTCAAGTCAGTGCAACAGCGAAGCAAGCTCGTCACTTCGTTCCTCGCTTCCATGTCAGTACATTGGCGAAGCAAGCTTGTGCCTTCGTTCCTCGCTTTTAAGTCAGTGCATCGGCGAAGCAAGCTCGTCACTATGTTCCTCGTTCCCATGTCAGTACATTGACGAAGAAAGCTCGTTACTTCGTTTCTCGCTTTCATGTTACTACTATTTGGCACTTCAGTTTAATTCTCTTCCGTGAGATATTTAATTTAATACCAAACACGTTAAGACTTAAATAATATTTATAAAAAACAATTTACAATCGCCCAAAACAACTTTTTGACACTTGAGTTCAAATCTCCTCCACGAGGCCTTTTATTTGATACCAAACACGGTGGGATTTAAATAATATTTATAAAAAACAATTGACAATCGTCCAAAACAACTTTTTGATACTTGAGTTCAAATCTCCTCCGCGAAACCTTTAATTTGATACCAAACACGGTAGGTTTTAAATAATATTTATAAAAAACAATTGACAATCGTCCAAAACAACTTTTTGACACTTGAGTTCAAATCTCCTCCGCGAGGCCTTTTATTTGATACCAAACACGGTGGGATTTAAATAATATTTATAAAAAACAATTGACAATCGTCCAAAACAACTTTTTGATACTTGAGTTCAAATCTCCTCCGCGAAACCTTTAATTTGATACCAAACACGGTAGTTTTTAAATAATATTTATAAAAAACAATTGACAATCGTCCAAAACAACTTTTTGACACTTGAGTTCAAATCTCCTCCGCGAGACCTTTAATTTGATACCAAACACGGTAGGTTTTAAATAATATTTATAAAAAACAATTGACAATCGTCCAAAACAACTTTTTGACACCTGAGTTCAAATCTCCTCCGCGAGACCTTTAATTTGATACCAAACACGGTAGGATTTAAATCATTTTTATAAAAAACAATTGACAATCGCCAAAAACAACTTTTTGATACTTGATTTTAAATCTCCTCTGCGAGATCTTTAATTCAATACCAAACATGGTAGGAATTAAATAACATTTATAAAAAACAATAGACAATCGTCCACTTTATGACACTTTATTTTAAATCTCTAACGTGAAACTTTTAATTTAACACGGCAGGATTAGATATAAAAACTGATGATAAAAAAAATAATTCTGAAATTGATTATAAATATTTAAAACGAACTTTTTATATTAGAAAAGTAATGAACTTATTTAAAGTTTACCGCCTAAAATACTTAGAAGCATCGAGGTTGTCGAGCAGGGACATCTGTTTTATTTTTTGAGAAGAAAAAGAAACTATATATGATGTAAAAAATAAATTTTAACTTTTTTGTATTAGATAAGAAATTAACCCATTTGAATTTTACCGCCTAAAATCCTTAAATGAATCGAGGTTGACGAACAGAGACATCTGTCATATTTATTTTGAATGGAAAAAATATAAGAAAAAAATTCACATTTAAAAAATCTACAATATAGAAAACATGTTTCCTCATTTATTCTAAACACAGATAAATATACAAAACTTTTTCATTTGGTCTAGAATTAATTCAATTTATACTTACAGTTTCAAACAGATATGTCAAAAATGACAGGATGAACACAAATTCGTGAAAAGTGACAGCAACAATTTTAATTTTTTATATTGACTTTTAATATATTTACATTATAGTACAAATGTTCACTCATTTATTTTAAACACAGATAAATTTACAAAACATCTTGAACATGTCTAGAATTAATGTAATTTGTACTCAAAATTTGAAACAGATCTGTCATATATGTCAAATTGAACAAAAATTTGTGAAAAGTTACAACTACAATCAACAAAGTACACTTTCGTAGCAACCCGAGGCCCCCCTTGATGGAAAAATTTAATGTCTTTCGGATTTAATATTTCGCACATCATGTGTAAGAAAAATATGAGACACGCAAAAGGCACTGTTCCACAGGGACCTTTAACACCCAAAAAAAGTTTCACCTGAATACATCAAACCGTCTAGGCTGTAGGCGATTCCGATGGCCGTTGTTAGATTGGCTAATCTATAGAGTGACAGTTCAGACCCACGCCGATTAGTATATAGGACTATTTCGGTATCATCTCCTTTCTTTTATTTCTTGTTTAAGCGGTCTACGAATAATTTAAGACCCGCTCAATAATTTTTTAGGCCTTATCTTCATAAGTCCAACTTTACTCTTGAATTTGAATTTGAAACCCAAACATACACTTGATCAATGGATTTGGACCATTCGAAGATTGTTTTTATAATATGTTGTGGTTTAAGTTGACCGTTTGTAGTATGTTTATCAACTCTATCTCTAAGGCCCAGTTTATCAACCGACTGTTTTGTTACTGTATGGTAAGTTCCTGTTAGATATAGAGAAATATTATTTATGTTGCTGTTATTAACATTTGATTAACAGTTGATTGATAAATCGGGCATAAGTGATAAGAGAGAAACAAATGTTATTGTAAACCAAATTTAATTAATTAAATAGTACTTATTTACATCATCAAATATTATTCAAAATATAAGGTCCTTAGAAGTTTCTTGGGAGAAATTTAGCTACAATAATTAACAATATTGTTAAATATTTGTGCGTATTTATTTTGCTGGAATTCAGACAAAAATGATCGAATGTATGAATGATGATATTTTTATTCTAAGAACTATTGTAGATAAATAATAATAAACGGCCAATTATTTTGTGATACTTGAAATGCATGAGAAATACATCAAGAACTTTAAAAGGAAATATTTATATAATATTAATCATTATTGGAGTGAGTACTCAAAAGGATTTAGTTGTTATTTGTCATCCCAGATTACATTTCAGTCCTCATTGTCATTATTTAGTAAGTACCACAAAGTAATAACATAGGAAGAGACAAAACTCAATGTATTAAAATCGAAGCGTTGACAGCAGCGCACCACTACTAGGTGGAAGAACTATAATGACAGCTAGCGATTTCATTGGTATTTTGTACATTCAAAATTAAATTTGTACATTCAAAATTAAAAACATTCAATGAAATAAAAGTTTAAGAAGAGATATGTATATTTTATTTAACATATATTTTACATAATAAATATATATCTGTTATGTACATAAACAAAATAAATTAGACAATGTGAATTAATACTATTTGCTGCTCACATATGGATGGTTCCGGGTGACAATTTTTTAAATAAGATGCCTACATGTGGAGGACGTAATAACTTCGCAGATTTGGTATCAAGCTTGATGTGTAGTTTGAAAAAATACGGTTTTGTTTGATTTAAAATTGACTTTATAGTTCCTGAAATCCATTATATTATAAAATAATTAATATTTAGAATGTCTCAAAAACTTTTAATTTCAGTATATTTAAAGGTTTTCCACGGTTTGTGACTTTAAGTTGCTCATCAGCTTGTTTCATTTTATAGTTAATGTCAGTAACACACATATTGTATTTTTTTAAATGACAGATTGAAGTTCGAATTTGACAGTATAAAGAAAATGCGTTTTGTTTACTACCTATTACTAGATGTAAAAATACAAAAAAATGTAGTTTTAGTTTTCCAGGCAGTTGTGGCGGCGCTGCTGCTAACCAATTGAAAATGAACATGAGTTTTACCCCCGTGGTAAGTACATCTTATAAAAAACATTAGGTTTCATTATTAAAAATTTGTGTAACTTTACTAATCTCACGACCCTTAAGTCCTTATTATTTTCTTCAGTTATATCTTATTGTCTGGAATCATTTGTATCATATTTATACTAGTAACAAAATCAACTTGATTTTTTAATCCGTTTAATTACAGTTACTCCGCAACATTATCCAATTTAAATTTGCATACATTGTATTGTAGACGTAAGATTTGGTCATGCTTATATTTACATGAGTTAATGCGGAATATTATTGATGACGTCGTTGCACTTAGTCACATACAAATTAATATTTCTTGTTTAGCATCTAGATCGCAAATAGCATTTGGTAGATACTAAATTATGTAAGAAAATAAACGAAACTAGATCCACTTAGACGATTATGTTTAATTTATAATGAAGTAAAAAATCTGTTGTGGGCAGCACAGTACCTCCCGCCATAGATTTCTTATCGAACAATACAGGAACACGGACCACCAATATCAAGAAACGCTCATACTTTCAAACAATTATGATACATGTCAAAAAATGACATTTTTTAACCGTTGTTTTGTTTTTTCAAAAAAACAATGCTTAGCAGATTTAAACGAAAATACCAAAATCTTATTTTTCTTTAACGTGTTGTAATTCGTAAATGATGACAGTAAGAGGAAAATGTTTCAAACAATAAATGTAGATAATAATATTTGAAACGTTACTCTTATAACAAAATTTTCATTGAACCTTAATTTACTGAGATATTTCAAAATAATTTGATTGGGCTTCAAGTAAACTACCACTTCCGGTTATTGGATTATCACCAAAAACTAATCAGCTCTTGCAAAAGGGATCAAATTGATATATACAAAATATCAAAATTTTCAGTTTAGTAGTTTTTGAGAAACCGTAACTCCAGAGATCCACACAGACTGACATACTGGCAGACAGACAGACAGACATACAGACATCATCGCGAAACTATTAAAATCGTATTCTAGGAATCCTAAAACATGCTCATCCACTGAAAACTCACTACCCAATTTTTGCATGATTCCTATACCTTCTTCACAGGATGTGGCAGGAGGTAAAAGTATGTATGTCAATTAAGGAAATTTTTACATACAAATTTTGTGTTACTTGCTTATTTACATTAATTTATAGCTATTAACATTCCTAGCGATGTTATGAGTACCATAACAGCCGCAGATGTCTCTACGAGCTCGGATTTCAATATATCTAAGGCCTGTTATTACTCATAACATCCGTGGTTTGTTCAATAGTTTACCTGTTTCAGAATATGAAGACGTTAATGTCATTATTAAATATTATATTTTGTAATTCTTTTATGAATAACGTCTGTCATAATTTTAGAAGGTGATCAAGTAAGTCTGTTTGGTTTTATTTAACACTATAGTTACACTTGTTTTGTATCACATTTATAAATAATTTATTTACTTAATCGTCAAATTTGTTGATTATGGCTAGATAAAAAGTTGCTTTTAGCGATGCGGAATTGCTTGAAAATATTTGGAACGCAGCAGGTGAAGCTCTAAACAGCTTAATTCCGTGTGCATTATTAAATGGCGTTATATTATCATTGTGTTTTATTTTCATTTTCTTGACTGTTTTGACATATCAGTATGGTAATATTACCGTACAGCATAGAGTTATCACATACTTACCCTGCCTAATTTTGTGCATCTAAACATTGGATTAATTTCATGATACCGGTAAATTACATTTGTTTACAATTTATATTTATTGTATATTATGTGTCTATTGTATTGCCCCTGTAATAGTTATATTTTATATCCTGACACTTAAATAATAGCAAAAAAAAATTATTGAACTGCTATCGAGATACCTGTATCCCTTTTAAATTTTTGCCGCTAAATCCGAATCCAAGGTCAAAAATTATAATAATATAAAGTTAAAAAATATATGTATATTTTTGTGTAGCTGTGTAATTAAAGCATGAAAAGTGTTTAATCAATTTATTTGTCAATTTTAAACATATAATCAATTTTAATATTATATTTATAACTGTATCAAAATTTATAATTTACCATTATATTTTTAAATTATTAAATAATCTGCAAAGCACCTAGATAATCAGGGCATTACCTGCTAGGCACTCGTTAAAGTGAAACTATGATCTTTGCTGGAATACCAGCTTACATTATTTATAAATTATTCTAAGGCTAAAAAATTAGGTTAGGTTAGGTGTGCTTGTTGGAGCAAAATTTATCCGCTTAAAAAAAAATCATCAAAAGGCATAAACGCAATAGGACGCTAGCGAAACCAAACTAAAAGTGGGGGTAGATAGAGCAGGAGCAGGGAAAAGAAACCAGAGAAACAAACTTTTGAACTTAAACGAAACGCAAGCTGTAAATGTTCACATTATCTAGCTAAAATGCGGAAAACTCTTCATTCCGCACGTTAACGAAGAACATCAGTTAATCTGCGGATTAGCTAGGTAATGTGCACATTAAGAATCAATCTATTGATTTATTGAAAAATAAATAATCTTTTAAGTTAACCAATTATTTTTATTTGTTCATTGCTGTAATGTACCAGAGAAGAATGAAATTCTATTAATTAATTTTTTGGTATTTTAGTTAATAATACATTTTATTTCCACATTTCATATAAAAATTTCTTGACTTTATATGCCTGATTGTTACTAAAATTTAATATTACTAAAAAATGCATGTACATATAGTATTACATATTTTTTTTATAAATGGTACGCTGTCCTTCTCTTTGGTTCAAACATTGGGCCTACTATTGGTTCATTTTCATCATTTTCAACTTTATCAACTTTATCAACATTTTCATCATTTTCAACCGGCTCCTTGTGACTCCTCTTCTTTTTCTTCTTCTTCTTTCGTTTTTTTTTATTATCATGTTCAGGCTCTGTTACAGGCTCTTCAATATTTTCTTCATTATCAACTTTATCAACATTATCAACTGTATCGACATTATCAACATTTTCGACTTTTTCAACATTTTCAACATTTTCAACATTTTCAACATTTTCAACTTTTTCAACATTTTCAACCGGCTCCTTGTCACTCTTCTTTTTCTTCTTCTTCTTCTTCTTCTTCTTTTTCTTCTTTCGTTTTTTTTTATCACCATGTGCAATATTTGAAGAAACTTTACTAAATGCTTTACTTATTCTGTTTCTGACTTCTTTTTGAATATCAGTCAACAAGCTACGCCGTTGATTCTGCAATATATGTTCCATTAAAAGCTGCTGGTAGTTATGAATTTTTAAAGGACTCATGGGTTCTTCGAATATGTTTGATAACGACCTTGGGGCCCATGGAGGATAGATCTTGATGTTGCTTGGAGATCCCACATTTCTTTCTTCTGAGCTGAACATAATAATCAATAGTTATATCACGAGTGCTAAGAATTTAATCGATTAAATTTGACATGTCTAGCTTATGCATAAAATTTTGCTTAAAAAGTGTGAGTACATAATAATTTGAAAAAATCCCGAGACCGCAGGTCGAGGGGTTTTATCTTAAATTATTATGTACGATAACACTTAATAAAAGCAAAATTTTGTAAATAAGCTAGACATCAAATTTAATCGATTAAATTTTTTAGCACGAGGGGTATATGTCAAGATTATTTCATGAATTCATAGCATAAACTTTAATACTTGCCGATGAATTTTTACTAAAACGTTGATTTTAACACATTTTTACATAAATAAATCGGTACACTCATAAACAAAAAGGACCTTAAAATTTTGTTGTTATAGTGTAACTATAGCAGATTGATTGTTTTTCTTTTAACTTATCAAATAAAAGTCAAAAATTTGTAAATAAAAATAGCTTGAATTGAATAATTCAGCATGTTTAAACATATAGAATACCAGTAAAGGTAAAGAAAATGTAAGTATTTTGCTTCTGCAACTAATTATCCGGCTAAATATGCCTTCAAAATGTTCAAAATTTTCATATAAAAGCTAGCTTCAATTTAATCACGAATAAACAGAATGGTGCTGTTTATTCACTTATCTAAAATGCACAACAATGGAAAATGAGACATTCTGATTGGTCAAATTTGTAATGAGTGAAATAATCATTGAAATAACCGATTTTCGCCCATCAACAACGGTACAAAATTTAATGGATTGATACTAAAAGTTGATCAGCTCGTAACATAAAAATTCTATATATAATTTCTGAAAATGATATTGTCATTAAAATCTGATGTGATCAAAACATAACCTCCAGAAAGTATTAATTTTTAAGCGATACAAATATAGAAAAAAGTTTCAAATAAGAATTATGCACGAGAAAAAAAGGCTCCTATTTAAAGCTGCAGTTGTGTATTGTACTTTTTGATAAGTTAAAAATTACAAAATGCATGTTTACTAACAAGTGCGACATTAAAAACTGAGCAGTAAACTAAATGCAAATGAGAAGTAACAAATATTTAAAGGGGTAAGTAATTAAATAAATGTAGAGTAGTGAATTAGCGGAATGGGCAGTTAGTAAATCGGAATTGATTGGTAAGAAATTTCATTATAAGCCGTCCTAAAACAATGAGGCGGTAAAATGTATCCTTTGTATGTTTTAGAATGTAATGTAAATAATCTGATGTTTCCAGCACATAACCTCCCGCTTAAACAATTTCTAAACGGTGCAAAATAAAAAAAAGTTCCAAATACAAATTATATCATATATTATTTAATATCTTTTTTATAAAACAAAATTTATTCTAACTTAATTTTTACTGAGATATGCTCAAAATACCTTATGAACCTTCAAGTAATCTTCCACTTCCGGGTGATGGTCAATCATCAAAATCTAACCAGTTCTTAATTTGAACATGCAAGGTCTAAATATTAAGTTAGAAAATGGTATTGTATTGGAATCTGATGTGGTACCACATAAATTCCCAAATTTTTAATTTCTGAACGGTGCATAATATAGAAAAAAGTTTCAAATAAAAATTGTAGCCAATGCTATTATACATCTTTTTTATTATAATAAAATTTACAGAAACTCAATTATTTACAGAGATATACATAAAAAACTTGACAAGTCTTTAAGTAAACTATCACTTCCGGTTTACATATTGCTACCAAAATCTAATCAGCTCGTAATCTCAACATTATAAATTTAAATATGAAATTTTCAAATTATATCTTTATTAGATTTTGAGTTATCGTGGGCGAAAAATCGCTGCACAGACTAACACACAGACGTCATCGTGAAAATAGTAAAATCGTAATCTGGGGACCCCAAAACGTGCTTATCCATTAAAAACTACCGAAAATTTTGACCCGTCACAATACTTCCCTTACATATATATGCTGGAGGTAAAAAGGAAAAATAATTAAGCACGATTGCATGATTTATTTTGTTTTAGTAAATATAATAAAATCGTTGCAGCAACAAAATTGTTAAACTTATTGTTTTGATAAGAGCAGTTTTGGCTTCCGAAAGGTTGTCCCTTTTCCTCTTTTGTCCGAAAAGAATATTCTTGGCTTCAATAGGAGAAAGGGCGTATTTTAAGCGTATGGACAGACCAATTATGTTTACACAAATACATTTAACCCCCGCCCCATTCAACGGAAGTTTGAAGCTGTTTCCAATCAAAGTGACTTTCTGGTTTTACCTTTCTTCGTGAACAACCGAACTGTTTACATAACTGCCCATTCCATCATTTTTACTAACCATTTATTTATTACACTGCTTGCGTATTTTTGAACTGACATTGTAGGATAGGAAATAACCGACCAATCTTCTTTTTCTACGACCACTGAGAAATCTGCTCATTGTATGTTTGTTGTTGCTAGGGATATGAGGTACATTGCAAGCATCGTTCGAAATGAATTTGTTTTGTGAGTATTTCAATACGAATCAGTTCATTTAAGTGCAGGTGCCATTGCCAGGATACTTATTTAGAATTGTAAAATATTGGAATGGTGAAAGCGGGACAAATTTATTATTAAAATTAAATTAATTTTGAAATAATATCGTGGTCGTAGAAAAGTATCGTGTACAACTCGCATGGAATGTCCATTTCATACTCGTATGAATTGCATTATTCACCTTCGGCTCATATTCGTAGGAAATGAGTACCATTCCATGCTCGTTGTACAATATACTATTGTATTACTGTTCATGTATTACTGTCACACTAATTTACCAATTCCCCAAAAATAAAATGACTGCCTGTTTATTTTTTCAACTGATCATGATAAACTCCCTAATGTTTAAATAGCATTTCCCTAAGAATTCGGAAAATTGAGAATACCATAAGATGTAATTACTGATAATGCTATAACAATTGAAAACCTAAGCAATTAAAAGTATTTGCAAAAAAGTTTTTTGAAAATATGTCTTCTATCTTCAGTTTATCAAATAGTCCGGAATTTCGGTGTAGCTAATATTATTCTGCATCTTTTTGAATATAACAAGATTAACTCTAACTCTATTATTTACTAACAAACGTCCAAAACTCTCGTAGATCTTCAAGTAAACTACCACTTCTGGCTGATCGATTGCCGGCAAAATCTAATCATCTCGTGTCAATTGACGATGTAAATATTAAATAAAAAGTAAATTAAAATTACCAATCCTCCAGGTCCACGAAGTCTTGGGAGTAGGCAGAGGACGCCGCAGATACTATTAGAAATACTTTTATTAATGCGGATCGCCTCATGATGCTGATAACTTCAAGAGGAGAAGCAAAATTTTCGCCAAAAGTCGGTTCGTTTATACCCATATTCTTATTTCATGCCAGTTATTATTTTATTATTTAATAATGAATTTTAATTGAATATAATTGATTAATAAACCAATTAGTGTTGCCCAAGTCTGAAAAATTATTTTACAATAACTAACTGATTTAGAAAATATTGTTACGAGTAAGGAGCCAATAAAAACATATTGATTATGGTAAGTATATATAAATTTTATATGCAATTAAAATTTATTATTTCGCTTGCACATTATCAGTCATTCCGCTTCAAATATTAGGTGAACCAAGGTTAGAGTTAGATTTCTTGCCTTGGGCTTGATTATCAAGACACGAAATTACAAGTTTTTCGTCTTGCTCATTTCTTAGCAACGTGTATCTTGTGTTGTTTCCAGAATTCTTGATATTTCTTAATACTGTAAAGGGCCAGTACGGCCCTGGACAGATAGCGCGCAACGATGATTCATGGTTCTCGAATATACTAGATCTTTCTCGACCGCCAGTATTATAGTTATATAAACGCGCTTGCCTACCCCGTGGGGCATTCGACTCTGATACGCTGTTCAGTACATATCGAATCAAGTAGAAATAAATAAAACGATTGCGTAGTGAATATAAATAGTGTAAATAAATATTTTTGTGTTGTATTCTTAGTTTAGTATTGATTAATTATTATTTTGTGTTTAGTAGTTTAGTAATAAGTGTTTAAAAATAAACAAATAGTTTAAATAAATATAAGTGTTAGTGAATAAACTCGTTGTGACTTAATTGTTGATTATTAAACTTCATCAAACCCGTCAGTTACAAACGTAACAATACTTTTGGGGAACCCCCTTTTTCTATCGCTTTATCCAATCTGATCGCTCAAGAACGTAGCTTTGGTGTCTGCTCATGCTCTTCCCTTTTTGTTAAATGTTTCTTATATGTTGACCGCACTTGCACTTCGATATTCTATGATTTTTTTGATAATTTTTAGAAGTATATCCATTAAGTTCTCAACTTCCTTCCTACTCTGCCATTGTAAGTTTATTAATTTAACCCTTGTAACATCAAAAATATAAACACAAATGACATTTGACTGGCACTTGTCACTTCCCATAGTTGGTAGTACTGTAAAAGCTGTAATCTTTCAGGAATTTTAGGAGATAGTACCCTGTGTAACATTTTATTGTTGTAAGTTTTACCTGACAAGTCAGCTCATCCATATTTTTTACACTTACGTCATTGAGGGAGAAAGCTTTTAAAGTCAATTGATAAGAAAATCTTCATCGTGTAATGTACGTTTAAGGCCCAGTTGCATATAACCCTAGATAATGTGACAATGTGAAAAGACTATGCAAAATCATCTTATAAATCCATTTCCTTGGTTATTTGAAAAATGATGATTTTTAATAGGTTAACAACGATATTAACAACGCTTTATGCAACCTGGCCTAAAAATTGCAAAATATCAACCTAATACAGATATACTAACCACGGACACAGTGCCCACGTGAAGTATTTGGAATATTTCTTCCTTCAAAAGAATTATTTTACAGCACCTATTATACATTTTAAAATTGTATCTTTAGTAGATAAGTTATAATTACACACCATAAATTGGGTTTACTTTTTATTTGCACCAAATATTTTCATGTGTTTTTTGTTTGAGAGAGTTTCACAAATCTTATTGCTGTGATGAAAGATGAGATGTGTGTTTAAAGAATTTAAAGATGAGGGGGTAAAATGTGATAGCGGGTAAAGTATATAATGATTTATCAAAAAACGTACAAGAAATGAACGTATTTTTCAATAGGTGTAGAAGAAATTTCTAATTACCTTGCCTATTAAGATTTATTGTTTTCATAATTGGATTTTTTATTATTACTATTTTTTTCAATATCGAATTGATTAATACTTTAATAGAATGTTTTATTTTTGGTACTAATAATACTACTATATAATAATAACTAAGAAGCAACAAATTATGATATATAAAAGAGAGGAACTCGTAGCCTTCATTCTGTAGCTTCTTTTATGTCATTGGCATATTTTAATACTACTATAATTGCACATGACATACAATCAATGAAATATTAAAAAATTTGATGTGTCCAACATATATCTTCCCACCTAAACATTTTAGTGATATAAAGTTAAAATTGTAGATAATATTATTCTTTATCTTTTCGATTATAACAATTATGTAACTAAATTATTTACTGAAACATGCCCACGAAACTTGATAGGCTTCTATGATAACTACCACTTGTGCTGAGATGGATTTCTATCAAAATCTATTTATCTGGTAACTTGACAATGATAATTTTAAATCATAAAAAATTTTGACAAGTCACATTACCTCCTTTACATACTGGGTATAGAATTGAAATGAGACGTATAGGGATTTCAATACTATTTTTTTACAGAAAAAGTATAATTACAAAAATTGTTCAGAATATTAAATTGCATGCAATATGGCTCATTTAGTTACCAATCCTAATGCACGTACTTTTAAATTCTAAACAACTTGTATTTACAGTTTTGCTGTAAAATGAATAGGTTAGCAGAGTATATATACAAGGTGTTCAATTTAAGTGTGCCACCATTGCTATCTCGAGAACTATAAGAGCTACAAGGTTGGTTAAATTAGCAAACAATTTCTATTTTACAAGACTATTTTATTCAGCTTGAAAAATATTTTTTTAACCAGTGGTTCTCAAAATACGGAGTGCAACTTTCTTATTTTAAATTGCAACCTATTTTTTTTATTTGCTTATTCGATTCAGTATTTTTTCTGAATTCAACGATATCAACATGTAATGACCAAATAATACAAAATATTTGAGAAAAATGCAAAATTAGAAATGTATCATTTTTATTTAAATATGCCCATACAAAGTTAGCCATGGAAGAAAACCAATAAATCAAATGCAGAAATATTTGCAAAAACTGTAATTATAAGAATAATTATTCATTTTGTTGTTACAATACAGAAATACAGAAGTACACTTTAAAAAACTAATATTAATAATTGTTTTATTTATTTGTTTTCTTCCATGGCAAACTTTGTATATGCATATTTAAATAAAAATGATACATTTTTAATTTTGCATTTTTCTCAAATATTTTGTATTAATTGCTCATTATATGTGAATATCATTGAATTCAGAAAAAAATACTGAATCGAATAAGCAAATAAAAAAAATAGGATGCCATTTAAAATAAGAAAGTTGCACCCCGCATTTTGAGAACCACTGGTCTAAAAAAATTCTTGTTTCTCTCATTTTAATTGTCTTATAATATAGAAATTGTTTACTAATTTAACCGACCTCGTAGCTCTTATAGTTCTCGAGATAGCAATGGTGGCACACTTAAATTGAACACCCTGTATACTTGTAATTAGAGCGTAGAAGATGACTTGGTGGAAGGTCAGTAACGTGTAAAATAAGGATTTTCCTTTACCACACTCGATGTACATTCAACAATTTCAGTGAAATATTTCAAAATAGTTAAATAAACCAATAGAATCGTAGGTGTGAACTGTATTTTGATGCTAGTAAGCTTAGTTTTAATTACACGTAAAATTTAATAACTCCTTTCGCATTAAAATTTTAATTTTATTAACTTGTTTTGTTTTGGAAAATTATTTTTTTTATGTAGGATTTTGGACAAAAATTATATGTTTGCTTCATTTCAATAACAATCGCCCTAGATAGTTCTAACCTCTAAATTTCAATGTAAAGTAGAGCTCTGGTCATGTTTACCCCCTTCGAGGTAAAGTTAACTAATGACATTTTATTACTTTTTAACTTAACGGTGGAGAATAGTAACAATTAGAGACATGTAATTTAAAGTACTATTGCATACCCATGCAGTGGTCTAATTAAATTCCTGTAAAAATCACATTGTCCAATGAATTTTTGAGGTTAAACTTGCAAGGTGTTCAACTTCCCCCCATTTTACGGTGTACGCCGTTCATATTTGTTTAATCCTGCTATTGAAACTTGTTGTTTCTTACTTGGATACAGAGCTCGAAACCTTTTGTATTGTCCACTCAACTCATTCCTATGGCAACGGGATGGGTAATGACAAATGAGTGGACGAAAGCTCTTTCTCTCACCTGTCATTATCAAATTGAACATAACCTAACATTGAGTATGTGAACCATAAGGATATGGACGCCTACTTACAATAACAGGATTAAACAAAACACTATACAACACGAGTGAAGAAACGAATTCCCTCACCCTGTGTTCAAAACTGACACATGCGTGAGCGAAATTCTTAGTTTCTTCACTCGTATTGTAATATACTAGTACATAATGGAACACAGTAACATTATATTTATATAATTGTATTAATAACATTGTGATTAACTTCTAAACCGCATATACAATAGCAATATATGAATATTATAATACGCTTTAAGAACAAAATAATAATTACCGTCCTTCCAGGTCCGTAATACATTCGGAGTAGACAGAGGGCGTTGCAGAAACTATCAGAAATATTGTTGTTAGTGTGAACCGCCTCAGGATGCTGACAACTTCAAGATAAGAAGCAATATTTTTTTTTATTTATACCCAAATTATTATATGACGTCAATTACTATATTGGTATTTAATTACGATTTTAATTTGATCATATTGGATTAATAAAACAATTAGTGGATTCCTACTGATCAAGAATGAAAAACTATTTTACAATAACTAGTAGTACGATGTCTCTCGGGATACGGTGTGACTAGAACCGCTAACTCAGTCACTCGAGTTTATAACTCACACGCTATCCGCTAATCGCTAAGTTGTATAACTGATTGGTATATTGTGTTTAGTATACTGCTAACAATGTCTTATTATAATCATAATCAAACTGATGTTCTGGATATATTATTTAGTTACTTTTGATATCACAAAATCCTCCGAAAATTAAGTTATACAAATTCTTCTTCGGTTTCATCGTCCTCAACAGTTTCTTCAACATATTCAAATTCCTTCCAGTTGTAGTTTTGAAACATATTCTTATGAGCTGCTACTATTGAGTAAAAAATTTCTCAAACTGAATTATTTTATTGTAGTATAAGTATTGTAATTTCTGAGGTATTTAACAATATTATCAAAAACATGTATTTTAGAATTACCACTTTTAATTATTTCCTATATATTATAAAAGCTACTGTAAATAATATCTTTAAAGCATACCTATTAAGATTTATTGTTTTAATGATTGGATTTTAATTTATTGTAATTATGTTATCCATATTGAATTGAATAATGCCCGTATTCATAAAACTGTACACAAACGAATCGTTTCTAAATGACCCGTTTAGAAAACGATTCGTTAAATTTTGACAGTAGATTCATAAACGAAATTGTTTAATTTTAACGAACCGTTTCTTAACAACCGCGTTATAAATATTTAGTTGTATTCCTAGTAATTTTTACTTTTTCACAAATGAAATTTCAACTTCAGTTTGTAATGTTTACATTTTTTGACATGTGTCATAATTGAAAACTAAATTTTTTGAAGAGATAAACGTTTCTTGATAGTTGTGGTCCGTGTTTCTGAGTTGTTTGATAAGAAATCTACGGCGAGAGGTGTTGTGATGTCCACAAGAGATTTTTTAATTATCTATATGTCAACATAAGCGAAAAAAAGGTTAGGTGAAGATTTACGAAAAAGTATTGTGATTCCATCAAGAAAGTAAATCTTATAAATATATTTCAAAGAATTATCATTTACATAAAAGTACAGTGCAATACATAGATGACGTACTAATTTAGACACGTATTGCGACAATATCAGCGTGAAAATAATTAAATTTGATTATAGCATATTTTTCAGGTGATACGAATACATTTGGGGTAGGGCTCGTATTAATGTGATCAGCCAACAATTCCTGAAAAGATCCAGATGTATAAAGTCACAGTGTTACTAGTAACCGATAGTCTGTGCAGTACTGCAGATATCATCTAAGAGTTTTACTTTTATATTCAATTTCGTCATATTATTCGAAAAAAGCATTCTCTCTGACAAAAATGTCTAGCTCGTGGCATAATTTCAAGTGCATTTTCAATAAATTTTACATCTGAATTGCCCGACGTGTCCGATGAACAATAATTAAAATACTGATAGAAAAATAGATGTTAAAAATTACACACCTTTTTATCTATTATGGTCAAGTTGACGGATAACAGACCAATGAAAACATTCGTTAATTATTTAATTTGTCAAAATCGGGACGTTAACTTAACGAACGTTAGTAAACATTTTAACGAAACGTTAACGTTAACGAACGTTTATGAATAAAATATATGCGATTTAACGAATCGTTTTCCTGGTAACGGATCGTTTCGTAACTAACGAATTGTTATGAATACGGGCATAATTCTTTAATTGTATGTTTTATTTGCACATTTGCAGATAATAGTAATAATGTTGTTCAACAAATATTTCATGTAATCAAATGTTCATTTATTTATTATTAAAGTTTTACAAAACTTAACCCAAAAATATTTATTTATTTACTATGAATTCTGAAAGCTCTTACAGGTATGTATCAAATCATAATTAAATTGATTTTTATTTATTCTACATACAGCAAATGAAATATTAAAAAAATACTAATAAAATTGCTTGCTAATTTACCAATTTTATGACAGGCATAATATCCACCTCTTGTGGTTTCTTCTTCTTCTTTTTTTTCTTATTATTTTTCTCTGCTTCTTCTACCAGCTCTCTTTCTACAGGAACCATAACAAGTACATTTTCAAGTGGTTTTTTGGCCACCGGAATGTCTTCTACTGGTATGATCTCTAAGGCGTCATCTTCTTCATTTTCTGCTTGATTTTCGGATTCTGAATCGGTCGCCGAGTTCTTCTTTTTCTTCTTCCTCTTTTTCTTCTTCTGTTTATGTTTTTTGCTTTTATCTTGGAGTTCCGTAATCGGTCCTAACACCTTACTAAATGCTTTTTCTACTTTGTCTTTGATTGTCTGTTCAATTTCCGACAATAAGGAACGTCGATTATTCTCCCATACATCTTCAATTAACGCCTCGTGGTTATTTTGTTGTCTTGAAGGACTCCTGGGTCCTTTGAATATGTTTGAAAACGACCATGGCGTCAATTGAGGATATGTCTGGATACTACTTGAAAGTTCCACATTTCTTTCTTCCTGCAAACTGAACATAACAATAATGTAAATATTTAAAAATCTGATGTTACCAACATATAACCGCTCGACTAAACAACAGTACAAAGTAAAAAAAAATTTCAAATAAAAATTATAACTAATAATTTTTTTATTATAACATAATTTACTTCAACTTAATCAGCTCGTAATTTTAACATCTAAGTTCTATATATTAAATTTTAAAATGATATTGTCGAGGGTAATAGCACAAGATGTTTATCGGATAAACTTTTATTTACGAAAACGTGTTTGCTTGGTAACAACTGACGAGAGCAATTTGACACGAAAAAACGCGACACCGTAAGCGGTGCGATTTTATCTAATTTCAAATTTCTCGAGTCGTTTTACCATTAAGCAACCATGTTTGAGTGAGGAAATAAAAGTTTAGACAGATAAAACCTAAACCTCCAGTAATAGGTAATAGTTATTTACATACCAAATGCGGAAACGCTTGGTTCCCGGATGAGTGTTTGGCGGCGCGAGCTTGCGAGCGCCGCCATAGTACGAATCCGGGAACCGTGTTCACGCAAGAGGTTTGTACAATATTTTTTGTACGAAAAGTATAAAACTTATAACAATCCATACAAAGAAATGAAGTTTTTCAAGGAGTGATTTTGATAAATGTCAAAGTTGCACTATAAATATAAACACACAAATTAATTTGTCTAATATATTAGAAAACAATTAAAATAATTATAATATTTACCGTATTCGCTTGTAAATTTATTACATTTCTTATTTATATTGAGATAACTAACATTACATATGTAAGTTAAGTATTTTACAGCTGTCATATCGGGCAGATTTTATTGCCAACATTGGTAACCAAATACACTAAATTTCTTATTTTTAAATTCAATTTCATTCTTATACCATCATTGTTTATATTAATATTATGTAAAGGAATGTTTGAAATACTATATTATTTTATTAGAAATATAATTTTTTAATAAACGCTTTAGAAATAGGAATGTTTTCGTCGAAATTTCCCGGTTGTCTGTCTAGTGGAAACCTGGGAAATGGACATTTCGGACGTTGCTTAGGCAACGCAAAACAACACATTTCAATGTGTGAGTACAAAAAATAATTTCTATAACACTGTTTTGGAAACTGGACATTCCACTACTAAAAACTGTTATGGAATCACTAACATTCCATACGCGGCGTATGGAATATTTTCGACGAATCAGAACCGCTTATTAGCGCGACATATGAAGTATCTTGATTCAGTTACTATGGTTACGTCTGTTTGTTTTAATTTCATTAATTTGAATTTGACGTTTTCAACAGTTTTATATCTGTATTTTTGGATAATTTCCAAAACCTTTTTATAGAAAGCATAGTCTACATACAACATGTAACGGAATGGCCTATCCCACGCTCGCAAACCGTAGCCCTCGCCTTTGGCTCGGGCTACAAACTTTTTGCTCGCGTGGAATATGTGCCATTCCATTATTTGTTGTAGAATATACTATTACTGAATGTAGCTCATTTATTAAAACAATTATGCCCAGTTGCACCGCCCTTCCTTAAAATTAAACTTTACTGACCATTACTTATTAACTAAGGAATATATCTTCAATTTGTTGCACACGTTGATTTTAGGCATTGCTAAGTTCTACATTCTGTATCTAAAACTAGAGATCTAAAACTGAATTTCAAAAACGAAGAAGAATCTTAACATTAGAATGCCCAGACTGTTGGCGACTAAGAACATTTTAAATTGAATAAACAGTCATTTTCACCTGTCCGGGCACTCTAATGTTAACGAAATTTTTATTTTATAATGTTGGAATCTAGTAAGTTTAATACGAACTGTCAAGAAGATTTGTTTATTGTTTGTGACATTTCAAACGTTCAGGAAATTCATTAATTTACCGAGAAGGATTAACAAGTAAGTTAATAAATTTGTAATAATATTATTTAGCAATCACAGAAATAGTATTTTTTGTTTAACGAAATCGTTCAAAAAATTGTCAATCTGACAAACTATGAATATGAATCTAATATATTCCAAATCATCTATATCGTCATCGTCGTAATCAATATCATAATAATTTAAAATTCTTCCTCACCACAAATACAAATACTGGACAATTCCTTTGTTAAGTAGACGTTAAGTAGCCAATGGCGGACACTTAATTTAAGGATTCCTTAAGTCAATTTAAGTGCTGAAATTTGGCTGGTGCAACGAAATTTGTATATTTAAGGATTACTTAGAATTTTACCGAACTCTTAACGTTTAAGTGAGCGTTGTGCAACTGGGCATTAGACACATATTACAAAATTGTAAATAAGTATTAATTAAATGTACATGTTCGAACTGTCGCCAAATTGATTTTTTTTGTCTCCGCGGTGTTATTTGGAGTACTATTAATCACTGCAAACTTTATTGCTTGTGCTGACGCACTGCCAAAACGTAGTTTTGTATATATATATATATATATATATATATATATATATATATATATATATATATATATATATATTATCTTTGATACTAAAATTCGCAAAAAAAATTGACGTTAAGTAAAGTATTCTACTCGCATGTAATGGCTATTACTCATTCGAATGATTTACTTCACTCGCGTTCGCTCGTGATGCAAACTTCATTATCATGAGTAATAGCATACATTACATGCTCATAGAATAATATACTATTATTTTTTATATGAAGTGAATTATCATTAAAATCTGATGTGCCCATTTCATAACCTGCAGAAAATATTAGTTTTTAAGCGATACAAATACAGAAAAAAAATTCAATTAAGAATTGTACACGACAAAATAATACCATAGAGTGTACCGAACTGATAGTGTCTTAACAATGAAAAAACTTAACACGTTTATGTACTAAATTAGAAGTATTTACAAAAAAGTTTGGTAAACTTTTTGAAAACATATCTTCTATTCTAAGTTTCCCGAATAGTCCGGTAATTTCTAAAGTTGAATATAACAAGATTAACTCGAACTCTATTATTAACAAAGAAACGTTTAAAAATCTCATAGATCTTCAAGTAAACTACCACTTCTGGCTAATCGCTTGCTACCAAAATCTAATCATCCCTTAAATTGAAGATGTAAATTTTAAATAAATAGTAAAATAAATTACCAATTCTCCAGGTCCGGTAGGTCTTGGGAGTAGGCAGAGGACGCCGCAGAAACTACTAGAAATACTACTGTTAATGCGGATCGCCTCATGATGCTGATAACTTCAAGAAAAGAAGCAATGTTTTCGCCAAAAGTCGCTTCGTTTATACCCATATTCTTATTTCATGCTAGTTATTATTTTATTATTTAAAAACGAATTTTAATTGTATACATAATTGATTAATACCTAAACCAATTAGCGGTGCCTAAGTGTAAAAAATTATTTTACAATATAACTGATTCAGAAATACATATTAACTCAAATATTATGTATAAGAAACCAATAAAAGCAATTAAATTATGGTAAGTATGTATATCAATTTTATTTTGTTTATATTTTACAATATTTTGTTGCTTTGAAGGGGTAAATAGCTCCGTGGTAACGTGTCGGACTGTGGATCGTGAGATCCTCAGTTCGAATCCCACTGCCGACAGTTACAAATTTAAATTTACCCCTGTGGTTCCCCCTCCACTAACATCCTTGGGGGCTATGATTTGACGGCTGGTAACCGCACTTCATACGAAAAAATATATCACCTACCGAGATCTGCGTAAGCAGAGTGCCACACCCGTAATGGGTAAAAGGCGTGATGATATATTTATTTATTTATTTTTTATTTGTTGCTTTTAAGAAGAAATGATTTGCAGCATTCGCCTTCGGCTCTTGCTACAAACTTTCATACTCGTAGGAAATGAGTACCATTCTATATTTGTTGTACAGTATACTTATTACAACACTTACAATACGTTTTAATATTGTGCTATGGGAGGAAAAGTTATAATTACATACCATAAAATTAGTCTTACTTTTTATTTGCACCAAATATTGTTTATTGCTGTAATGAGAGATGAGATGATTAGTTAAAGAATTGACAGATGAGTGGGTAGTTATGAAAATTATTCCTATTGGTCGATGTAGGCTACATCCCCAGATGGAAAGTGTAATAGCAATTCAAGTATATTATTATTTATCAAGAAATGTACAAGAAACAAACGCATTATTCCATAGCCGTAGAAAAAAATTATAATTAACTTTCTTATTAAGATTTACTGCTCTCATAATTGAATTTTTAATTATTACTATTCTTTTTTCAATATCGAATTAATTAATACTTTAATAGAATGTTTCATTTATAGGTACTAAGCATAATAATACTATATAATAATAAAAGTATCAACAAATTATGATATATAAAACAGGAAATCGTGGCCTTCATTCTGTAGTTTCTTTTATGTATTCCATTGGCATATTTCAATATTACTATAGCTGCACCTAACATACAATCCATGAAATATTTAAAAATCTGAGGTCTCCAACAAATATCTTCCCATCTAAACAACTTTTTAGTGTTACAAACTAGAAATTGTAGCTAATATTATTGTACATCTTATCGATTATAACAATAATGTAACTCATTTATTGGAGCGTGGGCGTGCCCACGAAACTTGATAGGCCTCTAAAATAGCTATCACTTGACAATTCAAATTTTAAATTATAAAAAATTTTGACCGGTCCAATACCTCAGGGATTTCAATTTGATTTTTATTATATTTTATTACCTGTTCACTTTACAGCAAAAATATAATTACAAAAAATTTTCAGAATTGAAAAATGCATCCAATATAGCCTACTCTAATATTGAAGAAACTAAATGGGCCTTATTGCACGTACATCTAAATTCTAAATAACTTTCAAACTTACAGTTTTGGTGTAGGTACAAATTTACTGGTAAATAAAAAATTCCATTGAAATCCTTATACGCCATATTTCAGTGCTTCATCAAGACAAGAAGTCTTGATTACCATTTCTTGTCTTGTGCTTGATTTTCAAGACAAGAAATTAAGATTCTTGTTTTTCTCATTTCTTGTCTATACTATTATCACCCTAGTGCGGAATGGGTTGTGGAAGAGACTGATGTGCTTTTATAGTAACATGGTGGAAAATGAAGAATAGACAAACTTCACACACATGACCTTTTGATTGCTGAGAGATATCGTTTTTATTTCGTCTCATTGCATTTAACCACAATATTTTACTTTTTAATTAATTTATTTATTAACCTGATATATTATGTCACTTTCGCATTCAAATAAACCTTCAAAAATACATGAAAACACACGAAAACAGTATGCTATACAAACACATGTTCTATGTGAACAAGGAAGGTGACGTCACGACAGACAGCGGCACACTCTACGATCGTTTTTGTGCGTTTTTTGAAACTAATTTATAAAATATTAATGTTTACCCCTTTAAGATAAACAAATTAATTTTTAACAATTTTTCTATAGATGCAGGAAGTATAAAGTTCACTTTAAAATTATATTGGAAAATTATGCGTGTCCCCTATTGTTGAAAGTATATTTTGTTTCGCATACTGCTTACAATGTTTTGTTATATTCATAATCAAACTGATGTTCTGGATATATTATTATGTCACCTTCGGTATCACAAAATACACCGAAAATTTAATCATATAGGTACAGGTCGTGGTACAGGTTCTTTTTCAGTTGCATCATCTTAGACGGATTCTTCAACATATGCAAATTCCTTCTAATTGTAGTTTTGAAAAACATTCTTATGAGCTGCTACAATTGAGTAAAAAATATTGTAGTTGATGATTTATGAGCAGAATATACAATTCTCAAACTGAAGGAAAGATAATTTTATTTAAGTGTATACTATTTTAATTTCTGCAGTGTTTAACAATGTTAACGAAAACATACATTTTAGAATTGTCTCTCTTAATTATTTCCTATAGATGATAAAAGTATCTGTAAATGTCTTAAGAGCTTACTTATTAAGATTTATTGTTTTAATAATTGGATTTTAAATTATTGTAATTATTTTTACCATATTGGGATCTGACATGTAGCGATATGCCATCTAGCGGATTATTTTCGAACACACAGTAAGGTGAAGATAACGTTAGAAATACATTTTGTCAAATGGGAATATCGATTTTTGAGATAAAAAGTGACCGAAATTGTAGTTAAACACCGCGAAAAATTTTAATAATAAGTCCCGTAAAAATCTAGACGTTACATTCCATTATTTTCCGAAGCTGGACAAACGTTTTATTTATAAAGTAAACCAATTTGGAGTGCGAAAAAACCTTGGAAAAAAACTAACAAAAGTAAACAACATGAATACGTTTACAATAAATAATATGCTCTGAATACCAGACTGTTATTTACATCTAAGTAAAATTTTAGGTTATAATACGAATTTGCTCCGAAATCTTTTCACTTTATATTTAACTAAGTTCATAAATTAAATTAAATATGTATTCAAAGTTAATGTTCCTTATATTTGTTCATTTTTACTTATTTGTTTATTTAGTTGATTTAGATCAAGAAACGTACAACTAACCTATAACAATAGAACGTTGCAATGCAGTTTTTGTATATTCAGCCAAAACCAGCCATGCAGGAACAAACAACACTCATCACTTGTTCATCTCCTGCAATTTTCCTATTAATTTGTTGGTGATCACCTCGCAAATTCGACGTTGACATACAGAAAGCCACTACACCCACAGCCACTGTCACTTTCATTTAATTTTTTCCCGCATTTAATCAATTTTCAAGTATATTAAATGCGTTCAGCTTCTTTAAAATTTAGTTTGCTGGATCTGCTGTAGCGCATTCGCAAATATTATTAATCGTGAGTCTCATTTTTATATTTTATACCCTAACAGTAGTAATAACAATCGAATCTTCACCCTAATTGACGCCATCTTGGATAGACCACGCCCCCATGTCAGATCCCAATTGAATGAATAATAATAAAGAGTTTTATTGCAGATTAAAGCAATAATATTGTTCAACAAAAATTTCATGTTATCAAATATTGCTATATTTATAATTAAAATTTTACAGAAATAAATCCCAAAATATTTATTTATTTACTATGAATTCTGAGAACTTCTTCAGGTATTTATCAAATCATAAATAAATTGGTTTTTATTTGCCAACTATGCATACAGCAAATCAAATCTTAATAAAATACAAAAACAATTATTTGGTTATTTCCCAAATTTAAGATATCATCGTTCAATCGTACGCTCGTTGCTTTTTCTTCCTCCTTTTTCTTCTTTTCCTTTTATTTCTCACTGTACCGTCCATCAGTTCTTCTTCAGGAAGCGCCTTAAGTATCTCTTCAGCTAGTGTTTTGGCAGCCGGAAGTTCGTCTTCTTCCTCCTCTTCCTCCTCTTCTTCTGTTGACATCTCTGTGTATTCTTCCTGTTCGAGTTCTGGGTTGGTTGGTTTAGGTGTTGTTGGTTCTGGTTCTGGTTCTGGCTCTGGCGCTGGCGTTGGCGCTGGCGTTGGCGCTGGTGTTGGCGCTGGCGTTGGCGCTGGCGTTGGCACTAGCTTCTTCTTCTTCCTCCTCCTTTTCTTCTTTCTTAACTTCTTCTTCTTCTTGTACTTTGGTTTACGTTTCTTGCTTTTATCTTGGATGCGAACATTAAGCTTTTCTGTAACCTTATTAAATGCTTTATCTATTTTGTCTTTGATTGCCTGTTGAATTTCCTCCAATATGAAACGACGAGTTTTCTCTTGTACATCTTCAATTAATGCCCCCTGGTAGTTTTGTGTTCTTAAAAGACTCCTGGGTCCTTCGAATATGTTTGATAACGGCCGTGGTATCCATGGAGGATATCTCTTGATGCTACTTGAAGGTACCACATTTCTTTCTTCTTGCAAACTGAACATAACAATAATTGAAATATTTAAAAAACTAATGTTACCAACACATAAATTGTTAATTGTTCTTGACTGTCACTTGAAATGGAATGGAAAAAGTAATAGGTACACCAGCCTTAATGGTTACTATTATGTTTATTTAATCATAACGGTCTGACGTTTCGGCCCTAATTGGAGGTTTCTTCAGAGACCAAATGATATCACATAATATAGTCAGTATTACATCCAAAATATATTATTTTTTTGGGATCTAGATCTTCAGTACCACAATGGCAAAACAAATGAAAAATCTTAAAAGAACCTTGACCTAGCAAGGAGACTGACAGCAATTGCAATAAACATAATATTAACCATTAATACTGGTGTACCCATTACTTTTTCCATTCCATTAAAAAAAAATGTTTCAAATGAAAATTATAATTAATGTATTTTTTCATTACAACAAAATTGACTATAACGTAATTATTTACTTGTGAATGATAGATTACTACTAAACATTAAATTTAAAAATTAAAATTGAAATCTGTTGTGGGCACCACAATACCTCGCGCCGTAGATTTCTTATCAATGAATGCAAGAATACGGACAACCACTATCAAGAAACGCTCATTCCTTTTTAGTGGCAATTTTCAACCATTGTTTTTTTTTTACTGTTTTTTTTTTCTTTCAGAAAGCATTGATTAGCAGATTTACAGGAAAATGTTGAAATAATTTTCTTTAACGTATTATAATTTGTTAATGGAAACAGTAAAAGAAAAATGTTTCAAACAACTATTGTACACGTAGATACTAACATTTGGAACATTATTCTAATAAAGCAAATTGTCATTAAACCATAATTTACTGAGATATTTCAAAATAACTTGATAGGGCTTCAAGTAAACTACCACTTCCGGTTATTAGATTATCACCAAAAACTATTTAGCGTTTCCCAAGGGGATACACTTAATATATATACAAAATATAAAAATTTTCTGTAAAATAGTTTTTGAGAAACCTTTACTCCAGACATCCACACAGAACGAGAGACAGACGGATACACACACACAGACATCATCGCGAAACTATTAATATCGTATTCTCATCCACTGAAAATTTACTACAGAATGTTTAGCATAATTTCTATACCTCCCTTACAGGTATGTGCGGGAGGTAAAAACTACCACATTCAACTTACGAATTTTACCAAAATCTGATCATAACTTACAAATGTAAATTTTAAATCATATAATTTTTACCCGTCAATTGCCTTCCTTACATACAGGGTTATTCATAATGTACGGAAAAGATTTAATGTGTAGCTAGCGAGCACCAAACTAATGTTTTTCCTCAATAAACTTTTAACAAAAAAGTAACAGCACAATAATGTTGAATCAATTACTGGGCATTTGTTACAAACTACGACAGTTAATTATGTTTTAAATAGAAACTGGGAATACTTTAAAGTTGTTTGAACAATGTTCAGTTTAAAAAAATTAATAGTATTTTATTATTATAAAAGCTATTTAAATTTTTCTTTTATTGTTCAAAAAATTGCTGTCCAAATTGTTGAGAGCCCTTAAAAACAAAAACACAACTGGAAAACTAGTAGCCGTTGAAATTAATATAAATGTCAATTCTTGAAACGTCAAAGTATAAAAAAATATAGTTAAGTGCAAAATTGTTAATACTTTCAGTAACGAGGAATATGTAGACATAATTATGTTTTATGAAATAAATTCATTAATTTAAAAAATTATACAATTCACTGGTTTTGTCATTATTTTTTGTAGGGTGCATAATTTAAAATTAAAATGACAGCAAATTGTCAGATTTATAAGAAACATATTTCTATGGAAACGAAAAAATAATGATTATTTACATTGGTATTCAATAGGTGGGCGTTAATTTAATAGTTATTTACATTACAAGCAAGGTAAAACAGTTTTTACTGCTGAATGGAAGAAATGACCGGCGAGCCGATTAGGCGAGCCTGTCACCTCCTTGAAGGCTGCAAATCATACGAGTATGAAATGGACATTCCATGCGAGTTGTACACTATACTTTTTCTACGATCACAATATTATTTCAAAATTATTTAAATGTTAATAATAAATTTCTCCCGCTTTCACCATTCCAATATTTGACAATTCTAAATAAGTATCCTAGCAATGGCACCTGCACTTAAATGAACTGACCTGTATTGAAATACTCAGTAATAATATAACAAGAGAGTGAGAAAAAATTGAAAATAATTTGACAGATCTTTCGAAAACTTGTTGCCAGGCAATAGCCACGAAAGTTCGTAGGGCTTGAGTGGTTATTGCCAAATGTCGACAAGTTTGAGAAAAATACTGGAGAATTATTTTCTAATTTATCGAACTTTCGAGTTATATTTAATTAGATTATTTTTTGATTTCATCATCAGCACGCCACTAAATCTATCTTTTTTGCTCAATTTTACTTGTGTTGATGATAATTATCTGACATCTGACATCTGTCAACAAAAACAAAAAAGCTACAGAGAAAATTGCCGGGAATAATCATAAGTAATATAACAAGTGATATGGACATTGCTGATTATTTTTTGACATTAATTTTAATGAGTTGTTATGGAAATGGAAATATAACGAGTGCGCAGTACGAGTTGTATTTCCTATTGCCATAACAACGATTCAAAATTATGTCAAAAATATAATTTGGCAATGGTCATGTCACGAGTTGTATTTTGCGTGAGAATTTAACAAGCAAATGATACTCAATAAAAATAGTATTTATTTATTACAGGTAAAAATTCCAAATCCGAAAAAGGATCTATTTTTACATTATAATCCTTGAAAAATTTTTCTTGCAACATTTTTGCAGTGACATTCCAATTAAACTTAATTACATTTTCTTTATATTCTGTACCATCTTTCTTCTTCATGTTATAAGCATAATCTCTAAGCATGTTGCAAAGCTGAATACGGGTTGTACCTTCTTCTAATGTATAATTTCTTTGTTTGCAGAAATCCATAAATATTTCTTCGGCTTTTTAGTATTTTTTGGGATATTTTCTTCAATTTTGTTAGTTATCTCTATTGTAGATACATTTCCCCATCTGCAATTTTCCATTTTACACGAGTTAACACACTTTTTCTTTCTGACGTTTAAAAAACAATTGTCAATATAGCTTTCATTTACATGACAACTAGGATTTTTATTTACAGTGAAGTATAATCGCTTATTAATTTTCACTAGTGATTACAATCGGTAAAGCTTGTCGTTCATTGGCTTAATTTGAAACAAATTCGTGATTTTATTGGTTGCCACGTATGTGCGTTAAATTCTCACAAAAGCATTATTCTCAGTATAATAATGACAGGATTGGTTAAAACGCAGACACGTGACATAAAATAAAGCGTTTCATTGGTTTAAAGAAACGTCAAAAAATAATCACAAAACAAATTCATTTCGCACGATGCTAGCAATGTACCTCATATCCCTAGCAACAACAAACATACAAAGAGCAGATTTCTAAGTGGTCGTAGAAAAATAAAACTATAACTAAGTCCTGTCAGTTACACACAACTATTCTGTCAAAAATTATTTTAAATGATTTCGCATAAGCCTTGTAAGCATTACTGTGGCAACGTGCATTGTTTTCTGTTTTTACTAACTAATAAAATTTTTACAATGCAGCTGTCAATTAGTAACTTGTAAAGATTAATTTTCAAAGGCAATTGAGGGCTTGGGTAAATAGTGTTTGCAAGTGAGTAACAAGCAAAAGAACTTTAATTTTCTATAATTTCTTGGTTATTGAGTTTTTGTCAAAACTTTATTTCGGAAAAAGCATTGTTTTGAGTATCCCTAGCTACACTTTTAATCTTTCCTAAAGTTATGAATCACTCTGTATACGTGCAAAAGGTAAAATGTAAAATAAAATTAAAATTACCAATCTTCCAGATCCGCGACGTCTTGGGAGAAGGCAAAAGAAACAGCAGAAACTATTAGAAATACTATTATTAATGCTGATCGCCTCATGATGCTTATAACATCAAGAGGAGAAGCAAAATTTTTGCCAAAAGTCGTTTCGTTTATACCCAAATTCTTATTTCATGCTAGTTATTATTTTATTATTTAATAATGAATTTTAATTGAATATAATTGATTAATAAACCAGCTAGTATTGCTCAAGTATGAAAAATCAGTTTACAATAAATAATTGATTTAGAAAATTTGAATACGTATAAGGAATAAGTAAAAACATTTAAATTATTGTAAGTACATAAAATTTATTTTGTATATAGTTTACAAAGTTTTATTGCGTTTAAGAATAAATTTATTACCGTTACTATCAACTATGCTATCTATCTTAGCTTTAAAACTGGGATCATAATCAAACTGATCTTCTGGATATATTATTTTGTCAGTTTTGGTTTCATCAAATCTATCGAATATTGAGCCATGTACAGGATCTTCTTCTGTTTCATAGTCCTTGACAAAATCATCAACAAATTCAAATTCATTCCAGTTGTAGTTGTGAAAAAAATTGCCTTGTGAGCTGCCACAACTGAGTAAAAAATTATTGTAATTTCATTTGATATAATATTTGATGCCAATACCTTTCATATTTCACGTTGTTGCTGTGTTCTTCGCATCCTAAAATTAATATTTGTCGATGAGCTATGTGCAAAATATGAAATTCCCAAACTGTAGGGAATGTAATATTATTACATACCTGTTTTGATTTCTGCAATATTTAACAATATTAACAAATACAGGTAAAGTAGAATCGCCATTATAAATTTTTTCCTATAGCTGATAAAAGAAACTACAAAAATCAAATTAGCTTGCTTATTAAAATTTATTGTTTCAATAATTTGTTTTTTAATTATTACTATTATTTTTCCAATAACGAATTGATTAAATTTTTAATTGAACGTTTAATTTGTAGGTAATAATAATAATAATGATAATAAACAACAATAACTAAGTAGCAATAAATTATTATATATAATACAGAGGAAACCATGTTTTATTCAACTTATCCTTTATTCTATAGCATATGGCCTGTTTGTTAGTGTTTCACAAGAATCAATATATAATTCTGATCTTGTCTGGAAATCGGGATAAGTGCAAGATAAGAAGTATTTTTCATTTCCCAGGACAAAACAAGAAAGTATCTTCAAAGATCAAGATTTCTTGACAAGTAATCTTGATATCTTGATAATAAATTTTTCAACTCTTATGATTAAAATATAAAAATTTTAATCTATAGTTATGATTTTCATAACAAATATTATTGTATACAGGCTGTTCATTTTAAGTTTAAGTACACTATTGCTATTTCGAGGACTATAAGAGCTACGAGGTCGGTTAAATTAGTAAACAATTTCTATATTATAAGACAATTAAAATGAGAAAAACAAGAATTTTTTTAAACCAGTCGTTCTCAAAATACTGTGTGCAACTTTCTTATTTTAAATGGCAACCTTTTTTTATCTGCTTATTCGAATAGTTAGAATATTTTATGGATGTTCAAATCATTTTGTCTTTGTCTAATGTTGGTTTATGTTATATTTGTCAAAAACAACAATTGCTATTAAATGTGCAAATTGAAATTGAAATTTCTGACAATAGACCTTATCTGAATCAACTGTTGAAAATGAAAAAATGAAGTTTGAAGCATGCATTTTTCTAAGCAAAGGAACAACATAATAATAAAATTACTATCATTTATTACGAAAATTTTACACGAAAATCTCATTGATTTTCTTATGATATCACATTTAAGAATGCCTTTCGACGGTGCTAAACGTGGCAACGTTGTATTTTCAAGCGATCGACGGTACTAAACGTGCCAACGTTGTATTTTCAAGCGATCACTTCCTCAAATGTCAAACTTCAAACCTTGGACATTAGAATATTCAAAGAAACTAAATTAATTTTCCTTTGGATTCAATAATAACTTAAAAAATTTATGATTTTGATCATTAAATGCAACTAATGTAAATTAAACAGATCGTAAATTAAGGTTATTTTGTTCGACACATTCGAATTTTCGCGCGGACTTTGATCTGGAATCGACGTTGCCACGCTTCCCAGTAGATTTGTAGAAATTCGTGTTGTTTGTTTCATTAATTTCTATTTTCTTGTTACACAATCTCTAAAAGATAATTACACTTCAACATTATGTCAATAAATGTTCCAGATACCGATATATTAATAATTTGGAATATTCTCATTATTTTTTATGTATTTTTTGCCTCCAAATATCACTTTTCCATAAGAACACATGTTATATCAGCAAAATTTTAAAATGTCAACTTTTTTTGGAGCTGTGAATGACTTAAAATTTTGCTTGAATTTTTTGTGCACTACTTCTGATCTGTCATCTAAAATTCAAGCAATTTTCATTATTTTCGAAATAGGGTTAAAACATCCTTAAGAAAAAATAATAACAAATAAACATAAATCACTAATAAACATTTAATTTGGCCCAAAGATATTGATTCCTAACACGAAACACTGTTTTTGAATCTTCTGACAATAAAATATAGAAAAATGTTCCAAATAAAGGTTGTAGATCTTTTTGATTCCAATGAAATTCACTCTATCTCATTTACTTACAAATATATGCTCAAAAACCTTGATAGGCCTTCAAATAATCTACCACATGTTGTTGATGAATTCTTCCCAAAATTTAATCAATTCGAAACAAACATAATACCTACCTTATATATGTATAAGCATGTGCATGACGTAAATATGATAAAGTTTAAGATATAAATATGTTGTATGTATGTATGTATTTAACTGGGCCAAATGATATGATTCTGGGTTCTTAGACACATAAATATCTCTATAGAATTTTACTTTTTTATTTATTTTATTAATGTATTTTATTTTGCACCAACTACAATCAATAATATCATTATTTCATTTTAATTGGACGAAGGTAACTTTTCGTGAAACTTCATAATTTCGTCCATCACTTTATCATCATCCCATTCTCCAAAGTCGGATTTTCCGTGTGCTTTTCTTTTACGCTTGGCTTCAAGCCTATTTATATTTAAAATTTCATAGTAAAAGTTTCTTATATTCCTTTTGAATTGTTGCCAAATCAGAAACGCTTTAACTTTCAAATGAAGATGATGTTTTTTAGAAACACAACTATTCACTTTTGGCATTACCATTCTTTGAAGAACAACTCTTAACTTCGAAACTAACTTAGATAGTAGTAGACCTAATACTTTGACATTGGGAGGTGTCCTTGTTACACTATTATCTTCTTCTGGTTCTTCTTCAGCACTTAGCACTCTTCGAATTTGTACTTGCTTTTCAATAGAATTAGAGGGAAGTGTTACGGTTTGAATTCTGTCGATTACTTCATCAGGTTCATCGTCTACTTGCTCCCCAGAAATCACTTCTCGAGTTGGGTCTTCGGCAGATGTATTTTCTTCTTCTGCAGGTTTCCGTTCACTATCTTCTTTATTCTCTTCCTCATTTTCAGTGTTTTCCAATGGGCTTAAAGTGTTTTCTTCAGATACCTCGGCATCCTTCCACGTTTCTGCACTGCTCGTGCTGACGTCTGAATCATCTGAATCTAAGACAGTGGACAGCGAAAGTGGTAGCACTGTAGTAGCAATACTAAGGATACACAGGATTGCTAGTGTTGCCATATTGCTGAGGTATTGGATTTTGTCATGGGCTCTTGGATATTTTATAGACTTTAGAAAACAATTAAGATTTGAGGAAATTAATTGCGTAGGAAGGAATTTTAATTTGAAGACAGTATAATTACCAAATTATGAAATTCTAATTAAAAGAGAGCAATTAGACTGTTTAATTCGTAATTACTATACTTCTTTATACTACCTACACGCAGAACTGAGCAAAATATATGTAAAATTCAAGTACTAAATACTATTTAATCTGCATAAGTATTCGAAATGCCATATAACGAATGTATTTCAAGGGTATCAAGTATAAAATACAACAATTTGGATTTCAAATACCAGCGTTTTAATATACGAGTAATAATTATTTCAAATACGAAATACAATACTTATACAAAATTTTTTTAAAAATTAATTTTTTATCGGCCAATAGCTCTAAGGTGAATTTAATATTAAGGCGAAAAAAAAAATTCAACGACCGCTGACGAACGCAAACACTTTATATTTTATAAAAAGTTCTTTAACTATCTATAACTATTTTTCTTAAAGTGCATAAAAATGTAAGACATTTGAAAGTCCGAGTTAAAAATTCCTCCGAATAACGCATGAATTTTAAATTACATTGATGACGTAGGTAGTGTATTATACCAGAAACAAACAAACAGTGAAAAAAATGTTGAAAAATTACGAAATAATATACAGAGTGTAACATAAACAGGTACATTAAATTTAACCAGTTATAGAATTCGTCGAGAGGAACAATATTTCTTAACAACTTTTTTCCTAAAACATCTAGTTTACGAGTTAAAAATCTTTAAAAATTTATTAGGATTTAGATGTCCCGCCAAGGGAGAACATATGATTGCATAGATGGCGTTAGTGTAGACACTGCGCTACTGCGCATTACATCTGTTTTTGCGTCGTGAAAGCTAACCTACATTTTGTATTTTTGCAATAAAAATGTATTCAAACGATATTAAAGCTGAAGAACTAATTCCAATGAGAATAACATTCGATATTACGCAAGTAGCAACATTAATTACTAAACCAGGACGTCAGTATCCATTCGCAAAAATTGACGTCTGTGCAAAGGTAAATCTTCTAATATCAAACACTGGACTTTTTGTATGAGGTAAGAAGTTGATTTTTGCTCTTTAAATGTACTATTAATTAATGTGTAATTTTCATATGTGTTGTAGTGTTACTTTTCGAGTACATATTAGACTCTGGCTAACCCTCGACACAGCCCAATTCATTCTGTTGAATATTTGCTGTGATCAGATCGTATTTTACTCCGATCTTGAACTGACTTAAAAGATTCATGATCTGGAATAAGCTAAACAACATGTGTAACAGTGCGAACATTCGTAAGATGATGATTTGGAAAACGCCCCAAATAAATTTGAAGGAGGGAGCAGCGTTCTCATGAACTTCAACAGAATGTTTGTGAACTGGCTGTTTAAAATCAGGCACTTTTGCATATTTTTACTTTTATAATAATAATTTGTTAGTTGTTTATTTGATATTGTCAATATTTATTAAAAAGTTGACAAGTGACATTTGTCAAGATCAATAATTACATTACTATTGCCATGGATACTGTTATTGGACCAAATTATAAATATACCTGAACGATTCGTCAATATAGGGATTGGTAAAAATGCACAAAAAAAAATTGGATGTGGAAAAAAGTTATTAAGAAAAATTATTGTTCTCGACGAGTTCTATCACTGGTTAAATTTAATGTACTTATTTATGTTACATCCTGTATATCATCACGATATTTACCCATTTCTGGGTGTGGCACTCTGCTTAAAGCAGATCTCGGAAACATGATATAATTTGCGCGTGAAGAACGGTTACCAGCCGTCAAATTACGGTCTCCATGATGACAGTGGTGGTGTAATTTTATGTGCTGAAAATTATCGTAATATAATTTGTGGGCTGAGGCTGAACCCAGGATCTTATGATCCTCAGTCTCGTGCCGATGTGTTACTATGGAGCAATTTATTCCATTTAGGATGATTGTAATTATTGTAATGCACTATTATTGATAATTTTCTATTCAAATTCAAAAAAGGAACTTACAACGTCACTAATGTTAGTTTTAACTATTTGCGTATGTTTCCAAAGTTGAATTAATTTTAAAATGATTTTAGGCAACTGCCATTAATAATTTGTAAACCAAAATACAAAGTATTTCAAATACATTTTATTATGATTCAAATACATGTTATTGTATTTTAAATTATATCTTATTGTATTTTAAATACTTGTATGTGTAATTAAAATACAATTTAGGTATTTCAAATATTCATTATACATATTGAAATAATCATTATTTTATTTCAAATATCGAATATTTATAAGTACTCAAAGTTGACTAAATACAAAATATATTCTTGTTTTTGAAAAGTATTTTAGATTAAGTACCAAATACAATAATAGTATATTGTAAAACGAGCATGGAATGTTACTCATTTAGTACGAGTATGAAATGGACATTCCATGCGAGTTGTACACTATATTTTTTCTACGACCGCGATATTATTTCCTAATTAATTTAATAATAAATTTGTTTCGCTTTCACCATTCCAATATTTGACAATTCTACATAAGTATTCTAGCAATGACACCTGTACTGAAATGATCTGACCTGTATTGAAATACCCACAAAACAAATTAATTTCGCACGATGCTTTGTGCCTCAAATCCCTAGCAACTACAAACATACTAGGAGTAGATTTCTAAGTGGTTATAGAAAAAAGTATTTTATCCAACACCTCTCAATAAATACTCTATTACTATGGCGATTTTAAATAAGAAAAGTAATAGATTATTCATTAGTGGGTATAATTTTGAGGAAAGTCACTAGTGGGTACTTTTTATTTATAACAATAATAATAACACAACACCTTGGTAACTACTTCGATTGACATTTTAATTTCAAAAATTTAAAGCATATGTCACTGTCAAAAATTTTTTTATTATTATTATGAGATGTTGGATAAAACGTTATACTTCACACGTGGGCATAGTGGAATTATCCATTTGATAAAATTAGCATACGAAGCCGAAGGTAATTCCTTACTTTGCCCATTTGTAAAGAAAATCACTATTAAATACTTATTTCAAATACAAGTATTTGAAATACTGCTCAGGTCTGCCAAGAAGAAAGTAAATATTATCAAAACTACCTCAAAATCTAATATACTAAATACCACATTTAAATGTAAGTTTTATTATATCACATTACTTTATACACAGTTCATGTGTGCAAGAAATAACAAAATAATTGTACTTATAATTGTATAGTTTCAAGAGCAAATTGCAAACTGTTCTAATATTACGCTTTTAATTGCCTGGAGCACTTAGGATCGCTGTTCTTATTAAACTTAAGTGTGTACTGGTGTATTCACAATTGCTGCTTTGTGTTAAGTGAAGCAATATTGATGTAGGATAAAACTAACTCTTTGTAATCAACATAATTTATTGATAATTGAATATCTTTGCATAAATTGAGAACCTGGAGTTTTTAATCCATCAACATCTTTGGGGTTTTCAACAATAGGTTTGTTCCAAGTGGTCATTTCTGACAAGTTTGTGACATGTTTATGACAAATTTCAGTGCGCCTGCGAAAAATGTAAACAAGTTAACTTTGAAACATTACTTTTTTGTGACGAAAAATGTATGAATTTCTTTATTTATATTTATATTTAAGGTGAGCTGTCAAAATAAAAAATGAGCATGCACATGCGCTTCATTCCATTCGCCGATCCAGTCTATGTTTCAAACTTAACTTATTTACATTTTTCGCAGGCGCACTGAAATTTGTCACAAACTTGTCAGAAATGCCCACTTGGAACAAACCTAATATTTTTATTTTTATTTCATCAAAGATTTTGTGTCATTTGGGGAGTAGCTAGTAGCTCTGCTATTGTAGATCATTCATGAAACTTATTCATTTATTCGTCATTGTTCAAAATAAATACTTGGTTTCTGATTATTACTTCTCAAATTTAACCCTGAGCGTTCATGGATAGCTTATGATTTTTAATCTACCACTTATACTAAATATTCACCAGATTTATAATAACTAGAGAGCGGATTATATGCAAAGTGCATATATTTTAATTATTGCATATCTATAATAGTTATTTACTTTACAAGTGTGCAAAGTAAGGAATTACCCACGAGAGAAATTTTAGCTCACGAAGCCGAAGGCTGAGTGTGATAATTTTATCGAGTTGGTAATTCCACTTTGCCCACGTGTGAAGTATAACGTTTTATCCAACACCTCTTAATAAATGAAAAATTATTAAAAGAAATATTATTTGACAGTGACATATGCTTTAAATTTTTAAATTAAATTTCAATCAAAGTAGTTACCAAGGTGTTGTATGTTATTATTATTGTTATAAATAAAAAAATACCCACTAGTGGCTTTCCTCAAAATTATACCCACTAGTGGATAATCTGTTACTTTGCTTGTTTAAAATCGCCATAGTTATAGAGCATTTATTGAGAGGTGTTGGATAAAATCAATTTTCTGGACGAATTTCTAATTGCATATATTTCTTATTTGAGCATTCTTCTGCATATTTTTACAAAAGTTGCATATAATTGCATGTTTCAATATTTTTAAGACCTTATCTAGTGATAAACATTCTGAAATATCTGGTAATGAACATTGATAATTCCCAAATATTGGAGGAAACCGTAATAAGTAGAAGAATGCAACGGAAAAAGCAATAAACAATACAATAAACAAATGCACAAATCAATAAACTCTAATATTTCTAGGGAAATCCCTGTAACGGTAACGGTAGGTATTCATTGCATACACGAATGCTGATAAGAGTGGGTACAATGAATATAAGATCGAGAATTCTCAGCTGGATATATGTATTACTTATGTTTCACTTTTTTTTTAATTTTTAATAATATATTATTGTAATTATGTAAATATGTCTGAATCTTATAATATCATTTTCATGAAACCTATAAATTCCAAGTTTCGTTTATATATCTTGTCTCGTTCATGAGATATTGCGCACACGGACATACATCCAACCATCCTCACACGCAGACATTATTGAGAAATTGGTCTTAACAGATTCGGTGGACGTCAAAATATGTATTTCCGCAAAAATCTCGTCAGCGGTTTATTTCATGATTCCAGTATTTCCTTATACTTTGTATAAGAAAGTTAAAATGAAATTGAAGTCGATTTCAGCGATAACAACGCAACCTAGGCATCCCTTATAATATACAGTTGAACCATCTCCACCCCGTTTCATCCCTCCTTTGTAATTAAATCATTGCTGTCCACAAGAATGTCAAGACCTCTCTTGTGTCCAGCAAGGACATTTCCTTGCAGTGCATCAAACTGTACTTATCTGTTTCCGGAAATAAAGCAATCTTCTTCAGGTGTAAATACATCTCCCGCGAAGTGCCAATACAAGATTCATGGCCGGGTATTTGCTCGAATTAAATTATCAATTATTCAGGCCAGGTTCTCGCCCGGGCCGGCAGATGACGTTCGTAAAATCGCGCTGTTTTACGAGCGGAAACGCGGCGCGCGTTTTAGGGGGTTCAACCTACCACACGCGGGTAATAATAACTAGAGGCGCACGACAATATTTCGAAGAAGCTTGGGGGACTTAATACAAAAAACATGTTAATAATTTAAATTGCACATGAATTAGTAATGTCTCGCGAAGTTTTTACCGAAGGCAAGGCACTTGATAAGAAGTGGAACGATTGTTCAACACAAAATGTATTAATTATTAACGGATTCAGTTTTGTTATTATCTATTTATTAAAGCAGACGAACTGGTAATACTTACGTACTATTACAAAATATACAATATAAAGGAGATATTATGATGGGTAAAAATTTTCGGTAGCGAAATAAACACGTTTTGGGGTCCTAAGAATACGATTTCACTATCTTCACGATGACGATTGTGTAACAAGGCAAACATTCAGAATTCGATTTATTGTTTTTACTGTCAAAACGATTTTAAAATATCAAGTTTCAAACTGCGTTGGGACTTGAACGCATCGAAAATCGTCTTGACAGGAGTTCTTGCTTTCTTGAGTTTAATTTGTTGCTACACATGTGTGTTAGAATTTTAGTTATCATAAATAGTCATTTGAGTGTATCGCGGCAAATATTCTGAAATATCGGCTTGAGATGCCATCTGGGGTTGACAGATTTACAAAGAGGTCTGATAACCCTAGATTAAGTTTTAGTAATTTTTGTGCTAGTTCTGTGGAAAACGTTTTCCCCTCTCCCCGCACGTACCCGCTTATGAGGTAGATGCGTATGTTTGGCTAGCATAAGAAAGGGAGTTAGTTTTTGGTTTTTAAACAGAGTAGACGTCTTTTTACGTCTGCAGTGCTCTACAAAATGTAGAATTTTAACATAATTTTGTTTGTTAAATATGTTTTGGTAACTGCAACTAAGTTAACATATTCATTCGTTGTCGTCGTTGTATTATTTGTAATTTTTTCTATGCTATTCAATTCCCCGTTATACCATTTTATTAAATATAATTCTTTTATCACCTTTAGAAAGTGTTCCGTTTAATTTATTTGTCAACCCTAAGTTCAGTAACAGCCCGCCGTGGTACAATTGTCTCTGTGTCTGTGATGTGTGTTTCTGTTTGGCACGATTCTTGTGCCCACAATATCTCAACATATAATAAACATATCATCTTAAAGGTTGGTGAAACTAATATATGCAGGTGAGATTGAAGGTGAACTATTGCGTGGGCGTCCGAGGAATAAGTGGTTGGGTATGATTGATGGTATGTTACGTGAACGAATGATTCCGAGTGTGAAGAACAAACAAGCAAGTATGAATCGCACTATGAATCGCACTATGAATGTGGACGAGGCGAAAGTTTTATGTCAGGATAGGAATGTTTGGAGGAGATTGATTGTTGGTTGACTGTGTTTCTGGGTTCGTGCTACCCCACTAAGTGGGACATAGCGTATGTATGTACGTATGGATCTTAAAATGTCATATTGTTACGTTTTTACTCATTACTCAGGTTCGGTAAAGTTGAAAGAATACAAAAAAAAAAAATTGTAATTAACAAATTTATTTATTTATTTCCACTTATTTATTTAACATTAAAGCTGGATTTGTAGTTTGCATAGAACACAGAATAATTGAACATAGAACTTAATTTGGGGGTTTTATAGATTGTACAGAATGGCATACAAAGTGACAGAAGAAAACATATACCTGTCTCTGTCTATGTCAGATGTTGTCGCGGTGGTTACTAGGAAACCACTTACCCGAACTAACACGAAATATAACGAAAATACTCGGAAAACATAGAAGGCACAGCACAGAGACAGAAAATTGAACATTGTTCAATTCGTTTGCTGTGTTAAATTATTCCTGTGCTCTATAGAAACTACACTCAGGGCCGATATTTTCATCTGCGAATGAACTTCCGAATAAGTTATTCGTCGAATAAATAAATAAATACGCCTCAAAAGATGACAGCTAGAACAATAAGTATCATTTGAGTTATGATTTCATTTAAATTGTCCAATAAACACTGATAAATTTTAGTTAACCTTATTTCATGAGCATAAAAAAATTAGGTCGATAGATGTCTCTATCATCACGCTCCAAGCGAATAATAAATATATGTTAAATAATCACCTCAATTCACTAACTCATTTGTTAACTTTTAAAACTTGTAATATTTTTGACATATAGAAACAAATGTTACAAATGACAGTTTGGTTTTTTCTTGTGTGTTAAGAATTTTCATTGGATTAAAATCTTAGCAAGTGGTTCAAAATTAACTGAGTTAGAGAATGGGGTATTTCACCAATTTTTTTTTTTATGAAACTTTATCTATATTGAAGATTATCTACACTTTTAAAAGTCTTAATTGTTATTCATTAAGCCACAATGATTTTTTTTAAATGTTGTGACGTCATAGTATTAGAGGTGTTGCGAGATCTAAAACAGTAGATATTTAAATAATTTTTGTTACTTAAATGTTCTATTTTATTGTTATAATAAGAATAAAATAAGTAAAAAAATATATGACTACAATTATTTACAATCTGTACTGTTTTAGATTCAGCAACACCTCTACTATGACGTCACAACATTTTTTTTTAAATCATTGTGGCTTAATGAATAACAATTAAGACTTTTTAAAAGTGTAGATAGTCTTCAATATAGATAAAGTTTGATAAAAATTTTTTTTTTTAATTTGTGAAAGACCCCATTGGGCCGAATATTAGCAGCAATTTAAATTTGAAAGATTTTGTAGGTAGGTTATGTGCTGTCCACATTAAATTATTTTATATTGCTGTATCTTTTTACTTGTTCAGTTTACAACAAAAATGTAAGTATAAAAAATAATATTACATATTTAATCAATTAAATTGAAATTATGAAACGTCAAGTATTTTTCATTCTTGTTTAATTTTCCATGCCCGTGTTACAATTTTTGTATTAAATGTTGATAGCATTGTCACAGTTCTGTATTTATTAGCAAACCTGTTTTGATTCACGTCAATTAATTTAATTATTCGTGTAAATATTGTTTTAAAGCAAATACATATATGTGTCAGAACAACAATGTTCAATATGTAAATTTTAATTATTCAATTCGAAATTAAGAACAATTTTATCAAATAAATATATAACAGTTTCCATTGTAACTTTATCCTCTGGATCCCCCTCTACTTTCATTCTTAAACGATTTGACAGCTTGCAATCAAAATCAAAATTCATTGCACCTCCACCAAAATGCATTTTTAATTTTTTGTTTTTAGTAATTTCTCTTTCCTTCGGTAGGAAATTCTACCAAAGTCATTTTAATTTAATTGTGTTACTCTCTAGACAGATCCTTTTATTGGAGAGGATCAATCTCAGTTTCTTTTTCTTGTAATACTTCTAGTTTTAGGTATATCTGCGTTTTCCTAGCTTTTGTTTTATTATGCCATACTGATCTGGATCTGCCTTGTCTTTTTCTTCCTCCTAGTCTTCTTTCTATTACTGATCCTTTTTTGTGCTCTTCATACATGCTCAAGTCATCTGGCTTACTGTTCCTTGATCTTTTTGCCTATGTCTTCTTCTACCAACTCTTGTTCTATTTAATAGTTCTGATTCGTTTCCTGATAACTTTATTGGTCCTAAAAGATTTTGGATAAAATTGGTCAACCGGAAGTAGCAGTTTACTAGAAGCCCTTAACAGTTTTCAGCGAAAAAATACGCTTAAATAAAAATTTTCAACAATTTATTATTGTGAAAATTGTAGAATATTTAATTTTACATCTGTATTTGGTACACTAATTTTATTAATTTTCATTAGATTTAGAGATAATAAAATATAAAGAAGTTAAATTTCATAAATCTCATTCTTTTTATTTTGGTTACACTATTCTTTAATCTTCTTTATCATTTCTTGTCATTGTTATAGTTCCAGCAGAGTACATTGTTTGGTATACAAGGTATAACATAAATAAGTACATTAAATTTAACCAGTGATAGAACTCGTCGAAAACAGCAATTTTTCTCAATAACTTTTGTTTTCCAAATCCCTTTTTTTAAGCATTTTAACCACCCAATAAATTGACGAGTCGTTCAGGAATATTTATAATTTGGTCCAATAGCAGTATCCATGGCAATAATATTGAAATTATTGATGTTGACAAATATCACTTATCAACATTTTCAAATAAATGTTGATATGTACTCCATGGTTGATATGAAATCTATCAACTAATAAATTTTTATTATAAAAGTAATAATATGTAAAAGTGCCTGATTTTCCGCACAGTTCACAAACATTCTGTTGAAGTTCAAGGTAACGCTGCTCCAACCTGCCAAATATTTGGGACGTTTTCCAAATCATCATCTTACGAATGTTCACACTGTTACACATGTTGTTTAGCTTATTCGAGATATGAATATTTTAAGTCAGTTCAAGATCGGGGTAAAATGCGATCTAATCACAGCAAATATTTAACAGAATGATTTGGACTGTGTCGAGGGTTAGCCAGAGTCTAAAGCAAGTACTCGAAGAATAACACTACAACACACATATGAAAATAACACATTAATTAACAGTACATTAAAAGAGCAAAAATTACATTCTTACTTCATACAAATTATCCAGTGTTTGATACCAGAACATATACGTTGCACAGACGTCAATTTTTGTGAATGGATAATTGGATAATGACATCCTGATTTAGTTGGTAATATATTAACAGTTATTAATGTTCCTATTTGTGTAATTTAGAGTGGTATTCTCATCGGAATTTGTTCTTCAGCTTCATTATCGTTTGAATACATTTTTATTGCAAAAATACAAAATTTAGGTTAGTTTTCAAGACGAAAAACAGATGTAACGTGCAGTTGCTCAGTGTAGAGCTCTAGAAGAATGTAGGAATTCTCGTCCACCATTTTGGGTCCAGATGTCATAAATAAATCAAGTTATTGGAATCCAGTTACATAAAAAAAAACTTTTAAATTTTGTATCTGTCAAATTTGAAAACATATTTCTTGAAATTCTGTAAAATCCAACTACACAAATCATACGGTAATATATTATTAGAAAGTATTCTGTACACTTACCTGTTAGACAAGGAATATAATAATTGAATGAATGATATATCACAATTATTAATCAATATCAACTTTAAATTTGAGAGAAAAGAATTAAAGCAACTGGATTCCAATAATTTGTTTTATTTATAACACTTGGACCCAAATTGGCGGATGAGAATACTCATATATTCTAGTACCTTACTCAGTGTCTACAGTACAGCTTTCTTGTGGAGCGGTTCACGTCACTATCTTCTTTCTCACTTTTGCTGATTTGATATAGTGGGAGAAAGTGAGAAAGAAGATAGTGACGTGAACCGCACCACAAGAAAGCTGTACTATACACTAACGTCATCTATGCAGTCATATGTTTTCCATTGGCGGGTATTACAAATTCTAAAAAAAAATTAAAGAATTTTAACTCGAAAACTAGATGTTTTAGAAAAAAAATTATTAAGGAACATTGTTGTTCTCGACAAGTTCTATTACTGGTTAAATTTAATATACCTATTTATGTTAAATCCTGTATTCACAATTTTGTAATTTTAATTAAAATCAAACTTTTGGAATGATTCCTAAATTTTTAATTTTTCAACCTATTCTACTTGAAATCTCATATCTTTTTACTCACTTGCCAACGATTAGATAACATTAATTTCAAACAATATTTACCACAAAGGTGTTATGGAGGTCCAAACAAATATAATTTTTAATGCCTCTCATGACTCCTGAATCTATCCCCACCAGAATTCCATCCTCACGATGACCCCATATAAACAAAGTGCTCTGCAGAGATTACCACAACTTCGGAATTAGTATATGACCACTTAATCTCCTCCTATTCCGCGTCCCCGTCCCACGTCTTCCCGGAGTCCGGAGTCGACCGTCAGAGCCAGTTCCGGGGCATGCGGTCGCCGGCTATTTCCTGCTGCTCCTGCCACTTCCGCTTCCGGGGGAACAAAGCCAAGGAGGCCAACGCAACGCCGAGAACCTGCAACGCTACTGGAAACTGGACTCTGGGTGCGGATAGTGTTGGACCTAATGTATGTTTAATGTATAAACAATTTAACTTGAATTTTCCTAAAAATTTTAAACGATAAAAGTCTGATGGTAGTTGATACATAACCTCTCGCTTAAGCAACTTTTAATCGGTACAAAATAGAAAAAGAAGTTTCAAATATAAATTGTAGTTATTGATCAAAATACTCTAGAGACCTTCAAGTAAACTACTCTTTATAGTAGATGGATATATATATATATATATATATATATATATATATATATATATATATATATATATATATATATATAATCAGCTCGTAATTTGAGCATCCAAATTCTGAATTTATAATTTCAATTTATATTACATTTTTTTGTGTGTATTGGAGCAAAAACTTAATTATATATAAATTCAATTGAAGTAGCTGTTGGTTCTCGGTGAAACATATTGAATATTAAGTAAATAGGTAAAAACATCCGTTGTTTGTTTCACAAAATAAAAGACGAATCTTTATTGCAATTTCGGCTGTTAGGCATCATAGAAGAATACATAAATGTACAGAAATTGTGACAAATTTATACCAAAATTTTATTTAACCCTCTATTGCATGAACTATATTTTTTTTTAATAAGGGCTCGAAAAATTATTTTTTACAAAAGAGATATTCATATATTTAAAATAAGTGTGATACATAAATTTTTTTCTTAAAATAAAAAAAAAATTATGTTTTGTTCACTATTGGGAACATTATGAACAAATTCAACTTACAATAGAACTTTGGTCTTTTGGGTCGTGTTTGCGTACTATACAAAATTGTTTGATAAACAACCTTATTTAGAAAAACATCAGATAAAAAAAAATTTTGGAAATTTTGTAAAGGTGTATTTAGCTGTAATATATCAGTAGGTAATAAGCTGATTCCTTCAAATTTTACATTTTCTATCTCAGTTTCTGAAATTATCCTTTTTCACTTCAACTTTTTTTTATATTGATCATATTAAGACAAGACCTAATTGTTTATATAATGTTCCTTAATGGTTACAACATGATTGTCATGAATGTCAACTGCATGAGAAAAGAAAAGAAGAATTTTAAATTTTATGTTCCCGATCGGGAACAGTATGCAATAGAGGGTTAAAAAGAAGAAAAATAAAGAAAAAGTAAAGAAGAAGTAAAAGAAAAGAAATTTTTTCACGACGTGTCAGGAAACCCCTCCATTCTTCTCCTGAAATAGTAAGGAAAATGTATTACCAATATGAATGTTATTTATAAAAAATATATTTTAAATAACAAATAAATGCCTAATTTAATTGAAAATCCTTATTTTAGTGAAATACTAATTTTAAATTGTCTTACAATTATGTCTTATATTTTTCTTTTTCTAGATCAAATCAAAATTTGACAATTTTAATTTAGATTTAATAATGGTTCATTGATAACATTGTTGCACCGCCTTGTATCTGATAATCTAACTTGACGTTTCAGTTGTGTTGTCAAGGTGTATTTAAGGACCGAGCAAATCGTTTTTAGAAAAAAAAAATGTTGTGTCTTATACGAGAAGAAAGCTTTTTTCCAGTCTTGCTCGAATTGCCTCAAAGAAAAACTTTCTTCTCTAGTTTCACAAAAAAACTATTACTTGTTACGCGCTTGTAACCCAACATTTACCCAAGCCCTCTAATGCCTTTGAAAATGAATCTTTACAAGTTACTAATTGACAGCTACATTGTAAAAAGTTAGTAAACAAGGTAAAAAATGCACGTTGCCACAGTAATGCTTACTAGGCTTATGTGAAATCATCTCAAATAGTTTTTGGCAGAACAGCTGTATGTTACTGACAAGATTTGGTTATAATTTTAATTCGATTTACAAATAAATTGCTGTACAATACACGCAAGGTAACTGTTTTTACTGCTGCAAGACAGTGACAGGTTCGCCAGATCGGCTCGCCGGTCATTTCCTCCATTCAGCAGTAAAAACTGTTTTACCTTGCTTGTAATATAAATATACATAGATCCGTACTCAGTCCTATAAATTCTAGGTCCGTTTAGTGAATCTATAAAATTATATAACGTACTTGCAACTGTTTTTTAAAACGTAGGGAATCCCTTAGTTGTTAATGAACCGATAAAAACTTTTATCCAACACCTCTCAATAAATGCTATATTACTATGGCGATTTTAAACAAGCAAAGTAACAGATTATCCACTAGTGGGTATAATTTTGAGGAAAGCCACTAGTGAGTATTTTTTTATTTATAACAATAATAATAACACACAACACCTTGGTAACTACTTTGATTGACATTTTAATTTAAAAATTTAAAGCATATGTCACTGTCAAATAATATTTCTTTAATAAATTTTTCATTTATTAAGAAGTGTTGGATAAAACGTTATACTTCACACGTGGGCAAAGTGGAATTACCCACTCGATAAAATTATCTCACTCAGCCTTCGGCTTCGTGAGCTAAAATTTCTCTCGTGGGTAATTCCTTACTTTGCCCACTTGTAAAGTAAATAGCTATTATGCAACACCTTTCAATAAATACTCTATAATTAGTAACAGTAAAGTAACAGATTACCCACTAGTGGGTATAATTTTGTGGAAATCCACTAGTGAGTATTTTTTTATTTATAACAATAATTATAACACACTATTACACCTTGGTAACTACTTCGATTGACATTTTAATTTAAAAATTTAAAGCATATGTCACTGTCAAATAATATTTCTTTAATAAAATTTCATTTATTAAGAGGTGTTGCATAAAACGTTATACTTCACACGTGGGCAAAGTGAAATTAGCCACTCGATAATAGTTATTTTTCTACAATCTTTGCACAATATCGACATTGTTATTCCATTTTTGGTTAGGAAATGTTCAAAATTGTCGCTCTAGGGCGACAAAGTGACATATTGTCGCACTAGTGCGACAAAAATAAAACAAAAATAAATTAGGTAAAAGAAGTAAATGATGCATTGGATTTTTCTGGTAATAACCTTGCTATTGCAAATACAGTTGGCATATACGTACATACACTTCAACTTAATCACCATAAACGTATTCACTCTGTAGACTTTATGTCAAATGTACTCCATATGTCAAATGTACTCCATGTGTCAAATTATGATTTCTTTGAAAATTTTAATTTTGTTCATAAACGTTGCCATGATTACGGTGTCATGGGTAACTACAATTTTACTGAATTGTTATAGGCGGGACCAAAGATAATTTTGAAAATTAATTTTTTTCTACAGCTAGACATTGTTCAACGATTGTAGAAAAAATATTGTGTGTATCTCGTCGGATAGAGCTTGTTCGGTGCACTTGTCGAGTTGTTGATCTCGGCTTCGCCTCGATCAACAATTTCTCGCCGCGTGCAACAAACAATGCTCTATCCGCACTTGATACACAAATAACTATTGTGTATCAAGTGCGGATAGAGCATTATTTGTTGCACGCGGCGAGAAATTGTGCACCGAACACGCTCTATCCGACGAGATACACACAATATTTTTTCTACAATCGTTGAACAATGTCAAGCTGTAGAAAAAAATTAATTTTCAAAACTATCTTTGGTCCCGCCTATAACAATTCAGTAAAATTGTAGTTACCCATGACACCGTAATCATGGCAACGTTTATGAACAAAATAAAAATTTTCAAAGAAATCATAATTTGACACATGGAGTACATTTGACATATGGAGTACATTTGACATAAAGTCTACAGAGTGAATACGTTTATGGTGATTAAGTTGAAGTGTATGTACGTATATGCCAACTGTATTTGCAATAGCAAGGTTATTACCAGAAAAATCCAATGCATCATTTACTTCTTTTACCTAATTTATTTTTGTTTTATTTTTGTCGCACTAGTGCGACAATATGTCACTTTGTCGCCCTAGAGCGACAATTTTGAACATTTCCTAACTAAAAATGGAATAACAATGTCGATATTGTGCAACGATTGTAGAAAAAATTATCACACTCAGCTTTCGGCTTCGTGTGTTAAAATTTCTCACGTGGGTTATTCCTTACTTTTCCCACTTGTAAAGTAAATAACTATTGTGCAACCCAGCGTAAATTAGTTTTCTTAAATGTCAAATATTTTTAGTTTTTGTTTAATTTTCCATGGCCATATAACAATTTTTTTTAAATATCATTTTAATTTGATTAATACATCGTGAAATACGAGTATTTAGGAAAGTAATTGTGCCTTATTGCATGCATATTTAAATCCTGAACAACTTTTGTACTTACACGTTTGATTTAAAATGCATACGTAAGATACAGCAACTTAAAAAAAAACAGAAATTCCTATACACCACACTTCGTTCCTACCTCCTATATGTACCTTAGTTAAAAACTTAACTAATTCTTGTAGCTCTTAAAAGGCATAAACTCGAGCCCGCTTTAATAACACTCTTAGAAAATCATAAACTCCTTAACAACAGCACTCTGCGTTCCTTCCACCTTCCTGCACCCTTGAGCGACCTTGAACTCCAAGACTATGGACCCTTTACCCAAAACTAAATTAATATCCCTTCCAACCGTCGCCAGCTCTAAGCCGTCAATCGATATCCACTAATACACCCCAGCGCGAATCGATATTTTTCCGGACGGTAGAATTAAGTGACAGCGGGAGTGACGGGCGCCACTGGTCGGTAAAAAGGGGCAAGCGTCAGACAGGACACTGTCACATGCAATATTCAGTAGGTAGCGTGGTTGTTGCTATGACAACCGTTGACAGAAATTATTAAAGTCTAAAGTGCTCAGGTGAGGCTTGGGTTGAGGTAGAGGTTTTGAGGTAATTCAATGTTAATAGATTGCTTTAAGTACGGTTGGGTAGCAATGATAGGCAGAGAGAAGATCTGCAGTTGCAGGTCAGTAGCATATTCCCTGAGTTGCAGCTGAGATGCAATATTTACTAATCTGTCCTAAATGTATTACTATAATGAATATCAGCTATAAAGGGTGTAGAATTGAAATGTCGCTGCATTTAGGGGTTTCAATGTTATTTTTCTTTAATATTGCTTGTATCTTTTTACTTCTACCTAAAAATGTATGTAATAAAGTGCATTTCGTTACCTAAAATTAGTATTTCACGATATATCAATCAAATTAAAATTATTATTTATTAGAAAATTACTACAATTAAAATTAAACGAAAACAAAAAAATATTGGATATTTTATAAAACATTTTTTATTTCTTTAACATTAACAAAATGAAATTTAAAGAAATAAACTCTTAAATTCGACCTTATATAATTACAATCTCCTACAAGAAGCTTTAACAGAAAAAAATACAACACTGTAATTCTAAATGTTTTCTGATACGTCAAATAATTTACTTGTTTCTTATTTGGAAACACCATTTACTCAAGCCCTCTGTTGTCTTTGACAATGAATATTTACAAGTTACTAATTGACAGATGCATTGCAAAATTTTTACAAGTTAGTAAACAAGGTGAACATTGCACGTAACGCTTACGAGGATAATGCGAAATCATTTCAAATAATTTTTGACAAAACAGTTGTGTTTAATTGACAAGATTTGGTTATAATTTTAATTTGATTTACAAATGAGTAACAAATAACATGTTGTACAATACACGCAAAATAACTGTTTCATTACTTCAAGGAGGCGACAGGCTCATTTCCAACAGTATTAACAGAAAAAACTGTTTTACTTTGCTTGTAATGTAAATAACTATTTCACTTTTGTTTAATTTTTCACAGCCGAGATACAAATTTTTAATAAATAATAATTTTAATTTGATTGATATATTGTGAAAAACTGATACTTAGGTAACCTGATTGCATGCATTTCTAAATTCTGAACAACTCATATACATAAACATTTGCTGTATAGTGAATTGGTATAACATAGTATATATAATAGGTATAACATACAGCAAAATATTTGCTTTTGTATTAAATAAACTAACTACTAGAACTATCTCATCTAGATTTTGAGATAAAGCCCTTTAAGAATGAGGTCACATTGTGGTCCTATCGCTGTAAATTTACAACAAATCCTATTGAATATAAAAATAAATTCTAGATAGTGAGTTAATTTTATTTATTCCTAAATTTCACTCTAGAATCTACACAAATTTTTACATCTTATTTTTTATGGTGATTTCATTATAAAATTTACCTAAAAAATTATTTTACACGTTTACTTCTTTCTAAAATTTTTCCTTCCAGTCTTTTCTTGTTCTTTGGTCATTTAATAAGTAAATTTCATCTCTTCTTTCTCTTTCCGTTTCTCTGCAATACAGTCTTCAATATTCTAGAAATTCCTCTTCTCTACCACATAATCTACATCTCTTTTCTTCTGCTGACTACAAGTACATGTTACTTTCTTCCTCGTTGCCGCATCTAAATCGTGCTATTGTAGTGACATTTATAATAAATATCTTGGAATATGTAGTGTCTGTATATTTTTGTATCGTGGGTTATATTTCGTTTCTTAAATTTTGTTGAATTGTTCTTCTTCTTCTGTTGAACGTTTTATTTATTTCCACAATTCCTGTAGTAATGTGTTTCCGAAACTCTCATATTTTCTTCATACTTAACGACTCTCTTTCCTGTTTCTATTCTTAATTTATCTATTTTCATTTCTTCCAGAGGTATATAGCCAGGAGAAATAAATTCTAATTTTAATCAATATAAATATTTATATATTAGACAAACTTCGAGGAACCAACATTTTTTAAGCAATTTTAAATATCTTTTCTTCTTTTTGAGGTACAGCATAACCTATTTCATTATGTGTCGAATAGTTTCATCATTTATTACGATAGAATTTTTCACTCATTACAAATTTGGCGAATCAGAATGTCTCATTTTCCATTGTTGTGCATTTTAGATAAGTGAATAAACAGGACCATGCTGTTTATTCGCGATTAAATTGAAGCTAGGTTTAAAATGCAAATTTTGGACATTTTGAAGGCATATTTAGCCGGATAATTAGTTGCAGAAGCAAGATATTTATATGTTTGTTACCTTTACTGGTATTCTATGTCTTTAAACATGCTGAATTATTCAATTCAAGCTATTTTTATTTACAAATTTTTGACATTTATTTGACAAATAAAAAGAAAAACAATCAATTTGCTATAGTTACACTACAACAACATAAATTTATGGTGCTTTTTGTTTATGAGTGTACCGATTTATTTATGTGCAAATGTGTCAAAATCAACGTTTTAGTTCAATTTCTTCGGCAAATATTGAAGTTTATGCTATGAATTCATGAAATAATCTTGACATATACCCCTCGGGCTAAAGAATTTTATCGATTAAATTTGATATCTAGTTTATTTAAAAAATTTTGCTTTTATAAAAGTGTTATCGTACATAATAATTTAAGATAAAATCCCTCGACCTTTGGTCTTGGGATTTTTTCAATTTATTATGTACTCAAACACTCTTTAAGCTAAATATTTTGCATAAGCTAGACATGTCAAATTTAATCGATTAAATTCTTAGCACTCGTGATATAACTATTGAATATATCGCATAATACCCTCAGTTATATCTTCAAGCGTTAAAATATTGAAAAACTATGTGTAAAATTTTAAAGTGAACAATAAATTTTCCATATCCCGCAACTTCTATCGCCGAGTTCGACAACATTATAGTTAACTCGTGAATACGTAATATTCCATACAGATACGTGCAAACTCCCGAGAAGTTAGTAAACTTTAAAATTTTTCCGACTTGGCGATTATATTTGTGTATCTATCTCTTCCAGTAGAGGTCCTTGCGCTCAAGCAAGCCTCCACGTCGTGCACTGAACAGGAAAATTGCTTTTAAATTCGACAACGCTCTTACAACACCCGGACATTGCGGACACCACAGCCTCTTGACTTTAGGAGATAAATGGACCTTTGACTGATTTTGAAGGGTGAAGAATGACGATAGCGTAGCGTACAGGTATTCTGCATCGATGTATATGTACAGCGTTTCCCCTGCCGGTAATACAGAGCGCGCGCCAAATTAAAAACACGCACCGACCACAAAGCTGCTCCCGAGGGTCCCATTACGCGTCCCCTTCCGATGGTGGGCCCAGCGCAGCCTATGTCCATTTAGAAAGACTACGTACACGTTGGGAGATTGGGAGGTCATCGTTCTTTTTGGTTTCTTTTACTAATTAGTATTACCATTAATAAAAACAGTGAAGTTGTTGCTAATTCAACAGCATTCATTTATGTTTTGTTTACGTGTATTTCATATTAACAAAAAATATAATTAACGCGAATGCGAGCTTTAATCTCTTTCAGTAAATACCAATCAAATAAAACACAGAAATCGTAACGAGTACATTATATTAATGAAACAAATGAGGCATTAAAATATAATTAGCAAAAAACACATGCGAGTACAAAACCATTATTTTAGGAATTATTAAACGAAAACAAGCTGTGATAGATTTGGATTCTACTGGGAGTAGAAATGAACTGTACTGTAAACGCTGTGCAATTGCAGATCCCTCAATGGACCACTAAACAGTACTGTATTTATGCATTATTTCCTGTAACTGATTATTAAATAAATTAGTTATTTGTATATCAAGGCACTAATAGTATATTACGTACCGTGAACTGTAAGTGATAATTTTTAGGTCGAGAATGTAGTTTGGGATGTCGAGACCCGTAGGGTCGAGATTTCCTAAACATTCGAGACCTACAAAATCACTTACAGTTCGAGGTTAGTAAGTTATTTTTTGCAATACCTGCGTAACTATAAGAAAAAGAAAAATAGGTATCAAAATTAACAGCTGACAGATTGAGGTTAGAAATAAAATTTGAATGATATATATTTACTTACCGTGGACGGTAAGTAAATGATGTAACCATGGAAACCAATTGTGCAATAAAAGTTCCACTTACTGTGTTTAAATTTTGTTATTAATGGGTAACTTACAGTACAGGTATTGTAAAAAGTATAATTAGCCGATGCGAATAAACCATATCAGTAATAAAAGATAATTGAGTGCCGAGTTATATATTAAATTTTTTTCTGAAATAGTTAAATTATTAATTAAAAACAAAAATAACAAAATCTCTTTTAATTAATTAATATCTAGTCTTTAACTAACTAATAATACACATATTATTGTTATAATATTTCAAACGAAATATATTTTTGACACTTCACAATTATTTGACTTATACATGTTAAAAATGTTTTTGTTCTCATTGTAACTGATTATTAAAATATATTATTATTTATAATTAATTTTTTCTCCAAATTAGTAGCATGTACATTTTATATTCCAAATATTTTTGCTAAAATCTTTCATTATAACTTTTTTTTTTGTAATAAATAATTTATTGTTTTGTGTGTCCAGTAAACTTCCTTATCCGGTTTTTCAATTTCATTCCAAATTAACTCAGCTCTTCACATTTTTATGAAACTTATAAATTATAAATTTCGTTTATATATTTTGTCTCTTTTATGAGATATTGCGCACACGGACCTCCAACCATTCAACCATCCATCGATCCTCACACACAGACATAATTAAGAAATTGGTCTTAACGGATTCAGTGGACGTCAAAATATGTATTTCCGTAATCGTCAAAGATTTTTTTCATGATTTCAATACTTCCTTATACTTTGTATAAGAAAGTAAAAATTTAATTTGTCACTAGTGAGTATTTTTTTTATTTATAACAATAATAATAACACACAACACCTTGATAACTACTTCGATTGATATTTTATTTAAAAAATGTAAAGCATATGTCACTGTCAAATAATATTTCTATAATAAATTTTTCATTTATTAGGAGGCTTCGTGTGCTAAAATTTCTCTCGTGGGTAATTCTTTACTTTGCCCACTTGTAAAGTAAATAACTATTATTGTTCTTAATTTCCTTGCACACTTTCTGTGTGAATAAAAACATGAAAAGTTTCTGTATTGATCATTTTAGAACTATGAGGAATAAGAATTTTATAAAGCAAAATAAACGAACTATGAAATCTTATAAAAATATGTAGAGTTTCAATTAAAAAATAAAAAGTTGCATATAATTGCGCGAAAACGGAATACGTGGGCATTTTAATTTAAAATAAACTGTGCTTGAAAAATTTTTAGATAATATTTAAAATAACCAAGTGAAATATAAAATCTAAACTGATGGTATATTTGCTATAAGTATTTTGTGCGATATAGCAGCTACTGCCCTGCAGTTGCAGAGCCAAACGATAATCTGCTATAAGTATCATATAAATCAATATTTTGTTGATTGTATCAGCCATCGTTCTGAAGTTGCAGATCTCTAACTACGAGTAGTATCTAACTGTGCGCTAGATCTGGTAGTATATTTACAAGTACAATTAGTGTAAATGGGAATTACATCTTGAGCTGAGTACCAAATCTACCTAAAATTATGAAACATCATTACGGGGATGTGTTTGATATTTTAAATTTCCACTTCACGAATTTCATCCCCTGAGTCGAACAATGCAAATGCGAGAAAAAACCTCTTGCACGAAATCTCCAGAACAATGGCTCTTTGAAATCTGCTGCAACGCTAAGTAATTAATATTAATGATACAGGTGAAAACAGTTGCCAGACATCTGGCTCGTTCCCACCCGGCTATCTTCGACTCTTTGGGTGGTAAACTAAGGGAATATGGGGTGAAAAACCTGCTAAGAGCAGCAAAAACATCGCCGACAATCTGATGGGAGAGATTTCCCCTATGAAATGGAAACATATTGAGGAAATCTAACTGTTTAAATAAATATAATGCCGAATTTATGCACCCATTTTCATTTTCATTAAATATGTTTTATTTAAATGTATCATTCATGGAACACTACAATATTAAATTAAATAAAAATAAATGCTTGCACCTAAGCATGTCATGTGTCACATTTAAGTCCGTTAATCTTAAATATTGGAATAACAAATACACAAACAGTTACGCGATTTATGCTTTGTAAGCATGGAGTTTTGCAAATAATGATCATGAATACAGGTGCATATAATGTAATTAAATTTCTGTATATCTTTAAATAGAATCAATTTTCTGGACGAATTAGATTGATTAGGGGTAATTAATGCTAATTACTAATTGCATATACTGCATATTTTGGCATTCTTATGCATACTTTTACAAAAGTTGCATTTAATTGCATATTTCAATATTTTTAAGACTTTGTCTAGTGATAAACAATCTGACATTTCTGGTAATGCACATTGACAATTCCCAAATATTGGAGGAGGCCGCAATAAATACAAGAATGCAACAGAAAAAGCAATAAACAATACAATAAGCAAAAAAACGAACCAAAAAACTCTAATATTTCTAGGGAAATCCCTGTAACGGTAACGGTAGGTATTCATTGTGTACACAAATGCTGGTAAAAGTGGGTACAATAAATATAAGACCAAGAATTCTCAGCTGGATATATCTTTTACTTATGTTTCACTTTTTTTTCTTTTTTAGAAAATTTTGAATAATTTGTTATTGCAATTATGTAAATATGTCATAACCTTATAACATCAAGTTTCTAGACTTACTTTATAGGTATGTATATTAATAGTATTTGTTAATTGTGAATCAGGATTAAGACTGTAAGACTGTATTGTGTAATCAAATTTATAATGCATCTATTTTTATTTTTAACTAATAATTTAAGATTTTTTTGCATATTTTGCTGCATATATTGTCGTATTTGTGTATATGTAGTACATATTTCCCAAAAAATCTGTGCATATATATGCGCATATAATTCCGTTTTTTCGTGCATATAATCCGCTCTCTAGTGATCATGGTCATATACAAGTGATTATGTGTTCTATCACATCATTTTATTATTTAAAAATGAAGAAATGAAGACCCAGTTAAGTCGTTCAACAATCAGATTCCGCAGGAACAAATATTTCTTCTATATGAAATCCATGTTACTATGTCATGATCATAAGAGCTTCTTTGTTTTTGAATAAAATTTCTTTTTTATCGGACAGAAAATTGTATTTACTCATTTGTGATAAGTTCTACTTAAGTCAAAAGCAAAGCCAAAAAATTCAATTCTCAATGATTTAAAATAAAACCTTTTCAATCACAAACGTCCAAATTTATTATTTTCATTTAAAAGATAAATGTTGGTTATCTTATAAGTTAAATTACATTACCTTACATTTGATAATACGTATTTATTTTTTAAATTAATTGTTATTTATATATCAAGTTACTGAAGTTTAACTTTTTATCACGAATATGGAATTTATTTTCAGAGGCCTGTAGTACCGAGGAAAATAAACCATTTGTTGTAATTTCACGAGGGCGTAATTGCTTTACATCTCGAATTATGTACTATGCTTTTTCTACGACCACTCAATAATAATTCTAAATTAAAAACAAAATTCAAATAGTTATAATTTTATTATGTATTTTGTAAACTCCAATCCATGAATATTTGGTACACCAATTCGTATCTTTCTTGAGATGTAGTCGGCAAAAGATTATTTGTTGCACTTTTGCACTTTTAGCTTTTCTTTTTATCTCCAGTGGTGTTTTAATAATTGAAATTTTACTGTCGCTTGACATTTATTAGGTAAAATATTAATAAATATAACTAGAGAATAATATTTTATTTAGTAGTACATACATATTTACTTTACTATAAAACACAGATTATAAATATGTACTATAGATTGTAGACTATAAATTATGACCAATCACACATATTACCTAAATGTCAAACAAGTTTTGTTATTGTTTATAATAGTTATTTACTTTACAAGTGGGCAAAGTAAGGAATTACCCACGAGAGAAATTTTAGCTCACGAAGCCGAAGGCTGAGTGAGATAATTTTATCGAGTGGGTAATTCCACTTTGTCCACGTGTGAAGTATAACGTTTTATCCAACACTTCTTAATAAATGAAAAATTTATTAAAGAAATATTATTTGACAGTGACATATGCTTTAAATTTTTAAATTAAAATGTCAATCGAAGTAGTTACCAAGGTGTTGTGTGTTATTATTATTGTTATAAATAAAAAAATACTCACTAGTGGCTTTCCTCAAAATTATACCCACTAGTGGATAATCTGTTACTTTGCTTGTTTAAAATCGCCATAGTTTTAGAGCATTTATTGGGAGGTGTTGGATAAAAATTATTTTTCACTTTATAAAGCTTTTTACCTCCCGCCTACCTCTAGGTAAGGGTGGTATTGTTTTTGGTCAAAAATTGGGTAGTGAGTTTTCAATGAATAAGCACGTTTTAGGGTCCCTACAATACGATTTTACTATTTTCGCGATGATGTCTGTATGTATGTATGTATGCATGTATGTATATGTGTGTGTGTATTTGTGTAGTCTGTGGCAATAATTTCATCTCACATAACTCAAATACCATAATACCAAAATATACAATTTTGTGAATTATTGCTTCTTATAATTAAATGAAGAGCTGATTAGATTTTGGATGAAACTAGTCAACCGGAAGTAGCAGTTTACTAGAAGCCTTTAACAGTTTTTCGTAAAAAACACGGTTAAATTTCCTTCTTCAACAATTTTGTTATTTTGAAAGTTTTTCATTAGATTTAGAGATAATAAAATATAAAGAAATCTTGCATTCCTAGTACATCATGGAAACATTTAAAAATTTTCAATTTTTTACGAAATGTGACACATGTCATTGTGATTGTGAAGCTGTTTTCTTAGTAAATTATATTTCAAAAAATTAAATAAATATACGAAAGAAAATTAAAATTCCCAAATATAAATAGAAAATAAACAAATAAGAAGATATGTTTTTGTATCATCAAGTACTATTTTGTACCGTTTAAGAGTAGTATTGGGCGGGAGGTTATGTGCTGTGCACATCAGATTTTTTCAGGTTGATGACGTGCGTCTTCTCCAAAATCATTTTGAGTATAGTAGTTGTCATAGACATAGGTCTTTTTGCACTACGGTGAACTACATCGATTTCGCATTTAATTTTATTGCAAAGGATTACTAGACACTTGTTTACCAGGGCCTTTTTAATAAGTTGTCGGAATTAAGAAAAACGATTAGAAAACAAACTGCAAACGCGCAGTTTCTCCTGAATGAGATCTCAGCAAACGGAGTCTCAAGGAATAATTGGAACCAAGTCCTCTTTTTCTCCTCTGACACTATTAAATTAGTTTCATTTTACTCCGGACAGGACTGGAATTAAATTATCGCAGGTGATACTAAAGACAATTTGAAGTACAAGAAAGAAAAATCATAAACTAAACGCACATCGATGGCAATTCTTTACGGCAGCGATTGAACGTCGTTCCTGCTTCTCTCACCCTTACAGTGTTGCCAAACCGTCACAGGATACTAGTAGTCTGGCAACGTAGCACGGTACAAATCATTGTCAACAGTTGCTGGTGACGGGAACACATTGTATCAAAGTTATATTTTGAAGTAAATGTACTTAAAGTCACACGAAAGTCAAGTGGTGCCATTGGCGTCGCAGGAATTTTCCATTGGGGCAGGAATATATCTTATAGAATTTCAATTGATTATTTGATGATACACTCAACAGGATATTAACCCTTAGAACATTAGACTATCTATAATACTATATAATAACAATAGTTATTTACTTTACAAGCGGGCAAAGTAAGGGATTACCCACGAGAGAAATTTTAGCACACGAAGTCGAAGGCTGAGTTTGATAATTTTATCGAGTGGGTAATACACATAACCTCCTGCCTAATACTATTAAACGGTACAAAAAAGTATTTGTTGATACTACCTTCTTATTTTTTCTATTTATATTTGAGAAATTTAATTTTATTTCGTAAATTTATTAAATTTTTTGACATATATTACACAAAGAAAACAGCTTCACAATCACAATGACATGTGTCACATTTCGAAGAAAAAATTTAAAATTTTTAAATGTTTCCATGGTGTACTAGGAATGCAAGATTTGTGAAATCTAATTTTTTTATATTTTATTATCTCTAAATCAAATGAAAATTAATAAAATTAGTGTAATCAAAACACATGTAAAATTAAATATTCTACAACTTTCAAAATAACATAAATTGTTGAAAAAGGAAATTTAACCGAGTTTTTCACGAAAAACTGTTAAGGGCTTCAAGTAAACGGCTACTTCCGGTTGACCAATTTTATCCAAAATCTAATCAGCTCTTCATTTAAATATAAGAAGCAAAAAATCACAAAATTGTAATTTTTGGTATTATAGTATATGAGTTATGCGAGACGAAAAATTGCCACAGACTACACACTCAGACATATGCATACATACAGACATCATGGCTAAAATAGTAAAATCTTATTGTAGGGATTCTAAAACGTGCTTATTCTATGAAAACTCACTACCCAATTTTTGAAATTAAAACAATACCTCCCTTACCAAGAGGTAGGCGGGAGGTAAGAAAGTGCGATTTACAATAATTGTGAAGATAATTTTTGTAAAATCCAATTTCTGTTTGTTATAATTTTCTTTTGATAAAACCTCTTTATTAGAATTTATTTTATAATTAATATAAATGGGGTCAATTTTGACCCCACTTGGTTATCCACGTCGGATCATCCGAGGAATAAATTGTAGATAACAAATTTTGATTCCTCAAGGTCTTCTTATCTTATTGCCCCCTAAAAATATATTTTTCCGCCGCTCATGACTCCTAGCGCCCAATACAATCCACCTACATAATGTAATACGTCAGCTATAGTTTCCTGAAAATTGTAACTTAAGTTTCAAGCTAAATTGTAAAGTTTTCAGGATTTCAGTATAACTGGGTATTGTCTAGCATTAAGGGTAATTCAGCAGTACTGCAATTGTGAAATTATTTTATTGTTTGGCTTTGCATTTAATGAAGAATTTCAGTGCCTTAGATTTAGTTGAATTTGAGACATTTATTAGGGCGTATAAAACTTGTATTTTATGGCTATTGTTTAGCTCTGCAATTGCAGTTCTTGGACGTGCTAAAATATGTGTATTACTCACTGCTATCTGCATGATGATATAACCGGTGATTTTTTTTAGAAGTTTGTTTTTCCAATTGGCAACACTTTTTCCAGCCAATTTGACAGCTGACAGTTGTTTTGTACTCAGTTTGATTTGCCATCTCACAGTAAATAAACTTACACCAGAACCAAGGGAAACATTGATTAGAACTATGCTTGCAAATTGTAGAAATTTATAATGAAAATTTTAATCAGCAACCAGTTTAATTTTTTAATCAAAATCTTCACCTTTGGGGTGAAGAAAATCTATAAGCCATTATTGATACGACGTTACATAAACAAGAAGTCACTGTTGAGTGTACTTTACAGGCTGTTGGAATCATTGGTCCATTCTTCTTCAAAAAACATACCGACTAGAACGTTACAGTCAATGGAGACAGCTATAGAACCATGATTACTGACTTTTTAGTTCCCCAATTGAATGGCATTAATGTGGAAGAGCGATGGTTTCAACAAGACATCACAACATGTCACACAGTGCTCGACTCAATTGATTTATTGAATGACACTTTCTATGAGTGCATAATATCACGCAGTAAACCTATAGATTGGCCTCCAAGATCTTGTGATTTAACACGTGTGGATCATTTTCTGCGGAGATATTTGAAGTCGCCAATAAACTTGAAACGATTGACGACGTGGAAGCCAACATTCGACACGGTATTGCTGATATACGGCCCCAGCTGCTTCGAAAAGTAATAAAAAATTAGACTTTCAGATGGCGCTTAATTCGAGTCAGTCAAGGCGTTCATCTTTTTGAAATCATGTTCAAACCCAAATGGTTAAAATTATCTTTCCGAAAAAGCTAATACCATGACCATTGCCACGATTTTAATGTTTTTTTATTTTATACTGGTTACTTTGTAACATTTTTCGGACTATTTATCGTACCAAAAGTGAAGCTTTAAAGTCCTAGAACTTTTTCGTAAAATTTGAATTTTTAATTTATTTAATATTTATTAACAAATACTTATTGTTACAGAAATTATTATTAAGCCAACTTATATAATAGTTATTTATGTATCAAGGCATTGAAGTTTAATTTTTTATCACGAACATGGAATTTAGTTGCCGAGGCCCGTAATGCCGAAGAAAATAAACCATGTGAGTGATAAAAAAAAACTTCAGTGCCGAGGTACATATTAAGTTTTATTTGAGATCTAAAATTCGAACAAACTGTAAAAAAATACAATATAGGTTAAGTTTATACATCTGTTAGTTGTCAATTGAAACTGACAGTCAGTGTTGCCAACCTCGAGAAGTTAAGTTATCGTAAATAACACCCAAAATTATGTGTTTTATCCTCAATTTCGTCATCGGAATTAATTAGTTAATTCTTGCAAATTCTGTTTCATGTTACGCCCAAATTTACTATGGTACGTCAATATATCTGCCAAAATTATCCTAATTGTACAATAATTATTTAACGGTTGCCAACACTGCTTTGCTCAAAATCGTCGTATAATAGGTCACTTTAGTGACGATTCCTGAGCTTTTAATGACGATTTTTGAGCACTTTATTAATAAGCTCATATTTCTATGAATTTTTTATAATTTCTGTTAATAAATACTATAATTTAACAACTTTAGTAACCAATATGAAATATAATTTTGTATGTACCTCGAACGAAAAGTGACTTTAAGGTCCTCGGAGTAATTTCGTCCTTGGCTACCGCCTGTACCTTAAAGTTTCACTTTTCGTTCTAGATACATAAATAACTATTATTTCATTTTCAATTTCTATACCTTAAAAAAAACACTCTTTAGTTATTTACTTAGGGTTATGATTAAATATTCTGACGTTTTTTAACACTACCATAGTTGATTTTAACGTATACTTGAGTTAATCTATTCCTAATATCTGTAAGGCAGCCCTAGAATCTTTCCTCCATAATAGGCGATGGTTTCTTCCAGACACGCAATGGCATAAGTTTGAGAATATACGCAGGTGCAACATGAGTATCGACTGGCCTGTTAAAATATTTAAGCGTGGTTACCGTATTTTATTGTGTATCTATACGTTTCCTAGAACACGTATGTGCAATTTCAGTAGTTGGAGGGAAGTATGTCTGGGGAGTAATATCATATTGATTCAATGACAGTTTGTTTTATTTGGTGGCTGTATATTTTATGCGATATTGGCGTTTTAGACGAATTGACAATGTTATGAGACCTTATTTGAAGATCGTTGACTGTGACTATGAAAATATTGTAATTACACTGATAAAAATGTTTTCTTGGAACAAACAGGTTCCTCTTAAATGAAGAGAAAAATTGATTTGAATAGGGCTAATCCGATTTCGTTTTCATTGAAAATTTTTGCAGGTTTAATAAATATTCTTGTATGAAAATTAATTTAGTTTTGAAAGAACATATCCAAGTATTCAACTGAGACTAATTATGGGGATGAAGTAGTTTGAATAGGAGCAGTTTTAATTCAAAATCATATTTATTTTTACATACATACATAACATCACGCTAAGTCCAACTTAGTGGGGTAGCACCAACCCAGAAACACAGTCAACCAACAATCAATCTCCTCCAAACATTCCTAACCTGACACCACTTTCGCCTCGTCCACATTCATACATGCTCATTTATTCTTCACACTCGGAATCATTCGTTCACGCAACAAACCATCAATCATACCCAACCAGTTATTCCTCGGACGCCCGCGCAATCGGTCACCTACAATCTCACCCACATATATTAGTTTCACCAACCTTTCATTCGACATTCGCTCAACATGTCCAAACCACCTCAATTGACTCACTCCCACTTTTTTAACAACATTCTTCTCAATCTCACACTCATCATACACCAATGTATTCCGTATACGATCACGTTATTTTATTGTATCTTTAATAACATGGAAGTTATTCAATGTAGCTGTTACATCCTGTATACAAAATATCAAAATTTTGAGTTTAGCAGTGAAACTATTAAAATCGTATTCTAGGGAACCTAAAACGTGCTCATCCACTGGAAATTCACTACCGAATTTTTAGCATGATTCCTATATTTCCCTAACAGGATGTGACGGCAGGGAAATAGTAATTATTTTGGATAAAATCAATTACACTGGAATACCCCATTATATAAATATTCGATTTTGATTATCTTTATAGGTTTCAAATATATGCTTGATAGAATCTGAAATCACGAAATTTATGACTCCTTTTAATTATATCTTACTTAAATTGTTGTTATTCCACAAAAAACTCGTAAACTTATCTTATAATTACAGTCTAAGACAGCCCTGTAAGGCACATGGAGTGATCTGGCGTTTCCCGACACAGTTAGCTTATTGGCTAATCTCAGCCAGCGCCAACAAATTCTTAACAAAGTGCCTGACCACCCACCGATCCTTTGAGATGGGCCTCTCTGATTAGATCCCGCCGGATATTGCTTGCGTCACGACATTTTCCGGAGTGAACCTTCGTTTTGTATGGACAAACTCGCGACATGTGTCGGCTGGCCCTTTTTAAATTACTAGACTGCGACTCCGACCCGAAGCGCTCTGTTCCGAGACTTCGAGGGTGATGGAAGACCAAGGACTTTGCATTGTGAGGTGGCTTGTATTTCGATAGTTTATGAACTATACTTAATCATTACAAACAATATTTGATGTGGATAGCACATCGTCTTCTGCTAGGGTTGCACCTATCAGGGCTTGATTTGGAGACTCGGGTTTCAGACCTGATCTACGGACTCCGGGGTAATGCAGAAAATCTGCGTGTTATGATTTTTGAAATTTTATTTTAAATTTTTTAAGAAATAATAATTATTTATGTATTAAGACACTGAAGTTTAATTTTTTATAATAAATATGGAATGTAGTTGCCGAGGCCCGTAGTTGCCGAGGCCCGTAGGGCCGAGGAAAATAAACCATGTGAGTGATAAAGAGGAACTTCAATGTCGAGGTACATATTAAGTTTTATTTGAAATCTAAAATTCGAAAAACTGTAAAAAAATTACAATAACGGTTAAGTTTATACATCTGTCAGTTGTCAATTGAAACTGACAGTCAGTTTTGCCAACCTTGAACAGTGAAGTTATCGTAAATAACACTCAAAATTATGTTTTTTATCCTCAATTTCGTCATCGGAATAAATTAGTTAATTCTTCTTGCAAATTTTGTTTCATGTTACGTCCAATTTTACTACAGTACGTGAATATATTTGGCAAAATTATTCTACTTGTACAATAATTATTTAACGGTTGCCAACACTGGGTTGCTCAAAATCGTCGTATAATGGGTTACTTTAGTGACGATTTCTGAGGTTTAAATGACGATTTTTGAGCACTTTAGTGCCGATTTCAAATAAATATGGTTTTTCTATGCTTGGTTATGGCTGCGGACTTTGTGCCGTTCAAATGCTAGTTACTCTATTGTGATGATTTTTTTTATGATGTTATTAGCAGTGTAGTCTAATGCCCGGTTGCTCCAACCTTAGTTAAATTTTAAACTTGGTTTAAATAAATAAAAGTGTATCTAATTATTGACATCAATGTTAATTACTCCATATGACATATAACTTCAATTTGCTTTTAATTATTCAAACCAAGTTTAAAATTTAACTATCGTTGGTACAACCGGGCATAACTGAAATAAATTTTATTAGTGACAACTTTGTTATACGTACTCCTCTTGACATCCAGGCTTTCCAATTTGTATTTCGCGCCATAAACGTTTGTAATCTTCAAACACTTCAGCACAGTTGCACTTGCGCAGTATATACAGGGTGAGTTTTTTAAAGCAGCCAATCAGTTTTGCTGACTACCTAACTAATAACTTTAAAGAAAATAGTTATTTACATACCAAATGCGAGAACGCTTGATTCCCGGATGAGTGTTTGGCGGCGCTCGCATGCTCGCGCCGCCATAGAACGAATCCGGGAACCGAGTTTACGCAAGAGGTTTGTACAATATTTTTTGTACAAAAAGTGTAAAACTAATAACAGTCCATGCAAAGATATGAAGTTCTTCAAGTAGTTATTTTGATAATTGTCAAAGTTGCACTATAAATATAAACACACAAATTAATTTGTCTAATATATTAGTAAACAATTAAAATATTTATAATATTGCCGTATTCACTTGTAAATTTATTACATTTTTATTTATATTGAGATATCTAACATTACATTTGTAGGTTATGTATTTTACAGCTGTCATATCGGGCAGATTTTATTGCCAACATTGGTAACCAAATGCACTAAATTTGTTATTTTTAAATTCAATTTCATTCTTATTCCATCATTGTTTAGATTAATATTATGTAAAGGAATGTTTGAAATACTATATTGCTTTATTATAAATATAATTTATTAATAAACGCTTTAGAAATAGGAATGGGAAATGAACATTTCGGACGTTGCTTAGACAACGCTAAACAACACATTTCAATGTATGAGTACAAAAAATAAATATACAGGCTTATATAGCAAGGAGGGGGCATAATGGTACTACAATACGTCATATATCTGTAAAGTGTCACTTTTATGCCTAGACTGTAAAATTATTTTAAATAGCAACCGTTATACAAACGCATATTAACTGTCAACAAATGCATAGCAACCGTTCAACAAATACATGGCAACGCAAATTGACAGCGATAACCTTCAAAATATGTATACAAAATAATCACTACATTAATATTAATTTTAAATCGACAAAAAATAACTATTTTACCGATTAACATTAAAGATGATACTTCACGGACTGCTAACAGTCTGTAAAGTGTCACTTTTATGTTTAGGCTGTAAAAATATTTTGCATAACAACCGCTTAAAAAATGCACAGCAATCGTCAATAAATACATAGCAACCGTTCAACACAAGCATGGTAACGAAATTTGACAGCGATAATCTTCAAAATATCTAGATAAAATAATCACTAAATTAATATTAATTCCAAATCGGCAAAAAAATTATGTGTTCAACTCGGCATCAAACACAGATTTATAGCTTCGGCAGCCTCTGCTGTAAATCTGGTATTTTGGTGCCTAGTTAAACAAATAACTATTTTCTACAATCGTTGCACAATATCAACATTGTTATTCCATTTTTGGTTAGGAAATGTTCAAAATTGTCGCTCTAGGGCAACAAAACAAAAATAAATTAGGTAAAAGAAGTAAATGATGCATTGGATTATTCTGGTAATAACCTTGCTATTGCAAATACAGTTGGCATATACGTACATACACTTCAACTTAATCACCATAAACGTATTCACTCTGTAGACTTTATGTCAAATGTACTCCATGTGTCAAATTATGATTTCTTTGAAAATTTTTAATTTGTTCATAAACGTTGTCATGATTACGGTGACATGGGTAACTACAATTTTACTGAATTGTTATAGGCGTGACCAAAGATAATTTAAAAAAATAATTTTTTTCTACAGCTTGACATTGTTCAACGATTGTAGAAAAAATATTGTGTGTATCTCGTCGGATAGAGCTTGTTCGGTGCACTTGTCGAGTTGTTGATCTCGGCTTCGCCTCGATCAACAATTTCTCGCCGCGTGCAACAAACAATGCTCTATCCGCACTTGATACACAAATAACTATTAACTGACAATTAAATTTCTTTATAATACGGGGCATTAATGTGCTTATTTTATTTACAATCCCAATCTCCATGGAAAACCGAAAAAATGCTGAATATCGTTCGACAGTCCAGTCATCTATGCTTTATAAACAAAATTTTCAGTAATGATTTAGACATTTCCAAAATTCCTCCTTTTGTGTTTTCCTGTAAATCCCGTATAATTCTCTCTTACTATGTGATTTGCCCCGTGCGTCCCTACAGTTTGTCCCTCCAGGGCATGCCAGTTAAATTCTTGTGTTTTTCGGACCAATAAGTGTAGTTTTTGCGGGTAGACATTTGTTCGTGTTTCTGTGATAAAATGTGGCATCAAAATCAGGATTTCCGAACTTCTTGTGGTAGTGGAGAAGACGGCAGTTTCACCAGCAGCAGTGGCTACAATGAAGAGATGAACATGTATGAGATGAATCATTATGAACAGGTACTCATCATCTTGATCCGTAGTTACAGATCCTTGAATAAATACCGCGTGTTATCCGTGATTTCTCAGATTTAAAACGTCTTAGTTTTGTGTTAATTTTATTATTACTATTTCGAAAATGATTGAAATGTCAAATGTCATTTAAAAACAAAATTTCTCTGACTTCTCCCCCATCCCCCACTTGCACATTTGAGGGTTGATTTTTGACGGAAAATATACACAGACCAATATTACCACCCGCCTACCTTTGAGTAAAGGAGGTATTGTTTTTGGTCAAATAATTGGGTAGTGGGTTTTCAGTACAATACGACTTTACTAATTTCGCTATGATGTCTGTATGGATGTGTGGGTGTGTGGTCTGTGCACTCATAAAAATAACTCCTTGTTTCAAGAAACCTTTCAGTTTTCCTTTTTGTATGCTTTCGTTGAAGAAAATTTTATTTTTTACATAATGATTAGGTTCATTTCTAAAATATATTAATTACGAATTTAAATTTTATTTATCTTCTTTTTTGTGCATTGAAAGAAAATGAATATATTTTAAATTCTGTTTTTAAAAATAATGATAAGGAAGTCGTTTTAGTAACGAGTCTCAGTTGAAAAATGTATTAAGTTTTCAATGAGAACGAAATTAGATTGGCACTATTCAAATCAAGTTTTCTCTTCATTTAAGAGGTATATGTTTGTTATATGGGGTATCAGTGGCAACATATCGGACTGTGGATCGTTAGATCCTCAGTTCGAATCCCACTTCCGACAGTTGCCAATTTAAATTTACCTCTGTGGTTCCCCCTCCACTAACAACTTTGGGGGCTATGACTTGACGGCTGGTAACCGCATTTCATACGCCAAAATATATCACTTACTGAGATCTGCGTAAGCAGAGTGCCACACCCGCAATGGGTAAAAGGCGTGATGATATATTTATTTATTTTATGTTTGTTACAAGAAAACATTTTTATCAGTGTGCTGATTTATTCGTCTTGCATAACTCAAATACTATAATACCAAAAAAATAAATTTTTTTGTATTTAAGCTTCTTATATTTATATGAAGAGTTGATTAGATTTTCGATAAAATTGGTCAACTGGAAGTAGAAGTTCACTAGAAGCCCTTAACAGTTTTCCGTGTAAACAATATGTTATTTTGAAAAATGAAGAATATTAAATTTTACATGTGTTTAGATTACACTAATTTTATTAATTTTCATTAGATTTAGAGATAATAAAATATAAAGATATATATTGATTTATGTATTTTTTAGTTGATGATGACTTGTATAAAGTCGAAACGTCCAAAATAAAGATATTAAAATCTTATATATCTATTTGTTGTTCCTGAGGTCTACCATTTTAACTTAATTCAAAATATAAAGAAATTCAATTTCATTAATCGTGCATTCCATTTACACTATGGAAACACTTAAAAATTTAAATTTTTTACGAAATGTGACACAGGACATTGTGATTCTGAAGTTGTTTTCTTAGGGTAGGTACGTAGGTATTTCCAAACTCAGGTAACTAGAGAATAAATTTATCAATAGAATAAACAAAAAATATCGCATCAAAATCGTAGCTTAAATAACGCTTCTAGCTCTCATCTTTTGAAGCAATACTTTTTGTTTATTCCATTGATTATTTTTTGACGTTTCTCTAAACCAATAATAGTTATTTACTTTACAAGTGGGCAAAGTAAGGAATTACCCACGAGAGAAATTTTAGCTCACGAAGCCGAAGGCTGAGTGTGATAATTTTATCGAGCGGGTAATTCCACTTTGTCCACGTGTGAAGTATAACGTTTTATCCAACACTTCTTAATAAATGAAAAATTTATTAAAGAAATATTATTTAACAGTGACATATGCTTTAAATTTTTAAATTAAAATGTCAATCGAAGTAGTTACCAAGGAGTTGTGTGTTATTATTATTGGTATAAATAAAAAAATACTCACTAGTGGCTTTCCTCAAAATTATACCCACTAGTGGATAATCTGTTACTTTGCTTGTTTAAAATCGCCATAGTTATAGAGCATTTATTGAGAGGTGTTGGATAAAATGCTTTATTGTATGTCACGTGTCTGCATTTTAACCAATCCTGTCATTATTATACTGAGAATAATGCTCTTGTGATTATTCTCGGCAATATTCTCTGTAGCTTCTATGTTTTTGTTGACAGATGACAGATGTCAGATAGTTATCATCAACACAAGTAAAAATGAGCAAAATGATAGATTTAGTGGCGTGCCTGATGATGAAATCAAAAAATAATCTAATTAAATATAACTCGAGAGTTCGATAAATTAGAAAATAATTCTCCAGTATCTTTCTCAAACTTGTCGCCATTTGGCAATAGCCACTCAAGCTTTACGGGCTTTCGTGGCTATTCCCTGGCAACAAGTTTTCGAAAGATCTGTCAAATTATTTTCAATTTATTCTCACCCTCTTGTTATATTATTACTGATAAATTTATTCTATAGTTTATCTGATGTTGGAAATACCGTAGTGAAATATGCGAAAGAAAATTAAATTTCTCAAATATAAATTGACAATAAATAAATAAGAAGGTATTTGATGATACAGAATCATGTAAAACATAACACTAATTACCGTATTATAATTGACAGTGTCAGAAATATATTTCATAAAATGCAAATAATATAAAAACAAATAATAATAATATAGGTACTCGTATTGGAAAGGTGTTGTTACTTTTTACAATGATTTCTGAACTAAAATACATTGTTTGTTAAAACAGCATACAGCGGGAGGTTATGTGCTGGACACAACAGATTTTTCAATAAACAATAGTTTTTTCATTATATTTCCTGTAGTCAATTGTGCTTGGCCGAGCTATACCAATATATCAATCGAATTGATTGATCATGCCTAGATCTGAATCATGCGCAGTCCACCTTCGTGTACAATTTGGTAATTAAAATGGAGTGTTAATTGTCATTGTGGTGTGATTTTGATACATGTGTTATTTATTGTAATAGTGCTTGTATTAACTTAAAAATAATACAAAGTAGTTTTTCGTGTTATACATTTAGTGGATGAAGGTTCAAGAATGATGTTTGAAGACATGTTCATCAAATGTGAGGTATGTTATGTTACAATTACATATTTTGTTGTAACTTGGGACATTTTTATTTATGTCTAATGCTGTCTATACACCTCATGCTTTCTTGAAGAGGTGCAGAACGTGTTGTTGAGGGAAGGGGGGTTAAGATTAACATAAATACTTCCACCAGTGGAGAGTCAAATAAATACGAATCTACCTTCCCCGCGTTTCTTCATATTCAGCGCCGATGCTCTAGCTCTGGTATTCTCATATCAGCTGGATATGACGAAGGCTTGGAGGAGTAGTTTAATCAAGACGCCGAAGCACTCGCTGCGTCATTAGCTCGCGGTTAGTGCAGGAAAGGACACGGGCATCTGATCGGCAGATATGAGCTAGATTGTTTATTACAGACTGTTTAGGTTGTGAAGATGAAGGTATTAAAATTATGATTGCAGAGGATATTATAGTACTACAACTTTACTGGCTTGTAAATCGCGTGCTAGTAGAGATATTTGAATTCGGCAAGATGCATGATATTCTCCATATTTTAAACAATAAGTAACTAAGTTTTTGTTGTATATAAACGAAAAATTGAATAATGAGAGTAAGATAAATAAATGCTCTGGTCCATAATTTTAGTGGCTTGTTATAAATATAATTATAATAATATTTCTTTATTGACTCAAGTCAACGACGAGGTTCAGCCTTAGGCTGTTTTTCCACCTAACCGATACATTGAGACATATTACAATATTGAAAGTCAACACATACCTATATATAAATAAATAAATATATCATCACGCCTTTTACCCATTAAGGGTGTGGCACTCTGCTTACGCAGATCTCGGTAGGTGATATATTTTTGCGTATGAAATGCGGTTACCAGCCGTCAAGTCATAGCCCCCAAAGTTGTTAGTGGAGGGGGAACCACAGGGGTAAATTTAAATTGGCAACTGTCGGTACTGGGATTCGAACTGAGGATCTCACGATCCACAGTCCGATAAGTTACCACTGAGCTATTTACATATACATAATATAAAGAAATATTTTGAAACATAAATTAAAGATAATGTCAGGAACAAAAAAATTATTTATCAAATGTGAATACAATTATGGGATGCATTTACAAAAATATGTTATGAACAACAATTATTACGATAAAACGTTTACATTAGTTTTAAATGAATTAACAGACAGAGATTTCAAATGAGAAGGAACATTATTATAAAGGGTTGGAGCTAAATATGAGAAAGAACATTTGAATTTAGATTTTTTAAATATCAAATGACTAATAATATCTTGAAAGGAAGATAACAAAATAGACAGCTTTCTCTCTTCTTTCGCCTAAATTCAGTGATCTATTGGTCGCAGGCTAATACAGATATTCAAATGCAGTAAATAGTTATTTACTTTACAAGTGGGCAAAGTAAGGAATTACCCACGAGAGAATTTTTAGCACACTAAGCCAAAGGCTGAGTTTGATAATTTTATCGAGTGGTAATTCCACTTTGTCCACGTGTGAAGTATAACGTTTTATCCAACACCTTTTAATAAATGAAAAATGTATTAAAGAAATATTATTTGACAGTGACATATTTTTAAATTAAAATGTCATTCGAAGTAGTTACCAAGGTGTTGTGTATGTTATTATTATTGTTATAAACAAAAAAATATTCACTACTGACTTTCCTCAAAATTATACCCACTAGTGGGTGATCTGGTACTTTCCTTGTTTAAAATCCCCATAGTTATAGAGCATTTATTGAGATTTTCTCTCGTGGGTAATTCCTTACTTTGCCCACTTGTAAAGTAAATAATTATCTATGCGCCAAGAAGTATATTGTTTTCTAAAGTATAACAATAATATATTCAATTTCTATCTTAATCAAATGGCAAATAATATTTTGGGAGTAAAATAAATAAATATATATAATTAAATGCTCCTCAAAATGAATAACTGTTTAAATATGACTAGCACACGGTTACCAGCCGTCAAATCATGACGAAACAACCAAACTAGAGATGTTTTACTAGTTAAGTTATTATAAGACCAGTATCGAAGACCAACGAGAGTTTTATTGCAGAAAAATTAGATAAAATAGAAACTTCTTAACTACATTAAAGTTATATCTACGGATCAATGAAGTTAACTTAATTTACCAGTAACTAAATTTTAGTTCCCCCAATCGATTTATCGTTATAAACTTGTTATTATCCAATGGGTAAACAGCTTCATGGTGGTTTACAAACAAGTAATATAAGACAGAAAATATGTTGTAGATTGGGATCTGACATGTAGCGATATGCCATCTAGCGGATTATTTTCGAACACAAAGTAGAGTGGAGATTTCGTTAGAAATACATTAAGTCAAATGGGAATAACGATTTTTGAGATAAAAATGACCGAAATTGTAGTTAAACATCGCGCAAAATCGAAAAATAAATTGTACTGTGCAGTAAAAGTGTGTATTAATAAGTCCCGTAAAAATCTGGACGTTATATTATATTATTTTTCGAAGCTGGACAAATGTTTTATTTATAAAGTAAACCAATTTGGAGTGCGAAAAAACCTTGGAAAAAACTAACAAAACTAAACAATATAAATGCGTTTACAATAATTAATATGCTCTGAATATTTTGAACCAGACGGTTATGTACATCTAAGTAAGTAAAATGTTAGGTTATAATACGAATTTGATCCAAAACCTTTTCACTTTGTATTTAACTAAGTTCATAAATTAAATTAAATCTATATTCAACGTTAACGTCCCTTATATTTGTTCATTTTTAGTTATTTGTTTATTTAGTTGATTTAGATTAAAAAACGTACAACTAACCTATAACAGTACAACGTAGCAATGCAGTTTTTGCATTTTTCACCCAAAACCAGCCATGCAGGAACAAACAACACTCATCACTTGTTCATCTCCTGCAGTTTTCCTATTAATTTGATGGGGATCACCTCGTAAATTCGACGTTGACATACACTACACCCACAGCCACTGTCACTTTCATTTAATTTTTTCCCGGATTTAATCAATTGTCAAGTATATAAAATGCGTTCAGTTCATAGATTTAATAATATATATGGATGGAGCATTTGCTATGCTTTTAATACAGTAATCTGTAACCAACATAATAAAGAGATAGTCATACCTAAAATTACGCAGTTGTAGAAGAACAGCACATTTTCATGCCACCCGTCACGTGGTATGAATGTGCTATTCTTCTCCCACTGCGTAATTTTAGATATGACTAACTCTCTCTTACATTTGTCAAACTCCTGTATTCGAAAATCAAGAAAATGTTTCCGTTCTAACCTAAAAGTGACATATTTACCTGTCAAATGAAACACTGTCCATTTTGTAAAATTATATGCACAACCGGATTTTACCATATTTCATATATTTAAATATGACATAAATAATTGACAAAATTATAAATTAGTGACAAAAGCTCGCACAAAAATCTATCAAAACAGTATTCTACTCACACGTCAAACGTCAAACCAACTTCTTGTCATCTTGAGATGAAAGTCACGTGACGGATGGAGTTTCATCTCTCTATCTCTAGCAGTCTGTGCTGGTTACAGTCTATCTTTGTCTATACTCCTTCCATACATATTATTAGTTCTATGGTTCAGCCTCTTTAAAATTTAGTTTGCAGTATCTGTTGTATCGCATTCGCAAATATTATTAATCGTGAGACTAATTTTTACTTTCTTATACAAAGTATGAGGTAGCATTCTAATCACGAAAAAAATCGTTGAGATTTTTGCAGAAATACATATTTTGACGTCCACTGAATCTGTTAAGACCAATCTCTCAATGATGTCTGTGTGTGAGGATGGATGGATGGATGGATGTCCGTGTGCGCAATATCTCATGAACGAGACAAGACATGTAAACGAAACTTGGAATTTATAAGTTTAATGAAAAAATGAAGAGCTGAGTTGATTTTGAATAAAATTGAAAAACCGGAAGAGGAAATTTACTGGAAACACAAAACAATAAAATCAATTTATTTCAAAAATAGAATCAGGTGTAAGAAAAAGTTTCAAATGAAAGATTTTAGCAAATATATTTAGATTATAAAATGTTATTTGCACTTTTCTTATACATGCTTTTAATAATTGTGAAAAACTAAATTACATATTTACGAATACATTTCTATAATATTAGTAACAATGGGAACAAAAACTAAAATATTTTTAATATCTATATCAAATATGTCAAACGTGTCAAATAATTGTGAAGTGTCAAAAATATGTGTCGTGTGAAATATTATAAAAATAATATTTACACTATTAGTTAGTAAGTTTTGAAGACTAGATATTAATTAATTTCTATTCTAAAATAAATTCATAGTTACAATGAGGACAAAAAATTAAACAGGTTTAACATCTATATTTCAAATAATTGTCAAAATGAAGACATACGTGTTCAGTTGGTTTTATTTGTATAAGAAAGTAGTGTGGTGCCCACACCAGATTTTTTATATTTTATACTCGAGAAGTACTAATGTAACATTCGAATCTTCACCCTAATTGACGCCATCTTGTTTAGGCCACGCCCCCATGTCAGATCCCAATATTTTCTGTAATATTACGTCGCGCTTATGAATTTTTGCATTATTGGAATCATTCTCCAAATATCTGAGACCTTTCTTTCCCAGTTCCTCGTTTTGCTGGTATTTCACCAATTTCAAGCGATGCTCATCGTAGGATATTTTAATTAAGTTGTCTGAATGAACCCGAATGTATGTCCTTAATAATCCCGATGCTTTTCTGTAAGCGATTTTCGATTCCCTTGATCTTATTTTCATTCGTTCCGCGGCAATATTTCGTTATGAAGCTTATGACGTAGAAAGAACCCTGCTCTGAGCAGAAGTAGGTGTTTACAACAGTCCTTGTTGCCTGTACTAATTCCGGACGTTGTTGCAGGTTCCAGAGTTCCAGGACGAGCCAGGCCCTGGATCTACCGGAATCGGAGTGGGCGCTTACGCACTCGCACGGTAAGTCGTAATTGCTTTTGTTTCTAACGCGCCGCGTCTCTCTGTTGTACTTATAATAGAAGAACAGTGTATTAGAAGAGATACATATTAGTCCAAGAGCCGGCTGCAAAAAACCTGGCCGATCGAGTAACAGAATAAAATGTTTTTAAACTGTTAGTACTCATAGCGATCATAATAAAAATCACTGTATGCCTGGGCAGAAGTTGTGCACAAGATTTATATAGGAGTAGAATTAAAATGTGGAACATAGGGATTTCAATGCATTTTTTTTTATATTGCTGTAAATTTTAACCTATTAACTTTACAGCAAAAGTGTAAATACAAATGTTGTTCAGAATTTAAAAATGTATGCAATAAGCCCCATTTTGTTACCTTAATATGGGTATTTCGCGATTTATCAGTCAAATTAAAATCAATAATTTATTAGGTAAATTGTAACAGCCATGGAAAATCAAACAAAATCTAAAAATATTTCATATCTTATATCTTTATTATATTTATAATAATAATAATAACACTTTATTGTGACCAAAAGGCGAGGTTCAGCCAAGGCTGATCTTCCACCTAACCATACATATTTACAGAATATGATATGCCAAATGAACTATATAAACAAAACACTAATCCCGATGAAACACAAACTCTAATTCTAAATAACAATTTTTATAACGTGAAAAATAATATGATACAAATAATGTGAAAAAATAATACTGTTCCTGAACTAATTGCTTAATAACACTTGTCAGAGATTTCAAATCGTTCGGTATACTATTATACAGATATGGTGCAAGATAAGAAAAAGCGCCCTTAAATTTAGATTTTCTATAAGAAGGAATAATAAATAGATCTTTCATTCGTAGCGTATAATTGTATTGTTTGATTATTAATTTGTCGAACAAATAATGTGGGGTACCAGTTTTTATAATTTTATGATTATATATTTTATTTCAAATTTGGGAAAACAGATTTACATTTATTTATTACATTGTTGCATTATTTCCTGTGGAAATTTCATAGATGATTGTAATGATATAATGGCGTATTTTAGAGTTCACATCATTCCATTTATTTCTGTTAAAAAAATAAATAAATCTTAACCTGATGTGGAAATGTCAAATATTTTTCGTGTTTGTCTAGTTTTCCATGGCCGTGTTACAATTTTTTTCTAATAAAAATTAATTTTAATCTGATTGATATATCGTGAAATACTAATATTTAGGTAACCAAATTGCCCTTATTGTATGCATTTTAAAATTCTGAACAACTTTTGTATTGACACTGTAAAGTAAATAGGTAAAAATTTACAGCAACATCAAAAAAATTGCTTTGAAAACCCAATGTTCCACTTTTCAATTATACACCCATATAAATCTTGTGTACAACTTGAGCCAAGGCAAACCGTGATTTTTGTTATAATCGCTGTGAGTACTAACAGTTTAAAAACATTTTATTCTGATATTCAATCGGCCAGGTTTTTTGCAGCCGGCTCTCGCTCTATATGTCTTTAGGTTTAAATGATGAATGGTTTTAGATTGAATATAATAATCAAAACATCTTGAAATATTGTACGAAATCTATGAAATTATATTAAAATTATAATTTATGGTGCAATTCTAAGCATAATCGTAAGGCTCGTAAGGTGTTCTCGTAAGACTCGTAACAGTTTACGAATCAAAGAGCAATTCTGTGCAAAACTATTGCTTACGATCACTCGTAAATATCTTACGATTTCTCGAAAATTTTACGTTGAGATGGTAACTGGACGTAACATTACGGTTTTGATTTTTCTCTCTAATTATTGCTCAATTTTGTCAATAAAATGAATGAAAATATAAATATTTGGAAGATTGCACTTCTTCTTGTTGAATATAACAGGTAATGCATAACAAAAATATGTTAATTATACGTCAAGAAAAATTACCTTATTACATATTTTAAAAATTACTTGCGTCTCTTGCGCAGACACAGATATAAAAGATTTGGTAAACCCATTTGACATTACTATTGCAAATTTCTAACAAATATTTAGATTGGATCAGTAATGGACAATCAATTTTATTTGTAATATAGAACCATTTTATAATCCATCAAATTCAAGAATTCCATTGCATATTATAGTATTCCATTTATATTTAAATATATCGGGTGATTAAATAAAAATGGCATCAAATACTGCCAAGACAAATTTTTCGTATGTCATAATTGACAATGACACATGTCACCGATTGTTCATGGATGATTGTAGACGATGGGGATGTAAATGAAGATCTTGTTTCATAATTCGCAGACAATATTATTTTTCTTAAAAATTGTAATGAAAACTCATCACATGGTTGTATTTGATAAGTAAATAAATAAAAAAAAAAACAACTGTCATATTCAATATTCAGACACTGTATTAGCAATGAAGTTAGACACTGACCGTAAAATATGACGTCAATCGTAAAGCTAAATCTGTAACGTTCGTCGATACAGTTTTCTGCATATAATTGCATTTATCGTAAATCTGTAACTTGACTTGTTACGATTGTCTCGTACACTACGGTTTTACGGTTTTACGATTAAATATAAAAATTGCTTAGAATTGCACCATTAGTTTTTGAACCACCAAATCTGCAACGATTTTAGAAGAAATACTTCGGATAAAAGTTTTAGGGTCGCTTCTTCTATATAAAGTTAAATTCTTGGTTAGTTAACTTTAAGTTGTTCAATAGCTGGTTAAGGTTGCCTTCTAATAAAGTCCAATCGTAATTACATTTCTTTGATTGAATATAAACTAATGGTGGTATTCTGAGCGTTTCCATAACTTCTATAAGTGTTAGCTTAAGGACTTATAGATCTTAAATATTATGTGGTATTCTGAGGGCATCTATAGCTTATAGGTTTATCTTAAATATCTTAAGATATCTTAAAAAGTTACGGTTACTGTTCAGTTTGTCATAACTTGTCATAGAAATAATAAATAGCTTGCAAATGGATAATAATAAGCAACTTTTTAATTGTTCTCAGTTTGGCACTTAATAATTTTTACCTAGTGTGAGCTTTATGGTATTTAATACAAAGGCGTAATCTCCTTTCCATGTATTGTAAATATGCCACATGTTGCTCTTTCATCGTATTTTTTGTTCGTTTTCTTTTGCTGTAAAATCATTTTATTATAATGTGAATCAACAGAAATATATAAAGGACAAATAATAATAAATTAATATAATAAAATTATTTTATATTTTTATTATAATCTGAATCAAAAGAAATATATAAAATGACAAATAATAATAATATCTTACCTCATTTTTAATTGTAATCAATACAAACCACACAAACAATTTTGACATATATCGTTTTGTCGACTTTTGATAACTGTCATTTGACAATGAATCAGTGTACTTAACCCCAGAAAAATAAATACTGTTTATTTGCAAATAAGAATTTAAAAAACTGTTTTTTTTTTTTAGTTATTTTAGTACTATAAATTCGTTTTTAATAAAAAATATCATTAAATAATATAGCTGTAAATAAAATATTATCCCTATTTTATAAGTATCAAACGTAGATACATGTTTTGTTTTCCAAAGAGTGGCAGTATTGGTTTTAAGATATCTTAATTCGTAGTTATAGAAATCAAAAGTTATAGACTTGCGCCCAGAATACCGATTTATGAAAATCTATTAGACTTCGACATATAGATTTCTCTTAAGCTATAGATCTTAAAAGTTATAGATTTTTAAGATAATGCTCAGAATCCCATGATAAGTCTAGAAACTTGATATTATTAGATTATGACATATTTACATAATTACAATAACAAATTATTCAAAATTTTCTAAATAAAAAGTCAAACATAAGTAAAAGATATATCCAGCTGAGAATTCTCGGTCTTATATTCATTGGAACCACTTTTACCAGCATTCGTGTATACACTGAATACCTACCGTTACCGTTACCTAGAAATATTAGAGTTTATTAGCTTGTGTATTTGCTTATTGTATTGTTAGATTTTTCCATTGTATTCTTTTATTTATTGCGGCCTCCTCCAATATTTGGGAATTATCAATGTGCATTACCAGAAATTTCAGATTGTTTATCACTAGATATGGTATTAAAAATATTGAAATGTGCAATTATATGCAACTTTTGTAAAAATATGCATAAGAATGCCAAAATATGCAATATATGCAATTAGTAATTTGCATTAAATTAACTCTGATTAATGTAATTCTTCGAGAAAATTGTTTTTTCTTCAAACGTCATAAAAGTACGTTGTTATGTATTTGTATTGAACAAGCAGAAGTTCAATATTGTCGCCGCCGGCGTAAAAGTGTATCCTTGGCAACACATTTACGCCGGCGGCGGACAAAGTAAAATATTATGAAAAATAGTTAGGTTGTAATTCAATAATTTGACAGTTAAAAATGAAACAAATAAACAAAATTAACAAAACAGCATATTCTTCGGCAACTTGAAATGCTAGAGAAGACAGAATATTTTTTGAAGTTTTGAGCATTTTATAATATTTTAATTTTATTTTCTATGTTTGAAGAAAAAATAGCATGTGTTATTCGGAGTAAATGTGTCTTTGGGTGCTTCGCATGTAATTGTCCGACTCGCTTCGCTCTTCGTTCAAACTTACATGCTCAGCACACAAAGTATCACATTTACTCCTAATGACACAATATACTATTATATAAAATTATACAAAAATTAAAATATATGCACTTTGCTTATAATCCGCTCTCTATAGATAACTAAATGGGCCTTATTGTATGCATTTTTAAATTCTGAACTACTTTTGTAATTTCCCATCCGTTATAAAATGAAAATTAATGAGTAAAAAGACATAAATAAATATAAAAAAATAACATTAAAACTTCTTTACGGCATATTTCAATTCTGCACCCGGTATATGCGAGAGGCAAAAAGCAAAAAAGTTACTATGTTTCCTACAAGTGGAATCAGATACATAAATTCTGGAGGCACCCGGATTACTCTCTAGGTTACAGATGTCTTAACCGGCGGACCGAAAAATGAACCAGATAGCACTGAAGCGTTACTTGAAACAACTACAGAATAATGTATCTCGCACTTGGTACCAAGAGGTAACTAACATACGAAAAGGTTTTACATGATTGAATGAATAACCAAGGGTAGCGTAGTCGCTGGCCACCACGGAATATTTAACTCGATTCTGAAGAGTATTAAAGAGTACTTCATTACATGATAAAGTTTTTTTTTTTTTTAATTCAGCAAACAGAGAATTTGAGTTAGTAAAAATGGAATAAAAATTCACTAAGAAAAGTTGTTACTCTTACTGTGTTAATCAATAAATTTAACTAAAAAATATAATAATTACTATGTATAACTGAAAACTTCAGTCGTATTTAATGATTTTTTCACTTATTACAAATTTGACCAATCAGAATGTCTCATTTTCCATTGTTGGACACCATGCTGTTTAATCGCGATTAAATTGAAGGTAGCTTTTATATGCAAATTTTGAACATTTTGAAGGCATATTTAGCCGGATAATTATGTATAGAAGCAAGATACTTTCATGTTTTTTACTTTTATTGGTATTCTATATCTTCAAACATGCTGAATTATTCAATTCAAGCTAAGGTGCTTTTTGTTTATGTGTGTACCGATTTATTTATGTGAAAATATGTCAAAACCAACGTTTTAGTACAATTTCTTCGGTAAGTATCAAAGTTTATGCTATGAATTCATGAAATAATCTTGAATTGAATCGATTAAATTTGATGTCTAGCTTATTTATAAAATTTTGCTTTTAAAAAAAGTGTTATCGTACATAATAATTTAACATAATATCCCTCGACCTACGGTTTCGGGAATTTTTCAAATTATTATGTACTCAAACACTTTATAATCAAAGTTTTTTGCATACCTTTTATCTTCTTAACTGACTCTATATATTCTTATACAAAGTATGAGGAAGTATTGGAATCATGAAAAAAATCGCTGACGAGATTTTTGCGGAAATATATATTTTGACGGCCACTGAATCAGTTAAAACCAATTTCCCAATGATGTCTGTGTATGAGGATAGATGGATGAATGGATGTCCGTGTGCGCAATATCTCTTGAATGAGACGGGATATGTAAACGAAACTTGGAATTTAAAAGTTTCATGAAAATATGAAGAGCTGAGTTGATTTTGAATGAAACTGGAAAACCGGAAGAGGAAGTTTACTAAGCATACAAAACAATAAATTCCATTTATTTCAAAAATAGAATCAGCTGTGAGAAAAAGTTTCAGACGGAAGAAGTTGCAAGAATATTTGGAATATAAAATATTATTTGCATTTTTCTAATTTTGAGAAAAACTAAATTATATATTTAATAATGTATTTCAATAATTTTAGTTACACTGGGAACAAATACAAAAATAGTTTTAATATCTATGTGTCAAACGTGTCAAAAATATGTGACGTTTGAAATATAATAAAAGCAATATTTGTATTATTAGTTGGAATGTTTTAAAGACTAGAGATTAATTAGCACTTTTTAAAAATAAAATCATACTTACGATGAAAAGAAAAAATTAAATAAATTTAACATTACTGTAAGTCCAAAAATTGTCAAAATGAAGTCAAAGGGAAGGAACAAGTCATACATGTTCAGTTGGTTATATATGTATAATAAAGTAGTGTGGTGCCCACACCAGATTTTTATGTTATATTTACCCAGAAATTATAATGCTAGATTTTTTCCAGATGTCCTTGATTAAAACGAATTATCTCTTCATTTTCTTGGGTTCCACATTTATAATTTATTACCACAAGAAATTAAAACAGTAAACTCTTTCAATTGTTTTAAAAATAACTTTTCCTTGTTCTAAATTGTTTTTATAATTTAATAGTTATTTACTTTACAAGTGGGCACAGTAAGGAATTACCCACGAGAGAAATTTTAGCACACGCAGCCGAAGGCTGAGTGTGATAATTTTATCGAATGGGTAATTCCACTTTGCCCACGTGTGAAGTATAACGTTTTATCCAACACCTCTTATTAAATGCATAATTTATAAAATAAATATTATTTGACAGTGACATATGATTTAAATTTTTAAATTAAAATGTCAATCGAAGTAGTTACCAAGGTGTTGTGTGTTATTATTGTTAAAAATAAAAAAATACTCCCTAGTGGCTTTCCTCAAAATTATACCCACTAGTGGATAATCTGTTACTTTGCTTGTTTAAAATCGCCATAGTTATAGAGCATTTATTGAGAGGTGTTGGATAAACGAATATTATGCATATTGTAAATAATTTTCTGTAATTTTTTTGACTTGTTCTCAATGTTCTCAATGTCTCGCAATGTCTCTAGAAATAAACGTGATTATTATTTAGTGTGATAATTATTTTATTTTAAGAAGGAACTCTAGGAAACAAAATATAAAAAATTGGGAATGCATATGCTGTATTTATTTGGTCATCATCATACAATTATTATAATTGTATAGCATTGCTGTTACTGCCCCAACTAACCATTTCCCGTGGACCATTACCATAGCCGCCAACACCAGCGCCACCACCGCGACCACGGCCGCGTCCACGTCCACCTCCACGCCCCCTTCCTGGAGGATCAAATAGAAATGCATGTTATTCTTTACATGACACTTAAATAGTTATTTATGTATTAAGTGCGGATAAAGCATTGTTTGTTGCACGCGGCGAGAAATTGTTGATCGAGGCGAGGCCGAGATCAACAACTCGACAAGTGCACCGAACAAGCTCTATCCGACGAGATACACACAATATTTTTTCTACAATCGTTGAACAATGTCAAGCTGTAGAAAAAAATTAATTTTCAAAATTATCTTTGGTCACGCCTGTAACAATTCAGTAAAATTGTAGTTACCCATGTCACCGTAATCATGACAACGTTTATGAACAAAATAAACATTTTCAAAGAAATCATAATTTGACACATGGAGTACATTTGACATATGGAGTACATTTGACATAAAGTCTACAGAGGGAATACGTTTATGGTGATTAAGTTGAAGTGTATGTACGTATATGCCAACTGTATTTGCAATAGCAAGGTTATTACCAGAAAAATCCAATGCATCATTTACTTCTTTTACCTAATTTATTTTTGTTTTGTTTTTGTCGCGCTAGTGCGACAATATGTCACTTTGTCGCCCTGGAGCGACAATTTTGAACATTTCCTAACCAAAAATGGAATAACAATGTCGATATTGTGCAACGATTGTAGAAAAAGTAGTTTTGCAATACCTGTACTGTAAGTTACCCATTAATAACAAAATTTAAACACAGTAACTGGAACTTTTATTGCACAATTGGTTTTCATGGTTACATTATTTACTTACCGTCCACGGTGGATGTTAAGTGAAACTTACCGTTCGTGGTGGATGGTAAGTAAATATATATCATTCAAATTTTATTTTTAACCTCGATCTGACAGCTGTGAATTTTGATACCTATTTTTTTTTTCTTATATTTACGCAGGTAATGCAAAAAATAACTTACTAACCTCGAACTGTAAGTGATTTTTTAGGTCTCGAATGTTTAGGAAAACTCGACCCTACGGGTCTCAACATTCCAAACTACATTCTCAACCTAAAAACTATCACTTACAGTTCCCGGTACGTAATATACTATTACGCAGGTATTGCAAAAAAATGTCTTACTAACTAACCTCGAACTGAAAGTGATTTTGTAGGTCTCGAATGTTTAGGAAATCTCGACCCTACGGGTCTCGACATCCCAAACTACATTTTCAACCTAAAAACTATCACTTACAGTTCCCGGTACGTAATATACTATTACACAGGTATTGCAAAAAATAACTTACTAACCTCGAACTGTAAGTGATTTTTTAGGTGTCGAATGTTTAGGAAATCTCGACCCTACGGGTCTCGACATCACAAACTACATTCTCGACCTAAAAACTATCACTTACAGTTCACGGTACGTAATATACTATTACGCAGGTATTGCAAAAAAATGTCTTATTAACTAACCTCGAACTGTAAGTGATTTTTTAGGTCTCGAATGTTTAGGAAATCTCGACCCTACGGGTCTCGACATTCCAAACTACATTCTCAACCTAAAAACTATCACTTACAGTTCCCGGTACGTAATATGCTATTACGCAGGTATTGCAAAAAAATGTCTTACTAACTAACCTCGAACTGAAAGTGATTTTGTAGGTCTCGAATGTTTAGGAAATCTCGACCCTACGGGTCTCGACATCCCAAACTACATTTTCAACCTAAAAACTATCACTTACAGTTCCCGGTACGTAATATACTATTACACAGGTATTGCAAAAAATAACTTACTAACCTCGAACTGTAAGTGATTTTTTAGGTGTCGAATGTTTAGGAAATCTCGACCCTACGGGTCTCGACATCACAAACTACATTCTCGACCTAAAAACTATCACTTACAGTTCACGGTACGTAATATACTATTACGCAGGTATTGCAAAAAAATGTCTTATTAACTAACCTCGAACTGTAAGTGATTTTGTAGGTCTCGAATGTTTAGGAAATCGCGACCCTACGGGTCTCGACATCCCAAACTACATTCTCGACCTAAAAACTATTACTTACAGTTCACGGTACGTAATACATTATTGGTTTTCAAATATTTGATTATATAGTTAAAAACTTACCGTATCTTCCACGAAATGAGTCCCTCATCCCCTCGTTTAATGTACCTTGTATTCCTCCCTGAACCCCACTGTTGTGGCTACCTTGTATTCCTCCTTGCGAGCCTCCGTCAAACTCGCCACCGTTCACGCCAGATTGTACTCCGGTATTTATATCGTGATGATGGTAACCGTATCTAACAAAAATATTTATTGATTGTTACATAGCCAAAGGAGTGATTTTTTTCTCTTACCTGCGTACGGGCCCATCGTCTGTATCATCTGACTGTCCAAGAGCTAAACATTAAATGCAAAGCTACTAGTGCGAACTATCAAAGAGAAATATGTAAATAATTGTTTGATTACTCACCAAGCCCGTAGACGGCAACGATCACCGATAACAATATGAAGATCTTCATGTTGCTGAAGTTTTTGAAACTGTAGCTCAAGATATGGAAGTTTGCATTTTTATAATAAAATATTGGGTAATTTTTACTAAAATCCGTGGCTTGTTCATCAAGAGGAACAATGAACAATTATAAAATTGTAAATTGCATCAAATTAAAAATTAGTACATTTTAATGCGATGCTAATATAGAGTTGTATTATACAGGCGTAAAATTATACTACTGCCGAATTCATGCAGCCATTTTCATTTACATTTAATTTAAATTTATTTTAATTTAAAAAATAAATACGTTATCAAATGTAAGTATCCATACAATCATTTAATTTATGTTTTTATTTTCATTTAATTTAATTTATAATATAACCAACATTTATCTTTTAAATGAAAATAATAAATTTTGACGTTAGTAATTGTAATAGTTATTTATGTATCAAGGCACTGAAATTCAATTTTTTATAACGAATATAAAATTTAGTTGCCGAGGCCCGTAGGGCTGAGGAAAATAAACCATGTGAGTGATAAAAAGGAACTTCAGTGCCGAGGTACATATTAAGTTTTATTTTATCAGTATAATACTGTTCCCATTGGTTGAATTTTCAAATGTTTTGCATTTCGATCGGTTAAAAACTGGTCGTGGGAAATTATCAGCTATAATATTCTTAGGTCATTGATAATTCGAAATAATTTTATCACAGTTACCGAAAGAACGTTGCTTGGTAACCGCCCGACGCCGCAGGCGGAGAGCTGTTACCTTCAAGCAACGTTCTTGAGGTAGTTGTGATCAATTTATGAATATTTATCAATGGTCGAGGGATATTCGATGAGTAATTTTTTTGCGATAATTATTATTATTTTCATTCACATACTGTGAAAAAGGACATTTTGAAATAAACAAATCTAATATTGAATTAACTGTCAACCGACTGTCAACCGACTGTCAACAACTGTTACTGTTAGCAACAAGTGATAATTTCCAGGGGAAATTATCAGTTTAATTGAGATCTGATTGGTTACTTTTGCACATGTGATCAGTATTTTCCATGAACAAATAACTATGAACATTTTAATTAATTTGAAATATCCGAATATCGCAAATACCGTTTTTCTGCGATAATTTGTAAAATTGATGTTTAGTTGTTAGATTTAAGTTTGTTAAATTTGCAAAAAGAAAACGTTATTATGGCTAACTTCTCATTTAATATAGTGATCCTAATTCATGAATAAAACTTTGGGGTTTTTTATTATATCGTAGATAAAATATTCTACGATACACGTACGTAAAGCGTCTTTAGTCACTTAGAAGTCTTAAATAGACCCATTCGTGACTAAAGTCTAGCTTTACGTGTATCGTAAATAACTATCATTACACTACTCCCCCATCTAAATGTAGTTTAAAATATGTCATATAGTCGTGATAATCATTGGCAGGCTCTCGCATCAATCAAACCGCTGCTGTTCGCGTATAGAGCCTTCGGTCAGCGATAATCGATCGAGTTCGATCCGTCTCTCCCTACATTATTTAGAAATCTCCCGACGAACTAATGAAGTTTCGTCGCCGCTTCAGTGGTTGTCCTAATCGGATTAAGAGCCGGCCGAACACATAAGGCTTTGCGAGGTGTAGGTAGATGTGTACGGTTACAAAAACGCAAAATTAGTTAGTGTTCTCATGGCGGGAGTCTTGTCTCACTGCACCTGTCTCGAAGATTAAGTACGCAGTTAATGCAGTGCGCGTTAATTGTCTTAAACCGCTAATCTAGCATCTGCCTCGTGCTAAGTCGTTCGGCGCCCTCACTGCAGCGCTGGCGTTTCCTCCCGAGAGGGAACTTAAAACTTGAGGCGAACTCACTCGCGCGAGTTGACGGCGAGCAGTCAAACACCTACTGCGTTCACATTGCTGCCTCCGGGAAGAGGAATGGGGTATTACTGTAACGTACACTAATAATTAGTGGGGTATAGGGCGAGGAAAATATAAAGTGGACGACGTTTCGACGCATTGTATGTGGCCATTTTCAAGTCTTGATTTATGTAAAAGTTAACTTATTACATGATATTAAAATTAATCTAGCAATGAAACAAATAGTCATTGCGTATGATTTGTGGAGTCAATGACAACTGAAACGATTGGTCTTTTTACCTTCCTCCACATATCTGTAAGGGAGGTATCTACAGTATGTCCCATTTAAGGTAAGAATGCATTGCGTTCTCGAGAACTGTAAGAGATACGAGGTTGGTTAAATTAGACGAAAGTTGCCTCTTTAATAGGGCAGTTCAAATAAGTATTTGTTTTTTCAATTGAATGCATAGATTATGGATGGCAAACCTGAGTACTAGCTCGTGGGTCACTAAAGCCTATTTGCACCAGAGTTAAGTTGAAAAAATTTTAACTGATTATTTTTTGACGTTTCTTTAAATTAATGAAATGCTTTATTGTATGTCACGTGTCTGCGTTTTAACCAATCATGTCATTATTATACAGAGAATAATGCTCTTGTGATTATTCCCTGCAATATTCTCTGTAGCTATTTTGTTTTTGTTGACAGATGTCAGATAGTTATCATCGACACAAGTAAAAATGAGCAAAAAAGATAGATTTAGTGACGTGCCTGATGATGAAATCAAAAAATAATCTAATTATATATAACTCGAGAGTTCGATAAATTAGAAAATAATTCTCTAGTATCTTTCTCAAACATGTCGCCATTTGGCAATAGCCACTCAAGCCCTACAGGATTTCGTGGCTATTACCTGGCAACAAATTTTCGAAAGATCTGTCAAATTATTTTCAATTAAATCTCACTCTCTTGTTATATTATTAATGAATATTTTTAAAACTAAACATCTTTAAAATTCAATTGGCTTAACGGGCGCGGTTTGACGATTTAAAATTTTTTATTGGGGTTAAAAATTCTTCAGCGTTTGGTTCAAATGGGAATAAGTGTTTGAATGAAAGCAATCGTGGGACAGTTAAAAAGTTTGGGTGGGTCAGTGTCTGACCCACGGGTCATAGGTTCGGCATCACAAGAATCAAGATATCCTCTTGATCTTGTCGTGGTCTTATCTTAAAAGTCCAAAACAAGAAGTATTCTCCATTTCCCAAGACAAGACAAGAAAATATCATCAAGAATCAAGTTTTCGTGCTATGAAAGAAATCCTGATATCTTGATAATCAATTTTTGCCTTCCATATTTATAATTAAAATATGTAAATTTAAATCTATGACTATGATTGTCAAAACAGATATTTTACCGAACTATCTATCCCATTAACTAGCATATATTTTATTTTATTAAATTCTATTATACATGGTTTTATATTCTTGCATTTGGGTGCATCGTTTTGTAATATTTATCACGCTAATTTTGAAGAAATCTCTCACTTTTTCATTAGATCGAGAGGGAGAAATATTATTGTTGGATAAAACCGATTCCGATTTTTGGAAATTGGAAAAAGGTGGATCAAGTTAAGTTTAGCTAGATTCTGTTAGATTGGTTTCATCACTATTCGAGTAATTCTGATTTATATTTATTTTAATATTCATTGTTTTAAATAAAAGGCATAGACTATCGAAGTGCAACGGGACGCGACCAACTTTTAAGAAACATTTAACTAAAAGGAAAGGACATGAGTAGAGCGATCGGATTGGATAAAGTGATTGAAAAGGGGGATTCCCCTAAATATCAAGAATCAAGAAATATCAAGAATTCTTGCAACAAGACAAGAAATACGTTGACAAGAAATGAACAAGACAAGAAACTTTTAATTTCTTGTCTTGCAAATCAAGCCTAAGACAAGATATGGTGACCAAGACAGGATTTATTGTCTTGATGAAACACTATAAAGCATAGGTCGCTTGATATTGACTAAAATGTAAATATAGCGATTCTTTTTCCGCTAATAAATTTGTTATATGACATAATACGAGATTCTGGTTTGCACTTTCTTATGACATTTTTTAATGATGAATTTGTAGAAGTAGTTAAATTTTTCTTTGTATTTTAACATTTACTAGTTACTGGTATCAACTTTTATTTTTCATATGGAGATCATAGAAAGTTATGACATTTTTTAATATTTTTTATTTGCTTTACAACGATATAAAACACTAATAAAATATTTTTATAATAAATGGAAAAATTAACGAAATTTGTTATTTATAATAAAATTTATTTGAAAAAAAATGAATCCTAGGTTGTTTTCAAAGAAAATAACAATTTTAGGAAAATCAAAAATAATTTACGAAAACTGTGCAATAAATATTTTATTAATTGGCTTTTTTGTTCCAAGCACTTTTGCGCTTTTTATTCTGTTATTTTTCTTCTATAACTTAACCCTCTATTGCATACTGTTCCCGAACGGGAACATAAAATTAAAAAAATTTTTTTTCTTTTCTTATGCAGTTTACATTCATGGCAATCATGTTGTAACATTTGGGAACATTATATACACTTTGTCAATTGCCAATTAGGTCATTCCTCCCTATGTGACCAACATAAAAAAAAAATTTTAACTGGAAATAGGATAATTACAGAAACTGAGATATAAAATATAAAATTAGAAGGAAGCAGCTTATTACCTGCTGATATATTCCAGTTAAATACACCTTTACAAAATTTCCAAAAATTTTTTTTATCTGATGTTTTCCTAGAAGGGGTTGTTTATCAAACAATTTTGTATAGTACACAAAGACGACCCAATAGACCAAAGATTTATTGTAAGGTGAATTTGTTCATAATGTTTCCAATAGTGAATAAAACTTTAATTTTTTTTATTTTTGGAAAAAAATTTATGTAACTAATTTAAAATATATGAATATTTCTTTTGTAAAAAATAATGTTTTTGAGCCCTTATTTAAAAGAAATAATAATTCATGCAATAGAGGGTTAATATTCTTGGCCTAATCTGATTCGCAATTCTCACTGTAGCATTTTGTTGTACATTTTCATTATAATAATCCTAAATAAAATGTTTAGTATCTAATAAAATCTATAAAAAAAATCTAATTGTGTTAAATCCTCCAAATAAAACATTTAAATATTGTACGGTGACCTGTGAATTGTGAGCAGAAGCTCCGCCCTGCTGAAACCACGTTTTTTGTATTTGATGAATGTATCCAAAATACCTGCAATATCATTTTGTACGTGTTTAAATATCCAGGACCATTTAAAATTTATTTAACTGTAAATGGCCAATTAGTTGATTTCCTTTGAAACTAAATTTAACTTGATGGCAAGATTCTATTATTTATTATTAAATGTTTCCATAGCAGACAACGATTCACATTTTTGTATTTCAATTTTATTATAAATAACAAATTTCGTTAATATTTCTATTAATTATAAAACTTTATTATTACTGTTTTATATCGTTGTAAAGCAAAAAAATATCTATTCGAAAATGTCATGGCTTACTATGACCTCTCTATGAAAAGTTGATACCAGTAACTCGTAAATGTTAAGTATACAAAATTTAGAGTACTTCTGCAAATTCACCATTAAAAAATATCAAAAGAAAGTGCAAACCAGAATCTCGTATGATGTCATATAACATACAAGTTATCAGCAAAAAAGAAAATCAGTAAATTTATGTTTAAATTACCCTGTTAAAGAGGCAACTTTCGTCTAACCAACCTCGTATCTCTTACGGTTCTCGAGATACCAATGCATTCGTAAATGGGACACACTGTATATGAAAATTTGTCGATTGCAAGGCTCAAATCAAGGATCCTATAATCCACAATTCCTGGAAAAATATTGTTTATAATTCGAGCGCAAATTATTTATGTCACAAAACATAACAGTACGCTCTACACATACAAACAGCTATTATGTATGCACCTAAATAAGTATCAAGGCATCAAAGCAATGCGATCAGCGGCCAGTTCATCCAATCCAAACCCTAGTCCACAATGTAAACAGTTCCGCCGCGCGTACCTGGCCCAAGATTTACAGAAGCGCGGTAGATTTATTACCAGCGCAGACAATACAACGCAGTCAAGCTTCGAGACTCCAAGTTCGCTGCTACTCTGTTGCGTGGAGCGTCGGGATGGGACGCTGGTTGTGGGCGTTGGATTCTGGATGCTTTAATTAAACAAGTTACCGCTTTAGGGCGATGAGTTTGTTAAGAGGAGATGAATGGATCCGAAGACAATTGTATCATGATTTTTATGAAAAACCGAAAACAACATGTACGAAACAAAATGCAGAAAAAAAATTCAAATAAATATTGTTTTCTATATGAAGTGGTTATTTCTGACAAGTTTGTGACAATTTCACTGCGCCTGCGAAAAGTGTAAACAAGTTAACCCTGTATTGCATGAATTATTTTTTTTTTTAAATAAGGGCTCAAAAACATTATTTTTTACAAAAGAAATATTCATATATTTAAAATAAGTGTTACATAAATTTTTTTCCAAAAATAAAAAAAAATATTTTTTTCAAGTTTTGTTCACTATTGGGAACATTATGAACAAATTCAACTTACAATAGAACTTTGGTCTATTGGGTCGTCTTCGCGTACTATACAAAATTATTTGATAAACAACCCCTTCTAAGAAAACATCACATAAAAAAAAATTTTGGAAATTTTGTAAATGTGTATTTAGCTGTAATATATCAGCAGGTAATAAGCTGCTTCCTTGAAATTTTACATCTCAGTTTCTGTAATTATCCTTTTTCCACTTCAAATTTTTTTTTATGTTGGTCGAATTGGGAGGAATGACCTAATTGGAAATTGACAAAGTGTATATAATGTTCCCAAATGTTACAACATGATTGCCATGAATGTAAACTGCATAAGAAAAGAAAAGAAAAATTTTAAATTTTATGTCCCCGATCGGGAACAGTATGCAATAGAGGGTTAAATTTGAAACATAGACTGGAACGGCCAATGGAATGAAGCGCATGTTCATGCTGATTTTTTGTTTTGACAGCTAACCATAAATATAAATATAAATAAAGAAATTCATATATTTTTCGCTATAAAAAAGAAATGAAGCTTATGTTTCAAAGTTAACTTGCTTACATTTTTCGCAGGTGCAGTAAAATTGTCACAAACTTGTCAGATATGACCACTTGGAAAAAACCTATTAATTATTATTCTACATCTTTTTGAATATAATAAAATTTGCTTTAACTTATTTATTTACTGAAATATTCTGGAAAAACTTACAAGTAGAAAAATGACAACATCAAAATACACAATGACAACTGTCAGACGAGCGTTGCTTGGTGATCCACATGAAGTCTTTAAATACAGTGAATTATGGATTTCTGGCTCTGTGATTGGTGGAGAAGAGTGAATTATGAATCATAATGTCGCTGAAAAATTGAAATAATGGGGATATATTTATACAGGGGTAGAAAAAAATATTTTTTTCACGACCGGGAGAGAAACGTGGCTTCTATGATACCAAAATTATGACAGAAACAGCGAGAGGTTTGTGGACTTTCTCTCCCGTAGTGAGGAAAAGTGCTAAAATATTTTGAAAAATGAACAAAATTAAACAAATTAAAGGTACTATCATATGATATTACAATTCCAATAATTTTTAAATACATCAAAACCAACATATTGAAGTCGTAAAAAAATAGTATACATGTACACCGTAAGAGAGAAGTGTATTTTTTTTCTTGTCGAATTGTAGTCCTCGCCTACGGTTCGTGCTTCAATTTACTCCGCGGGAAAAATCATACACTCTCTACCTTAATGTGTAATATACTATTATAAAATAATCGTTTGGTAGAAGTTACAGAAATAATATATTATCTACCATTTTTATTTGAAGTATTATTTTATAAAATAATTCTAGGACATTGTACAGCACCAAAATAGAAGCTCATTGTTTTTAACACACCTAAAACCAAAGCTCGTGGTACCAGCAAATATTTATTAGGAAAGTTTTAATAAGGTCAAGAAAAATTAAACAAGAAAATATACATGACATTTCATAAAACAGTTGTAGAATTATCTATTTTTTTAACAAAAAGAAATTGTCTCTCAAATTCGCCATAATATCATTACAATCTTCTACGAAATAACAACAGAAAATAATAGGACAATATGTAATAAATCTAATCAGTTTTCTGAAATGTCAAATATTTTTCGTTTTTGTGTAACTTTCTATGGACGTATTACAGTTTTTATAACAGATACTAATTTCTATTTATCTTGAAATACTAATATTTATGTAATCAAATACGAATTATTACATGAATTTTTTAAATAACAATCGAGTCCATTATTTTGCTGGTAAAATTTATTCTCAAGATTGTTGCTTTTAGGTAACATTTCTTGACAAATATAATGACAAAAACCCTCGCCTCCGGCTCGTGATTTTGATCATGTCATTCGTCTTGAAATGTTACTAAGCCACAATCTTTCGAAATGCAAATTTTATTGAAAAAAGTTTCAAATTCAAATTGTAGCCAATATTATTCTGTCTTTTATAATATGACAATAGTTACTTGTATCACAAGGTTGAAAACTGCTATTTTGAGAGTGCGAGTTTATTTTGATAGGACGAGCCGTAGGCGAGTCCTACAAATACGAGCACTCGCAAAATAGTTTCCAACCGAGGGATACACAAGATTTTTCGCGCCAACATTTATGTAAATTTAATAAATAAATTTAATTTATTACTCATTTTCTTAATGACAGGGAATTTTATTATGTTGCTAACTTCACAATATTTGAATGTCAATTATATTTATTTTCCAATATCATAACCAAAAATATCTACAAATTTTTATTTGGATTTTACACTACAAATTCAATTATAATTATTTACAAATATGTTTAAAATCCATAAATATTCTGTTTTCTTGTATTGCAAATACTCAATTGTAGATATATTGCCATAATATTTTTATGTCAATGAAATACTTTGACATTTCTAGCGTCAGACGTTAGCTAAAATTAGTGAAGTGATGCCAACATATAATCATAAAAAGTTAGCAATTTTTGTCGAACTAGTACGACAAAAATATGATTTCCGACCGCTTAAGATAATTGTATCAATATCGGACGGCGGCGCGAAAAATATACTGTAACTCAATTCTTTACTGAGATATTAACAAAAAATCTGAAAGACCTTCAAGAAAACTACCACATAACATCTAAATATTAAATAGAGCGAAAAAGTGGTACAGTTGATCTGCAATTGCATTGCGAGCTGGGGGTGAATTAAACGCGCTATAAATATATCTCGTGTAACAGTTCGACGTCCTCCGGCAGCAGGAGACCGCAACAAAGAGAAACCGGAGTCCCCGGAAAAACGCTCCGCTCTAGCACTGATTTAACAACGTTGATAAATGGCCCTCTCTGCAGCGTTTAACCTCTCTCCTCTCCGCTCTAAACTGTGTCGTCTGGCTCGCTCTCGAGGCGCATGCGCCCTCGCGGAAAACTTAAACGAGAGCAGATTATGATTATGACGCACTAAAACTTTTCTTTTCAACAAAAATAAAAGAAAGAGCGCAGAGATATTTTTCCCTAAGGCGGCTTTGTTTTCCCTCTGGTGACACTAGTTCTCGGGCCGCGAGGTGACGTCAGGAATTTTCCGCTTCATTGGGGTGTTTGCCGCACTAGTTAATTAGGTGCCAGTGCTTGGTGAAGATTATTTTATGCTGCAGTACTTTGCCGAACTCGAATTCAACTGTTTCTCTTTACGCTCTGACAGATAGTTTATATTCTACCAGCTGTCACAAAACAGTGATGGTATACACTGTATACTGTATACCAGTACGCGAGCCATAGTTGTTAATTGACACATTTTTGTTACTTATAATTTTTTTCTGAAAATTTAAAAACAATAATAAAACAAAATTAACTAAGTACTACATTTATTTCTTAATACTAGACGAATTATATCAAAAATTAAACTGTAAATCTCCCCTTTTTCTTTATATCCTAATTTAAAATTTTTGTATTTGAAACTATTTATTTATTATTTCTTTTCACCCCTACTGTATACTACAGTATCGAATAAATAAAAACATAGAGTTATGACATACTTACCCTGCCTACTTTTGTGCATGTAATCATAGGTTTAATCTCCTGAAACCGGTAATGGTATATTCTACAACAAGTAATAGAATGGCATATATTCCACATAAGCAAAAAGTTTGTAGCCCGAGCCAAAGGCGAGAACTACGGTTTGCGAGCGTGGAATATATGCCATTCCGGTACATGTTGTAGACTAATTTTTTTATAACAAGATTTTGGAAATTATAAAAAAAATACAAAAACAAAACTGTTGAAAACATCAAACTCAAATAAATAAAATTAAAACAAAGAGACGTAACCATAGAAACCGAACCAAGATACTTCAAGTGTTGTAGAATAGTATATTCTACAATAAGTAATGGAATGTCACATATTCCACACGAGCAAAAAGTTTGAAGTCCGGGCCGAAGACGAGGGCTACGGTTTGCGAGTGTAGGATATGCCATTCCGTTACATGTTGTAGACTATACTTTCTATAACAAGGTTTTAGAAATTATACAAAAAAATACAAATATAAAACTGTTGAAAACGTCAAACTCAAAAAATTAAATTAAAACAAACAGACGTAACCATAGTTACTGAATCAAGATACTTCATATATCGCGGCTCTGATTCGTCGAAAATATTCCATACGCGGCGTATGGAATGTTAGTGATTCCATAACAATTTTTAGTTGATGAATGCGTAGTTTCCAAAACAGTGTTATAGAAAATATCATTCTACATTTTGTAGTATTTTCTAATACACTAGGAAAATCGTAGATAAAATTTTGTATGACATACGTGTTAAAAGTGATTTATTTCGTTCGTAGAGTTGTTTTACTCGGTTTCGCCTCGTTTCACAAACTTGCCCATGTACTCATAAAATGTCACTTCACTTATATAGATATTTACAAAGACATAAACTCCCCTAAACAATCACAATTTTTGTTATGAGAATAATGTTTCAAATATTATTATCTACAATTATTGTTCGAAAAATTTTTATCATACTGTCACCATTTACGAATTACACGTTAAAGAAAAATTATAGTTTTTCACGACATGGTAAGAAACCCCACCATTCTTTTCCCGAAATAGTGAGGAAAATGTAATGTTCCTCTCTAGAGAGGAAAATATAGAAGTGTTACCAGTATGAATATTATTTACGAAAAATATATTATAAAAATTATAAATAAATTCCTAATTTTATTGAAAACCCTATTTTTAGTGATATACATACTTTAAATTATCTTACAATTATGTCTTATATTTTTCTTTTTCTTATTAAATCATAATTTGACAACCTATTAAAGATATTTAAGATTGGTTCATTGGCAATACTGCTACACCGCCTTGTGTCTGATAACCTAACTTTTAACGTGTCAGTTTGTCAGTTGTGTTCTCAAAGTGTATTTTAGGTCCGAGCAAATCGTTTTTAGAAACATGTCGTGAAAAAAATGTTGTGTCTAACACGAGAGGAAAGCTCTTCTTCCACTCTCGTTCGAAATGCCTCACTCGCTGCGCTCTTGAGGCAAACTTCGAACTCGAGGGGGAAAAAGAAGCGCTTTCCTCTCTAGTTTGACAAATAACTATTTTTCATTTTCGTTTAAATCTACACATGTCATTTTTTGACATGTATCATAACTGAAAACTCAATTTTATTAAGGGATGAACGTTTCTTGATAGTTGTAGCCCGTGTTTCTGCATTGTTCGATCAGAAATCTATGGCGGGAGGTATTGTGCTTCCCACAACAGATATTTTCTTTTTATAATCATTCGTCGGAAAACTATTGTGAATAATTCGAGCGCAAAGTATTTATGTCACTCTAAATTTATAAATAGCTATTGCGTTACACGTACAATTCCGTCAAATAACAACCCCCAAACAGGATGGGAAAAGCACCATAAAACGAGTTACTTGTAAGTATACTGCTTTGATCCACAATTGCAGATCTACAGTTCCACCCGCGTTTAATGTGGAGTATCCCGAGTTTAGATGCTGGAGATACAGTCGATTATTTTTTGTATTCCTCCAGCATCCTTAAGCATCCCTGTCCAGCAAGTCGCACACTATCAGCTCCGCCGCCCGCGCCCATTAGAATATGCTCCAGTTGCCCAGGATGCTAATTCCGACCGCATCACAGTCACCCGCCCGAGCAACCCGCCGCAGCACCTCCGCGGCGGTTAGACTGTGAAGACCCGTGCAGTTATATTGCGCTGGCGATAACGTCGCGATATCCGGGGGTATTAGAATACCCCGGCCGTAAATAGTCCAACACATGCGCCGGCTTCAACCCTTGCGCATCGCAATCCTTATTTATTATCTATGGCCCGCGTGTGTGCGATCTTGCGGCCGGTTGTCTTCGTGGGCAGCGTTAGATGCTATCTGCGCCCAGTTCGGCTGGACGCGTTTAGCTGCGCTGATAACGCATCGGGCATTGCTACAACCCCCGACAAGTTCCAACCAGTAATTGTATTATATTTCGACGGTAATAGTTTTAAATGAAGAGGGGGTCGTTACTCATATGTATTGTGTATGTTTTGAAACCAAAGATTGTAGAAAACAATGGACGATTGTCCTTATTTTTTTGTCGGTAATAATATAACAACAGAGTGAGAATAAATTGGAAATAGTTTGACAGATCTTTCGAAAACTTGTTGCCAGGCAATAACCACGAAAGCCCGTAGACACATCATATGTTTAAAATAACCGTGAATTATGGATTTCTGGCTTTGTGATTGGTCGAGAAGAGAGAATTATGAATCACAAATCACTATCGTGAATTATGGGTACTATAATTCATCGAAAAAAATTATACAGGAGTAGAAAAATATAATTTTTTGACATGTGTCACAATTAATTTGAAGGGGTGAGCGTTTCTTGGTTAGTAGTGGTCCGTGTTCCTGCATTATTTGATAAGAAATCTATGGCGGGAGGTATTGTGGTTCCCACAACAAATTTTTTATATTATGGGATTATTTTAAATATTACCAAAAAAATGTTGAAAGTCTATTTTATATTAAAATTCCCACGTATCTGCAGAATAAGTTTATCTACCGGATGTTCCATTTCCACGCAATGATATACAACTTTATATTTTTAAATAAAACAACCTATATATTTTTACAAAATTTTAAAATATTTTGTTTGTTTTTAGAACAGTTCTAAATACTTATATTCCTAAAATTATGAGTACAGAAATTGTTCATATTTTTATTAATGAATAAGCACACAGAAAATATGGCTCAATACAAGAAACTAAATAAAAAACAACAAAGAAAAGTTTATAAACTATGTGAAATAAATCTGATGTGGCCAGCACATAACCTCTCGCCTAATACTACTCTTATGCCCGGTTTTTCAGTCATGGTTTAAGTAAAAGTTCAGTAGAGCCGTGAACTAATTTTTGAACTAGTTCAGTGGACATGGCGTTTCAAAGTTACAAGTTTAGTTGAACTGAAGTTCAACGATTCTATGCTTTAATTTGATTAAGTTGGTAGTAGAAAAGTGACATAACGTCAAAATTATTGACAAATTTGACAGATTGATGAGGTTTTTGTTCTAATTTTCCGAATGACAGTTAAGATGATTGTAATTGAAAATGTGAATAAATTTCACTAGAGAAGAGGAGCAAATATTTCTAACATATAAATTTATTTATTAGCAGGGGACCGTATTTTAACAATGACTACAGTAAATTGTTCGTATTACTTTTGGGAAACGTGCTATATTATAGCAAACTGAAACTGCTATTGCATGAAATATTTTTTTAAATAATTTTATGTTAAATCTCCTGTGTTAAAAAATATTTCCAGTAGCGTAAAATCTGAATGTTAATGGGATCGTTTTATCTGGACTTACAGTATGATTTCTTTAAATTTCGGCAGTTAAAGTACATGAGTCTACTCGCATATATATGTAACCTATATCTTTAACAAAGCCAGGCAGTAGAATATTTTATAAGGCCGTTGTTGACATTTATAATTACACTAATGGTTTCTTTGCTCAATCTAAATTTTGTTAAAAAAGATCGTAATCGTCTCAAATATCGAAATGATATATTCTATTTCTATGTATTTTGGGTCTTCGTATTAATTGATTTTCAAAAAAGTTGATATCCTCCTCATTGTCAGATGACTCCATAATAAATAAATAACGCACACAATTTCTCCTAATTTAATAGTATTCATAATATTAATATTTAGTAATATAACTTTTGACAACCAAATTCATCGCGAAAACTGTCATTATTTGTCATTAAACCTTGAACTCAACGTTGAACCAAGTACCCGATAAGGTTCAAGTTCAAGCGAAATTTGAGTTCAGTTCATGGTTTAAGTAGAACTGAAATACACTTTAAACCTTAAACTGAAACTTAAACTAAAAATTTGGTTTAAACTCGCACTGAAAAACCGGGCATTAAACGATCAAACAAAATAGTATTTGATGATACTGAAACATACCTTCTTATTTGTTTATTTTCTATTTATATTTGAGAATTTAAATTTTCTTCCGTATATTTATTAATTTTTTTGACATATTTCACTAAGAAAACAGCTTCACAATTACAATGACATGTGTCACATTTTGTAAAAAAATTTTAAATGTTTCCATAGTGTACATGAAATAAAAGATTTGTGAAATCTAAACTGTTTATATTTTATTATCTTTAAATCTAATAAAAATTAGAAATTTAACCGTGTTTTTCACGAAAAACTGTTAAGGGCTATAAGTAAACTGCTACTTCCGGTTGACCAATTTTATCCAAAATCTAATCAGCTCTTCATTTAAATATAAGAAGCAATAATTCACAAAAATGTATTTTTGGTATTATAGTATTTGAGTTATGCGAGACGGAAAAATTGCCACAGACTACACACACACACATACTTACAAACATACATACATACACACATACATACATACATACATACATGCATACATAAAAACAGATATCATCGCGAAAATACTAAAATCGTATTGTAGGGACCCCAAAACGTGCTTATTCATTGAAAACTCGCTACCCAATTTTTTCACCAAAAACAATATCTACCTTACCTAGAGGTAGGCGGGAGGTAAAAATCAATTAATAATTATTAATTATCTAGTAGAAACAAATCTAATTGTTTAAATAAATAACATTCGAGTATTTTCTGTGTGGGAAACTTATAATCCATGCATACAAAATGGTCAAAAGTTACAAGAAAGCTTCAATTAAAGTAAACGTCATACTCTTTACCTTAATAATAAATAATTATTAATACACTGGAATACAAGCTGCTCTAGAATCAGTAATTAGTAATCAACTAATGCATCGTCTCCCAGTGAGTTATGGGAAAATCGCCCCCTCTAGTGACAGTTGTGGTCAAGGAGACGATTGCATACTGTCCCTGTCTCTGTCGCGCGCCTAGGGGTTGCGTGTGAGGGACAAGGACGTTGCGGGGTGGTTTGCGGTCGTCCGAAGAAGGGACGAAGCTGTAAAGTGACGCAGGCACGCAAGGAAGTTGAGGATGTGGTGTGTTCGTGTTTTATGGATGATTTTATAGAGGGCAGAAAAGAAGGGTAGGTATAAATTACGCCATGTTGAATTTGGGTTTTGATATGTTGTAGATATTTATTAGGGTTCTTTATGAGTCGCCAGGAACTTGGAAATATTAACTTGAATATCTTGTTTGGGTCTGAGATAATGGAACAACAAGGATATGCCACCTGCTTATAACAGAACACTTTTAAAACCTTGCTATGCATATGTATATATTCCACTCTAATCTAATGGGTATATGGGTGTTTTTTTTTTTTAGAGGTATAGAACTTTAAAATCACAACACATATTAAAATCGTGGTATTGGCCAAGATATTGGCTTTGTTGGAAAGATAATTTGATGCTATTTATGTTTTAATATGATTTCGAAAAGATGGACGTCGTGGCTGGCTCGAATTAAGCGCTAATTTTCAATCACTTTTCGAGGCAGCTGGGGCCGCATATAGGCAATAACGTGGACAATGTTGGCTTCCATGTCATCCATCCTCTCGGGTTTATCGGCGTAGACTAGCGACTTCAAATATCTCCGCAGAAAATGATTACAAAATCTTGAAGGCCAATCCACAGGTTCACTGTGCGATATTATGCATTCATTGAATGTGTTCCTCAATAATTCGATTGAGACACGCACTGTGTGACATGTTGCGCCGTCTTGTTGGAACCAACTCTGTTCCACATTTATGCCATTCAATTGGAGAACGAAAATTCAGTAATCATGGCTCTAGAGCGGTCTTCATTGACTATTACTTTCTGTCCGGTATCATTTTTGAAGAAATATGGACCAATGATTCCAATAGCATACTAAACAGTGATTTCTTGTTTATGTAACGCCGTCTCAATAATAACTTGTATATTTTCTTCACCTCACAGGCGGAAATTTTGCTTGTTGACGTAGCCATTAATCAAAAAATTATCCTCATCACTGAACAAAATTTGCAAAATGTTTTTTTGCGCAATTTGCAAGCGTAATTCTTGTCAATGTGCTCTTTGGTTCTGACCTAAGTCTATTTATTGTGAAATGGCAAACCAAACTAAGCACAAACAGCTGTCAGCTGGTTTTCGTTGGAAAAAGTGTTGCCAAGAAATACATTGCAGATCTACAATCAAGTATTTCACTACACTGTACTGAATTTATAAATTGCCTCTGTTATACAAACTACCAAATAAATATTGTATTAGTCAATACAGTCATGTGCTCTGCAATTGCAGATCTTATAAATTGCTCAAATTAAATAAAATAACTACGTCCAAATGAATATACCGGGAGTTTTTTTTATCAGTATACATAGGGATGCGTCATTACCATAGTTACAGTAAAAATGATTGACAGCAATGTATTAAAGCGTTTTTTTTTTTATGAGTGCACATAGGGATAACTTACAGTTATTAAAAATAATAATTACTATCAATTCAATATAATTTATTAAGTACTAAAGCAATTAAAACAAATTTCTTATTTATTTAAACTTGCATTGTTTGTTTTAATATGACTAACTATTATTAATAATTAATGTATATTATCCCTATGTTCACTTAAAAAAAAAAACGCTTTAATACACTGCTGTCAATCACTTTAACTGTAACTATGGTAATGATACATACCTATGTATACTGATAAAAAAAACTCCCGGAATGAATGAATATATTGGTTGATATGAGTTGACTTGCACCGCTCTTCCTTAAAATTAAACTTTACTAAACATTACTTATTACTGAGGAAACCTTATATCTTAAGTTTGTTGTACACATTGAATTTAGGCATTGCTTAGCTATTCATTGCTTAGTTCTACATTCTGTATCTAAAACTGGAGATCTAAAACTGAATTTGAAAAACGAAGAAGAAAGAATCTTTGGTAACTTAACATGCCTAGAATGTCTGTGAATAAGAACATTTTAAATTGTATAAACGGTCATTTTGACCTGTTCGGACATTCTAATGTTAACGAAATTTTCATTATCTAATCTTAGAATCTAGTAATCTAGTAAGTTTAATACGAACTGTCAAGAAGATTTGTTTATTGTTTGTGACATTTGAAAGGTTCAGGAAATTTATTAAGGAGGATTAACAAGTTATGAAAGGGCCTAGCGGGATAAGATAGGTGTGGTTGCCCCCGGGGGTTTTTGCGTTTCCATCATTTTATTCGTGTCAAACACCAAAAAATAAAAGATTCTGCACAGTTTTTAACCTAATAATACCCCTCTTTGCATAGTTATTGAAGAAATTCAGTTTTTTTTACTATGTTATCGATTATTATTTTTTTCGTGCAATTGAACAAATTATTATAAGCTTGTATAATTTTTTTATTATTGTTTACACTTCGAGGAGTATGTATGATTTTTTTTTAATTTTCCATAGTTATTTCGATAGTAAAAAATTTAATTATTTATAAAAAAATCTCAAAAAAAAAAGATTTTTTCATAAACAAGTTGCTGTTTCACAGGGTTTTTATAGGATTTCTGGGTCCGACTACTCATCAAATATAATCCATTATGTAACCTTTAAGATGCACTTTGGATCCTTAAATTATCTTTTTCCGTTTGGCCGACAACTTGATTTAACTGAAGCTACTTTTTGGAAATAGTTAAATTATTTACTCTAAATCATATTATCTATACAGGGTGGGCCAATTTAAGTTGCGTTCAGGAATATCTCGGAAACGAAGCATCGGATGAAAAATCCAAAAAATACGACTAAAATATTTTCGAGGGGGACATCCCATGACACCAAATTCAACCCCCCCGCCCCAACCCTGGTGGGGTGGGGCGGGGGTAAGTTTAAAATCTTAAATGGGAACCCCAAATTTTTTTTGCAGATTCGCATTCTACGTGAAAAACGGAATTCAGTGACATAAAAATTTTCGCCCCCGCTAACCCCCTCCGGGCCAGTTGGGTGGTGGGAAACTTTCAAATTGGTTACGGGAACACCCACTTTTTCTCAAAGATTCGCATTCTACGTTAACAACTACATGCAGTACCATCAAAATTTTCACCCCTGCCTCCACCCCGACCCTGGAAGGTATGGTGGGGTTAAATATGAAAACTTAAATCGGAACCCCAAATTTTTTTACAGATTCGCATTCGGCGTGAAAAACTAAATTCAGTAACATCAAAATTTGCGCCCCTGTCCCCCTCCCCCGTGCCAGTGCCGTGCACCCCGTTGGTTAGATGCGAGGGGACTCGAGAATTGGATCGAATCTTCGAGAAAAAGTGGGTGTTCCCGTAACCAATTTGAAAGTTTCCCACCACCCAACTGGCACGAGGGGGTGGGCGGGGGCGAAAATTTTGATGTCACTGAATTCCGTTTTTTACGTAGAATGCGAATCTGCAAAAAAAATTTGGGGTTCCCATTTAAGATTTCAAACTTACCCCCGCCCCACCCCACCAGGGTTGGGGCGGGGGGGTTGAATTTGGTGTCATGGGATGTCCCCCTCGAAAATATTTTAGTCGTATTTTTTGGATTTTTCATCCGATGCTTCGTTTCCGAGATATTCCTGAACGCAACTTAAAATGGCCCACTCTGTATGTGTACCTCATGGGTGGTTCATTTAAAATTGTTTTTGGTAATATCTCGAAAACTACGTATCGTATAAAAAAGTGGACAATGAAAGTTGTTAGCCTCGACGGAGTTCATCCAATGATAACAAACTCGACCCCCCAACGCCACCCATTGAGGGTGGGGGTGGGGGAGGATAAAAAACTTAAATAGGAACCCCCACTTTTTATTTCAGATTTAGATTCTCCAGAAAAATTAACATTGAGTTGACCCAGGTTAAAAGTCTTTTTGGCTATAGAAGGAGCTGTGATCGACAAAAATTAAAATGTATTTTTGGGGGTCAGTTCTGATACCATTTGATAGTATTTTTGAAAATATCACAAATATCTCGTTTAATTTTACAAATTGATGTGTATTTCTTGAAAATGTAATTATATAAAATCAATTAAAAAGTAAAAGAAATAATAAAAAACTTTATTGTATTTCATTTGATGTGATTTAGATTAAATAATTTAACTATTTCCAAAAAGTAGCTTCAGTTAAATCAAGTTGTCGGCCAAACGGAAAAAGATAATTTAAGGATCCAAAGTGCATCTTAAAGGTCACATAATGGACTATATTGGATGAGTAGTCGGACCCAGAAATCCTATAAAAACCCTATAAAACAGCAACTTGTTTATGAAAAAATCTTTTTTTTTTGAGATTTTTTTATAAATAATTAAATTTTTTACTATCAAAATAACTTTGGAAAATTTAAAAAAAAATCATACATACTCCTCGAAGTGTAAACAATAATAAAAAAATTATACAAGCTTATAATAATTTGTTCAATTGCACGAAAAAAATAATAATCTATAACATAGTAAAAAAAACTGAATTTCTTCAATAACAATGCAAAGAGGGGTATTATTAGGTTAAAAACTGTGCAGAATCTTTTATTTTTTGGTGTTTGACACGAATAAAATGATGGAAACGCAAAAACCCCCGGGGGCAACCACACCTATCTTATCCCGCTAGGCCCTTTGTAATAATATTATTTAGCAATCACAGAAATACAATTCAAGTATTCTAGTATTTTTTGTTAACGAAATCATTCAAAAAATTGTCCATCTGACAAATTATGAAATTGAATCGAATACCTTCCAAATCATCCATGTCGTCGTCATAATCAATATCATAATAATTTAACATTCTTCCTTACCACAAATACAAATACTTGACAGTTCCTTTGTTAAGTAGACGTTAAGTGCCCAATGTCGGACACTTAATTTAAGGATTACTTAAGTCAATTTAAGTGTTGAAATTTGGCTGGTGCAACGAAATTTTTATATTTAAGGATTACTTAGTATTTTAAGGAACTCTTAACGTTTGTGAGAGTGGTGCAACTGAACAGTATAGTTCAATTATATCCAACAAATGTAATGTAGCACGGCGGGCTGCAGACCGATACTTAAGGGTGTTGACGAAATAAAACACAAACACTATTAAGAATGATAAAAAATGGTATTTCATGAAATGATAAAACGGTGAATTTAACAATTTTAGAAACAAATACAAATATTAAAAACGACGACAACGTATGAATATGTTAACTTAGTTGCAGTTACCACAACATATTTAACAAACAAATTTTACTTAAATTTCTACATTTTTGTAGAGCACTGCAGACGTAAAAAACGTCTGCTCTGTTCAAAAATCTAAAACCAACTCTCTTCTTGTGCTGGCTAAACATATGCATCTACTCCATAAGCGGGTTCGCGGGGCAGGGAAGGAAACGTTTCCCACAGAACTAGCACAAAAATTACCTAAAACTAAAACCTTATCTAGGGTTTGGCCAGACCTCTCCGTAAATCTGTCAACCCCAGATGACACCTCAGGCCGATATTTCAGAATATTTGCCGCGATAAACTCAAATGACTATTTATGATAACTAAAATTCTAACACACATATGTAGCAATAAATTAAACTCAAGAAAGCAAGAACTCCTGTCAAGACGATTTTCGATGCGTTCAAGTCCCAATGCAGTTTGAAACTTGATATTTTAAAATCGCTTTGACAGTAAAAACAATAAATCGTATTCTGTATGTTCGCCTTGTTACAGTAAGCTATCTACAGGCAGTAGTGGTACTACGGATAAACATCTTACTTTACAACTAAACGAAAAGTACCACAGGCTGTGCACAAAATATGTAAATGGGCATTTAAATGATTAACAATTCCCCCTGCTAGAATCACTAAAACGAATCCATCTACAAATTCATTTAACTGCTCGACATATTTCTTCCATTACCTCCCCTATCTCTATCCCACCCCCAGCGCTCAATAAAGCCCTCTCAGTCAATCATACGTTGTTGTTCTGGGCCTGCACAAGTAATGAGCATTCAGGAGCGCGTCCCCCGCCCGCCGCCGCGCAAACTGATCGATACGCGTGTCTGCCGACTGACTGCGTGTTCCGGTTACGACTCCGGTCGACTCCGGACGAATACGACGTTACGGAGGGCTACGTCTGGAAGAATCAATCGCGGTATACCCCCATGCACGGTTTTTTAGCAGAGCACAAAGCGAGTGACTGCGCTTTTTGGTGGCAGTCGTAATACGCTCAACTCGGTTTATTTCAAATGTAGGGAGAGCTAGAAACAAAAGCTTCCAATGAAAATTGTTTACAATATTATTTAGAATAATAGGGGCCTATTCTGTAACATACCTGTTAATTTTTGGGGCCAGTTAAAATTTTTAACCAATAAAAATATGTGTGTAAAATGAAATTTTCAATTTTCATTCATTGACGTTTATCTTTGGTTAAACTTTGTTAGTGGGCAAAATAAGGAGTTACTCACAAGAGACATTTTAGCATACGAAGCCAAATGGAGTGTAATAATTTTATCGAGTGTGCAATTCCACTTTTTCCACGTGTGAAGTATAACGTTTTATCCAACATCTCTTAATAAATGCAAAAATTATTAAAGAAATATTATTTGACAGTGACATATTTTAAATTTTATAAATTAAAATGCTAGTAATATAAAATTTCAGTAATAGTTTAGCGTGTGAATTTATGTACTTTTCGTAGTGGTCGTCGGAAAATGTTATTTGCAACTTTTTTTCTTTCTAATATGTTCCTTTCGTATAATTTTATTTTGAATATATTTGACATATAGATGTTAAACGTATCTATTTTTTTGTTTTCATTGTAACTATGATATTTTAAAATATAAATTAAAATCTAGATCTAGACTAGTCTTTAAAACTTTTTATCTACTACTACAAATATTGCTTTTATCATATTTCGAACAAAACATTTTTTTGACATTTTATAATTATTTGACACATAAATGTTAAAATGTTTTAATTTTTGTTCCCATCGTAGCTAAGATTATTGAAATATATTATTAAATATATAATTTTGTTAAGCTACGATCGTTGTTAAAAATGACCTTTTTAACGGTTACTTAGTAAGTTAAAAGTGTCACTTTTTAACACTATCATTAAAAGAAATATCATTCTATATTTTTTAGTATTTACTAATACGCTAGAAAGATCGTAGATAAAATTTTGTATGATATACGTGTTAAACTTTTAACACATATAATAAATAACTATTTCCTCAAAATTAGAAGCATGTGTAAGAAAAGTGCAAATAAAATTTATATTCCAAATATTTTTGGTTTTTTCAAAGCTGATTCTATTTATGAAATAAATGAAATTTATTGTTTTGTGCTCAGAAAACTTCCTTTTTCGGTTTTTCAGTTTCATTCAAATTCAGCTCTTCATATTTTCATGAAACTTATAAATTATAAGTTTCGTTTACATATCATATCTCGCTCATAAGATATTGCGCATACGGACATCCATCCATCCATTCTCACACACAGACATCATTGAAAACTTGGTTTTAACGAATCCAGTGGACGTCAAGATATGTATTTCCGCAAAAATCTCGTCAGCGATTTTTTTTTCAAGATTCCAATAATTCCTTATACTTTGTATAAGAAAACAAAAAACAAAAATATTCTATAATACTAATTATGAAATTATATGTTATTCACCTTTGAAAATAATTTATTGGATTTAATGTAGATCACATGCAGAACACGTCTAAAATTATATAAAAAATAATGAAAATTATAATCAAATTTAACACTTTGACAGTACTTTTGTTATCCCAGTCTTTCCCGTTAAAATACAGAATGCTATTTATTTATGTTTTTATTTAATCTATTAACGATAACGGAAAAAATTTAATGAATCGCCTCGTAGAATAAGTTCCATATTCTTATTAAAAAATCTGATGTGGCCAGCACATAACCTCCCGCCCAATACTACTCTTAAACGGTACAAAATAGTATTTGATGATACAGAAACATACCTTCTTATTTGTTTATTTTCTATTTATATCTGAGAATTTTAATTTTCTTTCGTATATTTATTTAATTTTTTGACATATTTCACTAAGAAAACAGCTTCACAATCACAATGACATGTGTCACATTTCGTAAAAAATTGAAAATTTTCCATGGTGTACTAGGAATGCAAGATTTGTGAAATCTAATTTCTTTATATTTTATTATCTCTAAATCTAATGAAAATTGTTAAAATTAGTGTAATCGAAACAAATGTAGAATTAAATATTCTTCAACTTTCAAAATAACATAAATTGTTGAAAAAGTAAATTTAACCGTGTTTTTCACGAAAAACTGTTAAGGGCTTCAAGTAAACTGCTACTTCCGGTCGACCAATTTTATCCAAAATCTAATCAGCTCTTCATTTAAATATAAGAAGCACTAATTCAAAAAATTGTATTTTTGGTATTATAGTATTTGAGTTATGCGAGACGAAAAAATTGCCACAGACTACACGCATACATACATACATACATACAGACATCATCGCGAAAATAGTAAAATCGTATTGTAGGGACCCTAAAACGTGCTTATTCATTGAAAACTCACTACCCAATTTTCTGACCAAAAACAATACCTCCCTTACCTAGAGGTAGGCGGGAGGTAAAAATTGTTCTTTAGTGCCTTGATATACAAATATTTATAGTTTACTGATTTAAGCTCTGCATTTATTTAAAGCAATTTTGTCTAGAATAATTTGGGAAGCAATGCTCAAGAAAAAATTGTTTTTCCATGATAAGTGTGTATGATTCTCAATTCACGTTGCAGCCTGCATTGCGCATCCAAAATTTGAAAAAATTCGGCAACTAGTGGTAGAAGGCTTATTATATTTTTTTAAATTTATAACTATAGTAGTTATTTTAAGAGTACTCCAATGTAAGTTTTACATTTGTTTAAACCATATATTTAAATAAGGTATAAAATTTGAAAAGTACATTTGCAGATTATACGTTAAGATTAAATTTTTTTCAAGAAAAAACTATAATGGCTGGTTTATACTTAATTTAATTTATAAATTTTGATTTAGAAATTTAGTTTTACAAATATAAAATATGTAGAAATCCCTTTATTTGTTTATGCTGGGTTTACAAATTTACAGATTTATAATTTTCATTTAAAATATCACCTTATTTTATATTCTAAATCTAAATTTCCAAATCCAACCAAACAACTTGATTGGGAAACAAAAAGCAATTTTGACAGCAGTAAAATGTGTCAAGATTGTCAGTTAAAATGATTTATTTGTGATCATCATAAAATATTGTTGTATCATGGAGGCGGAGGGTGTTAAATATGATATTAATTAAATATCTTTAATTGAAGAACATTACGTATGACAAATTAATGTTATTTTGTTCTTGTTGAATACATTTGTCAAAAATCTGAAGCGTAATTTTGATTGGCAGATTTCAAATTTAATGAATTCAGTATGAACCAGGAGGTAAATCAAAATTTCTAAATCTAAATCTGTAAATTAAATCCAGTATAAACCAGCCATAAAACCAGGAAAATTTCCAATGTGTATGGCAATAGTTCTGCTGCCAATAAAAGCAAACCACCAACACTAAAGCACGCATTCGCCATCAAAAGATATGCAAAATGAATTTGACATGTACCTTTCGTGATTTATGATCAACGCCATTTCTTGATAATTTGTAAGCCCCATGTGTTAGTTAAACAAAACTGCTAAAAGTCCTGGAGTGCAATATAGCTGCACCAAGGTACTGCCGATGCTCAGATATTGTCAGTCGCGTGCTCGATTATGTTTGTAACGTGCACACCGATCGTTACCTACGAGCATATGAACACACATCCGTCGGTTCTTCGAACACTCATTATTTTATTATGAACCTCAAACCATTTCAACGTTTCTCGATTTAAAACTAACTAACGAACAAGTAAATAGTTTACACGAGCATTTATTCATTCGGGTTTCCGGGCGTTGCGGAGCTCTCCACGCACTATTGCACGCACCTAGAGTCGTACACCGTTCTCCGTCCCCGGGAGATTGGCTTTTTTATCACCGGCGCCGTGGGCCCCAAGCCCGCAAAATTGGAAAGTTTTCAATGGAGACCCGGCGCCGCGACGCTCCTCCACCGCAGATCGAATATTGAAAAGACTTCGACGGAGAATGCGAACACGGTGGAGTTAATGACCCGACTGTGTTTTGTCGCAACGCAAATTCTGGCACGTTTAATTTATTTTTCCCTGCTTTTTATTTATTTATACTTCTTTCGAGGACTCTTGAATTATCAATGATAGAGAAGACACTTCACACTTATAAGTGCTATGGTAATGTGCATTTTGGTAGAGTTTAATGGAATATACAAAATAATAAGTTTATTTTAAGTGTAGATAGAGCTACAAAAAATAATTCAGACAAAATATGTGCGCAATAACAATTCAAATATAAATGTTTATTTATATTATTTTCGTATTTACTTCCGGATTAGAGAATAGTATATTCTACAACAAGTAATGGAATGGCACATATTCCACGCGAGCAAAAAGTTTGTAGTCCGAGCCGAAGGCGAGGGCTACGGTTTGCGAGCGTGGGACTTTCTATAAAAAGGTTTTGGAAATTATACAAAAATACAAATATAAAACTGTTGAAAACGTCAAACTCAAATAAATCAAATTATACAAACAGACGTAACCATAGTAACTGTATCAAAATACTTCATATGTCGCGCTAATAAGCGGTTCTGATTCGTCGAAAATATTCCATACGCCGCGTATGGAATGTTAGTGATTCCATAACAGTTTTTAGTAGTGGAATGCCCAGTTTCCAAAACACTGTTATAGAAAAATTAAACTGAAATAGAGCGTGAATAATCCGGACGTCAAAAATCCGGACGATCGAATCCGAATTCGATTTTCACCTCCCGTCTACCTCTAGGTAAGGGAGGTATTGTTTTTGGTCAAAAAATTGGATAGTGAGTTTCAATGAATAATCACGTTTTAGGGTCCCTTTCCTGTATGTTTATATGTATGTATGTATGTATGTGTGTGTGTGTGTGTGTGTGTGTGTGTGTGTGTGTGTGTGTGTGGTGTGTGTGTGTGTGTAGTCTGTGGGAAATTTTTCAAATTTCCTTTTTCAACAATTTATGTTATTTTGAAAGTTGAAGAATGTTTAATTATACATGCATTTTGATTACACAAATTTTATTAATTTTCCTTGGATTTAGAGATAATAAAATATAAAGAAATTAGATTTCATAAATCTTGCATTCCTTGTACACCATGGAAACACTTAAAAATTTTCAATATTTTACGAAATGTGACACATGTCATTGTGATTATGAAGCTGTTTTCTTATGTACGATTGCACCAACGTTAGTTAAATTTTAAACTTAGTTTAAATAAATAAAAGCGTATCTAATTCTTGACATCAATGTCAATTACTCCATATGACACCTAATTTCGATTTGCTTTTATTTATTTAAACCAAGTTTAAAATTTAACTTATGTTGGCGCAACCGGGCATTAGTGAAATATTTGATAAAAAATTTAATTAATATACGAAAAAAATTAAATTTCTCAAATATAAATAAAAAATGAACAATAAGAAACTATGTTTCTATATCAACAAATACTATTTTGTAACGTTTAAGAGTAGTGCTGGGCGGGAGGTTATGTACTGGCCACATCAGATTTTTTTATATTTTGTTTAGCTCCGTGGTAACGTGTCGGACTGTGGATCGTGAGATCCTCAGTTCGAATCCCACAGCTGACAGTTGCCAATTTACATTTACCCCTGTGGTTCCCCCTCCACTAACAACTTTGGGGGCTATGACTTGACGGCTGGTAACCGCATTTCATACGCAAAAATATATCACTTACCGAGATCTGCGTAAGCAGAGTGCCACACCCATAATGGGTAAAAGGCGTGATGATATATTATTATTATTATTGTTTAGATTTAGTGTACAGTGCAGTGATTTTTCTTTAAATAAAACGTAAAATTTAAGTGACTATTTCTCTCATAAAATATCATCAGAATTCTGACATTTTTGAATATCGTCCAATCAACGTAGAATTACACGATAATTTTGTACTAGTGCAAATTATCAATAATTTAAAGGATGGGTCTAAAATAACACAACTAACATAACTTTATTATTTTGATAGGTGGCAATTAGAATAATTAAATGTACAATTATTCTTATAATATTTTTGCCACCGTATTCCTCTTTGTAATCGGTTCCATCTCGCTTCTTCATATTAAAGCCGAAATCCTTCAATCTATGAAATTTCCACAGGAAATAATGACATAATGTAATAAATTAATCTAAATCTATTTTCTGAAGTATCAAATATTTTTAGTTTTTGTTTGATTTTCCATGGCTGTGTCACAATTTTCCTAATAAATATTGATTTTAATTTAATTGATATATCGCGAAATACTAATATTTAGAGGGGCCTTATTGCATGCATTTTTAAGTTCTGAACAACTTTTGTATTGTCACTTTTGCTGTAAAGTGAATAGGTAAAATTTTACAATATCAAAAAAATTGCAGTGAAATCCCTATGTTCCACATTTCAATTCTACACCCATATAAATCTTGTGCACAATTTCTGCCCAGGCACACAGTGATTTTTGTTATGATCGCTATGAGTACAAGCGCAGAAGTGATAGAAAATGATGGAGATATCTCTCTCGGCTCACTTTTTCCATACAGTAAGAGCATGGCATTGCGCGTTCCAGTATTACTTTAAAACTCGCACTGAAAACCTGGGCGTTAGTGTCCTCGCTATATCTTACAACCGAGGTCGAACCTGAAATAAAATAATTCCGCTGTTTGTTAACCAGCAGCCTACGTCGAGCCTTACCCATACCAGCAACAGGCGTCCGTAGCGTCTTGGCTTGTTGCTCGGCCGGCCGCCAGGTGGGAGTGCCAGCGTTGATGGATGATGTTATGGTTTAGATTCGCGTTGCCGTCAATGTAAAACGCGCCGTTGGGAAACTGTTTCCCATCCCGTCCGCTTATTACAAGGACACGGACAGACCGGGAACACTTGTTACTGGCGCGGTTTCATTGCTCGTCTTCTCCGGTTTAAAACTCCGGCTATTGATCTCTATTTATCTTGTACGATCGCCGGGTCCCTCGGTAAACACCTCCATTACCTGGTCGCACCTCCGCCAAATTGCGCGTATCTGTCACTGGGGAAGCGAGGCCAAGGAGCAGGAAAGGTTTCAGTTTCGTGGTTTCATTTTGTTTGGTCAGTCTTGTGATTGAATAATAAAGTGTTGGGTGTATGGAACAGATTTTGGCGAATTTGTTGCGGTGTCAAATAAAGTATTTGATGCATGTTGGGCGTTTTTATTAATCAAATATTTTAGGTTTTTATCAAAGCTCTGAGCATTATAATAAAACTGGTGTGACGTTGACGGGAAATAAGTTTTTTTTTGCGCAAAGGTGGACAGTTAATTTAAGGCAAAAATGTTTGCAGTAAATAATAGTTATTTACAATACAAGTGCGTAACGTTAGTCTTTAGTCACGAATGGGCCAATTAAAATAATTTAAGACTCCTGAGTGAGTAAAGATGATTTACGTATGTATATCGTACAATATTTTACCTACGATACAATATAAATATATAAAGTTTTATTTGAAATCGGTACTAAAGTGCTCAAACATCATCATTAAAAGATCAGAAATCGTCACTAAAATAACCCATTATACGATGATTTTGAGCAATGCAGTGTTGGCAACCGTAAAATAATTATTATTTGTACAAGTAGGATAATTTTAGCAGATGGTAGTAAATTTATACGTAACATTAAATATCAAAAAAAAATTAACAAATTAATTCCCATGAAGAAATTGAGGACAAAACATAATTTTGAGTGTTATTTACGATAACTTCAATATTCGAGGTTGTCATCAATGAGTATCAGTTTCAATTGACAACTGACAGGTGTATAAACCTAATCTATATAATAACTTTTTTACAGATTTCTCTAATATTAAATGAGAAATATGCCATGATAACAAAATTTTTGCAAATTTTGCTTATTTATAGTATGTTAGTTATTATATGACAGATTATAATAGTCATTATTCACGAAGATGAATTCTGCGTTACGAGCCGTAGGCGAGTGATAGAAATCATCTAAGGGAATAATGATCAAAATCACGAATATAATACTATACTTTTTCTACTCCTATAAATTCAAAAATCCTTTTTGAAAATGAGCGAAATTCGTTGAGCACGCACGTTGAAAAACGTCAACATAAAAATACACAATGACAACTGACTACATGTCAACTGTCAGACGGCCGTTGCTTGGTGATTCACATTAAGTGTTTAAAATAACCATGAATTATGGATGTCTTGCTCTGTAATTGGTCAAGAAAAGTGAATTATGAATCATAGTTCACTATCGTGAATTATTGGTACTATAATTCATCGAAAAAAATTGAAATAATGGAGATATAGTTATACAGGAGTAGAATAGGATATTCTGCAACAAGTAATGGAATCCTACATATTCTACAAGAGCAAAATGTTTGTACTTACTTTTTGCTCTTATGGAATATGCTATTCCGTTACTTGTTGTAGACTATGCTTTCTATAGCAAGTTTTTGGAAATTATACAAAATATACAAATAAAAAACTTTTGAAAACTTCAAACTCAAATAAATAAAATTTAAAACATACAGACATAACCATAATAACCGACCAAAGAATCATAATATTTTGCGTTATTATTCGGCTCTGATTCGTAGAATTTATTCCAAACGCGGCGTATGGAATGATAACTGTTCCAATACAATTTTTAGTTTTGGAATGCGTAGTTCCTAAAACAGTATTATAGAAAAAAATACTATATTCATAATAACATACATTTTCTTGTATAAATATTCTGTGAAATGAATAAAACCTACTGACATTTCCGGGGAATATCTTATCGTGAATTTCCGAGGTCATCATTTGCTCTGTGCAATAACCACTAATACGGTCTCCATGTCCAAGCTCACGATGAACACGTCACTTCATCGGGTAATCCCCGTATCTCACCCCACGGACCGATGGACCGATGTAAAGTCCAGAGATCGACAGAACCTAATTAGCATTGCCGTCCTAGCAATTAACACGCCGGGTGTTAACCACCGCCACCTGGATTAACCCGGCAGAAGAAGACGTTCTTCTAGATTTTTAGTATCGTTGTTAATATCTTACATTTATAGATGAATGAATGAATGAAGAATGCGATCCGAAGCTCAGCAAGTTACATGTAGATATAGAAACTTAAGACCAATGCAAATATCAGTATGTGCATTTGCTGGCGATTTAATGGTTATAGCAGAGAGTGAAGAAGAAATTTAACACTATTCATATATACCGTGTGTCCCACGTAAATGTTGGCATAGCTAGTTAACATGTAAAAACAGTTTTTTGTAAATAAAAAGTGTCCGGCAAAAAATTATGCATCCAAATCATATATCACAATACTGCCAATATCCCTACATCTTATTTAATACAGATTACTTTATTTTGATACCGCAATTTAATGAAATTAATAATAATAATTCCTAATTTTCGCCTACTCTTTTTATTGCTACTGACGTATAGTGCCTGCAATTTGTTTTAAATATTTTAATCTGTCACTGTCAATTTCTGGCGATGGAAACCATTCAGCGTTCATTCCTGTGGTGTATTCAGATATTTGTCTTGCACTGCGCTCCCATAATACATTCTAATAATATTTACACGGTTCTCGACATTTAATGTATTCTTGATGACAGTGACAGATTACAATATTTAAAACAAATTGCAAGCACTATACGTCAGTAGCAATAAAAAGAGTAGGCGAAAATTAGGAATTATTATTATTAATTTCATTAAATTGCGGTATCAAAATAAAGTAATCTGTATTAAATAAGATGTAGGGATATTGGCAGTATTGTGATATAAAATTTGGATGCATAATTTTTTGCCGGACACTTTTTATTTACAAAAAACTAATTTTACATGTTATTTGCCTATGCCAACACTTACGTGGGACACACGGTATGGAATTAAGCGATTGAGAAATATGACATGAAAATTAATGTTATGGAACTGGGAAATCACATATTTTATTTTGCATTTGGTGAAGTGGCAAAGTATCTAAAATGTCTTTAATATCATTTTGTAATATATTCAAATTTTGTTAGAATTAACTGGGCTATTTAATCGAGTTCCTAGTTCAATTCATTGGAACCATAGATGTTTATATATAATCTAGATATCTTACTAGATGCGCAAAAGTGAAGCCTCGACGGCTATTTGCTTAAAAGGCAATAAATGAAATTTATTACATTTATAGACAAAAGCAAATTATGAGATAAAGGCATAAATTAATTAAGCTAATATTTTTTTCAGTAATAATGTAACAAGAGAATAACAATAAATTGAAAATAATTTGACAGTTCTTACGTAAACTTATGGACTTTCGTGGCTATTGCCAAATGGCGCAAATAAAAAAATTATTATGACAAACTTCTCATTTAATATTGTGGTCCTAATTCATAAATAAAAGTATTTTTTTTAATATTTGTTGAGTTTTTCATAATACCGTAGATAAAATTTTGTACGATACATACCGTGTACATATATAAAATATTTAAAACAAATTGCAAGCACTATACGTCAGTAGCAATAAAAAGAGTAGGCGGCAAATTAGGAACTATTATTATTAATTTCATTAAATTGCGGTATCAAAATAAATTAATCTGTATTAAATAAGATGGAGGGATATTGGTAGTATTGTGATATAAAATTTGGATACATAATATTTTGCCGGACACTTTTTATTTACAAAAAAAACTGATTTTACATGTTAACTGCCTATGCCAACATTTACGTGGGACTCACGGTATAATTCATGCATTCAAAATAGGAAATAGGTGACCCGAAAAGAAAAAAATAAGACTTAGATTTAATTTAGATTATTTGTAAAATAACATCAACATAACAGAAATACTTAATAAAGGATCCAACAAAAACAACAGGAAAGCAATAGTAAATTACATTACAAGCAAGGTAAAACAGTTTTTACTGCTGAATGGGGGAAATAACCGGCGAGTCGATTAGGCGAGCCTGTCACCTCCTTGAAGCAGTAAAAACAGTTACTTTGCGTGTATTATACAACATTTTACTTGTTACTCATTTGTAAATCAAAATAAAAATAAAAAAATTTTAACCAAATCCTGTCAGTTACCCACAATTGTTATGTCAAAAATTATTTGTCATGATTTCCTAAAAGCCTTGTAAGCATTACTGTGGCAACGTGCATTGTTTATCTTGTTTACTAACTTGTAAAATTTTTGCAATGCAGCTGTCAATTATTGACTTGTAAAGATTAATTTTCAAAGGCAATAGAGGGCTTGGGTAATTGGTGTTTACAAGTGAGTATCAAGTAAAAATATAAAACTGTCATGAAAAAAATGTTTACTTGTTACTCACTTGTAAACAACACCTACCCAAGCCCTCTTTGCCTTTGTAAATGAAACTTTACAAGTTACTAATTGACAGCTGCATTGTAAAAATTTTACAAGTTAGTAAACAAGGTAAACAATGCACGTTGCCACAGTAATGCTTACAAGGCCAATAATTTTTGACAGAGCAGTTGTGTTATAATTTTATTTCGATTTACAAATGAGTAACAAGTAAAATGTTGTACAATACACGCAAGGTAACTGTTTTACTGCTTCAAGGAGGTGACATGCTCGCCTGTTCGGCTCGCCAGTCAATTCCTTCATTCAGCAGTAAAAACTATTTTACCTTGCTTGTAATGTAAATAAATATAACACAAAACATGAAAGAAATTTTTAAAAACTCTAAAATATATTAATATCCGACCATTATGTTATTGTTTAAAATATTCGAAATATGACAGGGTTAAAATTTTAGGAGAATCTGATAATTCTAATAGTGCCTATAAAAAAATAAAGTTTTACATGCATTTTAAATGGAGTATCACATTTTATCAATTTACACATATAGCCTTGAAAATTAAAATCTCAGGGTTTTTAGCGTCGCTAAACACGAATACGGTATACAAAATAACAGTTGACACCTGTCAAAAACAACAGTCTACACCTGTCAAAGTCTGCCAAATTTAGAAAAACAACAAAATTAATATATTTGACAAACTTAATCCTAAATTCTTGAAAGAGTTATAAACAATCCACCTCAGCCCAGTGGCAATGCCTGCACAACTCGCCGCGACCCGCGTATGTCGCCAGCCGTCAAGCGTCGCGACGCCTCCGCAGCGCGCCTGCGTCGCTCTGCCTCCCAGGCGTCCGCCTCCGTTCGGCCAGTAGTCCGCCGCGGTGCCAGACGGAAGGACGCTCCTCGCGCCAGAGTCCTGTACGTCGCGTCCGACGCAACTCATCCTGGATCGAGCTAGTGACGTGATAGTGATTGGAAAATAGTGAATCATAATTACATCCCTACCCGACGAGGAATATCCAAAATAATAGATAAAGAATAACAGAAGCCAAGAAGACAGTTTTGCAGAAGGCAAACTTCTAGATTTTAGTTAGTGACAGTGTTTAGTGTTTAGTGAATTATTTTTATTGTGTAGGTATTTATTATATTTAGCTGCTTAAGTTCGCTTTTCTTATTAAATTCTACGTCTTTCGTATCCTTCCGGCGCGTGGACTGTTTGTTGACAAGAGAGTCCGTCCTGAAACAAAATCTAATCAAGGGAGACTTGTCGAAACTGTGTTTGTATTTCGTAAATATAGTGTTTCAATTTCGGGACTCAGCACTGGGATCTCCAGAACTGTACGAACTACTACATCGGTTCAATTAGACAAAAGTTGTCACACTCGTGCGCAAATTTAATGGTGTTTCTCCGAAAAATGCACAGGTCATTAAGTATGGACAAAACCCTATTATTGTTGCTTTTTTTTAATTTTAAATAATTTAAAAAGCTGTTTTAAATAAAGAGGTACATATTTTTGCTGTCTAACTAGTGACATAGAAATAGTTGTTTACTTTACAAGTGGGCAAAGTAAGAAATTACCCACAAGAGAAATATTAGTACTCGAAGCCGAAGGCTGAGTGTAATAATTCCACTTTGCCCACTTGTGAAGTATAACGTTTTATCCCACATCTCTTAATAAATGCAAAATTTTTATTATTTGACAGTGACATATGCTTTAAATTATCTAAATTAAAATGTCAATCGAAGTAGTTACCAATGTGTTGTGTGTTATTATTATTGTTATAAATAGAAAATTACTCGCTAGTGACTTTTCTCAAAATTATACCCACTAGTGGGTAATCTGTTACTTTCCTTGTTTAAAACCGCATTACTTATAGAACATTTATTGAGAGGTGTTGGATAAAATTGTTTTTTCTGTGATACACATTCAAGATTTATCACAAACTTATAAATTTTTTTTATGAAGCCAATATTACTTTTTATCTCCCGCTCCATCCTGTAAGGGAGGTATAGGAATCATGTTAAATTTCGCTAGTGAGTTTTCAGTGGATGAGCACGTTTCAGGGTCCCTAGAATATGATTTTAATAGTTTCGCGATGATGTCTGTGTGTGTATGTCTGACTGTCAGTCAGTCTCTGTGTGTGTGTGTGTGGATTTCTGGAGTTACAGTTTCTCAAAAACTACTCAATTGAAAATTTGTATGTTTTGTACATATCAATTGTATGCCTTTGAGAAGACCTGATTAGTTTTTGATAATAATCCAATAACCGAAAGAGGTAGTTTACTTGAAGGCCTATCAAGTTATTTTGAAATATCTCAGTAAATTATGGGTAATTGACAATTTTTGTGATTAATATTACAATTACGAATTACATCACGTTAAAGAATAATATATTTTGATATTTTCGTTTAAATCTACTAGCCTGTAGATTTTGAAAAAATAAAACAAAACTTGAAAAATGACATTTTTGACATGTGTCATATGTGAAAACAAAATTGTTTGAATGGATGTGCGTTTCTTGATATTGGCGGGAGGTATTGTGGTGCCCACAACAGATTTTATTTTATTTTTAATAACCTTTTTCGTGAAAATAATTAAATACTATTTTTTGTTCATCTGACGATAAGTTTATGAAATATTTTTACGGTTATTACATTTGAGTTAACAAATAAAATTTTATATAAAAAATTAGCTGTATTCACTTAGAAGCCCTAATACCCTATAACTTCTATCAAATTTTACTACTAAAACGAAGGTGTTAGAAGTATATAAAGTTATACAACAATGAAATATGGAAATAATTTAAAATGACCAACACATAACCTCCCGCTTAAACAACTTTTACACGGTATAAAATATAGAAAAAAGTTTCAAATCGAAATAGTAGCCAGTACTATTCAACATGTTTTTGAATTTGAGAAAATTTAATCTTTCTCAATTATTTATTTATACCTAAATAATCTGATAGGCCTTCAAATAAACTACTTATTTCGGGTTAATACATTGCTCCCAAAATCTGTTCAGGTCGTAACAAGAACATATGAAATCTAAATTTGTAATGCGATATTGATATCTTCATTAGAAATTGAGTTATTGCGGACGAAAAAATTTTGATCTATCGCAATATCTTCCTTATACGAAATACATATATAATACAATTTTTTACTATAATAGTATTACTATTATTTCCATTTTAAAAATTGTTGTTTGTGACATATCTTGAATATGAGCCAAAGTAAAAATACGTACCTCTTTATTGAAACAATTTTCTCAATATGAAATCGTTTAATGCCTGATTTTCTAACAAAATTAAAACTCTACTTTAATTTACTTCTATACTAAATTTATATCAAGTTAACATTCGAAATTTTGTCGGTAATGTTAAGTCATAAAATAATTTGAAATGATGTGCACTTATTAAAAATAAATAAATTTACTTCAAAAGTACATTTAGGTGACCGTTAAATTCTTTATAAAACCCGACATTAAACTAAAAATGAAAAATTGAACGAAAATAAGTTAGTGAGCTATGCATTTTTTGGGAAACCAAAAACATTCTTAAATTGGCCAACTGGTGTGCAAAATATTGTTTAGTTTAACATAAGTCGTAGTTCTTCTACATATAAAGAAAAGATTACAGTAGAATATACCGAATTATTTATTAAATTAAGAATATAACTATTTTGTAATTACTTTTATTCAACACCTCTCAATAAATGCTCTATAACTATGGCGATTTTAAACAAGAAAACTAACAGATTACCCACTAGTGGGTATAATTTTGAGAAAAGCCACTAGTGAGTATTTTTTTATTTATAACAATAATAATAACACACAACACCTTGGTAACCACTTCGATTGACATTTTAATTTAGACAATTTAAAGCGTATGTCACTGTCAAATAATATTTCTTTAATAAATTTTGAATTTATTAAAAGATGTTGGATAAAACGTTATACTTCACACGTGGGCAAAGTGGAATTACACACTCGGTAAAATTATCACACTCATCCTTCGGCTTCGTGTGCTAAAATTACTCTCGTGGGTAATTTTTTGCCCACTTGTAAAGTAAATAACTATTAATTGCTAAGGGCTGATATTTCCGAATAAATTATTTGCCGAATAAATGAAAAATGTAGCATCGAAATCATAGCTCAAATTATACTTATTGTACTAGCTGTCATTTTTTGATTCGTATTTTTTTATTTATTCGTCGAAGTTTATTCGTAGATGAAAACATTGGCCCTTAGTAAATAATCGTGTATAATTTACCGAAATTACATGTTAAATCTTCGGTATAGTTTGGCAAATTCTACGGTATTATATTTTTTTTTTCGTTAGTTCTCGAAATCCTTATGGTGAGACCCAAAATTGAAACATACTGTATAATAGAGTGGTGACTGACTCGGTCGATCATAAGCGTTTTATATGTTAAATAATATTTGTGCAGTTTTCTGCTTTCTTAATCATTTTAGAGAAAAATGTTTCAAATAATAGTTGATGAGATTTAAAATCAGCATTTGAATCAGTGATCAAATTTCATATTATTTATTACATAAAAGGTAAAAAGACGATAAAATTTTTTTTTTAAATCAGATTATATAATGAAAAAACATGGGATTATTATATGCGGAGAAATTTTTACGAATGGCTTTGGTTTTTATTGGCCAATATTGGAGATGTATTTGAGCATTTTATTTAGACTAGATTTATGTTTTGTGTTCTTTAAAATTATCGAATGTTGTTATTAACAAATTTTTATTCTGATACTCAAATAAGAGCCGGTATTTCCAACCTGAGATAAACTAGAGATTAAATTTATCAGTGGAATGAACAAAATATATCACATCAAAAGATGACAGCTAAAGTAACAATCATTATTTAAGCTTTGATTTTGATACGATATTTTTTGCTATTCCATAAATAAATTTTTTATCTAGTTTATCTGATGCTTCAAATACCGACCTTACCTTACTTACTTGAATATAAATCTGCTCGAATATAATTCCATTTCCATGATTACTCATTATAAAATAGTTATTTATATTACATATGTGTTAAAAGTAACATTTTATGAGTGAGTTATTTGTGAAACGAGGCGAAAGCGAGTGAAACAACCCCACGAACAAAATAAATCACTTTTAACACGTACATCATACAAAATTTTATCCAACATCTCTCACTAAATGCTCTATAACTATGGCGATTTTAAACAAGGAAAGTAACAGATTACCCACTAATGGGTATAATTTTGAGATGTCACTAGAGTAATTTTCTATTTATAACAATAATAATATCACACAACACCTTGGTAACTACTTCGATTGACATTTTAATTTAGAAAATTTAAAGCATATGTCACTGTCAAATAATATTTATTCAATAAATTTTTTATTATTAAGAGATGTTGGATAAAACGTTATACTTCACACGTGGGCAAAGTGGGATTAATCATTCGATAAAATTTCTCTCGTGGGTAATATCTTACTTTGTCCACTTCTTCCTAGTGTTTTAATAAATACTAAAAAATGTAGAATGATATTTAGACATGTAGGGTTATATTTTTGTTGATTTATTGATACTAATCATTAGCAACGTGTTAAAAGTAACAATAAAATCACTTTCAACACGTTGCTATGTTACTTTTAACAACAGAAGGTTAGTTTAATGAAAATTTTGTTATTAGAATAATGTTTCAAATATTATTATCTACAATTATTGTTTGAAACATTTGCCTCTTACTGTCACCATTTACGGATTGCAACACGTTAAAGAAAAATTATATTTTGATATTTTCGTTTAAATCTGCTAACTTGTGTTTTTTGAAAAAAACGAAATACGGTTGAAAATGTCATTTTTTGACATGTGTGATAATTTTTGAAAGGATGAGCGTTTCTTGATAGTGGTGTGGTTCGTGTTTCTACTAAAAAATAAAAACGAAATTTGTTCACTGATCCAGATGTATTTATAAAATATGTGCAACTTTTATTTGAAGCAATTTTTCCTAAAATGTGTAGGGAATATTATTTAACATGTAGTATATCGAGTTTAGATATTAATTTGGGAAATAATGTTACGGGAATTATTGATTGCGTTGAAATTATTTTTAGCCAGCGGCTGTTGCGAGTTTTTTAGTATTAAATTTCATGGGAGGTTACATGATTATTTTAGAGATCAAATTACGTTATACTGGGCTAGGCACATCTGCGTATTGTCAAGTTGCTGTCAAGAGTTCTTGCAGGAAGTGGTGTAAGTGAAGCAGCGTCGTGGAAGGCGTCCGAGTGCGTAGTCTTGGAGACCTCCTCCAAAGCCTAGCAGGTAATGAGGAGGAGTTGCTCAAGAAGCTCCTGCTGAAGACAGACGGAAAGATTGCGCCGCTAATCCAGCCCGAACCCGCGGGAGGAGTGTCCAATGACTTAGCGGCCACCTCGGAGCTGCTGTCGAAACTGCTCAGTAGCAACTCGGTGTCGTCTAACCTGTTATCAAAGCTAGTGGGAGGAGAGCTCGCGATAACGAAGTCCCCGAGTGGTGGGGGAGTGGTGGCTCTGGCGGTGTCGCCGCTGGTGCGGACGCGCTACCTCCTCGTCCCCCGGGCGGCCGCGGGCCGTCGAGCGGGCGAGCGGCGGCGTCGGGCCAGTGCAGATGCACGTGCCGTCAACCACGAACGCGACTCGCGAGCTGACATGCTACATTCCCTGGACGCCCTCGCCGGGAAGATCTCCCCTGGAGGCAATGGACAGACCGGCCAGAGCAGCCCTAGTCAGGTGGATGGCAACGCTAACCGGGTACACCCCTACTCCAAGGGGCCTAACACGTAAGTTACTTGTTCACTCTATTTGTACCCTGAAGAGCGAAACTGTGACTGTGAAGAAATATCTTTAGCAAATAATACTTCGATAATACTGCGATAACAGGTCTTCAAATTATTTACATTGTAACCTTTCTTAACTCAACAAAAACACATGCAAGTTCAACTAGAAACTAAATTTAAAAACTTGTAACAGTGCCATGGAAATTTCAACAAAAACAAAATAGTATATTCTACAACAAGTAATTCTACACGAGCAAAAAGTTGTAGTCCGACTATACTTTCTATAACAAGATTTTGTAAATTATACAAAAAATACAAATATAAAACTGTTGAAAACGTCAAACTCAAATAAATCAAATTAAACCAAACAGACGTAACCATAGTAACTCAATCAAGATACTTCATATATCGCGCTAATATGCGGCTGTGATTCGTCGTAATTATTCCATACGGCGTATGGAATGATAGTTGTTCCAGTACAGTTTTTAGTTGTAGAATATGTAGCTACCAAAACAGTGTTACAGAAAATATTTTATCAACGATCGTTGTTAAAACTGGCCCTTTCAACGGTTGCTTAGGAAGTAAAAGTGTTACTCTCTGACATGAATGTTAAAGGTAACAGCAATTAAAAGTTGTTTTTGTTAATAATAATATTTAATTTCTACATTTCTTAGTATTTACTAATACACTAGGAAGATCGTATATAAAATTTTGTATGTTATATATAATAAACCATGTGAGTGATAAAAAGGAACTTCATTGCCGAGGTACATATTAAGTTTTATTTGAAATCTAAAATTCAAAAAAACTGTAAAAAATTTACAATATAGGTTCAGTTTATTCATCTGTCAGTTGTCAATTGAAACTGACAGTCAGTGTTGCCAACCTCGAGAAGTGAGGTTATCGTAAATAACACTCAAAATTATGTGTTATGTCCTCAATTGCGTCATCGGAATTAATTAGTTAATTCTTCTTGCAAATTTTGTTTCATGTTACGTCCAAATTTACTATAGTGCGTCAATATATCTGCCAAAATTATCCTAATTGTACAATAATTATTTAACGATTGCCAACACTGCGTTGCTCAAAATCGTCGTATAATGGGTTACTTTAGTGACGATTTCTGACCTTTTATCCAGGTTGGGTTTCTGGAACAGTTACAGTATTTTAACAATAATATACAGGGGGTGAAATAAAAATTTGGCGTATAGATATTTCAATGCTATTTTTTAATATTGCTGAACTTTACAACAAAAGTGTAAATACAAGCGTTGTTCAGACTTAAAATATGCAAACATCCGGTATAATTTAATATCAACAGGAGCAGCTCTGCAATTGCAGATTATCCAGTTCAAACATTTATAGCTATAAATATTTATTTTAGAGACTATTTTCCACATAAAAAATAAACTAAGCATTTGGTTTAATTTCGTCTGCTTTGACCAATTTAGAGCGGCATTATTTTGAAAAATGCCCATTACATATTTATAACTACCATGTGTGACTAAATATTGATTGCTTATTGTATTCTTGTTTACATTTTGTCAAAAATTTTTATCATCTCGGAGATTATGTTGCATATTTGTAATAAAAAATTATACTTTAGTGTCTTGATATACAAATAACTATTTTTCACGACATGCCAGGAAACCCCAGCTTTCTTCTCCCGAAATAGTGAGGAAAATGTGTTTTCTGCTTTAGAGAGGAAAATATAGAAGTGTTACCAATATGAATGTTACTTACATAAAATATATTGTAAAAATTATAAATAAAATCATAATTTTATTGAAAATCCTTATTTTAGTGATATACATACTTTAAATAATCTTACAATTATATCTTAATATTTCCTTTTTCTACTCGTAGATTAAACCACAATTTGACAACGTTAATTTAGATTTAATATTGGTTCATTGGCAACACTGTTGTGTCTGATAACCAAACTTTGGACGTGTCAGTTGTATGTTGTGTTGTCAAAGTGTATTTAAGGTCTTAATAAATCGTTTTTAGAAACATGTCGAGAAAAAAAAAGTTGTGTATAAAACAAGAAGAAAGCGCTTCTCTCTAGTTTGGCAAATAACTATTTTATGTTAGATTATTTAGTTTGCTGGTAAAATGTACTCAACATTTTAGTTTTTAGGTAACATTCCACGAAAATTTTAATGACAACATCCTTCGATTTCGGCTTGTGATTTGGATCATATCATTTGTCATATCAAATGTTGCCAAGCAACAATCTTTCGAAATACATATTTTTTCCGATAAAATAATGTTCCCGTAATATATTAATATTGATTATTTTCTTCATTACTTTATTAGCTAATCAGAATTCCTCATATGCACAGAGATTTTACTGCGATAAAATGTTGATAAAATAAATAAATTTTGACATTTAAACTATTAGTTTGTTTATTTTTATATTAATTTAGGAAACAATCAACCGAATATAAAACAAGCCTTAAATTTATTTCGTAAATTTCCTGATAATTCCTACGTAGAAACTCCTGTCAAAAATTACATATAAATCTTTTGGGATCTAATTATGACATTTTTGACATTAGGTTGTCTGTTTCTACAACTATTCGAAATTTTGTTCATAAATTCTTGGCTCTCTGTATGAAATAGTATAATATGTATTAAGGGAGAGAGTTGTATGAATTTTTCCCGCGGAGTAAATTGAAGCACGAGCCGTAGGCGAGGGCTACAATACGACAAGGAAAAAATACACTTCTCTCCTGCGGTGTATATACTATTTTTTTATGTAATTCAAAATTATTTGAATAATTGTAATAACATTTATGATAGTTATATCTTTGATTTGTTTAATTTTGTTCATTTTTCACATTATTTGAGCACATCTTCTCACGACGGTAGAGAAAGTGCACAAATCTCCCGTAGATAGGAAATTGGCAGTTTCTGTCATGATTTTGGTATAACCTAGTTTCTCTCCCGTGAACAAAAATATTTATCTACGATCGTTTCAAAAGTGCCTCTTTTAACGGTTGCTTAGCAAGTTAAAAGTGTCACTCTATAACACTAGTGTTAAAAGTAACATAGTAATATAGCAACGTGTTAAAAATGATTTTATTGTTACTTTGCTAACGATTTGTATCAATAAATCAACAAATATAACCCTACCTGTCAAAATATCATTCTACATATTTTAGTATTTACTAGTACACTAGGAAGATCGTAGATCAAATTTTGTATGTAATATTAAATACGTGTAAAAGTAATTTATCCAACACCTCTCAATAAATGCTCTATAACTATGGCGATTTTGAACAGGCAAAGTAACAGATTATCCACTAGTGGGTATAATTTTGAGGAATGCCACTAGTGAGTATTTTTTTATTTGTTTTAACAATAATAATAACACACAACACCTTGGTAACTACTTCGATTGACATTTTAATTAAAAAATTTAAATCATATGTCACTGTCAAATAATATTTCTTTAATAAATTTTTAATTTATTAAGAAGTATTGGATAAAACGTTATACTTCACACGTGGGCAAAGTGGAATTACCCACTCGATAAAATTATCTCACTCAGCCTTCGGCTTCATGAGCTAAAATTTCTTTCGTGGGTAATTCCTTACTTTGCCCACTTGTAAATTAAATAACTATTATTTCATTCGTGGGGTTGTTTTAACACTAATATCATAAATAACTATTTCAGTAACATATCGAACCATTGTACCAGCACTGCCCCTACCACGCATTTCTTTTGTCTTCACAACAAGAAGCAATTTTTGTTATGTTGGTATGCCTGATAATGTCTTCAAATACATCGTGTAGAAATTCCCCGACTCAAAAAATCTTAAACACCATTAATTCTACTGTTAATTTCCTCATTCTCCTTAACCTTTAACCCTCCCCTCTACCCAATCCAAACCACCAATCACCAAATCTGGATATAGTAGAGGGGAGCAGTCCCGCGATTTAATTTTATCCATGCCCTTTTACCGTGAAAAACACACAGTCGTTCTGTTTCTTTTTCTGCACTCCTGCCAATACTACGTCTATTCTTGATTGGCAGGCGCTGAAAAATTGATGCGAGGATTGCGAGGTATGTTGGTACACTCACTGGAAGAATTATACTGCGGCTCAGGTCTCTGCAGTTGCAGAACTCTCTAGGGCTAGTAGCAACTTTTTTACTTCTTGTCACATTCTCTAAGAGAGGTGTAGCAATCATGCTAAAATATTCGGAAGTGAGTTTTCAGTGGATGAGCACGTTTTAGGGGACCTAGAATACGATTTTAATAGTTTCGCGATGATGTCTGTGTGTGTGTCTATCTGTCTGTGTGTGTATGTGTGAATCTCTGGAGTTACGGTTTCTCCAAAACTAGTCAGTAATAATATAACAAGAGAGTGAGAATAAATTGAAAATAATTTGCCAAATCTTTCGAAAACTTGTTGTCTAATGGCAACAAGTTTGAGAAAGATACTGGAGAATTATTTTCTAATTTATCGAACTCTCGAGTTACATTTAATTAGATTATTTTTTTTATTTCAGCATCAGGCACGTCACTAAATCTATCTTTTTTGCTCATTTATTACTTGTGTTGATGATAACTATCTGACATCGGACATCAGTCAACAAAAACAAAAAAGCTACAGAGAATATTCCGGAAATAATCACTAGAGCATTATTCTCAGTATAATAATGACAGGATTGATTAAAACGCAGACACGTGACATACAATAAAGTATTTCATTGGTTTAAAGAAACGTCAAAAAATAATCAACTGAATATTTTTGTGTTTTGTATATATCAATTGGGAAGAGCAGATTAGTTTTTGGTGATAATCCAATAACTGTAAGTGGTAGTTTACTTGAAGCCCTATCAAGTTATTCTGAAATATCTCAATAAATTATGGGTTAATTTCAACTTTTGTTACTATAATAATATTTTAAATATTATTTTGTACAATTGTTGTTTGAAACAGTTTCCTCTTACTGTCACCATTTACGAATTACAACACGTTAAATAAAAATTATATTTTGTGATTTTCGTTTAAATCTGTTGACCTGTATTTTTTGAAAAGCACTAAACCATGTTTGTAAAATGTCATTTTTTGACATATATTAGAAGTGAAAATAAAATTGTTTGGATGATGCTAAAAATTCGGTAGTGAGTTTTCAGTGGATGAGCACGTTTTAGGATTCCCAGAAAAGGATTTTAATAGTTTCGCGGTAATGTCTATGTATTTGTGTCTGTCAGTATGTCTGTCTGTCTATATGTCAGTCTGCTAGTCTGTGTGGATCTCTGGAGTTACGGTTTCTCAAAAACTACAAAACTGAAAATTTGGATATTTTGTGTATATAAATTGTATCCTATTTGGAAGAGCTGATTAGTTTTTGGTGATAATCCAATAACCGAAAGTGGTAGTTTAGTTGAAGCCCTATCAAGTTGTTTTGAAATATCTCAGTAAATTATAGTTAAATGACAATTTTTGTTATAAGAATAATATTTAAAATATTATTATCTACAATTATTGTTTTTCTCTTACTGCCTTCATTAACGTCAAAGAAAAATTATATTTTCACATTCTCTATTAAATCAACTATGCTTTTTGAAAAAAATAAATAAAACAAAACAACGATTGTAGGTTGTCATTTTTTGACATGTGTCATAATTGAAGAGTAATTTTTTTAAGGAATGAGCGTTTCTTGATAGTGGTGGTCCGTATTCTTGGATTGTTTGATATGAAATCTATGGCGGGAGGTATTGTGGTGTCCACAACAGATTTTTTTTCATAAACAATAATTATATCATTTTAGATCCACCAACTATCAAGCCGTGCCCCTCAAGGCAACCTAATTAAAAACACCATATGCTATTTGTAATAATTTTATTAATAATACGCTTCATAATGTGATAAGACCACTTACTCATGGAATGAGTACTTGAAAATTTGATAATACTATGCAAACGTTATTATCAAAAACAAAATATGTTTTATCTTATCTTTCAGATAACGGATCACAAAGCTATTTGAAGTGTCTTTCGCGTTATATTTACAAGCTATTTCAACATTATTTTTTTCATATTTCCATCACACTTATTTAACAAAATATATACCTTATAAGAAGTGTAGAATTTAAATGTAGCGTATAGAGATTTCAGTGCAATTATTTTATATATTTATATTTTTACCGATTCACTTTACAACAAAAACGTAAATAAAAAAGTTGTTCTGATTAAAAAAATACATGCAATAAGGTCCATTTGGTTATCTGAATGTTGGTATTTCACGATATGTTAATCAAATTAAAATTAATATTTATTAGAAAAATTGTAAACTGACCTTAAAATTAATAGTTATTTACTTTACAAGTGGGCAAAGTAAGGAATTACCCACGAGATAAATTTTAGCTCACGAAGCCGAAGACTGAGTGAGATAATTTTATCGAGTGGGTAATTCCACTTTGGCCACGTGTGAAGTATAACGTTTTATCCAACACTTCTTAATAAATGAAAAATTTATGAAAGAAATATTATTTGACAGTGACATATGCTAAAAATTTTTAAATTAAAATGTCAATCGAAGTAGTTATTAAGATGTTGTTTGTTATTATTATTGTTATAAATAAAAAATTACTCACTAGTGACTTTTCTCAAAATTATACCCACTAGTGGAAAATCTGTTACTTTGCTTGTTTAAAATCGCCATAGTTATAGAGCATTTATTGAGAGGTGTTGGATAAAAATATTTTATACTCAGAAAACAAATTCATTTATTATAATAAATGCTCTATAACTATGGCGATTTTAAACGAGGAAAGTAACAGATTACCCAATAGTGAGTACAAATTTGAGAAAAGTCACTAGTGAGTAATTTTCTATTTATAACAATAATAATAACACACGTCGGTAACTACTTTGATTGACATTTTAATTTAGAAAATTTAAAGCGTATGTCACTGTCAAATAATATTTCTTTAATAATTTTTACATTTATTAAGAGATGTTGGATAAAACGTTATACTTCACACGTGGGAAAAGTGGAATTACCCACTCGATAACATTATCTCAATCAGCCTTAGGCTTCGTGTGCCAAAATTTCTCTCGTGGGTAGTTCCTAACTTTGCCCACTTGTAAAGTAAATAATTATTATTTTGAAATTTCGTAATGACGAATTTATGAGTACAATTCTTTTACCTCCCACCACATCCTGTAAAGGAGGTATAGGAATCATGCTAAAAATTAGGTAGTGAGTTTTCAGTGAATGAGCACATTTTAGAGTCCCTTAAATACGATTTTAAAAGTTTCGTGATGATGTCTGTCTGTCTGTCTGTCAGTCTGTCTGTTAATCTGTCTGTCAGTCTGTGTGGATCTCTGGAGTTACGGTTTCTCAAATACTACTAAATAAAATGTGTTTATATTTTGTATATATCAACTATATTCCCTTGATAAATAAGTAAAAATGAACAAATATAAGGAACATTAACTTTGAATATAGATTTAATTTAATTTATGAACTTAGTTAAATACAAAGTGAAAAGATTTCGGAGCAAATGTACATAACCGTCTGTTACAAAATATACACAGCATATTATTTATTGTAAACGCATTCATGTTGTTAACCTTTGTTAGTTTTTTCAAGGTTTTTTCGCACTCCAATTTGGTTTACTTTATAAATAAAACGTTTATTCAGCTTCGGAAAATAATGGAATGTAACATCCATATTTTTAAAGGACTTATTATTACACCCTTTTACTGCACAATACACTTTATTTTTCGATTTTTCGCGATGTTTAACTACAATTTCGGTTATTTTTATCTCAAATATCGTTATTCCTATTTGACGTAATGTATTTCTAACGGAATCTTAACCCTACTTTGTGTTCGAAAATAATCCGCTAGATGGCATATCGCTACATGTCAGATCCCAATAAAATGAATAATTAAAAAGGTACAGTAATATACACAACATAGCATTGAAATCCCTATCCGCCACATTTAAATTCAACACCCCGTATAATTTTTTCTCGTATATTTCAAACAAGCTGTATGCTAGCTTACTATCCAGTAATTGGGTCTGAAATACGAGTTTTTATTATTATTTAGGAGTCTTAAAACCGGTCGAAATTACAGTTTAAATTCTGTATTTTAACTTCGTCCATTACATCTAATTTATTATTACATCCAGGTTAACCATAAAAGAAAAACTTTACGACAAATCGATAACTTTCTAAACAGCTATATCTGATAAAATATACGTGGAGTACCTTTACAGTTTATTAGTAATTGCGATTCAGGTGAAGAATTTGTTTCTGTATAATTTTTGTTCTAAACATATTCAGAACATAAATGGTTGATTAGATATTTCAGTAGCTAATTTTACGAACATTCAAATAGTAATATCCTTAAAAAAACTGTTGTGGACACCACAATACCTTCCATCATAGATTTCTTATTTCAATTGTGACACATGTCAAAAATAGATATGTTTCATGCGTTGTTTTGTTATTTCAAAAAGCACAGGTTAACAGATTCAAAAGAAAATGTCAAAATATAATGTTCTTTAACGTGTTGTAATTCGTAAATGGTGACAGTAAGAGAAAAATGTTTCAAACAATAATTGTAGATAATATTATTGTAATAACAAAAATTGTCATAAATTACTGAGATATTTCAGAAAAACTTGATAGGGCTTCAAGTAAACTACCACTTCCGGTTATTGGATTATCACCAAAAATTAATCAGCTCTTTCAAAGGGGATACAATTGATATATACAAATTATCAAAATTTTTAGTTTAGTGGTATTTGAGGAACCGTACCTCCAGAGATCCACACAGACAGATAGACATGCAGACAAACTGGCACAGACACAGACATCATCGTGATACTATTAAAGTCGTACTTAAGGGACTATAAAATGTGTTCAGCCACTGAAAACTCACTACCGAATTTTTAGCATGATTCATATACCTCCCTTACAGGATGTGGCGGGAGGTAAAAACAATTAGGTGTTAAATTCAATTGTCTACAATATTTATATTCTTATAAACTTAGGAGGAAAGCAATGATAATGAATTAATTATTTATCTACACCCATGAGTTAAATGTCACTTATCTCACTCATTTTGCCTGAGTTAAGAGCTTCATTGCCGCACTCGTTTTCATTAACTTACCTATTGTTTATTATAAATGTTGATAATACAATCTACAATACTTAAAATAAATTAATATTTAATAAAATAATAATTTTTGGAGCTTGTTCTTCTATTTCCGACGAAATAATTTATAAATCACTAATTTTCGCGATATGTTTCAATAATTTGAAAAACAACACCTCTTAATAAATGCTCTATAACTATGGTGATTTTAAAAAGGGAAGGAAAAAGATTACCCACTAGTGGATATAATTTTGAGAAAATCCACTAGTGAGTATTTTTTTATTTATTATTATTTAGCAATAATAATAACACACAACACCTTGGTAACTACTTCGATTGACATTTTAATTTCAAAAATTTAAAGCATATGTCACCGTCAAATAATATTTCTTTAATAAATTTTGCATTTATTAAGAGTTGTTGGATAAAACATTATACTGCACACGTGGCCAAAGTGGAATTACCCACTCGATAAAATTATCACATTCAGCTTCGTGTGCTATAATTTCTCTCGTGGGTAATTCCTTACTTTGCCCACTTGTAAAGTAAATAACTATTAATATGAAATTGTGCTCATCATGGGTTAAGAACATTTTTACAGCAACTACTTGGATTAATTTATTACTTGTCAAAAAATGAAGTCAAATTATTTTAAATTTTTTAACTTTGTGCGGCCGTAGATAAAATATTGTACAATACACGTGCGATAATGCATTATTAATATACTTATGTGATTACACAACTCATACGAATCTTAATAATGTTCTTATCCCACCTATATCGGAAATATCTATTAACACCTCAGTAGATAATTTTCTCGTTCGTCAAAGCACAGCATCCAAAAAAAGAACCTATTAGATTGATTATCTACAACATATATTTGAAACATTTTCTTGGAAAATTTCCAGGAAAGCAATGGTAATCCTGTAATCGAATCCACTCCCAAACAGTTTGAGCGTCTTTTCCAGTTAATTTACGATTAACCCGTCGATGTTCCAAATTGAGTTTCTGAGGTTTTAGGACCGCTGTTTTAGCGTAATTCTGATACCAAAGCAAAGTGAAAACCCGGAATATAATGTGATATTTTATGGATAGCCTTATTTAAGGGTGCAGCGCGTTTCATAGCTTTATACTAGACCATAAACTGAACACAATTATATTAAACTTTGTTCGTATAATGTTTGTATTATAGTTGACTTTGTGGTCACAATCCGCGCGGAATATGGCAAATACTCTGTTTACTGTTTTAAATATCTTGCGTGGACAACTTATGTGCCTTATAATTTCATTTCTGCTAATGAAATGACAAATAAATTGAATTTGGACTCACGTTTGTGGAACGACTAACTTTTATTGTCATTCTGTGTTTTGAATATGAATTTTAAACTCAATTTTCATGGAGTAATCAACGGTGAAACACTTTTATTACAATAATTAAAACTAAAACGCTAAAAGGAAATATTCGCCATCAACTTTGCAGTTTGATATCAAAGATATATTGCTAAATAAATATCTCTTTGGATGTATTGTGAATTAATATTTTGTAGTGTCAAGCGCTCATAAATAATTTTAGAGAAAAATGCATCAAGTAAACCTTGCAGATGATATTAGGTTTGTTCCAAGTGGTCATTTCTGACAAGTTTGTGACATGTTTATGACAAATTTCAGTGCGCCTGAGAAAAATGTAAACAAGTTAAGTTTGAAACATAGACTGGAACGGCGAATGGAATGAAGCGCATGTGCATGCTCATTTTGTTTTGACAGCTAACCTTAAATATAAATATAAATAAAGAAATTCATACATTTTTCGCCACAAAAAAGAAATGTTTCAAGGTTAACTTGTTTACATTTTTCGCAGGCGCACTGTAATTTCACAAACATTTTACAAACTTGTCAGAAATGACCACTTGGAACAAACCTATAGTATATTATATATTAAGGGAGAGAAGTGTATTATTTTTTCCCGCGGAGTAAATTGAAGCACTAGGCGTAGACCCCTTTTTTATAATGGATATACTATGTGAATTGAATGTTTTTTTTTTTCATAATAACAAGTTAGAATGACTGAGATATGAAAATGAAAAAATAGTATATTATTATTTTTTTGTCAAACGGACTCAACTACTGAGGTTATATGCCGCCTCGGTTCCTCGTTTTCGGTGGTGTAAAGCTCTGTTTGCTAGTATGGGTTTTCGCAAAGCGGTCACCCATCCAACTACTAACCGCGGGCAGCCTTGCTTAACTTGCGTTATCGAGTGAACCGGAATAAACGATCGCAGCTATGTTGTTGCCTAGTATATTATTATATGAGGGATTATGGTAGTAATTATTCAGGAAGATGAAGTTTACGTCATGACCCGTAGGCGAGTGATGCAAATCATCCGAGTCAATAATGACCATAATTCCGAATTGAATACTATACTTTTTCTACTCCTGTAAATTCGGTATTAACTTTTGAAAATGATCGATATTCGTTGGAAATACACGTTGAAAAACGTCAACATAAAAATATACAATGACAACTGACTACAGTCAACTGTCAGATGGCTGTTGCTTGGTGATCCACATCACGTCTTAAAAATAACCGTGAATTATGCACTTCTGGCTCTGTGATTGGTCAAGACGAGTGATTTATGGGTGCTATAAACGATAAAAAAAAAATTAAAACAGATATGAAATTCTCTCTTTCTGTCAATAGTTTTTCTCCTGGTCGTAAAAAAATGTTTATCGTATAGGAATCATACTGAAAATTTGGTAGTGAGTTTTCAGTCAAATCATCTAACTGGTGATCCTTGAAAAAACAAACCAAAACAACGTTTGAAAATTGTCATTTTTCTACTTCCCATTATTTCAATTTTTTTGATAAATATAATTAAGATTCATAATTCACTCTTCTCGACCAATCACAGAGCTAGAAATCCATAATTCTCGTTTATTTTAAAAACGTGATATTTATCGCTAAGCAGCGGCCATCTGACAGTTGACATGTAGTCAGTTGACATTGTGTTTTTCAACTAGTGTTTTCAACGAATTTCGATCATTTTCAAAAGTGATTTCCGAAATTACAGGAGTAGAAAAAGTATAGTACTATATTCGCGATTATGGTCATTATACTCTCAGATGATTTGCAAACTTCATCTTTATGAATAATGACTTTCTTAATCTCTCATATAGTACAGTAATAAACTATTTTTGACATGTATTATAATTGAAAACTAATATTTTTTAAGGGTTCAACGTTTCTTGATAGTGCTGTTCAATAAGAAATCTATGGCGGGAAGTATGTATTGTGGTGCTCACTACAATTGATTATTTGAAGCATTTTTCTTAAAACAATTCAGGAACCTACAACAACGCTCTGAATGTTGGAAACATTAATGTGTACTTCAGACATTACTGCAATTAGACAAATGGTGGTGTCAGATGTATATCAATAATTTTAGAGAAAAATGCTTCAAGTAAAACTTGTAGAGAAATAAATTGTATATTGTTTTTATTTGATGCTTTTTCTCTAAAATAATTCAGGAGTTAGTGACAACCCTTTTAATTTTGCAATAAACGAATTATACTTTGTCGCAACCATACAAATGGTGCTGCCAAACGTTTCAGAAATGATTTAGAGAAAAATGCTTCAAGTAAAACTTCAAGCGAAATAAATGGTGTATTGTTTTTATTTTATACATTTTTCTCTAAAATAATTCCGCAGCTAGTGGCAACACTTTTATTTTTGCAATCAACGAATTATACTTTTTCGCAACCATACAAATGGTGCTACCAGTCATTTCAGAATCATTTTAGAGAAAAATGCTTCAAATAAAACTTGCGTAAAACAAAATTTCCTACAACTTTTACTTGAACCATTTTCCGGTAAAATAATTCAGGAACGCCTGACAGGCCTCTTTGTGCAACTCCACCACTGCCTACCTCCCGAGTTTTCTAAGTGTCCTGGCGTTTCAGCTAATAATAAACATACAATAGCGGTCACTTGGATCGGCGACAACAATCTCTGTGTGTCATTTAACATGGCGTCCAGCCAGCTATCAAACAAATCGAATGGGCGCAGTGCTGTCGATCATTGTGAGGGAGGTATCGAATTTCAAATGGAAACTTCACTGTACAACTATTATTAGATTGTACGACAATTTGGGTTTAAATTAAATATGTAGAGGGATGTCAGGAATGCTGGAAAAACAAATGAATAAACAATGCATCCAGGAACTTCAGAAATAGAATTCTTAGCTTTATGTACGGGAGATCGTAAAAGACATTCAAATCTTAAAATAGTTTGCGAGATAAATTTAGGTATTACTGGAAGAGCAGACGTAAAACGACCAAGCGTATACTTCTGTCTCTGACGTGAAGAGAGTAAACTAAGAGGGCCTTGGTTCGATACGCGTTGAGGTCCTTGTCTAGCACCTTTGGGAGTTTATATCCTGTAAGTTAGGTATAGGAGTCATGCTAAAAATTCGGTAGTGAGTTTTCAGTGAGACAAACTTAATACTAACAACTAAGCATCAATTTTACCTAATATCGCAGATAAAAAATATTCAATAGTATATTGTGTTATTAGGAGTAAATGTGATACTTTGGGTGCTAAGCATGTAAGTTTGACAATTACATGCGAAGCATACAAAGTCACATTTATTCCGAATAACACATGCTATTTTTTCTTCAACATAGAAAATAGACATTAAAACATTAAAAAATGCTCAAAACTTCAACAAATATTCTACCGTATCCAGTATTTCTAGTTGCCACAGAATATGTTATATTGTTATTTTTGTTAATTTGTTTTATTCTTAACTGTCAAATTATTGAATTACAACCTTACTATGTTGCATGATATTTTACTTTGTCCGCCGCCGGAGTAAATGTGTTGCCAAGGAGACACTTTTACGCCGGCGGCGACAATATTGAACTTCTGCTTGTTGAATACAAATATATAACAACGTACTTTTATGACATTTGAAGAAAAAAAATTATTTGAATGTAATATAATTTATGATTGTTACCTTTGATTTGTTTTTAATGCCATTAATTGAGCACTTCTCCTCCCGACGGTAGAGAAAGTGCACAAATCTCCCGTTGATTGACTGTTTCTGTCATGATTTTGGAATCATAGAATCCAAGTTTATCTCCCGGCCGTTAAAAAACTGTTTATTGTATTTACCTAACGCCACTAACCTATAAGGGATTTATGTAGCTGTAGGTATAAAAATCATACTAAAAATTTGGTAGTGAGTTTTCAGTGGATGAGCACGTTTTAGGATCCCTGGAATACGATTTTAATAGTTTCGTGTTGATATGTGTATGTCTGTCTGTCAATCTGTCTGTGACGGTTTCTCAAAAACTACTAAACTAAAAATTTTGATGTTTTGTATATATCAATTGTACACTCTTAGCCCTATCAAGTTATTTTTAAATATTTCAGTATATTATGGTAAACAAATGTATCTGTCTGCTTAATTTTTGTTCTTTTTTTTATGACCTTATGTTAAAAAATTTAATTATAAGTTTTTTCTTCAATGTATATATTTCTTTATTTATTATGTATTTATATTAGTTTATATTATTTTGTGTATATTAGCTATAGTGCTAATTAAATAAACTATTATTATTATAAATGTGAATTTTCGGGAAGTTAAGTTTATTAATTAAAATGTTATTGTTCCTTAATTATATTATAAATCTTTCATTTTATTGTTCGTAAACGGAAAACACAGGTTATCATCAAGAGTTTATTTATAATCTAACTGTAATCATAAAAGAAAGTGCCTCATTTTTTTTGCCCAGCAATATATTTAAATTGAAGAAAATAATGGGTAAAATTCATCAGTTTATCAGCGATTGTGCACCCTTTTCTTGAAACAGTTGAAACTAACTGCATTTATTTCAATTGCCCTCTTTTAACTGGGGTGACACAAACAAAAACATTGTTAGTTATCGCTTTTATACACTAAAATATAGTGATATTGGAATACTAACTTGTAGGCTTTTATAAAAGTGAAATCGTGCTTGAGACAGATACATGTCGTAGGGCTATCCTACTTTGTCTAACAGTTGTTTATAGAACGGTTGCTGTGTAAAAACATGTTTCACAGTCTTGTCCAATACTGATAATAGTTATTTGTGTATCAAGGCACTAAAGTATAATTTTTTTATACGAATAAACCATATGAGTAATAAAAAATACATTAGTGCCAAGGTATTGCAAATTATTAATAAAAAAATTAAATTACCTATTTGTAAAACGTCAGTTAGCTGTTGCGACGGGGATGGCTGTGATTACAAAAGTACTGTCAAAGTATCAAATATTTTATTATAATTTTCATTATTTTTTATATGTTCTTAGACGTGATCTGCATTAAATTCGATAAATGATTACCAAATAAATAAATTCACCAATAGTAGAATAACATGTTTCTTATTTTTGGTTTGCAATTCAAGTTTGACAGGAGAGTCTGTAAAGTAAAATTTTGAGATAAGAGTTTGTAAAGTTTTACTTTAGCTACTATTTCAGCTTAGCTTTGAGAATTGATTTCGTGTACCTACTTTAGAATAGATTTCGGAAAAATAATATATAACAGGTAATTGTTCGATTATTTGAAAATTCTTTTAAAATAACATACATAATAGTTAATTGAAATTATTTCTATTATTATGTATTATTTAATTTTTCTACTCCCCATTATTTTCAATTTTTGTTTATAGTACCCATAATTCATGACACTGAATTATGATTTATAATTCACTCTTCTCGACCAATCACAGAGCCAGAAATTCATAATTCACGTTTTTTTTAAAGAAGTGATGTGGATCACCAAGCAACGGCGTCTGACAGTTGACATTTGACAGTCAGTTGTTATCGTGCAAAATGTGTTCTCAACCAATTTCGATTATTGTCAAAAATGATTACCGAATTTACAGGAGTAGAAAAAGTAAAGTTGTATATTCAGGATTATGGTCATTATTCACTCGAATGATTTGTATCACTCGCCCACAGCTCGTAACGCAAACTTCATCTTCGATAATAATGACTAACACCACCTCATATAAATAATATTCTAATTTTACAGTTTGTTTCTATATTTAAATTTCAAATAAAATTTAATAACTATTATTTCAAAATCGCTGAATATCATTTTTTTTTATATTTTCTTATAAACAATCTTAGCAGACGGTACAACAAAAACAGGTGGCTCAACGACTGGCTGTCTCTCTCGGCTCGCATTTTCAACGTCAGTTAGTGTTCCAGTATTTTTATATTTCAATGCATCATTTACAAGAAATTCTATACATAACTATTTCAAAATAAAAATACTTCATTAAGTGCAAAATACTTCAATGTGCCGCTAGTGTGCGAGCATGAATATGGCTAGCTCGTAAAGCATCTAAAATGCAGAAAGTTGTAAATCTTTATGAAATGCAAAGCAGGATTTATACTCCTGCTGACTGCCATATATATCCTGCCATATGGGCCATGCCTGTGAAATATTAATATGGGCGGCGTTCGACTTTAATTTAACAAATTACCTGCAGATTAATTTCGCCACAAGTTGCACAATTATTATAAATTTAACGCAATTGAAATTTGCCGTAGAAATCTTCCAATAGATAAAACGTTTTAGGAATTTTTGGAATTCGGCGCGATGGTTTTTGCTGTCACGCGCATCAAATAATTAATAAAATTGCGAAACTGATACCAGCAACACTCTTTCGAACCGATAATCAATAAAGGTTTAATAATCAGTAAACATGGTTCGTATTTTGGTCCATGTAAACAGGAATTATGTTTTTGTTGCACGCTGTAATCCTCCGCCATTGTTTTGGGTCACGGAAATTGTTGTCTTTTCTAGATTGGTTCGCTGTTTTGTTTATTTACTTTATAGAATCGTTTATTTATTCATAAACCTAAAACTGTTTAGTTTTTTAAATATTTCGACCAGTAATATCCCGAGGTATTATTTTTTTTTATGTTCGATTATATTATAACTTATCACTTTTTCATAATATTGTTTGGAATTCGATAAAATGATAACAATTGACAATACATTAAATAAAACTTCTTAACGAAACAATAGAAAGAAACAAGGTTCGAAACTATCAATTTTTACCTCCCGCCTACCTTTAGGTCAGGGAAATATTGTTTTTGGTCATTGGGTAGTGAGTGACACATGTCATTTTGATTGTGAAGCTATTTTCTTAGTGAAATATATATATATATATATATATATATATATATATATATATATATATATCAAAAATTTAAATAAATATACGAAATAAAACTAAATTTCTCAAATATAAATAGAAAATAAACAAATAAGAACGTATGTTTTATATCATCAAATACTATTTTGTACCGTTTAATAGTAGTATTGGGCGGGAGGTTATGTGCTGGACACATCAGATTATTTTTTTTTTCAGTAATAATAAGAGAGTGAGAATAAATTGAAAATAATTTGACAGATCTTGCGAAAACTTGTTGCCAGGCAATAGCCACGAAAGCCCGTAGGGCTTGAGTGGCTATTGCCAAATGGCAACAAGTTTGAGAAAGACACTGGAGAATTATTTTCTCTTTTATCGAATCTTGATATTTTGTATCAATTGTATTTCCTTTGGAAGAGCTGATGAGTTTTTGGTGATAATCCAATAACCAGAAGTGGTAGTTTACTTGAAGCCCTAACAAATTATTTTAAAATATCTCAGTAAATTATAGTTTAAAAAACATTTTATTATTAGAATAATGTTTCAACTATTATTATCTACAATTATTGTTCGGATCATTTTCCTCTTACTGTCACCAGTCACCATTTACGAATTGCAACACATTGAAGAAAAATTATATTTTGATATTTTCGTTTTAATTTGCTAACCTCTATGGGCTTTCGTGGCTATTGCCAAATGGCAACATGTTTGAGAAAAATACTGGAGAATTATTTTCTACTTTATCGAATTATGATATTTTGTATATATCAATTGTATTTCTTTTGGAAGAGCTGATAAGTTTTTGGCGATAATCCAATAACCGGAAGTGGTAGCTTACTTGAAGCCCTAACAAGTTATTTTAAAATATCTCAGTAAATTATTGTTTAAAGAACATTTTATTATTAGAATAATGTTTCAAATATTATTATCTACAATTATTGTTCGAAACATTTTCCTCTTAGTGTCACCATTTACGAATTACAACACGTTAAATAAAAATATATTTTGATATTTTCGTTTAAATCTGCTAACCTGTATTTTTTGAAACATGGCTACGGGCTTTCGTGGTTATTGCCAAATGGCAATAAGTTTGAGAAAGATACTGGAAAATTATTTTCTACTTTATCGAACTTTGATATTTTGTATATATCAATTGTATTTCTTTTGGAAGTGCTGATTAGTTTCTGGTGATAATTCAATAACTGGGAGAGGTAGTTTACTTGAAGCCCTAACAAGTTATTTTAAAATATCTCAGTAAATTATAATTTAAAGAACATTTTATTATTAGAATAATGTTTCAAATATTATTTTGTACAATTATTGTTTGAAACATTTTCCTCTTGCTGTCACCATTTACGAATTACAACACGTTAAAGAATAGTATATTGTACAACGAGCATGTAATGGTACTCTTTTCCTACGAGCCTTCGGCTCATGCTGCAAATCATACGAGTTTAAAATGGGCATTTCATGCGAGTTGTACACTATACTTTTTCTACGACTACGATATTATTTCCTAATTCATTTAATATTAATAAAAAAAATTGTCCCGCTTTTATCATTCCAATATTTGACAATTCTAAATAAGTATCCTAGCAATGGCACCTGTACTGAAATGAGCTGACTTGTAATGATAAACTCACAAAACAAATTCATTTCGCACGATGCTTGCAATGTACCTCATATCCCTAGCAACAGCAAACATACAATGAGTAGATTTCTAAGTGGTCTTAGAATATAATTATATTTTGATATTTTCGTTTAAATCTGCTAACCTCTGTTTTTTGAAAAAACAAAACCCAGAGTTGAAAAATTTCCTTTCTAGACATGTGTCATATCTTTTTGAAGGGATGAGCGTTTCTTGATAGTGGTGGTCCGTGTTCCTGCATTGTTCGAAAAGAAATCTATGGCGGGAGGTATTGTGGTGCCCACAACAGATTTTTTATTTTTGTTAAACCTAACTCTTCTCAGAGAAGAATTTCAACCCTAGAAGAGGGATATATTGTAGTTGTACCCAAGATTATAATAATGATTTATTTAGTATAAAATGTAATGGAAGAAACGGGCTAATAAAACGTTCATGCTGGACGAATTTTAGTACACGTCTTTTACCAAACACATAACTCTTCTTTTACATAAATACGAGCTACAAAATGCTTCAAGGTCCTTTTTTATTCTGTGCGTACACTAAAAGGAAACATGGATAACTTCATTTCCGCTGTTTCCGCTTTTTGTGATGTAAGATATTTCCTTCAAAATATAACCACTTACGCAGGACTTGTCATACAAGTATTTTTATTAAAGACGAGCTGGTTCTCATTATTTGAAGCTTCGCATTATTGATCATAAGGCGGCTTCGCCTCAGCAATATCGCAAAATAAAAAGGAAATGTTTCAATCTTCTGACAGCCAACGTGGAATTTCAACATAGGTTAATAATTACAATGACACATGTTTTACATAAAGAACAGTTTTTCTCAAAATTGGAAACTGATAAAAGAAAACTGAAAGTAACATTTAATATTCCAAATATTATTGTTAACATTTTTACCTCCTGTACATATACCGGGTGTAGAACAAAAATGTGTTCGTAGAACGGTGGCTATGTAAAATAATTTTAAAGCCTAGGCATACAAGTGATATTTTACAGACTGTTAGCTTGTCTTAAAATGTCACCTTTAATGTCAATCGACAAAAAATTGATATTTGTTTAAATAATTGTAAGAAAAACGAAAAATATTTGATATATCATAAAACATTTTATCTACGACCATTGTTAAAAGTGGTACTTTTAACGCTTGCTTAGACAGTTAAAAGTGTCTCTTTCTGACACTAGTGTTAAAAGTAACATAGCAACGTGTTTAAAGTGATTTTTTTTCTACTCCTGTATAAATATATCCCTATTATTTCAATTTTTCGATGAATTATAGGCGACAGTGAACTATAATTCATAATTCACTCTTCTCGACCAATCACAGGGCCAGAAATCCATAATTCACGGTTATTCTAAAGACGTGATGTGGTTTACCAAGCAACGGCCGTCTGACAGTTGATATGTAGTCAATTGTCATTGTGCATTTTGATGTTAACGTTTTTCAACTTGTGTTTTCAACGAATTTTGATCATTTCAAAAGTGATTACGAATTTACAATAGTAGAAAAAGTATAGTATATTCGGGATTATGATCATTTTTCACTGGGATGATTTGAATCACTCGCCTACGGCTCGTGGCGGAAACTTCATCTTCGTGAATAATTACTATCATAATCTCTCATATAATAATATACTATTATTGTTACTTTTCACACATTTCTAACGATTTATATCAATAAATCAATAAATATAACTTTTCCTGTCAAAATATTATTCTAAGTTTTTAGTATTCACTTAAGCATTATGAAGATCGTAGATAAAATTTTGTATGATATACGTGTTAAAAGTAATTTATTTTGGGGGGTTGTTTTACTCGACTTCGCCTCGTTTCACAAACTTCCCCAATTACTCATAAAACAACATAAAAAAAATGTCACTTTTACACATATCATAAATAACTTTTATATTCCAAGTATTGTTCGCAACAATTTAGTCTTATTTCATTCATGATTCGAAAACACATTGAGTATTTTAAGGGTCTCAAAAACTGTTAATTAGTAATACAGTTCGTTAGTAAATATTTGTATGCAGTAGCGTATTGAAAATATTTTCATTTGATTTAATTATTGCAAACCAAATAAACTGCAATGAAAAATACATTTTGCTCGTATAATTACTTTATATTCTATTTTCAGTTATTAATGAAAAATATGTTGTTTGTTCAATGAATATTACATTTTTCAATGTTTGTTTTTAATTTATTTACTTCATTCAACATTAATTTTATTTTAAAATATTTCTCCACAATTCGATGTATATCTTCGTGAAATGTGATCCACCGTGACATTATATCTCCTGTATACGTCCCCAAGGTTGGTCGGCATCGGTGGGACCGCTAACACCGACGCTGAGCGTTCGTTCGCACGCGCCAAACATTATCGAGCGCCGCGACGGCTCCCTTTGCATTTCATAAAGATCTGTGGCAGAGAAACCCTGATCTTACCGCGAACTCACCCTGAGGTGTGAACAGATGCACGAAGGATTCTGATGTCTTCCTCGGCCTGTCAATTGTTCTGTAATTAAATAATACATTCATTAGAAAATAGAGACTGAAATCATTGCAACTTTAAGTAATTCTTTTTAAGTTGAAAGAGCTTTTAGAACTTATTATTTTTGAGGAGGAATTATGTTTAATAATTCTAAACGTATTTAAATAATAAAGCTAAATAAAATTAAAAAATTTTTTCGGAATGCAGTTATGCCCGGTTGCACCAACGTTAGATAAATTTTAAACTTGGTTTAAATAAATAAAAGCATATCGAAGTTATATGTCATATGGAGTAATTGACATTGTTATAAAAAATTAGATACGCTTTTATTTATTTAAGCCAAGTTTAAAATTTAACTAATGTTGGTGCAACCGGGCATTAATGGTTAATGCTAAAAATCCGACGTTTTATAGTTAACATTGGAAATTAATCGGTATTAACATTCCCAGCGATGTTATGAGTATTATAACAGCCGCAGATGTAGACCGTAGAGCGAGGATTTTAATACATCTAAGGCCTGTTATGACTCATAACATCCGTGGTTTGTTCAATAGTTTATCGGTTTCAGAATATGAAGACTTTAATGCCATTAATAAATATTATTTTTTGAAATTATTTTATGAATAACGTCTGTCATAATTTTAGAAGGTGATCAAGTAAGTGAGAGCGGATTATATGCAAAGTGCAGATATTTTAATTTTTGCATATCTTTAAATAAAATCAATTTTCTGGACGAATTACATTGATTAGAGTTAATTAATGCTAATTACTAATTGCATATTTTTACAAAAGTTGCATATAATTGCACGTTTCAATATTTTTAAGACCTTTTCTAGTGATAAATATTGTGAAATTTCTGGTAATGCACATTGATAAATAAATAAATAGAGGAATGCAACGGAAAAAGCAATAAATAATGCAATAAGCAAATAGACAAACCAATAAACTCTAATGCCCGTATTCATAGTCAGTACTTCGCCTCGACTCATACTTGAGTATGTCTTGAGTATCAAATTTTGTTTCATAGTCGCTACTTGGTGTACAAGTATTACTTCGCGCGTGCTCAGACTCAAGTCAAGCACCGACCAACCTTGAGTAATGCTTGATGCTTTTTTTTTTATTTTAGATAGATTTGATTATTAAAATACTGACATTTTGACATTAGCTGTCATTGTGTCAAGTTATTTTGAAATATCTCAGTAAATTATGATTTAATGACAATTTATGTTATTAGAATAATGTTCCAAATATTATTATCTACAACTGTTTTAAATATTTTTGTCTTACTGTCGCCATTTACGAATTACAGCACGTTATTATATTTTGACATATTCGTTTAAATCTACAAACCTATGCTTTTTGAGAAAAAAGAGAACGCTTGAAAAATGTCATTTTTTGACATGTGTCATAATTTTTTGAAGGGATGAGCATTTCTTGATTTTGGTGGTCCGTGTTCCTGCATTGTTAGATAAGAAATCTATGACAGGAGGTATTGTGGTGCCCAAAACAGATTTTTTTAAATAAAGTTTACCGTCAAACTGTCAAATTATCAAAATTCCCAACGCAACAACAAAAAATTCTCCAAATCTCTACCTTAAGGTTAGTACTTAGCCGAGCATTCACGAAGTTCCGACTATGAAACATGTTATCTGCTTGAGGTCGAGAACGACCGGAGTAATGCTTGGCGAAGTAATACTCAAGTACCAAAGTGAGCATCGACTATGAATATGGGCATAATATTTCTAGGGAAATCCCTGTAACGGTAACGGTAGGTATTCATTGTATACACGAATGCTGGTAAAAGTGGGTACAATGAATATAAGACCGAGAATTCTCAGCTGGATATATCTTTTACTATGTTTCACTTTTTTTAAAAATAATTTTGAATAATTTGTTATTGTAATTATGTAAATATGTCATAATCTTATAATATCAAGTTTCTAGACTTAGTTTATATGTATATTAGTAGTATATTTGTTAATTGTGAATCAGGATTAAGACTGTATTGTGCAATAAAATTCATATTGCATTCAATTAAATTTTTTATCTAATAATTTTAGATTTTTTTAGATAATTTGCTGCATATTTGTGCATATATAGTGCATATATAGTGCATATTTCCCAAAAAATCAGTGCATATGTATGCGCATGTAATTCAGTTCGCGTCGTGCTCTTAAACTCTTCGTATGTGCTTTAAAAGTTTACTTATATACTTATATAATAATATAATATGAAAAAAATAGTACATACACCGCAGGAGAGAAGTGTATCTTTTGCCCTTGACGTATTGTAGCCCTCGCCTACGGCTCAATTTACTCCACGGGAAAAATCATACACTTCTCTCCCTTAATGTATAATATACTATTTTTTAAGAATTCTGTACCATTTAATAACTCCTATAAAATACATATTCGTAGTGTGTCTGATAAATCGTAATTAATCAGATAGTATTGATCATTGAAACAACACAGGATTTCTCATTACGTAGTTCAGTAAATGGCAATAATAAATCATATGTGTCACTCTTGAAATAATTGAAATTCAAAGCAAATCGTGTCTCCATTGCGCACTGTAGAACGCTCCCGAAACATTTTAAAGGAAAATAAAACTGACAGAAAATTAAGTTCTATATAAGTTTTACTTGAAGTATTTGTCTTTAAAATGATTGGGGAATGTTTGGCAGCATCATTTGTCTGATTAAAACAATATTTAAATTAGTGTTGCTGTCAAACGTTCCTGAACAATTTAATAGAAAAATGCTTCAACTATAGTTGTCTACAAGTTTTACTTGAAGCATTTTTCTTTAAAGCTTCATTTTCATAGAGGATTGTATTTGTATGTTAAAACTTAGTGTGGAGTGGTAGAGGTAATAAAATACAGAAATTTTTCAACCGTTTACTTTGGCTGAATTGGTATATGTAATACATACATACTTTCATACATACATAACATCACGCTATGTCCCACTTAGTAGGGTAGCACGAACCCAGAAACACAGTCAACCAACAATCAATCTCCTCCAAACATTCCTATCCTGACGCACCACTTTCGCCTCGTCCACATTCATAGTGCGATTCATACATGCTCGTTTATTCTTCACACTCGGAATCATTCGTTCACGCAAAGAACCATCAATCAAACCCAACCACTTATTCCTCGGACGTCCACGCAATCGTTCACCTTCAATCTCACCCACATATATTAGTTTCACCAATCTTTCATTCGACATTCGCTCAACATGTCCAAACCACCTCAACTGACTCACTCCACTTTCTTAACAACATTCTTCCCAATCTCACAGTTATCATACAGCAATGTTTTCCGTATACGATCACGTCTCGTATACCCACACATTCCTCTCAAATATCTCATTTCTACAGCAGTTATACGTCGTTCATGCTTCTTCATCCTCACCCAACATTGAGAACCATACATCAATGTACACTCAATCGAGCATCTCTAGATACATTCACGTTTCGAGCTAATATACCCAGAGCACCCAATACCTTGCACCCTGCAGACACTCGCCTTTCAATTTTCCAGTCAATATGTCCATCCCTCGAAAACATACTACCCAAATATACAAATTCATTCACTTGTTCCAGTCTCACATAATTCACTGAAACATTACAAACAGTCTCCAAATCATTCTTCTCAAACACCAACACTTAACCTTTATCCACATTCAATAACAGATTAAACCTTTCCCTACTTCATTTATGCTCACAATCATTCTTCTCAATTGCTCCTCAGTTTTACCCAACACAACAACATCATCCGCATAAGCTAACGCAGGCACTATACGTCCACCAAAAGGTACACCATCAGTTCCATTCAATGCCTTTCGTAACAACACATCCATATACAAATTAATGATCACTTATTTTATTCAAACTTATGACTGGTTGTTGCATGGCTGTGTATGGTAAAAGATAAAACCTACCTAGTTTTTTCCATACTCTCTTACAACATACAAATGCATCATACAATATCCACCGATGTTAAAACGCTATCGCTAAATAAATGAAAACGAACTCCTACACTACACATTAAGTTTTACCATACAAATACAATCCCCTATGAAAACGACGCTCAAAACAATTCACAAACCTACAAATGACAAATCCAATCTTAGTAGTCCTCGTCTGAGCTCTTGTCTTATATATCACCATACGTGTAGCTGTTTTTGTCACCGAGGTACAGCATTCGCTGATGGTGCTCAGATCTCATCGCCCGCGGCTGTTTTCATTGAAGCTGCTTTGCTTTCAGGTCGCCCGCACCTTTCTGACAACTTAATATCAGTGAAACATTGAAATACTGAAACCTGAAATGCTGAAAGGTATGCGCTGAAACGAGAGATTACGCGGGAGTGTGTAGGCGGTTTTAATTTGCAGATTTCAACTCTGAACTCTTTGAAATTTAATATTTCGTTCTTTCAATTCTATTTGATAGTTTATAATCTATTATACATTGATGCTTGCTTAAGCTATGTATGAGTAATGAAACCCATCTATATATATATATATATATATATATATATATATATATATATATATATATATATAAAGGATCCCGTACAATCCTTATGGCAAATTGGTTTCAACGAAATATGAAAAACATGTGCGATGAAACCATCAGAGCAAAAGTCATAATGGGACCGACTCATAATAATAGTTGTTTATGTATCAAGGCACTGAAGTTCAATTTTTTATCACAAATGTTGAACTTAGTTGCCGAGGCCTGTAGAGCCGAGGAAAATAAACCATGTGAGTGATAAAAAGGAACTTCAGTGCCGAGGTACATATTAAGTTTTATATGAAATCTAAAATTCGAAAAAACTGTAAAAAAATTACAATATAGGTTAAGTTCATATATCTGTCAGTTGCCAATTGAAACTGACAGTCAGTGTTGCCAACCTTGAACAGTGAAGTTATCGTAAATAGCACTCAAAATTATGTGTTTTGTCCTCAATTTCGTCATCCGAATTAATTAGTTAATTCTTCTCGCAAATTTTGTTTCATGTTACGTCCAAATTTACTATAGTACGTTAATATATTTGTCAAAATTATCCTACTTGTATAATAATTATTTAACGGTTGCCAACACTGGGTTGTTCAAAATCGTCGTATAATGGGTTACTTTAGTGACGATTTCGAAGATTTTAATGACGATTTTTGAGCACTTTAGTGCCGATTTCAAATAAAATACTTTAATGTCGAAATATACATTATATTTTTACCGATTTAAAATAAAAAGCATTATGTATTGTAAAACGTCAAATAGCTATTGTGACAAGGATGGCTGTGATAACAAAAGTACTGTGTAAGCGTCAAATTTTCTTATAATTTTCACTATTTTTTATGTATTTTTGAACATGTTCATGACATGACATGAGCATCATAGAATAATTTATTTTGAGTTTAACATAAGAGTCTTTGAAGTAAAAATTTTGACATAGAGTCTGTAAAGTTTAACTTTAGCTACTATTTTGGCTAGCTTCGTCTAGTAATATCGTGTACTTTACTATTAATTTCGGAAAAAAGTATCATTTATTTGAAATCGGCAGTAAAGTGCTCAAAAATCGTCAATAAAATCTCTGAAATCGTTACTAAAGTAACCCATTATACGACGATTTTGAGCAACCCAGTGTTGGCAACCGTTAAATAATTATTGTACAATTAGGATAATCTTGGCAGTTGACGTACTATAGTAAATTTGGACGTAACATGAAACAAAATTTGCAAGAAGAATTAACTAATTAATTCCGATGACGAAATTGAGGACAAAACACATAATTTTGAGTGTTATTTACGATAACTTCACTGTTCAAGGTTGGCAACACTGACTGACAGTTTCAATTGACAACTGACAGATGTATAAACTTAACCTATATTGTAATTTTTTTACAGTTTTTTCGAATTTTAGATTTCAAATAAAACTTAATATGTACCTCGGCACTGAAGTTCCTTTTTATCACTCACATGGTTTATTTTCCTACGGGCCTCGGCAACTAAATTTCAAATTCATGATAAGAAATTAAACTTCAGTGCCTTGAAACATAAATAACTATTGAGTTTGACATAAGAGTCTGTGAAGTAAAAATTTTGACATAAGAGTCTGTAAAGTTTAACTTTAGCTACTATTTTGCCTAACTTCGTCTAGTAATATCGTGTACTTTATTATCGATTTCGGAAAAATGGTATGCTATAATTAAGTTAATTTCATTGAAATAACTATTTTCAAGTGTAGCAACTCCACGCGCTGTAATTGCAGATCCTTGGCGGTGCCTACCTGATTTTAATTTCACTAATTCATTGTAACGGAAGAATATTTCACATACCGAGATCTGTGTAAGAATAAAAATGGATAAAAGCGTGATGGTAGATTTTATTTTATAAGCTAGTGTAATTGGGGATTACCTCAAGTTTTGTGGAGTACCAAATAAATAAATAAATAGTTTGAAAGCATAGTTGAGAAGATCTCGTGTTGCGAAAGCAGAGAAAGTCGCTGATGAAAGATTTAAAATAATTTGTAAAGAAAGAAGGTGGAATGAAGGCATGGAGCGAAATCCCCAAACATTCGCGTCGAGCAATCTTCCAATCCTCCATTCTGGGAACAAACACAGTTAGCATCAAAAACCACAGACAATACTCGTCTTGGAGCGTCTAGAGTGCAAGTTGTGTATCTATATTTCAGCGGCGCTTATCTGGAGGAGCTCAGTAAACCAACCGCGGAGCACTGTGTCTTGATACTTTATTTTACTACTACAGTTGTTCTTGTATGTTGATGGCCGTCGTGTTGCCTCCATGTCACACCAGCGGCCCATAAACACGGCGCACTTCAGCTACGAACATCTGTATGAATAGTGAATATGTTAATTAACTAGAATTATCGTTTATCTAGCGCTGCTACTGAATATGCTGGTTAATTTATTATGGTGTTCTCGTTTATTATTAAAATGGCTGTAAACTGGATGCATTGTAATGCAAACAGAAACATTTGTGTTTGTTGAAATTTGTAGACTGCTCGAGCACCAGCAAGGATGCTTGTTTTCCTGTCAATTAACTGTATTTATTGCTGTTTGTACACTTATACTGGGGTTGATCAATACCAAATCCCTGGAAACAGACAGAAACTAGCAAATGTGTGGTACTATCACAGAATTACAGAAATTCAGTAATACTAGAACGCTAACTTATAGGCTTTTATGAAAGCGCGATACGAGGATACAGGTAGTCCCATTTTAATTTACCTTTTGGAATATCTGCCAGTAGCAACTTTTTTTACCTCCCGCCACATTCTGTAAGGGAGGTGTAGGAATCATGCAAAAAAATTCAGAAGTGAGTTTTCACTGGATGAGTACGTTTTAGGGTCCCTAGAATACGATTTTAAGAGTTTCGCGATGAAGTCTTTGTGTCTGTATGTCTGTATATCTGTCTGTCTGTCTGTCAATATAAAAATTTTGATATTTAGTATACATCAAGAACTGATTAGTTTTTGGTGATATATCTATATCTATATATCATCACGCCTTTTACCCATTAAGGGTGTGGCACTCTGCTTACGCAGATCTCGGTAAGTGATATATTTTTGCGTATGAAATGCGGTTACCAGCCGTCAAGTCATAACCCCCAAAGTTGTTAGTGGAGGGGGAACCACAGGGGTAAATTTAAATTGGCAAATGTCGGTACTGGGATTCGAACTGAGGATCTCTCGATCCACAGTCCGATACGTTACCACTGAGCTATTTACCCCATAGTTTTTTGGTGATGATAATCCAATAACCGGAAGTGGTAGTTTACTTGAAGCCATATCAAGGAATACCTGAATTAAATATGATTTAATGAAGATTTTTCAAACATTTTTATCTTACTGTCACAATTTACGAATTACAACACATTAAACAAAAATTACATTTTGACATTATCGTTTAAATCTGCAAACCCATACAACGGTTGAAAAATTGAAAAAATGTCATTTTTTTACATGCTAATTGAAAACTTAATTTTTTGAAGGGATAAGCGTTTCTTGATAGTGATATTCCGTGTTTCTACATTGTTCGATAAGAAATCTATGGCGGGAGGTATTGTGGTGTCAACAGCAGAATTTTTATTGCAGATTCGGATAATGCGTAAAGAACTAAGTAAACTTGATTTAAAAATTTAAACGTCAACTTCCATAACTTAGTTAAATAACTACTTTTAAAAGTATTGTACGGTAAGGAAATTTACGAAGGATCATTGCCTTTCATACGCTACCATAAAAAAATGGGTTTCCGAATTTAAGAGAGAAAGAACAGACGTTGAAGATGAACACCGTGTTGGGAGATCTATTTTTGGGTCCAATTTTGAAAATGTTGAATCCGTGCACGACATGATTTTAGACGATCGACGATTTGGACTCAAATATATAGCAGAGACCTTAACTATTTCGTACGAACGTAACTTTCATATCGTACATCATGATTTGGGTATGAGAAAATTATCTGCCAAATGGATTCCCAAATGCTTTAATGCTGAACAAAAACGACTCAGTGTGACAACCACCCAGTCATTTTGCTGCATTTTTAAAGATAATTCTTCGAATATTTTAGATTGTTCCAGTATTACTATATTTCAGTTTGAAAAGTGATTTCTATATAACACTAGATTGGGCATAGGCCATATTCTGCCATCTGAGAGCGTTCCCAATTGAACGGGTGAAATTGAGGTTTTGTGACACTTTTGTAAAGTAAAATGCGCAATTTGAAGCTCTGTCTTCACTCTTTCTACACTGCGCTCGCCACCATCTATCTTTAGGTCGTACCACGAAGTATGGTCATAGAGATAGATTTTTAAATATTGAGGTATCACAAAAATCAATTTTGACCATTATGGCGGTGTTCAATTTGGAACGCACCGAAGCGGGTTACGCCCAATCTAGTTTTATATAGAAATCAGTGTGCTGGCTACATCAGATTTTAAACAATAAAATAACAACCGACAAAGAGTTGACGGCTAAAACAAACGGTCCCTTTTAAAAGCTAATCAGAGAATAGTATCCTCCCATTAAGGGTACAAATAGCACTCGTAAGATTTTTAATTTACTAATTTATACATAGCTACAAGTGTCAAGCTCTTCCGATAAATTAACACACGAGGCTGCGAAACCCTCAGTCAAGGTCGCTTTTAGCTTAATTACATCGTTGTTTTTTCATCAAAACCCCGGGTGATATACTGCGCCCGATTGCAGAAACACTGATCGAAATAAATCGCTGATAACACCCTGCCAAATCGGATACAACCTCTGCCAAATATATTAATGTAAGTGGGCGCAAGGAAATTTGATATTTGCGGAGGAATTTAAAAATCCGTGCTTAAATCCGTCCGAGCCTGGTCTCAGGTCGTCGCTATTCCCTTTAATTACTCCACAATTAACCGAACGATCAAGGACTTAATTACAAGGAGCAATTTACGTCGACGTGTGGTACCCCAAAAGCGTACCAAGCAAGAGTAAAAATCCGCTTAAAAATTGCAAACGCCATTAAGCGGTCGCCTGTGTCAGGGAAGGAAGAAGAAGGGAACGCATCTGCTCCGGCAGAATTTAAAGAGGACACGTTCTTTATACTCTTTTCCATTGGAGCGATTTCACATTGGCAATCTTGGTGATATGTTCACAATGGGATCATTTCACATTTTCAGTATTATTTTTTATTCATAATCACTACAGCAATATGACAATTCCAAACCTTTTAGAGTTTAGGAAATATGTCATTCCTAACTAATATGACAACCTCTTGGGTGGGAAGTGACAGATTTATCCCATGGGTGGGAAGTGTTTATATAGAATTGCCTAGAAACTCAGTCACAAATCTCTGAAAGTAAGTCGAACAGTGTTTTCAAACATATTGATAAAACTTTATAATTACAATAAAACATCAATAATTGCAATAATATGTTGAACATAAGCATTTTTATTATAAAGTAACAAAATTCTAATGTAATGCTGTTTTATTAGGATTTGAGTTTCCTGAACTGTTGACATATGTAAAAGTATTGAAATAAATTTAATCATTTGTTTTCATAGACTACTACCATACATCACCTCTGTTTGTTGGTTATATGAGTAGAATGAGAAATTAATTTCGCTAATTAAGGATATTTGTGAATAATAGTTATTTACTTTACAAGTGGGCAAAGTAAAGAATTACCCACGAGAGAAATTTTAGCACGCGAAGCCGAAAGCTGAGTGTGATAATTTTATCGAGTGGGTAGTTTCACTTTGCCCACGTATGGAGTATAACGTTTTATCCAACAACTATTAATAAATGCAAAATTTATTAAAGAAATATTATTTGACAGTTACATATGCTTTAAATTGTCTAAATTAAAATGTCAATCGAAGTAGTTACCAAGGTGTTGTGTGTTATTATTGTTACAAATAAAAAAATACTCACTAGTGACTTTTCTCAAAATTATACCCACTAGTGGGTAATATGTTAGTTTCCTTGTTTAAAATCGCCATAGTTATGGATCATTTATTGAGAGGTGTTGGATAACATAGTATGCATAGTTCGGTGGAAGTTTCATTACAGCCTTGCGCTATATAATATAATAAGCCCTCGGCTGAAATGAAACATCTCTCACCTCACATGTAATATATTATTTTGCAATACCTGTACTGAAGTTACCCATTAATAACAAAATTTAAACACAGTAAGTGGAACTTTTATTGCACAATTGGTTTCCATGGTTACATCATTTACTTACCGTCCACGGTGTATGGTAAGTGAAACTTACCGTTCATGGTGGATGGTAAGTAAATACATATCATTCAAATTTTATTTTTAACCTCAATCTATCAGCTGTTAATTTTGATACCTATTTTTCCTTTTCTTATATTTACGCAGATATTGCAAAAAAATCTTACTAACCTTGAACTGTAAGTGAATATTTAGATCTCGAATGTTTAGGAAATCTCGACCCTACGGGTCTCGATATCCCAAACTACATTCTCCACCTAAAAACTATCACTTACAATTCACGGTACGTAATATAATATTTTATGAAATAATACATAAAACTGTATATGTTCACTCTTCACGACCAATCATAGAGCCAAAAATTCATAATTCACGTATATTTTAAAGACGAGATGTGGATTACCAAGCTACGGCCGTTTGACAGTTGACATGCAGTCAGTTGTCATTATGTATTTTGATGTTGTCGTTATTCAAGGTGTGTTTTCAACTGATTTTCGATAACTTGCTAAACGCTATTACCGAATTTACAGGAATAGAAAAAGTACAGTATTATATTCGGGACTATGACCATTATTCACTCGGATGATCTGTTTCATCGTGAATAATGACTATCTTAATCCCTCATATAATAATATACTATTAGGATTAATTAGTAGGAGTACACTTAAAAATATATGAATATATCCAATCTTATGCCCGGTTGCACCAACTTTAGTTAAATTTTAAACTTGGTTTATATAAATAAAAGCAAATCGAAGTTATATATCATATGGATTCATTGACATTGATGTCAAAAATTAGATACGCTTTTATTTATTTAAACCAAGATTAAAATTTAAACAAAGTTGGTGCAACAGGGCATTAGTGATACATTTCTTAATGTAAGACTCATTGAAAATATTCAAAAAAAATTTGTATCGATGTTATGTTTTCAGAAGAACTCTATCAGACATGATATTTCTTTACAAAATTTATAATAATCTAATTTACTCTGTTCTTGTAGTTCATCATTTTAACATTTATGTTAGTTTTAAAATGAGTAGATCTAACAACCTCTTTTTTGTACCTCAAATTAGGACTAACAATTACAAAAATTCCCCAGCAAACAGAATTGTCTAATTATAATTTTAGATTTGGGCACATTGATTTATTTAATCTCTCACTATCTACTTATAAAAGGTGTATAGTTGATGTATTTAGATAAAAAGATGGTACATTTATTTGTTATTATTTCTGTAATTTAGCACTATTTTTTTTTGATAACTCTGTTTTGTATAGTTTAGTAGTTAGTATTTTTTATATTGTATTCTTCATGGTAAATAAGTATGTACCTGTTATTGGTCTTGTAGATTGTTGGTACTCCACTATTAATAAATAAATAAATAAATTTCTACTGTTACCAACAATAAGCGTCAAGTTATAAAATATGTAAAAAATCGCCAAATCTCCTGATGTGGGTAGAAGATACAATAGCAGTAAAGCATTTCTTCAGCGCTCATTTTTTTTTAAGAAACACTTGATGGTCACGCACCTGCACTATTCACTTCATAGCTTCCTCGATCATCGTTTTTGTCACCCATTCTCTGGATTTTTTCCGCGCTAACAGAAAAACTAACCATTCGATTTCACCTTTGCGCGAATCGGAGATGCCGGCAAAAAGGCGCGCATCGATCGGCGGTTTTTGCAGAGCTTCTGCAGATTGCGACCGGTAAATTCTTTTAGAACAGATGTATAGTTTTTTTGTGTTATTTTCAGCGGGAATCTTCGGAAATATGTTCTTGCTAGTTGTATCTTTCCTTGACCCTATTAAGGCCCGCACCTAGCTCCCTGCAGCACTCCGAATGTTACTATCGGGCTTAGTCTCGCGTTCGATGAACGTTCGACTCTCGGAGAGCAAGTGAGCGCGAAGTGAACTCGGGCCTTCGAGCCGGACTATTATGTAGTTATGGAGCAATCAGCACACTCTTGTCCTGCTTCAGGCGACCGCTTCCATGTAATGGAGAACAGAATGTGGAAAATGTGTAAACTTCATCGTTGATGTTTGGGTGAGTTTTCGAATGGGTGATTTGTGATTGCTCTTGGAATATTCCCGAAGTTGTAGTAACATAGAAATAAATATATCTTCACGGCCTCCACCACTTTCTAGGGGTTGCTTATTCTCATAATATATATGTTAGTTTTCTTCAAAATTGGAAGCAAATACAAGATAATTGCAAATATCTTTTTTATTTCAAGTACCATTGAAAGTAATGCAATTATGAAAGAAATTTATTGCGACATTTTCATACATAATCTATTAAGTGCTAGTTTGATTTCTGGTCAGTTGTTGGCGATGACCGTGTCTATTGTTAATCATTAGTACCCGTGTTAACCATACACTGCGCAAGGTATCGTTTATGCAACATTCACAAATTTTATACATTTTATATACGTTTAGAAATATATCTTTGTATCTGATATGTTACAACTCTTACCGTAACAATACATAAGTTCTATATGTATTTAAGCTTGTATTTCCATCACTCCACTAAAAATAAATGCTATTGCCGTTTTTACATGGATGGTTTATTGTGATATATTTAATAAATACATGGTTTTAAAGAAGTGTACATTAAAATATTGGACCAGAAAGGTAATAACATCATTTTCATATAATTTTTTCGACATTATTATTCAATATATTATATTAAATTTGATCCAAAATATGTTGTTGCAGATCTGATACATAGTGAAAATTCATGGTATAATTTTTTTTTCAATATTTTTCCCGAGTTCTTCTTTCTTTTTTAAAACAAAAATAGTATATTCTACAACAAGTAATGGAATGGCACATATTCCACGCGAGCAAAAAGTTTGTAGCCCGAGCCAAAGGCGAGGGCTACGGTTTGCGTGTTTGCATGTTGTAGACTATACTTTCTATAAAAAGGTTTTGGAAATTATACAGAAATACAAATATAAAACTGTTGAAAATGTCAAACTCAAAAATCAAATTAAAACAAACAGACGTAACCATAGTAACTGAATCAAGATACTTCATATGTCGCGCTAATAAGCGGTTCTGATTCGTCGAAAATATTCCATACCCCGCGTATGGAATGTTAGTGATTCCATAACAATTTTTAGTAGTGGAATGACCAGTTTCCAAAACAGTGTTATAGAAAATATTTTTTTGATCAATTGTAGAAAATCGCGCAGTGAAGGGTTAAAAACACTATAGTCGGCATTGATTTTCGTCAAAACAAAATTGTTTTTTTATAAAATAAAATTAGTATCAAATAATCTTGTTGTGGACAACATGGAAAATATTGGAAACATTCCTGATGATATTTTATTGGAAGCGGGAAAAATAACTTCGAATTTGTTTTCAGAAAAATCTGTACATTTGTAACTGTGCAATAATGGCTTATTATATCATAGTTACGGACTCTAATATCATAGATACAGTTCTGCGTTATTATGGTCAACTATATAAACATGGAAACACCAGTAAACAACGATATTAAATACATCATAATACCTAGGGTTTTAATTATAGTATATTATTATAGGAAGGATTATGATAGTCATTATGTAAATAATAATGACCATAATCTCGAATATAATACTATACTTTTTCTGTTCTTGTAAATTCGGAAATCACTTTTGAAAATGACCGAAATTCGTTGAAAAACATCAACATATAAGTACACAATGGCAACTGACTACATGTCAACTGTCAGATGGTCGTTGCTTGGTGATTTACATCACGTTTTTAAAATAACCGTGAAGTATGGATTTCTGACTATGTGATTGGTCGAAGAGTGAACTATGAATCAAAATTTACTGTCGTGAATTATGGGTACTAAAATTCATCGAAAAAATTGAAGTAATGGGGATATATTTATACAGAAGTAGAAATTTTGTATATTATTATATGAGGGATTATGATAATCATTATACACGAAGATGAAGTTTACGTCACGAGCCGTAGGCGAGTGTTGCACATCATCCGAGTGAATAATGACCATAATCCCGTATGTAATGCTATACTTTTCCTACTCCTGTAAATTCGGAAATAACTTTTGAAAATGATTAGTTGAAAACACATATTGAAAATCGTCAACATCAAAATATACAATGACAACTGACTGCAGTGTCAACTGTCAGACGGCCGTTGCTTGGTGATCCACATCACGTCTTCAAAATAACCGTGAATTATGGATTTCTGGCTCTGTGATTGGTCGTTGTAGCATTCCTTTTAAATAATAGTATATTAAACAACTAGTGTTACAATTAGGCTTTGTAACACGAGTTGTTCATACTACTTTTCCTATTTCACGTTCATAAATTCAATAAAAATAAAATAAAATTGTATGGCATGTTTAATATACCACTGGTCACCAAGGGGCTTTGCCCGCGGGGCCTATCGGATCCCAGGCCGCAACCCCGACGCAGGGGCCCCGATTCAATAATTTTACGTGAGCAATGACAGCCGCAAGTTTGACAGACTGTTAATTTTACAAATAATAAATTCCCCAAAAACAGTTGCACAAAATTCAATTTTGTAGCATTGTTTTTGAGAAAAACAGCGAAATAGGAAAAAGTTGTTGTCTAATTTAACCAACTTCGTATCTCTTATAGTTCTTGAGATGATGATGGCATATTTACATAAAACATCCTTTGTAGTTTGGTCTGTTGGAGCCTGGCTGTGATTGGCCAGAGGTTGACACGTCATAGAGTCTCCGGGTGTATATATATACTGGAATTTTCAGATTTTTAAGCACATGAATGATACCTGTATATCAAACTTTCCCGTACTACTTAACTTTGTTTCAAGTTTATTTGAATGAATTAAACGTGCCTGTCACTAAATGCGAATTTATTAAAAGTAAATAAATTCACCCCGAGACAAATACTTAGGCAGCGTGCTCACAGATGGCACCTGTATACATTAGTGAAAATTGAAATTCAGTTTGTTGCAGCACCAAACTGTATCTTATTTATGTACTAGCATTTTAATTACATTGAAAGAGAGTTTTGAAACAAGGGGAGCCAAAAGTTTAAAGGCGCGCTTGGAATCCTAATCCTTATCTTAAGCATTTTCACGTTACATTTATTTGGAATTTGTTTAGCGTAATTAGAACTTGACGTGTTTCTAAAATTGTTTCTTCTTATCGAATTCCCTCTGTAATTATTTATCTTATAACGGCATCGAATTCTGGACGCAAAGTGCTTGCGTTAGTTTATGCGGACGATGATATGCTCTTATTAAGTGCGATATGATTTTTTAAAAGATTTCATCAAATTTTAAAGAAACAGATTGTGATGTCACAACGCCTACAGCTAACTTCAGGATAAATAAGCCCGCCCTCATGGTTATCATGTTGTCAGTGTTTCACGAGTGTGTATACTGTTTTTGTCTAATAATTATCAAGTATTTGAAGAATTGAAAATTGGTCACAACACCTTAAAGATAAATCTAGTGTGGGCACCACACAACTTTCTTATACAAATAAAACCAATTGAACACGTATGACTTATTCCTTGCGTTTACATTATTTTGACAATTATTTGATATATAGATGTTACCTGTTTAATTTTTTGTTTTCATTGTAACTACGAATTTATTTAAAAATAGAAATCAATTAATATCTACTTTTCAAAACATTCTAACAAATAATGTAAATGTTACTTTTATTATATTTCACAAGACATATATTTTTGACACTTCACAATTCTTTGACACGTTTTGATACATAGATATTAAATATGTTTTAGTTTTTGTTACCATTGTAACATTTTCGAAATATATTCTTAAATTAGTTTTTCTCAAAATTAGGAGCATGTACAAGAAAAGTGCAAATAACATTTTATATTCCAAACATTTTTGCTAACATCTTTCATTTAAAACTTTTTCTCACAGCTGATTCTATATTTGAAAAAATGAAATTTATTGTTTTGTGTGTTTAGTAAACTTCCACTTCTGGTTTTTCAATTTCATTCAATTTCAACTCAGCTCTTCATATTTTCATGAAATTCCAAGTTTCTTTTACATATCTTGTCTTGTTCATGAGATATTGCACACACGGACATCCATCCATCCATCCTCACACACAGACATCATTGAGAAATTGGTCTTAACGAATTCAGTGTACGTCAAAATATGTATTTCCGCAAAAATCTGGTCAACGATTTTTTTCATGATTCAAATACTTCCTTATATACACTGCTGGACAAAATTTTTTCATGAAACTTATAAATTCCAAGTTTCGTTTACATATCTTGTCTCATTCATGAGATATTGCGCACACGGACATCCATCCATTCATCCATCCATCCTCACACACAGACAACATTGAGAAATTGGTCTTAACGAATTCAGTGGACGTCAAAATATGTATTTACGCAAAAATCTCGTCAGCGATTTTTTTCGTGATTCCAATATTTACTGTGTAGTTTTCGAGATATTTCTTCAGATAAAATGAACATCCTGTATACTATATAGCGTGATGTTATGTATGTGTGTATGTAAAAATATTTACAGCGACTTTCTGTATTGTATCAAATGAATGTATAAAAAAAGAATGTCGAATTTTAAAAAGTATTTTTAATTAAAATGAAAAGAAACATCATACAAGCTCCTCAGTCGTATTTTTGAAAACACATTCCATGCGAATGGAGCTACGCATCCCGCGCTGACCCGAGGGAAGACAATAGAATAAACCCGGAACATTTAATTATTTCAACTGTTCCAGATTTTTCAGAAATTGGTGCCTGAACAATGCCCAAGTGCGTTGTAGGCAGAGAAGGAAAATTAGATGAAATTTTAAGAGTTAAATGTCGTAAAAATCCATTTCTCTCGGCGATGGCTGTGCAGTACGGTTGGGCGAATCGACAATAGATGACGAACAATGCGCACATTAAGCTCTTACCCTCATTTTAAATGTTAATGAGACGTTTTTACGTTCAGTTTTAAAACATTTTAATTGGCCTACGAGATACAGCAGCATTTTTTGCTGCAGTTTTATTTCTTAGCTATTATTTTCTGATTTTTTAAGTTCCTAAATACGCAAATATATTCAAATACAATACAAAATACTTTTTTTCGCGCCGCCGTCCGACATTGATACAATTACATATCTCTTAAAGTGGTCGTAAATCATGTTTTTGTCGTACTAGTTCGACAAAAATTGCTAAATTTTTATGGTTATTTGTTGGCATCACTTCACTAATTTTAGCTAACTTCTGACGCTAGAAATGTCAAAGTATTACATTGACATAAAAATATTATGGCAATATATCTACAATTGAGTATTTGCAATACAAGAAAACAGAATATTTATGGATTTTAAACATATTTGTAAGTAATTATAATTGAATTTGCAGTGTAAAATCCAAATAAAAATATGTAGGTATTTTTGGTTATGATATTGGAAAATAAATATAATTGACATTCAAATATTATGAAGTTAGTAACATAAAAAAATTCCCTGTCATTAAGAAAATGAGTAATAAATTAAATTTATTTATTAAATTTACATAAATGTTGGCGCGAAAAATCTTGTGTATCCCTCGGTTGGAAACTATTTTGCGAGTGCTCGTATTTGTAGGACTCGCCTACGGCTCGTTCTATCAAAATAAACTCGCACTCTCAAAATAGCTGTTTCCAACCTTGTGATACAAATAACTATTTTAACTTCAATCTGACAGCTGTTAATTTTGATACCTATTTTTCCTGTTCTTCTACTTACGCAGGTATTGCAAAAAGTAGCTTATTAACCTCGAACTGTAAGTGATTTTTTAGGTCTCGAATGTTTAGGAAATCTCGACCCTACGGGTCTCGACATCCCAAACTAAATTCTCGACCTAAAAACTATCATTTACAGTTCATGGTACGTAATATACTAATACCAGGTACCTAGTTTTTTTATAGGACATATGAAATACAATAATAAAATTTTCATTAAACCATAGTTCGTGCCCTACGAATTTTAGAAAAAAAGTGTAAATACAATAAATGTTGAGCAATAACACTGATTTGAAAAATTGTTATATTATTTTCTGTAGAAATTTCAACAGATTGCAAAGATATAATGTCGAAGTTGAGAGTTGATAAATAAATAAAAAAATATTTAGTAATAATATAACAAGAGAGTGAGAATAAATTGAAAATAATTTGACAGATCTTTCGAAAACTTGTTGCCAGGCAATAGTCACGAAATCCCGTAGGGCTTGAATGGCTATTGCCAAATGGCAACAAGTTTGAGAAAGAATCTGGAGAATTATTATTAATTAGATTATTTTTTATTTCATCAGGCACGTCACTAAATAATTATTTTTTTTACAAATTTTTACTTGTGTTGATAACTATCCGATATCTGACATTTGTCAACAAAAGTAAAAATGCCTCAGAGATTATTCCCGGAATTAATTACTAGAGCTTTAATCTTAGTATAATAATGACAGGATTGGTGACATACAATGAAGTATTGCATTCGTTTTAAGAAACTTCAAAAAATAATCATATGTAATACCATTAATGTTACAAGTTATATCGACTTGATTTTAAATACCACGAGTGCATAGCACGAGTGATATTTTCAAGCGTAATAACCATTCGTGATACAGCAATAAAAATTGTCCACATAACTTTTAACACTAATGGTATTATACATGATTATTTTTTGAATAATAATATAATAATAATAATTTCCAAATTTTATTCTTATATTTTGTCTTGTTCATGAGGTATTGCGCACGGACATCCATCCATCCTCACACACAGACATAATTGAGTAATTGGTCTTAACGGATTCAGTGAACGTCAAAATATGTATTTCCGCAAAATCTCGTCGGCCATTTTTTCTACTTCCTTATACTTTGTATAAAAAAGTAAAAAGCATTAAAATCCTATGCGAAACACAATTTTACAGCCGGTATGTACGGGAGGTAAAAATGTTATTCACAGTTTTGAAAAAAAAGTCAAGTTTAATTATTTGCATTCATATTCAGATGTATAAGGAAGTTCTGTGATGTCCACACAACATTTTGTTATTTGAAAAGTTTTATTTACAAATAATTTAATTTTGCAATTTAAATAAACATTCAACATAATGTTCAAATAATATTTTATCAAAGTTTATTTAAACAAAATTAATCGGTTTTTATTGAAATAACAAAGGGACAACTATAACTTCATGTGAAGTTTGGTAACAGTGTAGTTTGTTATTCAAACATTATTCGACCTAATATTCAAATTAAACGTTTGGTTAATGCATCTGTAAACGATCTACCAACGGGAGGTAGTGAGTAAGCAAACAAACATTCTAAAACTAGCGAGAAAAGTTGAAGCAGATACTTTCAATAATTGATGCATCACCCATACCTTCCCTTCGAACAAACAGCGTAAATATGCGAGGAAATATGCCGTTTACATTCTCGCGTTTCCGCTCTATCTAACATGTGCATCCGGTACATGTTTTACAGTTCATTCTCCTATATTAACTCCTTCGGCATTAAAAATATCCCAAACATATGTACAGAACGTGCTCATGTTCTCGCAAAACTCCACTAACGGGTATTATATGGACTCGTACAATATGTTGCTAATAATAGTTCATTTAGAGCGTGTTTCTTCAGCGGCCCGAACTGAAGTTTGCTTTTATGACGCGATTAACCAGATGGAAATTTTAAACTTGGGAGTTTTCTTTTACTTTGTTGCAAAGGTCTGGGAAACACATAAAATGTTGAACTGCGGCGATGCACGTTTTAGTTTTGGTGGAAATAGTTGGGCCGTTAAAAAGAAGGATAATATATCAATGCTAGTAAGATATTTTGTACTTGAAGAGAGTAAAATATTTATTGCTAATCATTATTTAAATTATTATTGCCTTGAAATATTAAAAAAGTATAAATTTTTACTTAAAATTTGTAAATTGAGTCCGAAATCATATTATTTGGCCCAAATTATACACACGAATAGAATATTGTACGTACAATAAACATGGGATAGTAGTCAATGGTCGCGTTCAGCCGAACCTAGCAGCTAGATCGCTAACCTAGCGGTCACAGAGCTGAACGTATTGCTAAGTAACCGCTAGATTTCAGCAGCTAGACTAGCGACCTAGCGAAATAAATTTACGCTAGATGAGCTAGAGAACCTTCTAGAACTGTCAAATGTATAAAAATTCATTTGTAATGTTATCAATATTAACCATGTCTGCAAAAAAACTATAAAAATAACTTAAAATGTAGTGAAATATATGAAGTATTTGACATCTATTACTTACCAATTTTAAAATACTGTTTTCGATTTGTCTGTTATCAAAATTTGAGGTTAATTCCACCTAACTTGACTGGCATAAGATGACAGTACCAGCAAAATTCCGTTCATGTTCATACTGCTTTTCATCTGCTAGAATCTAGCACTAGCAAACGCTTGCTAGCCGCTAGGTTCGGCTGAACTCGTCCATTTCCTACGACTCATGCTGCAAATCATACGAGTATGATATGAACTTTTTATGCGAGTTTTACACTATATGTCTGACTTTCAGCATTCCAATATTTGACCATTCTAAATAAGTATCCTAGCAATGGCACCTGTACTAAAATGAAATGACCTGTATTGAAATACTCACAAAAGCTTGTAATGTACCTCATTTCCCTAGCAACAACAAATATAAAATGAGTAAATTTCTAAGTGGTCGTAGAAATAGTATATTACATGTGAGGTGGGAAATGTTTCATTCCAGCCGAGGGCTTATTATATGACCGAAATATAGCGCAAGGCTGTAATGAAACTCCCACCGAATTATGTACACTATTTTATTCACAATCATCCTTAATTATCCAAATTCACTTCTCATACATACATAACATCACGCTATGTCCCACTTAGTGGGGTAGCACGAACCCAGAAACACAGTGAACCAACAATCAATCTCCTCCAAACATTCCTATCCTGACACACCACTTTCGCCTCGTCCACATTCATAATGCGATTCATACATGCTCGTTTATTCTTCACACTCGGAATCATTCGTACACGCAACAAACCATCAATCATACCCAACCAGTTATTCCTCGGACGCCCACGCAATCGTTCACCTTCAATCTCACCCACATATATTAGTTTCACCAACCTTTCATTCGACATTCGCTCAACATGTCCAAACCACCTCAACTGACTCACTCCCACTTTCTTAATAACATTCTTCTCAATCTCACACTCTTCATACACTAATGTATTCCGTATACGATCACGTCTCGTATACCCATATACTCCTCTCAAATATCTCATTTCTACTGCAGTTATACATCGTTCGTGATATGATTCTGGTCTTATAATATATACAGGTTGTTCCATTTATGTGCTACACTATTGACATCTCGAGAAGTATAAGCGACACGAAGTTCGTTAAATTAGCAAACAATTTCTAAATTATATGACTATTAAAATGAACAAAACTAATTTTTTTATTAACCAGTGGTTCTCAAAATATGGGACCCAACTTCCTTCCTACATAAGTCCTACATAATAAAAATGTTGAGAAAAATGCAAATAAGAATTGATATTATTTCAATTTAATTATACAAATGAAAGTGCTCTAGTAGAAACAATTGAAATTTGTTTACGAAAAAGATAAAATTATTTACAAATATTCATAAAGGGAAAGGGGTCTTTCACCATTTTTAAAAATTTTTTTTTATGAAACTTTATCTATATTGAAGACTATCTACACTTTTAAAAAGTCTTAATTGTTATTCATTAAGCCACAATGATTTTTAAAAGAATGTTGTGACGTCATAGTAAAGGTGTTGCTGGATCTAAAACAGTAGAGATTTAAATAATTTTTGTTACATAAATGTTCTATTTTATTGTAATAATAATAATAAAATAAGTAAAAAAATATATGACTACAATTATTTACATTCTGTACTGTTTTAGATCCAGCAACTCCTCTACTATGACGTCACAACATTTAAAAAAAAATCATTGTGGCTTAATGAATAACAATTAAGACTTTTTAAAAGTGTAGATAGTCTTCAATTTAGATAAAGTTTCATAAAATAAAATAAAATAAAATAAATTAAAAATGGTGAAAGACCCCATTGTACTCTTTTTAGCAAATTATTTCTTACTCTTCTTAAAGTTCGCGAAATAATATATAATAATTTATAAAATTTAATTTTGAGCTATAAACAAGATTAATTAAAATGTATCATATGGACCCATGCAAGTTATTCGGACGGAATAGCTGCATGCTTTATACAAAACAATGCTGTATTTACTTACTAATACAATACAATTACTTTTTTATTACAATAAATAATTTAGGCAATTTTTCTCTGTGGATTCATTAACTCACATTTATGCCTGCAAATACATTCTATAATTTAGGCATTACATTCAAAGTCGATAATTCTCATTAGTACACAACATCATCACGTATTTCATTTAAAATTCCTGCCATATCAAATCGAATGTAATATACCATTAATGGCCAAAACTAAATAACGTTTTAGTGCTTGTAAATGTTATGTATTAATTATTGGTTCGAAAAATAGCTCAAACGCGATTATTTATGAAAATTTTATGGTAAAGTGGTTAATTAGCAATAATTACCCACATGCAATGTTTGTTTACAAGTAATGAATTCGGCCGTTTCATTTTCTGCCGTTTGGATTCATGAAAGATAAATGGGGCCAGTGAATACACGTAACTGAATCAAAGAAACCCTAATGGACATAAGTTTTTTGTTTGTATTATAAATGATTAATTGATGAATATTCCTAATGAAAAACTAGGGCTTTTAGTTGTAATGTTTTTGTAATTATGTTACAAGTTTTTACTGTTTGTAATTATATTTATATTAATGTTTTCTTTTCTTTTGTTTCAGGTAAGTTTTCACTACAATTCTTGGGTGTATTCTTTGCATAATTGGTATGATATTTAAATACTTTCATTATCGTATTTAGACAAATAAAAATTGCGCTATATAATAACTATTTATGATATGTATTAAAAATGGCATTTTATGAGTAAGTGGGAAAGTTTGTGAAACGAGGCGAAGCCGAGTGAAACAACCCCACGAACGAAATAAATCACTTTTAAACGTATATCATACAACATTTTATCTACGATTTTCCTAGTGTATTAGCAATTTCTAAAACATGTAGAATGATATTTTGACAGATAAGGTTTATTGATTTATTGATATAAATCGGTAGCAACATGTTAAAAGTAACAATAAAATCACTTTTAACACAATGCTGTTACTTTTAACAGTAGTGTCAGAAAGTGACACATTTAGCTTGCTAAGCAACTATTAAAAAGGCCACGCTGTAGTGAATTTTCAGTGGATGAGCATGTTTTAGGGTCCCTAGATTACCATTTTAATAGTTTCGCGATGCTGTCTGTGTGTATGTCTGTCTGTCTGTCAATCTGCTTGCTAGTCTGCGTGGATCTCTAGAGTTACGGTTTCTCAAAAACTACTAAACTGAAAATTTTGATATTTGTTTCCCCTTTGGAAGAGCTAATTAGTTTTTGGTGATAATCCAATAACCGGAAGTGATAGTTTACTTGAAACCCTATCAAGTTATTTGTAAATATCTGAGTAAATTATAATTTAATGATAATTTTTGTTGTGAGATTAAAGTGTCAAATATTACATCTATAATTATTATTTGAAACATTTTTGTTATCACCATTTACGAATTACAACACGTTAAAGAAAAAATCTATTTTGATATTTTCGTTTAAATCTGCATTTTGATAAAAACAAATAACGGTTGAAAAATGGAAAAAAATCATTTTTTGACATGTGTTACAATTGAAAACTCATTATTTTAAAGGATGAGCGTTTCTTGATAGTGATAGTTCGTGTTTTTGCATTGTTAGAAAAGAAATCTATGGCGGGAGGTATTGTAGTATTGTAGATTTTTTCTGTTTTGTACCGTTTAGAGTTGAAAATATTCGGGAAATTATATGTTGTAGGTTTCAAATAAACGGCCACTTCCGGTTATCGAATTACAGTAAAACGTGGATTATCCCAACGTCGATCAACCGTATGACCGCTTAACCGAACTGCTAGTTCTCGCTCTGTATTTCATATATCCGTACTTACTACAGTAATAAACGAGATTCATATTACAAATATGTTTGTTATTGGTATGTTGGTACATAAAAGCATACAGTTAGATTATCTGAACCAACCATGCCCCCCAATTAGTTGGGAAAATCGACGCTCTAATGTATCACCAAAAACTAATCAGCTCTTCCCAAGAGGATACAAATATTATATAACGTGTGCCTGTCTTAAAGGTGTACATAGGAGATTAACATTGGAAATCAGTTTTTTGCGTGCTGTTGCTCGGTGTTCTACCGGACAATAAAGATTGTGGTATCAATCGAAAGTTATCAATTTTCTGAATCAAACAGTGTAAAATACATTACAATTTAGTAGTAATTTGGCTCAGTAAATTAATTTTAAAGTTTTGAAAATTCTCCGATTTATTCAATTTTTATCGAAAATAAATATAGTCACCTATGATTGTTTTGTTTTGATTTCTTTCAAACTATCTATTTGACGTACAAAATTAAATTAACGGAACCAAATTTCAACTAAATTGTAGTGTATTTTACATCGTTTGATTCAGGAAAATGATATCTTTCGATTGGTAGTACAATCATTGTTGTCCGATAGAACACCGAGCAACAGTACGCAAAAAACTGATTTCCCATGTTAATCTCCTATGTACACCTTTAAGATAGACTCACGGTATAGGAATATAAGGTTTTTAGAAACCGTAACTGCAGAGATTCACATCGACAAACTGACAGACACACAGAGACATCATCGCAAAACTATTAAAATCGTATTATAGGGACCTTAAAACGTCTCATCTACCGAAAACTCACTACCGAATTTTTAGTATGATTCCTATACCTACCTCCTGTATAGGTATGTGGTGGAAGGTAACACAATGAACAATTTTTTCACGGCCGGGAGAGAAATTCGGTTTCTATGATACCAAAATCATAACAGGAAAGCTAATTTCATATCTACGGGAGATTTGTGCTCTTTCTCTCCAGTCGTGAGGGAAAGTGCTCAAATAGTGTTAAAAATGAACAAAATTAAGCAAATCAATGGTAACTATCATAAATTATATTACAATTCAAATAAATAATAAATAAAAAAATAACAAAAAACTGCTAAGGATATGAGATACATTGCAAGCATCGTGAGAAATGAATTTGTTTAGTGAGTATTTCAATACAGGTTAGCTCATTTCAGTACAGGTGCCACTGCTAAGATACTTATTTAGAATTATCAAATATTGGGATGGTGAAAGCGAGACAAATTTATTATTAAAATTAAATTAATTAGGAAATAATATCGTGGTCGTAGAAAAAGTATAGTGTACAACTTGCATTTCGATTTCAAAGTCGTATGATTTGCAGCTCATGCTACAAACTTTCATACTCGTAGGAATTGAGTACCATTCCATGCTCGTTGTACAATATACTATTGCTGCCCCACCATGTAATGTTTGGGAGCCACTGGCACACAGAAAACATGCAGGTTATCGGCGGATTGTTTTTCCGGGGACACTTTTTCCAATCAAGTCACAGTAGACCGTATAGACCAATGGTTCATTGTTTATAAAGGAATATCAGTGATTGCATTGGCCCGAATGTTTGTCCACTCAAAAGTATCCCTGCGAAAATAAACAAAAGACAAATGGCAAATGGAAATTTGTGTTTTAATTTTAGAGAAATGGTTCCTAACAATAACATCGAGAGGAAATGAGAACGCTCTTTTAAATTTGTATAACCTTTGGCTGTGTTCTTTTGATAGAATCAATATTTAAATTTGAAACTCATATTTGGTTGTTCTTGCAAATCAACTTGACGTGATTTCTTGGGTTTAAATAGTGTCTGGGTGCTGATTTCATAAGCAAGAAGTTGGAATTATGCGAGAATAACTTTATGATTTTGACCTAGTTTCACAAAAAGGATACTTTCAAATTGTTCTTTTTGTAAACATGTATAATTAAATATGCAAATCACGGACGGTAAACCCTGTAAATTGAATGATTAACAGGGGTGTTTTAAATTAACCACATTAATTAGACGGCATTGACAAATGGAAACTTTGACCTGCGTCATTTTTTACGTAAAAATGTTTCGCGAGATAAAGGGCGCGTTCAGCCGAACCTAGCAGCTAGATTGCTAACCTAGCGGTCATAGCTGAACGTATTGCTAGGTAACCGCTAGATTTCAGCAGCTGGACTAGAGCTCTAGAAGAATGTAGGTATTCTCATCCGCCATTTTGGGTCCAGATGTCATAAATAAAACAAGTTATTGGAATCCAGTTACTTAAAAAAAACATTTAAAATTTGTAACTGTCAAATTTGAAAACATATTTCTTGAAATTCTGTAAAATCCAACTACACAAATCATACGGTAATATATTAGAAAGTATTCTGTACACTTACCTGTTAGATATGAAATATAATAATTAAGAGAATGATATATCACAATTATTAATCAATATCAACTTCAAATTTGACAGAAAAGAATTAAAGTAACTGGATTCTAATAATTTGTTTTATTTATGACACTTGGACCCAAAATGGCGGATGAGAATACTCATATATTCTAGTGCCTTAGCTGGACTAGCGACCTAGCGAAATAAATTTACGCTAGATAAGCTAGCGAATTTTCTAGAACTGTCAACTGTCAAACATTCATTTATAATATCATCAACATTAATCATGTCTGCAAAAAATCTATAAAAATAACTTAAGTATCATGAAGTATTTGTATCTATTAATTACTAATTTTAAGACTGTTTTGGATTTGTCTTTGATCAGAATTTGAGGTTGATTCCACCAAACTTGACTGACATAAGATGACAGCTACAGCAAAATTCCGTTTATGTTCATACTACTTTTCTTCTACTAAAATCTAGCACTAGCAAACGCTAGCTAGCCGCTAGGTTCGGCTGAACGCGCCCAAAATAATCTGATGATTAATTAATATTGTATCTTGTTTATTAAATAATAATTATTCATAAATTTAAGAAAAATATTACAGTTTTTGCAATTATATCTGCATTTGATTTATTTGTTTTCTTCCATGGCAAACTTTGTATATGCATAATTTAAATAAAAATGATTTATTTTTAATTTTGCATTTTTCTCAAATATTTTGTATTATTTTGTCACTACATGTGGATATCGTTGAATTAAAAAAAAATACAGAATCGAATAAGCAAATAAAAAAAAAATAGATTGTCATTTAAAATAAGAAAGTTGCACCCTGCAGTTTGAGAACCACTGGTCTAAAAAAATTCTTGTTTCGCTCATTTTAATTGTTTTATAATATAGAAATTGTTTACTAATTTAACCGACCTCTTAGCTCTTATAGTTCTCGAAATAGCAATAGTGTACTACTTAAAATGAACATCCTGTATATACCGCAGGACATAAGTGCCATTTTTAGGTATTAAAAATGACATGAAGAACAATTTCTCATTTGACAGAAGTAGCAATAAACAAAATATTCACTTTTTTCATTCATGGCACTCTAATTAATATCATATTTAGGAAAAATTAATTCAAAATTTAATTAATTTTTTTTTTGAAAATTTTGTTATGTAAGGGTATGAAAACTTTATATCGTTGGATTCAGAATAAAGAGCTCTACTGAATGCACAAATAAAAAATATATGTTTCTATTTAAAATAGAAAAGTTGGTATCCATATTTTGAGAACCACTGGTTGAATTTCTTTTTTCAGTTTATCATTGAAATACCTATGTGAAATAGAGATTCTTTGCTAATTTAACCAACTTCGTATCTCTTCTAGTTCTCGAGATCGCAATGGTAGCCACTTAAAAATGAACACCCTGTATATTCAGATTTTCTGATACGACTTATGTATAATACAAATACCAATAATTATATACTTGTGTATGACTCCCTTTTCGTTGTTTTTAATACTTGTTACGTAGGCTTTTTATACATTGTTAAATATAAATCCTGAAAACATTAAAAAAATAAAGAAATGTCACAATTCTTCAAGCGGATCTAATTTGCTGTGGTATCATTTTTAAATCGGCAACGCAATTTTAAGACAATAGCATGCTTGCGCTGTATGCAAAACCATGTTTTTGCTAATTATAAATCTCGCAATTTATCATCGTCGGCCATTTTGTAATGAGATTCTTTTGGTTTATATGGACATGACAGTTTCAATTCCAAGATGCCGAAGATAAGTACACAAAAGAGTATTCATTAGACAGAGCAGTTTCAGAGAAAGCAATTATAAAAATGTGGTTTTCATTTATCAAAGTAGGCGAATGTTCGGGCTGCTCTGACATTTGACCGCGATATTTTTTCCTTTTTAATTTATGAGGAATTTTGAATTTTCACGAAGTACTCTGCTGATTAAGCTGTAGACGATACAATAAATGTTCAGGAATTTCGTGAGCTTTTCCTTCGTACTTATTTATTTCCTATTTCAAATATGAAAACTGCTACAAAAAATGTTTCAATTATAAAGTGTTAGCAATCATATTTGGAATAATAAATATTGTATGCAATTATTTGTATCTGCTTATAATTAAAAAAAAAAGAGCAACAAATCTGCATAATTATTACAATAAAAAAATAATTCAATTTATTTCTAATATAATAACAGCTACACAAAACTATCATATGAAAATTTTTAATATTCCGAATAATAAAAGAGTGAATTAAGAATCATAAATTTGTGAATTATGGGTAGTAAAATTCATAGAAAAAATTTAAATAATTGGAATATATTTGCACAGGAGTAGAAAAATTAAATAATACATTAATAGAAATTAATTCAATTAACTCATACATGTTTAGAAAATAGTATATTGTACAACGACCATAGAATGGTACTCATTTCCTACGTGTATGAAAGTTTATAATTCATATGAGTATGAAATGCACATTTCATACGAGTTTCTTACGACCACGATATTCTTTCTAAATTAATTTAATTTTAATAATAAATTTGTCCCGCTTTCATCATTTCAATATTTGATAATTCTAAATAAGTATCCTAGCAATTGTACGTGTATTGAAATGAACTGACCTGTATTGAAATACTCACAAAACAAATTAATTTTGCACGATGCTTGCAATGCACCTCATATCCCTAGCAACAACAAACATACAATGAGAAGTTTTCTATGTGGCCATAGAAAATATTATATTCTACAGCAGGTAATTGAATGGTACATATTCCACACGAGCAAAAACTTTGTAGTCCGAGCCGAAGGCGAGTGTGGGATATGTCATTCCGTTACATGTTGCAGTCTATACATTCTATAACAAGATTTGGAAATTAAACGAAAAAAAAAAAACAAAATTCAAAACTGTTGAAAACGTCAAATTAAAATAAATTATATTAAAACAAACAGATGAAACCATAGTAATTGAATCAAGATACTACATATATCGCGCTAATATGCGGCTCTGATTCGTCGAATTTATTCCAAACGCGGCGTATGGAATGATAGTTGTTCCAATACAATTTTTAGTTGTGGAATGCTTAGTTTCCAAAACAGTGTTATACAAAATAGTGTATTATACATTAAGGGAGAGAAGTGTATGATTTTTTTCCCGTGGAGTAAATTGAAGCACTTGCCGTAGGCACATAACCTCCCGTCCAATACTACTCTTAAACAGTAAAAAATAGTATTTGATACAAAAACATACCTTCTTATTTGTTTATTTTATATTTATATTTGAGAATTTAAATTTTCTTTCGTATATTTATTGAATTTTTTGACATAAATTTAACAAAGAAAACAGCTTCAGAATCACAATGACATGTGTCACATTTCGAAAAAAAATTGAAAATTTTTAAATGTGTCCATGGTGTACTAGGAATGCAAGATTCGTGAAATCTAATTTCTTTATATTTTATTATCTCTAAATCTAATGAAAATTAATAAAATTAGTATAATCAAAACACATGTAAAATTAAATATTCTTCAACTTTGAAAATAACATAAATTGTTGAAAAAGGAAATTTAACCGTGTTTTTCACAGAAAACTGTTAAGGGCTTCAAGTAAACTTCTACTTCCGGTTGACCAATTTTATCCAAACTCTAATCAGCTCTTCATTTAAATATAAGAAGCAAAAATTCACAAAATTGTATTTTTTGGTATTATAGTATTTGACTTATGCGAGACGAAAAAATTGACACAGACTACAAACAGACACACACATACATACATACACACACATACATACATACATACATACATACATACATACATACATACATACATACATACAGACATACAGACATACAGACATACATACATATATACAGACATCATAGTGAAAATAATAAAATCGTATTGTAGGGACCCTAAAACGTGCTTATTCATTGAAAATTCACTACACAATTTTTTGACCAAAAACAATACCTCCCTTACCTAGAGGTAGGCGGGAGGTAAAAAAGAAATAAAATTCGAACCTTTGCAAAGATTAATTTTGCAACAGCAGCAAAACATAAAATTTTCCATTTGCAAATCATTTGTAATCCCAATATCGATCGATCGTGCTTATCAGTAGTCACCCTGCAGGTGTTCCACCCCCAACCCCCGAGGGGTGGCTGCACTTGATTGACAGCTGAAAATGCGTGACTTGACAATGCACAGTTGCGTTTGATGTGCGTACGTGGTTTTTTATTTTTTAACGAGTTATCTGCCGGGCTACAATCATTTGTTTGGCCTGATAATTATAAACGATTTCGCTAATGCTGCGATGATTTTGTTATTAATTGGTTTCATGACGATTCGCATTTGTTGCAGGAAAAATGTGATATTCATTTGCCTACACTCACACATAATTCATCAATAAATAAATATATTAACACGCCATTTACCAGTTTTTGGTGGAACTTTTATTGCACAATTGGTTTCCATGGTTACATCATTTACTTACCGTCCACGGTGGATGGTAAGTGAAACTTACCGTTCATGGTAGATGGTAAGTTAATATATATCATTGAAATTTTATTTTTAACCTCGATCTGATAGTTGTTAATTTTGATACCTATTTTTCTTTTTCTTATATTTACGCAGGTATTGCAAAAATAATCTTACTAACCTCGAACTGTAAGTGATTTTTTAGGTCTCAAATATTTAGGAAATCTCGACCCTACGGGTCTCGAATTCCCAAACTACATTCTCGACCTGAAAACTATCACTTACAGTTCACGGTACGTAATATACTATTGTATGACATAAGTTAGCAAAATTTGTCAGTGGGTTTCACAATAAGCTTTCTGTTGTTATTTGTATAAAGTATCAGATATATGAAGCTCTAGTTCCATAATCGAATAAATAAATAAATAATTAATCATGGAGTCATACAAACGTCCATTGCGCGATATAATCTGCTGAAACAAAACGCTCAAAACGTTGTAAACAGTCCTTTAATAATTAAAACGTCAGTCTTGTCACGCACTGCACTTTACATATCAACAATTAATGTAGAACCTTTATCTCTGTTCATTATGGTGGCGATAAGCAAATTTAACAGTGTACACGTGTGGAAAAGATGAAAAGGGGCGTAGGGAACGAGTAATATGTTGTATGCCGCGAGGCGACACTAATTATATGAGAAAAACATTAGTTTTAATAAATATATTCATCATCATGCCGTGCACGCATTTCTAGACTCAGTTCTACTCTGTTTTGAAAAGAAGTCAACTGTGAATTTTTACGATTATATATATATATATATATATATATATATATATATATATATATATATATACATATATATATATATATAAAACAGGTTTAAATTAGGCTGTATTTTCATTCATTATTTATTGTTAATCATTAATTAATTGATTTGAACCCTGAAAGCATTGTTACAGCATCAATTTTTGTTTAAAATGAACAAAATTGCTTAAAGAGTATTAGAACACTTGCAATCCATATGCAGGATGGTAAATTGATAACTGACTCAACTAATTATTGACATTTTACACGATAAATAATACTAATGCAATTTCCTGCTCCCCTAATCATTTTAGAGACAAATGTTTCAAATCAAAGTTGAAGAGACAGTACCTGCATATGAAACAATCAACAAATTTATTTTTAGTTATTTAATAAAGGCTTGATGAGGTTAAAAAATATCAAACATTCAGTTTTTAGTATTCAGTAACCATGGAAATGAAATTGTATTCGAGTAAATATTTAACGCATAGATTTAATAATATATATGAATGGAGCGTTGGCTATGCTTTTAATACAGAAATCTGTAACCAACATAAGAGAGAGATAGTGATATCTAAAATTACGCAGTGGGAGAAGAACAGAACATTTTCATGCCACCCAGCACGTGGTACGAATGTGCTGTACTTCTCCCACTGCGTAATTTTAGATATTACTATCTCTCTCTTATACTGGCATTAAACTGGTGTATGCAAAAATGAAGAAAATGTTTCCCACAAATTCATGTAGCTTCATTAGGTTGAAAATTTTCTCGTTTTATAGTTAATATCTATTTTTCGCTTAAATCCACATTTTTTGGAAAACTGTAATAAATTTGTATATATACAGCATTCTAACCTAAAGTGACATATTTACCTGTCTTTTATAACCTGTTTTTGTATAATTATATGAACAACAGGATTTTACCATATTTGGTATATTTAAATATGACATAAATAATTGACAAAATTCTAAATGAGGGACAAAAGCTCGCACAAAAGTCTATCAAAACAGTATTCTACTCACACGTCAAACGTCAAACCAAGTTCTTGTTATCTTGCCACCCATCACGTCACTTTCATCTCTCTATCTCTCACGCTGTGTTGGTTACAGTCTATCTTTTTCTATACTCCTTCCATACATTTTATTAGTTCTATGTCTGAAACTAAGCATTTCCGGATGTATGTTTATAGAAACTTTTTTATTGTTTTAAGATGTATTATGCACCCTGTAGAATCTTTCCTGATCAACGTATGATACTTTAGATGCAATGCTTAAGGTTTCTATTCATACAAATATTGAATAAACAAATTAAATGGAAAGTTATTGAAGGGGAAACCACGATATTTTATTTGCAATTCTTTGCTTTCGCACCCAAGAATGGCGCTGTGTCTGCGAACGCATTTCTTTAAAACTTTCTCCAAGTGTCATAAAAACTTTGATTTCCGAATTCAGCTGAAACTTCTGACAGATTTAAATGAAACTGGCGCCCTATAAATAATCACACTGCTTTAATAGGATTATTTCAGTGGGGAGAAAAATCTCCCTGGCCCATGCTGCAGAAATGACAGCGGCATAAAGGCGGGATCAAATCGGGAAAAATTATCGTAATTTTTAAAGCTTTTATAAATTGGGCGGGCGGCGACGTTGCCCGAGATGGCCGGGTTTCTTCAGATTCGCCCTAACCGGGAACCCTTGGAATTAGAGACGGCACATGCCCTACGAATACGCTGACAAATTATGATTGATGTCACCTTTATATTATACGAGTATTTGTAGTTTTATTTGAGAAACTCTAACTCTTGTCCACCGAATAATAAATGTTGTGGTGTCCAATGGAGTAGTACAAACCCTGAATCCTATCCTGGCATACAACTTTCCTTCACATACATGCTAGTCTATTTTCTCTCTCGTATCATCCCGCCCACATGCCAGTTTCACGATTTACCAAACTAATTAAAATTATTATTTATTAGAAAAACTGTAATATGGTCAACTGTAAATACATAAAAGCTTTTTATTTTGCCGGATAATTTTCTCTTTGTTACGAAACCTAGTTACCTAGCAATTTGACAAGGAAACTGTTATAATAAATTCACGACACCGTAGGTGGAGAGATTTTATTTTTTAAACAGTTTTCGAGTCAAATTGCTGTCAAGTGACAAGGTTGAGTTGTCAAACTGAAATTTATCCGAAGAAAATAAAATGCTCGAGATAATTTTACATTATGAAAAGGATTATTTCAAAGTGCAATTGGTGAAACTGCAAGTATTATATAAGAAATTTTTTGACATATTTTCTTCACGAATGACATTAATGTTGTTAGTATTTTGATTTGGTTGCTAGGAGAAAGGTAAATAACGTTTTATCACTTACAAAAGTTACCTTCCTACTTATCAGCTGTTAAAACGATAATATTGTTTTTTCTTTATGGCTTACTTTATATTGGGAGTTAAATTATTATGGAAAATTAAACAAAACGAAAAATTTGACATTTCAAAAAACAGATTTAAATTTAGTTATTAACTGAAATTGGGGACGAAATTTTCTTATCGATTTTCGATCTACTATGAAACAGGTTTTTAAAAACGTTTAAGTTAACCGGTTTAATAAACCGCTATTTTAAACGGTGAAGTTAACCTTTCAAATTTTTAAAAACGGTTAAGTTCATTAAAACGTTTCAAAAAACAGATAGGGAAATTGGCATTAACAAGTTTGGACTATTGTTCGCTGAGTGCTCTACATAGATGTACACAGTAACTAGTAGAAGGCAGAATGCTCGTCTGCGGTTTTATAGCCAAATAATGAATTAAATTAACCTGTTTAAATAATCGGTTATTTAATTTTTTGGTTAATGGTTAACTGTTTTTCAAGAAATATAAATACTGGTTTCGGTTTCGGTCAAACATGTCACTTTTGGCCCAAGAATATTGGTTAACCGGTTTCTTGTCCTAGTTATTTGTGTGGAAATTTTGTAAAAGATTGTAATGATATAATGGCGAATTTGAAAGTTCATATCGTTACATTTCTTTCTGTTATAAGTATATCTAAAACTGTCCAGGAAACTCCCTCTTCCGATTTATAAATTTCATTCAAAATTAACTCAGCTCTTCATATTTGTATGAAATTCCAAGTTTCGTTTAGGATATTGCGCACACGAACATCGTTGAGGAGTTGGTCTTAACGGATTCAGTGGACGTCAAAATATATATTTCCGCGAAAATCTCGTCAGCGAATTATTTCATGATTCCAATACTTCCTTATACTTTGTATAAGAAAGTAAAAAAATACCCCTTTCCATTTACGAAAATATAACTTTCATTCCCCACCGCCAGATCCCCTTAATTATTTCATTTTACCAACTGTACAATTATGTCCTCCTCCTTGCTGTATAAGCCTGTGTATTTATTTTTGCTCTAAAAATATTAGTTAGTCAGAAAAACTGATTGGTTGCTTTAAAAACTAATCCTACTCGTATATATTGAAAATCGCAACTAGCCCAGAGCTTCTAGGATATTTTTGAGTCCCTCTCTGAATCTAGTTGCGCAGTGTCGCCTATACTCTAATTGGCGCTATCACCGGAATGTTTATCACCACCATTCTTTCCACTGCAACTGGCCGTTACGATCGAAGGCGGCGGCGAATTGTTCCAATGCCATCTACACCGCTTTGTTTTCTTTTATTGCTTAGGTTGGCGGAGTACCGGAAGTACCGAACGATATGAATGAGGGCGACGTTAAACAGTTACGGTTATTGCAATTTTGGGAAGGTATTATTGTTTTGAAGGATATTGAAACTATAAAATTATATTGGAACAGCTAAGTTGCTCTTAAGCGGTAGTTTGTGTTCCAGTTTATGAGCTACGGATGAGTTAGGCGGGTAGTTGTGGATGTGTGGTTAATGCGCTTTGGAAACAAGCTATTGTGTTTGGGGATTATTTTTTGTAATCCCATTTATATTTACAATATATCTGGACGATTATATTCAGTAAATTTTGGTAGTCAAATGTCAAATTGTGGTGTCTAGTTTACATCCAGTGAAATCGGGTGTACCCCAAGGAAATGTTACTGGGCCAATTCTATATTTTCTGTATATTGCTAACTGGAAATCATTTGAAACATATACCTAACATTTCTTTGCATTTAAATTGATAAAAGGACTGTATTAAGAAAATTTACATAAATTACATATTATTAATCGTTATTTAATTGAGTTTCGCCCTGAAGACATAAAAGAAGCCTCAATTTTCACTAAAAATGTGGAAAAGTGCTCTAATCATCTGTGAAAAACATTTGCCACCTGTATATAGAACTTCGGTATGTTGAAGCTTTGATCTGATTGGGTGTGACATCATAGGTGTTTGTGGTTCTGTGGGTACATAATGGATGTTTTTTAATGCCCGGTTGCACCAACTTTAGTTAAATTTTAAACTTGGTTTAAATAAATAAAAGCAATTCGAAGTTATATGTCATACGGTGTAATTGACATTGATGTCAAAAATTAGATACGCTTTTATTTATTTAAACCAAGTTCAAATTTAACTAACATTGGTGCAACTAGGCCTAAGAGGTATAGAACATTTAAATTAAATAAGACACTTTAAAATCGTGGTAATGGACATGGTACTGGTTTTTTTGGAATTTGTGTTTGAATATGATTTCGGAAAGATGGACCCTGTGGCTGGCTGGTCTAATTTTCGATCAGTTTTCGAAACAGCTGGAGCGATATATCGGTAATAACTTTACGAATGTTGGCTTTCATGTCGTCCATCGTCTGGCAATTTTCTGAAACGTTTTATTCGTCCAAATTCTGATTAACCATTATATCATCTAATACTAAATGTAAAACTATCTGGTTCAATTATATTTAGCAACAGACAAGTTGGTTTCTTATAAGGGTTAATTTTTTGGGCTCAAACTCAACTTCCTTTGGAAATTGTTTCCACTCAAAGTTCATTAAAATTTGTTGTATCAGCTTATTTTAAGCATATATATTTTCATCTTTTAGGACCCAATAATTTACTTTTATGATACGCCACTGTCTGTTGCTAAATATGATTAAACACTATAGTTTTACATTCAGTATTGGCTCACATTTTATCTTAAATATTATATGATAATTGACAAGTCAGAAAAATATATTGAGCAAAAATCAAGGGTCCGAATATAAAACAGCAAGGATAAATGCAGTGAATACTCTATGTTTTTTGAAATTTTAGGTTTCCTAACTACAGTTTCTTTATTAATTTAGTCAGAAAGACCCGCACAACTTATCGGACGACGTATGTGTAGTAACATACAATAGAATGTTTTGAGAAGAATAGTTATTTGTGTATCTAGAGCAGAAAGTAGTCTATTGCCGCGCGCATAGACATTGATGGTCGAGGCGCAGCCGAGACCAGCAACCATGCATTGTTTTTAATTTATAATTAAACGATTTCTGAAAAAATATAATGTATACCTCGATACTAAAGTGTTTTTTATTATAAAAAATTATACTCGAGTGCCTTGATATACAAATAACTATTTTACGAAAAATGAAAAGATTTTACAATATCTTTATTTTAAATGTAGAGTAGCATAATATTTACAAGCATGTAAGGATATAATTCTGTTTTTTTTTTTAATGATGGCTCTGATAAGATCCCGTTGGGTATGGTCTAGTTGACTAGTGATGTGTAGTACTTTCCCCAAACAACTGGTATTTGTTATTTTGTCGTTTAGGGAGGGGGTGTCAGCAGAGAAGATAAACATGTGTACTGCTTCAATGTTGGTCATCAATTGTATGAGGACATTCGCAAATAAGTTAAATACATACATTTGTTTTTAAAGACAAAATAGTTTCTTCAAAATAGTTTAGTCAACTAACCAGAATAAAGCCGTAATTTGTGTTCCCTTATGTACCCTGCCAAGAGCCCGCGACAACTGAGTCGCGATTTCATTTGGCGAGCCGAGTTAATACCACTTTCCCCACATTTAACATTGTTAAACAAGGACATTATTCAGATTCCAGGAGTAGATTTTTTTGAGTTCTTTCAGTTTTGTTTGAAGCATTTTTCCCTATAATCGTTTATAAATGTTTGGCAATAGAGAAATCAGTAATTCTGGAAAAAACGTGTGTCCTATTTTGATGGTTTCTGGGCTATATACAACTTCACACAATCATATCCTAGTTAACTTTGTAACTAGTACTATTTGCAGATTTGATAGATTTTGCTTCATCCTAAATTTCCAAATCACTCTAGAGAAAAGTGTGTTAAGTTCAGAAACGTTTGCGCATTGTACGGTAACGTACAGGACACCATTCTACATTGTGGTTGTTCTTGTAACACTGTAACGATGTAACACCATCTAACGTCGTAACACATGACATGTTCGCCGGTCCAAGTTCCGCGGAACTGGCCGTCACTGGAGATGTGTGTGGTGCTAGAACGGACGTGACCTAGTTTAGTAAGGAACCAGGAGGTGAATCGGGATTTTACACGACTATCAAAAATGCAAACAACTCTTTTTAGCCGGTTTTACATTATACTTTTTTTTTGCTAGAAAAAGACAAGTTTCATACTTGGTATTAGATGTAAAAAAAATAAAACAATAAAATCGTAGTAATGACGATGGTATTGTCTTTTTTTGTGTCGTTAGTGTTTTTGTTGTTGGATTGGCAGCATTACTTGACGAATAACCTTATTGTAACTACTACAAAAGGTAGTTGTGATATTATACAAAATATTCTGGTGTGGGTACCACACTACTTTCTTATACAAATAAAACCAACTGAACACGTATGACTTGTTCCTTGCATATGACTTTATTTTGACAATTATTTGATATATAGATGTTAAACCTGTTTATTTTTTTTTTCGTTCTCATTGTAACTATGAATTTGTTTTAAAATAGAGATTAATTAATATCTAATCTTTCTATCTAATAACACAATTATTGCTTTTATAATATTTCAAACCACACATATTCTTGACATTTCACAATTATTTGACATATAGACCTTAAAAAGTTTTTTATAACATTAGGTATTGAAGTATATTCTTAAATATATAATTTAGCTTTTATCAAAATTAGAAGAAACGTGCAATTAACATTTTATATTCCACATATTTTTGCGCGCCGCCGTCCGTCATTGACACAATTACATATCTCTAAATCGGTCGGAAATCATGTTTTTGTCGAACTAGTTCGACAAAAATTGCTAACTTTTTATGGTTATATGTTGGCATCACTTCACTAATTTTAGCTAACTTCTGACTCTAGAAATGTCAAAGTATTACATTAACTTAAAAATATTATGGTAATATATCTACAATTGAGTATTTTCAATACAAGAAAACAGAATATTTATGGATTTTAAACATATTTGTAAGTAATTATAATTGAATTTGCAGTGTAAAATCCAAATAAAAATATGTTGATATTTTTGGTTATGATATTGGAAAATAAACATAATTGACATTCAAATATTGTGATGTTAGCAACACAAAAATATTCCCTGTCATTAAGAAAATGAGTAATAAATTAAATTTATTTATTAAATTTACATAAATGTGTGCTCGTATTTGTAAGACTCGCCTACGGCTCGTCCTATCAAAATAAACTCGCACTCTCAAAATAGCAGTTTCCAACCTTGTGATACAAATAACTATTGTTAACATCTTTCCATTGAATCTTTTTTCACAGTTAATTTAATTTTTGATAAAAATGGAATTATTGTTTTATGTGTCCAGTAAACTTCCTCTTCCGAATTGTCAATTTTATTCAAAATCATCCCAGCTTTTCATATTTTCATGAAACTTATAAATTTCAAGTTTCGTTTACATATCTTGTCTCGTTCATGAGATATTACGTACATGAACATCCATCCATCCATCTTCACACACAGACATCATTGAGAAATTGGACTTAATGTATTCAGTGGACGTCAAAATATGTATTTCCGCAAAATCTCGTCAGCAATTTTTTCTTGTTCAACAGGCTTTAGCATAAGGAAGCCCTACAAATTTAGAACGCAATACTAGAACTGTTATGTATGGTAGACGAAGACAATTATTTTGTAAGCACAAATACGATCTTGCGAAGATGTTGAAGTCACGTAGGGTTTCCTTGAGCGCATCCTGACGACCACAGGCGTTAACCTCGTGCACATCCTCATCCTCAGCTTCCCTCAAAGTTCCGAGGTCGGAGAATAATGGGACAGATTAATTTAATTAAAATTAAAAGTTAAAATATGGTTATGCAGAAAGTTTCAAGAAAGCATTGAGGATAAGCGTGTGAACGAATTTAACTCGGTTAGGCTGTACGCATTTGTATCTGAATTAGGAGGGTTCAAGGGATGGAAGATGGACCCCATCGAGCGGAAGTGGTCAGCGTTGCAAAGGGTAGGATTAAATATTTGAGGGGCTGTGCATACGTGACGATAGGATCATGAGGTGAATTTGCCATGAATTGCGAAGCTGTCGAAACTCACAAGTTTATCAGATAATGCTGAGCAGTTTTACATTCCTGACATTTCGTTTACCCTAGATTAAGGACCAACTGAATAAGGCTTTATTAAATACAACGAGATAATATACTTTAATATTAACATAAAATATGATTCTCTACTTATCATAACAAACTTTTTACAAAAAAATGTTGTAAAACATGTCACCCTTAAGATTACGCAGTTGTACAACAATTAATGAAATTTTTAGTAAATTTAAAGACAAAATCCCTACACTTCAACAATTTAATGTTGTGTATTGTATTCCGTGCCATGAATGTGACCTTGTTTATATAGGACATACTTCTAGAAATTTAACTGGTAGACTAACATCTCATAGCAGTGATATCCGACTTAAGCATAACTCTAGTGTTTTGGCTAAACATTTTAATAACAAAAACCACAGAATAAATTATGCAGATGTTTAAATATTAGATACTGAACGTGATTTGTCCAAAAAGTCATTGTTTCAGATGGTCCACATTTACAACAATAGTAATATCATGAATAAAAGGACTGATTTCGATGGTATGAGGAATATATATTGCTATTTATTAAAAATGTATGTTATAAAAACGTCTAATACTTAAAATAATCTTTAATTATTTTAATCTATTTTCTTTTTTACTGCTTTCTTCTTTTTGTTTTAAATTTAAATTATTAATAATGTTTCTTGTTGCTCTAGCATTTATATTTTGGAAATAGAAAACAAGTTTTCCAAAAATTAGTTATTTATATATCAAGGCACTGCAATTTAACTTTTTATCACGAATATGGAATTTCCTTCTTATCTTTTTAATAAATTATCAATCAGAACCCAACATCATCAGTACAACTTAAGAAATAATTCACAGTATCATATTCTATCACATACAACTGCTCTGTTCAAAAAGTCATTTAGTCATCTGGTACCGGTTATTCTTAATATCATCATCACCATCACCATCACCATTATTATCACAAACGCCAACTGCTTTTGCTAAAAACTTTTAAAAAACGCCGATTCAAAATGTCATTTCGCCTAATTAACATCTTTGATTACAGTCTATTTCTGTATGTATATATCTATTCAATATCTTAGTAACTTAAATCTTAAAAATTTGTAAAGTTTATCATAATCTTTTCGATTGTTTGAAACGTAACTTACTTGTCTGTAAAAAGGTGTCTTACCAGTAATTGTGTAAAATTTGTCATTTTGTATTATCTACGCTTGAAATGTACATATTGTAAAGGTTAAATGGGAGAACAGCGTCGGCTGAATTATTGCCAATAAAAATTATTATTATTATTATTTGCTGAGGCCCGTAGGGCCGAGGAAAATAAACCATGTGAGTGATAAAAAGGAACTTGAGTGCCGAGGTACATATTAAGTTTTATTTGAAATCTAATATTCGAAAGAAACTGTAAAAAAATTACAATATAGGTTAAGTTTATACATCTGTCAGTTGTCAATTGAAACTGATAGTCAGTGTTGCCAACCTCGAATATTGAAGTTATCGTAAATAACACACAAAATGATGTGTTTTATCCTCAATTTCTTCATTGGAATTAATTAGTTAATTCGTTTTGCACATATTGCTAAGTTTTACGTATAAATTTACTACAATACAATCTGTCAAAATTATGCTCCTTTTACAATAATTATTTTACGGTTGTCAACACTGCGTTGCTCTAAATTGTCGTATAATGGATTACTTTAGTGCCGATTTCTTCTTTTAATGATGATTTTCGAGCACTTTAGTGCCGATTTCAAATGATATAATTTATGTTATTTGTCAATTTATATAAATGTATTATTAGGCTTCCAAATTATCAAGAGATGGCGTTGATCACATTTACGAAAGGTACAGTCATGTCAAATTCATTTTATATGATATCTTATGATGGCGAATGCGTGCTTTAGTATTGGTAGTTTGTTTTTATTGACAGTAGAACTGTACACATACACACTGAAAATTATCCTGTTTTTATAGGTTTGTTTGGAGAAAATTCAATCTTAACCTATAATCCACAAATATATTGTACCGTTCACTTTTACATCTTATTTGAATAATACGGCTTAAACAAATGTAATACTTACATTGGAATACTGCTAAAATAACTACTATTATTATTAATTTTTAAAAATAACAATTAATTTCAAAATACAATGAAATGAATGAATGAATTTTATGAGTAGTAGCTATACGTATAGTAATTGGTGAAAATATGTATGGGCGCGTGCAGCCGAACCTAGCAGCTAGATTGCTAACCTAGCGGTCACAGCTGAACGTATCGCTAGGTAACCGCTAGATTTCAGCAGCTGGACTAGCGACCTAGCGAAATAAATTTGCGCTAGATGAGCTAGCGAACCTTCTAGAACTGTCAACTATCAAACATTCATTTATAATATCATCAACATTAATCATGTTTGCAAAAAAATCTATATAAATAACTTAAGTATCATGAAATATTTGATATCTATTAATTACCAATTTTAAGACTGTTTTAGATTTGTCTTTGATCAGATTTTGAGGTTAATTCCACCAAACTTGACTGACATAAGATGACAGCATCAGCAAAATTCCGTTCATGTTCATACTACTTTTCATCTGCTAGAATCTAGCACTAGCAAACGCTAGCTAGCCGCTAGGTTCGGCTGACCGCGCCCTATGATTCCCTATTTCAGAAAACTCTCATATTTTAATTTCACAAAATGTTTAAATGGCGGAATGATATATTTATAATTTGAAACAACGACGTGATAAAAAGCCGACAACTCTACATATTCTAGAAAAGTACAATCTCGTTTCTGGTTTGTAGTGGTACCATAAACAATTTTAATTAAAGACGTAGTAATACACTCCCTAGTCCGGAATAAAACCCGGAACTCGTCAACAAAATTCCATCCATTCATTGTCTGCATAGCCACAATTTTTCCCTTAAAACAGCAACCGTGTATAAAATTTTAATTACTGACTTACTCTCATCTTTATTAACCAAATAGAAACATAAAATTTCCCCCTTGTAGCTGGATTCCTGGCGGTATATCATCCACACACATAAACGCACAAGTATAATGGAGAGGAGAGTACACAAACATATAAAGAATTTCGCTTTACTTTTGCGAATGCTGTTCCTTTCTAAACTAGTAGCGTAAATTGGTAGATACGTATAAGCGTTGTTCATCATTCTCTCTTTGCAGTTTGAAGTACAAATAAAAAATAGAAATACAAAATTACAAAACCGCTATTCTTGTAAAATATATTAATATTGTACATACCTAGGCAGAGTGTTTTCTTTAAAACAACCAGCGCTCTTTTGGGCGAACTAATGACTTTAGAGAAAAATGTTTTATATAAATAATGACCAGGAAAAAGGACCCCATTTAATAGAAATAACAAAAATAGAAAATTCAAACAGTGGTTCTCAACGGGTAGAATAATTTATTTTTCGCGGCGCCGTCCGTCATTGACCCAATTACATATCTCTAAAGCGGTCGGAAATCATGTTTTTGCCGAACTAGTTCGACAAAAATTGCTAACTTTTTATGGTTATATGTTGGCATCACTTCACTAATTTTAGCTAAGTTTTGACGTTAGAAATGTCAAAGTATTACATTAACTTCAAAATATTATGGCAATATATATCTACAATTGAGTATTTGCAATACAAGAGAACAGAATATTTATGGATTTTAAACATATTTGTAAGTAATTATAATTGAATTTGCAGTGTAAAATCCAAATAAAAATATGGTGACTTTTTTGGTTATGATATTGGAAAATATAGACAGAATTGTGAAGTTAGCAACATAAAAAAATACCCTGTCATTAAGAATGTGAGTAATAAATTAATTTTATTTAATAAATTTATATAAATGTTGGCACGAAAAATCTTGTTCGAAACTATTTTGCGAGTGCTCGTCCTATCAAAATAAACTCGCACTCGCAAAATAGCAATTTCCAACCTAGTGATACAAATAACTATAATAGTAACCTATAGAAATTTTTAGTCCATTAAGCCCGTCTGACACGATACAAAATTTAATACTAAATTTAGTATTAAATTTTAATATAAAATATTATGGACCGTGTATGTACAAAAATGTATGAAAACTTGTACGAAGTCTACTTGTAATAACTTTTTGTACAAAGTGTTCTAATTTCTTGTATGAAATCTGCGCAGGAACGGTTGGAACTGTCAGGTGAGACTTTTAACTTGCTTGTAGCGTTTCTTCCTACTTCTAAATAATACAATTGTAGGTAAAATAAGTTAGATTGAAATATCGTGGACTCAATAACAAGTAGAAATTTTGATTGAAGGCTTTCGAAATCATGAATGCACTTTTGCTGTCAAATTGAAAATGTATAAAAATAAATATACTAAATAAATAATTTCTCGCATATAGGTGTTTTCTTTATTAATATATTATTATTATGAAGATGATTAGCAAACTACTATTGGTCATATGCCGCTTAATGAGTGGATGATAGTAAATTTATGTACACAACACAACGATCCTGCTCTTCAATGAGATTCGAACCCACCACCTATGGCGTGTTAGGCCAGTGACATAGCCGCTACGCCACCGAAATCGGTTTTTAATATATGGTTCTAATATCTTCAATTTTCAGTACTTCGTTTAGCAAATTCACTATACCAAATTCCTCGGTTTTTCTCAGTAACCATTTTCGAGATAAATTTTTCTATTCTTCTTTGAGTTCTGCTTTTTAATGACAATACTTTGAATTATTGTTACTAAAAACAGCAGCTGTTGCAAGTAATAATCGCCTTCGTGTACCACTATTCATTATTATTACAGCTCAAAATTATTTTCAGGTTAGAAAACTGTCACCAAACTGTCACTGTAACGAAATTATTTTGAATGAATACGCATTGTGCATGTGCAAAAACAAAAAATTTATATACAAATTTAGTACCATGGCAAACAGAAATTTTGATCTTATACAAATTGTAATATTAAATTTTAATACAATATTTTATATAAAATTTAACACTAAATTTAGTACTAAATTTTGTATCGTGTCAGACGGGCTTTAGATAGAAAATCTTTTTCCTATTGCAATAATATAAACATGATATGGAATAACAATTATTTCGGAAAAATGATATTAAAAATCTGGTGTGGCACCACACTACTTTCTTATACATATAAAACCAACTGAACACTGACTTGTTCCTTATGTATGACTTGTGCCTTGTGTATGACTTTATTTTGATAATTATTATAGATGATAAACCTGTTTAATTTTTTCTTTTCGTAACTTTAGTTTCATTTTAAAATAGGTATTAATTAATATCTAGTCTTTAAAACTTTCTAACTGATATTACAAATGTTGCTTTTATATTATTTCAAACGACACATATTTTTGACTCTACAATTAATTAACACGTTTGACAAATATATGTTAAAAATGTTTTAGTTTTTGTAAAAATAAGAAAAAAAAATGATCGCATAGATTAAAAATTTATGTTACCATTAAAAAAAAAAATTAAATTCATACTATCGTTTGAGAATCACTGGTTGAATATTCTATTTGTTATTCCTGTTAAATGAGGCCTATTTTCTTGGTCATTTCTTATATAAAATATTTTTCTCTAAAGTCGTTTGTTCGTCCAAAAGAGTAAAACAACCTTTATATGAATGACAAGAATGATACTGCTGATATATTTTTACACATTTTAAGTGAAAATTTATGCTTTTGATATGTTTCCAGGACGAAAATCATTTCAATAATGATTAATAATGAATAATTAATGCTAATTTACAAGTATTTAAGCTGTATGTTTAAATCCTATAAAATTTGACCCATTTAGATAACTATGAATCTGACAGTGTTTGGTTTTGTGATAAATAAACCAGTAGAAATGGACTTAATATTCCGTTGTAAATTGTAAACCACCAGATTAAAATTAAATATTTATATACATACATTTTAATATAATTAACTTTTGAACTTTATTAATGCCATTAACTCCATTAGCAGATTGAATCAGGAGAAACAATAATAACCCACCTACAGTTATGTATATCACCCACATGGTAAATGTTCGAATTAATATGAAATTTTCCCGAGGGAAATAGCTTGAAAAGATTTTCCTCATTTAATACAATACATGAATTATGTAATCTGTTTTATGCTGTATAATTCCCAGAACGATCATTTGTACAGGGTGTTACAGAAATTACCTCGCTGTATTTGACAAATACATTTCTTATTTTATGTGATACATGATACAGAAATTTTATAATTGTATTTTATCTACGACCGTTGTTAAAAGTATCCCTATTACGGTTGATTAGCAAGTTAAAAGTGTCATTTGCTGTCAATAATATTAAAAGTAACATAGCGACGTATTAAAAGTGATTTATAGTTACTTTTAACACGTTGCTTATAATTTGTATCAATAAATCATAAAAGAAAAATGTATTGCATCTGTGACCGTTGTTAAAAGTAGTTCTTTCAACGGTTGCTTATCAAGTTAAAACTGTCACTTTTTAGCATGATTCCTATACCTACCTTACAGGATGTGACGGGAGATAAAAAGACGTCAAATAATACCAAAATTTCAATTTATCTACTACTGTTGTTAAAAGTGACATAGCAACGTGTTAAAAGTGATTTAATTGTTACTTTTAACATGTTTCTAATGATTTGTATCAATAAATCAACAAATATAACCCTACCTGTCAAAATACCATTTTACATTTTCTAGTATTTACCAATACACTAAGAAGATCATAGATAAATTTTTTTTATGATATACGTGTTAAAAGTGATTTACTCGGCTTCGCTTCGTTCCATAAACGTCCCCACTAACTTATAAAATGTCACTCTTAACATTTATTTCTTAGATAACTATTATCTACGACTGTTGTCAACGGTTGCTTAGCAAGTTAAAAGTGTCACATTTTGAAATCAGTGTTAAAAGTAACATAGCGACGTGTTAAAAGTGTTTTTATTGTAACTTGTAACACGTTGCTAACGATTTGTATCAATAAATCAACAAATATAACCCTACCTGTCAAATTATCAGGGCAAGAAACCGGTTTATTTAACCGGTTTAAAGAACCCATTAATCGTTATTTTTGCCTCAAAAGTAATATTTTTAACCGAAACCGATATATATATTTCCTAAAAAACCAGTAACCATAAACCAAAAAATTAAGGAACTGGTTTTTTAAACCGGTAAATTTAGTATTTAGTTCATTACAAGTCTGTAAAACCCGGTTTCGTGTAGTTTGAAGGCATATCGCACACAAGCATCTGTTCCTCTACTGATTACTATGTAGTACTATGTAAAACACTTAGCAAACACCAGTCCATACTCGTTTATACCGGTATTCCTGTATGTTTTTTCAAAAATAATAATAATAATATATCATCACGCCTTTTACCCATTACGGGTGTGGCACTCTGCTTAAGCAGATCTCGGTAAGTGATATATTTTAGCGTATGAAGTGCGGTTACCAGCCGTCAAATCATAGCCCCCAAGGATGTTAGTGGAGAGGGAACCACAGGGGTAAATTTAAATTTGTAACTGTCGGCAGTGGGATTCGAACTGAGGATCTCACGATCCACAGTCCGACACGTTACCACGGAGCTATTTACCCCATTTTTTCAAACCGTTTTAATATACCGGTTTTCTGAAAAAGGGTTAATTATCCGGTTTTCTAAACTGGTTACCTTAACCGTTTCAAAAAACCAGTTTGTTAGTCTTTTAACCGGTTTTTGATCGAAAACCGATAAGCACATTTCGTTCCCAATTTCGGATAACCTTTACCAAACTTTTTTGGTTTCTTGCCCTGCAAAATATCGTTCTACATTTTCTAGTATTTACTAATACACTAGGAAGATTATACATAAAATTTTGTATGATATACGTGTTACGTGCCTCGTTTCACAAACTTCCCCACTTACTCATAAAATGTCACTTTTAACACTTATATCATAAATAACTATTATCTAAATTAAACAAATTGTAATTATATTTTCTTTGTTTACAGGTAAGTCTCTTCAAATGTCCTTAGAACCTTTCGAAAATCAGCCTGCAGTCTGGTATGAAAATATTTATTTTACTGTTAAAAAATTTGTTATTTTATCTTGTAAATTTTAGTAAACTGTTAACATATTCTTCGCGACTAGTTTATATTTTATGAAGTAAACATTTTTTCGAGCAGTTTCGCTGCTATCGCACTTGGGTCTTGGGTAACTAATGACGGAACACGCTTAATAGTTCATTAAGGGCGTTTTAAAGTTTGAAGTGTGTACACTTTGAATAGCAGTGAGAATTTTACATGAACGTTTTTACGGGAGAAGATGAGAATCTAGTTTTAATTTAACTTCGCTTTTTTTTCTCTTAAACCACATGTACAACTTATGAAGAGGTTTGCAGAACTCATTACCATAATCTAAGTTGAAGAAACAAGCATTTATACAAACGTGCAATATATAACTTAAATAATACCTAGTAATATGTAATAAATTTGTCCCGTTTTCACCATTCTATTATTTGACAATTCTAAATAAGTATCCTAACAATAGCACCTGTACTGGAATGAACTGACCTGTATTGAAATACTCACGAAACAAATTCATTTCGCACGATGTTTGCAATGTACCTCATATCCCTAGCAACAACAACATGCAATGAGTAGATTTCTAAGTGGCCGTAGAAATCATGCAACAAATCATCAATCATACCTAAACAGTTATTCCTCGGGCGCCCACGCAATCATTCATCCTCAATCTCACCCGCATATATTAGTGTCATCAACCTTACGAGATAGCTAATAGCTAAACCACCTCAACTGATTCATTCCCACTTTTTTAACAACATTCTTCACCTTATATTCACACGAGTTATAGTTCGTTCATGCTTCTTTATCTACATCCAACATTCAATTACAAAAATACCTAATCGGGCATCTCTAGAAACATTAACGTTTCGAGAAAATGCACCCTGAGCACCCGATACCTTGCATCGTGTAGACACCCACTTTACAGTTAATACGTCTAACCCTAGAAAACTACTATTCAAATATATAAATATTGCAATCAATCACCAAATGGGGTTTTTCACCATTTTTTTTTTATTTTTATGAAACTTTATCTATACTGAAGACTATCTATACTTTTAAAAAGTCTTAATTGTTATTCATTAAGCCACAATGATTTTTTAAAAAATGTTGTGACGTCATAGTAGAGGTGTTGCTGGATCTAAAACAGTACAGATTATTATTATTACAATAAAATAGAACATTTATGTAACAAAAATTATTTAAATATCTACTGTTTTAGATCTCTACTATGACGTCACAACATTTTTAAAAAATCATTGTGGCTTAATGAATAACAATTAAGACTTTTTAAAAGCGTAGATAGTCTTCAATATAGATAAAGTTTCATAATAAATATAAAAAAAAATGGTGAAAGACCCCATTATTCTTCTCAAATACCTAAACATTTTCCCTACTTTATTTATGCTGACCATCATTCTTCTCAATTGTTCCTTAGTTTCAAATTTCACCTAACCGCATAAGCTAACGCAGACACTTTCGTTTATACTTACAATGTTATGAATAACGAGAATTTTGGTTGAATTTTTTTTAATGAATTATAGTACCCATAATTCACCGTTGTGAATCATGATTGATAATTAACTCTTCTCCACCAATCACAGAGCCAGAAATACATACCTCTCAGTAGTTTTAAAGACGTAATGTGGATCACCAAGCAACGGTCGTCTGACAGTAACAGTGTAGATAGTTGACATTAGGTTTGTTCCAAGTGGTCATTTCTGACATGTTTGTAACATGTTTGTGACAAATTTCAGTGCGCCTGCGAAAAATGTAAACAAGTTAACTTTGAAACATAAACTTCATTTCTTTTTTGTGGCAAAAAATGTATGAATTTCTTTATTTATATTTATATTTAAGGTTAGCTGTCAAAACAAAAAATGAGCATGCACATGCGCTTCATTCCTTTCACCGTTCCAGTCTATGTTTCAAACTTAACTTGTTTACATTTTTCGCAGGCGCACTGACATTTGTCACAAACATGTTACAAACCTGTCCGAAATGACCACTTGGAACAAACCTAATGTATATTTTGATGTTGATGTTTTTCAACGTGTGTTTTCAACCAATTTCGATTATTTCAATCGTTATTTCCGAATTTACAGGTATAGAAAAAGTATAATATACTATTCGGGATTATGATCATTATTCATCTGGATGATTTGCATTACTCGCCTGCAGCTCGTGAGGCAATCTTTATCTTCGTGAATAATGACTATCATATGGTGCAATTCTAAGCATAATCGTAAGGTTCGTAAGGTGTTCTCGTAAGACTCGTAACAGTTTACGAATTAAAGAGCAATTCTGTGCAAAACTATTGCTTACGATCACTCGTAAATATCTTACGATTTCTCGAAAACTTTACGTTGAGAGGGTAACTGGACGTAACATTACGGTTTTGATTTTTCTCTAATCATTGCTCAATTTTGTCAATAAAATGAATGAAAATATAAATATTTGGAATATTGCTCTCCTTCTTGTTGAATATAACAGGTAATGCATAACAAAAATATGGTAATTATACGTCAAGAAAAATTACCTTATTACATATTTTAGAAATTACTTGCGTCTCTTGCGCAGATACAGATATAAAAGATTTGGTAAACCCATTTGACATTACTATTGCAAATTTCCAACAAATATTTAGATTGGATCAGTAATGTACAATCAATTTTATTTGTAATATAGAACCATTTTATAATCCATCAAATTCAAGAATTCCATTGCATATTATAGTATTCCATTTATATTTAAATATATCGGGTGATTAAATAAAAATGGCATCAAATACTGCCAAGACAAATTTTTCGTATGTCATAATTGACAATGATACATGTCACCGATTGTTCATGGATGATTGTGGACGATGGGGATGTAAATGAAGATCTTGTTTCATAATTCGCAGACAAGACTATTTTTCTTAAAATTTGTAATGAAAACTCATCACATGGTTGTATTTGATAAGTAAATAAATAAAAATAAAAAAACAACTGTCATATTCAATATTCAGACACTGTATTAGCAATGAAGTTAGACACTGACCGTACAGTATGACGTCAATCGTAAAGCTAAACCTGTAACGTTCGTCGATACAGTTTTCTGCATAGAATTGCATTTATCGTAAATCTGTAACTTGACTTGTTACGATTGTCTCGTACACTACGATTTTACGGTTTTACGATTAAATATAAAAAATTGCTTAGAATTGCACCAATATCCCTAATATATACTATTGTTTTTAGAAATAAGTACGGAAGTACTGTGTACCGAATTATCTAGCGCTTATAATAATTAAATTTTAATTTTTTAATATTACAGTCTTACCTGTATCGTACTTAAAATTAATTTTAAAACAGTAGACAAGCAATTATTTGAAACTTTTAAATTTAAAAATCCATTAAGTAAATGAAAACGCTTTTTGCAGCATTTTCGATGCCACAAGGCAAGCCTGTTGGTTTTTCTCTATTAAAGTTTAAAAAACTAATATAATTATTTCGCTTCTAGGCGAAAAAACGTTAATAATGTTAGGCAAAAAACTAATAAGGATAAAGGAATTTTTCAAAGCGATTTTAAACAAATTTGCATATAGTAATACTTGCTCACAGCCATGCCGTTCATAATTCCGGTTAATACTTTGGCATTAAAGATAAAATAAATATATTATCACATCATTTAAACATTTCAATTCTCAGACATGACAAAATAATCTTTTATTAATGATAGTCCCAACATAGTTGTAGCAATATGTCAGAGTATTAAATCATTTCGTTATCACATAATTTATTTGCGTTAACAGTAAAAAACTAAAAATACAATCTGATAAAATTATTTATTTAAGATTATGATAAGTCATTCTAAGAAATAATGTAATAATAAAGGAAATAAAAATATATTATCTTTGAGATAAGAAATATATTTGTTTGCCTTGTAGGAATATACGATAACTTAAGTAACATATGTGGGAAATGTCGCTGGATATAACCAGTGAGATCTGCAATTGCAGAGCTTCCATAATATTTTTATATATTTAATTGTAATAATATTTAATACATACATACATTATCCAAATTAACTTCTCATACATAACATCACGCTAGGTCCCACTTAGTGGGGTAGTACGAACCCAGAAACACAGTCAACTAACAATCAATCTTCTCCAAACATTCCTATCCTGACACACCACTTTCGCCTCGTCCATATTCATAGTGCGATTCATACATGTTCGTTTATTCTTCACGCAACAAACCATCAAACATACCCAACCAGTTATTCCTCGGACGCCCACGCAATCGTTCACCTTCAATCTCACCCACATATATTAGTTTTACCAACCTTTCATGCGACATCATACCCAACCAGTTTTGAAATGTATCAAATCGAGATCTGATACATGTACAGTGCCATACTCATTCATAAGCAATAGTTTTGTGATCTGCAATTGCAGATCTGGTTCCTCAAAACACACTTTCATTTCTAGTACCTATGTGTTATAATTAGGCTGTAGTTCAATCTACAATTTTTTGGGATTAAACAATTGAAAAAATATAAACTCTGGTAAATTATTTTTAATTACTATTTAATTTATTTCAATCCGGCAAACATTATAAAAACATCAATTTTTATGTAAATAGTTATTTGAATATCGAAGCACTAAAGTATACTTTTTTTAATAAACCGTATGAGTAATAAAACAGTAATTTACTTTAAAAGTGGTCGAAGTAAGGAATTTTAGCACACGAAGCCGAAGGCTGCGTCCGATAATTTTATCGAGTGGGTAATTTCACTTTGCCCACATGTGAAGTATAACGTTTTATACAACATAAACAACAAATGCATTTATTAAAGAATAGTTATTTATGTATCAAGGCCGAGGAAAATAAACCATATAAGTGAAAAAAAGGAACTTCAGTGCCGAGGTACATATTAAGTTTTATTTGAAATCTAAAATTCGAAAAAACTGTAAAAAAATTATAATATAGGTTAAGTTTATACATCTGTCAGTTGTCAATTGAAACTGATAGTCTAGTGTCGCCAACCTCGAAAGTGAAGTTATCGTAAATAACACTCAAAATTATGTGTTATGTCCTCAATTTCGACATCAGAATTAATTAGTTAATTATGCTTGCAAATTTTGTTTCATGTTACGTTACGTCCAAATTTACTATAGTTTGTCAATATATCTGCCAAAATTGACCTAATTGTACAATAATTATTTAACGGTTAGGGATGCTCAAAATCGTCGTATAATGGGTTACTTTAGTGACGGTTTCTTTGCTTTTAATGACAATTTTTGAGTACTTTAATGCCGATTTCAAATAAAACATTTTATTTCATGACGAGGACTATTTTTTGGCTGGATGATGGATATAATGAAACTCTTAAAATAACGTTGTTTTACTTTGTATTTTATCTGACTATATTTGAATTATTTATTATGTATTTATTGTTTTAACTTTGACGAAGAGATTCATTTATGTGTGTTACTTCATATTTATTTATTTATTACACTTTTAACATGTTTTGTACTAGTTTCCATTAACATCACCTCCTGAAGAAGACGTATGTGGCATCGAAACCGGTCGAGGTAATATTTTAATAAATTATTTGGCTGCTATCCAAGAGTTTCATTTACATTTTATTACATCATTGAATGTTAAATTCAACTTCTTTAGTGGATTGTACAATTTAAAAAAAAGCAGGTAGCCCAACGATTGCTTGTCTCTCTCGGCTCGTATTCTCAACATCAATTAGCGTTCCAGTATTATTATTATTTCACTGGTGGCAATAATGAAACATGAATATGTCCTTTACCGCTCAATATTTCATCTTTTGCAGAGCTTCTATCCTCTAGATAACAAACTTATCACTTATCATTATCACAAATTTTTAAATCTATTATCTCAGCATGCCGTGAAACCAGCACGTACGCATTTTTATATTGACTCCAAAAAATCCAATTGAACATCGGTAACCTTATTTATAATTATGACGTCAATTCGATCTAATCACGTGACCTTTCGTGTCGCCATAAGACGACCAAAAACAATAGACAATCAAGGCACAGTCACGCAAGTAACCCAATAATTCGATGACCAAATTACGAATTACCGAATGGATTACGAATCAGCGATTGATATAGCGGATAACTTGCATGGTCGGATAATGAAAAACGTACACGGTGATGCTTTTAATGACATATCGTCTGATTGGTCGATTGATGAGGGAATTACTTGATAATTTTTGCATTAAGGCGATTTGGAATCGCGATTGGAAATGAATGTGGAATTATATACTGATGAGTATGATTATAATGATGCACAGCCAATCAGGACCGGCCTCAAGTAGGGTATTATCTAAAACATTAATGCAAAAATGTATTTAACTTTTTTATCAGGGGTAATATCACAAGACCTTCTGATTTTATCGATAAATGTTTATTTTTGCACGAATTTTTTTTGCTTAGCAACAATCACGAAAGCAAACTTCATGGTAAATCCCAAGGAAGATATTAGAGGAAGTTCCACTTGCGTCATGACCTTGGTTCGTGACTGCAGCGCCGCGTAGCGACCTGGATGGTGTAACTTATATCTCTGGACAATTTAAGAACACCAACCAAATTTCATAAATGTAGTACATAAAAAGAAAGACCAATGTTACTGTGATGAATGCAATTATAAATTATTTTCATTTCTATTTAAATATCTATAGCATATATAATAAAGTAAATATATGTGTAAATGAATTAGTTGACCCCAATTAATTAATTGAATATTAATAAAATTATAAAAAGTTATATTTTGAAGTTATGTTTTGTGGTTTTGAGCGTACACAGTTAGCTGTTTTTGAAAAATAATAATGGTGAGCTATGTAAAAAAAACAGTATGTAATAAAAAGTTGTCAAAAGATATAATTTTCAAGTTTTAATTTTTGTAAAAAGAATCTGCTGAGGTGATTTGTGTACGGGAAGTGTTCTAATTTACCTCCATTCCAGAAAAATTTGGGGAACGTGGCAGGAGTGTTTTGCGTTGTGTGGAGGTGAATGGATTTTGTATAGTGAAAAAGGCTGTTCGCGCGGCCAGTGTATTTCGGCGGAATAAACTTTGACATTTTGAATTTTTCGATTGTGGATACGTTAAAAAAGGCGTCGTACAACTCTTCGTAAAGCGATCAACAAGATAACAAATCAGTTGGAGGCTCTATTAATTGCGGAAAATAAAAATTTGAAAGAAATAGAAAAAATATTTGAATTGTCACAAGAGAAGAGATTTTCGAAAAACTACTTGAATCTGCAGCATATGTATCTGTAAACATGTATTTTATACAATATATATTGCTATTTACAATTCCGTGTTTTATTTTCCAATCACTTTAAAGAATATCAAAATATTTAAAAATTCAAAGCAGGCGCGCTTGCCGCGCATTAGCATCAGCGCCGCGTAGCGACCTGGATGGCGTTAATCTGACGGTTCGGTCTCTCTCACGTATAAGTGAAGCTTCCTCTAATATCTTCCTTGGTAAATCCCGACTCCGAAGGAGGAGGGGTTTTACCTAACGTCAGTTTGCTTGAGTGGTTTGCTTAAAAGCAAAGAAAATGAGTGCTTAAAAATCAAAATTTATCTGAGAAAATCAGAGAGGTCGCGTGGTATTTGATAAGATAAATTCCAAAGGCAAAACAAAATGTTACTTGAAATATTAATTAACTGTCACACTGACAGTGATTGACAGTAACAATTATTTGTTACCTTGGTAGCGGGAATTTTATCGGTGTAACCCTGGCAACTCTGTTAAAACTCCCGTTACCCGGGCAACGGGGTTTTATCAGTATAAAACTGTCCCTATTGGTTGAATTTTCAAGTGTTTTGCATTATGATTGGTTAAAAACTAGTCGTGGGAATTTATCAACTGTAATTACACAAGATCTTTTAATTTTGCCGGATAAATTTCCGTTTGTAACGAAACTTTGTTACCTAGCAATTAGACAAGAAAACTGTTTTAATAAAATCACGACACCGTAGGTGGAGTGGTTTAAAAAAAAAAAGTTTTCGAGTCAAATTGCTGTCGGGTGACAAGGTTGAGTTGCTAAACTGAAAATCCGAAGAAAACAAAATGCTCGAGTGTAATTCGGCGAGTTAATTTAACGATATTATTTATGAAAAGATTTATTTAAAACTGCAATTGGTGAAAATATAATTATTATATATCAAATTTTTTACATATAATGCAAATGACAGTAATGTATTTTGATCTGGTTGGTAGGAGAAATGTAAATAATGTTTTATCACTTTCAAAAAGTTACCTTCCTATTTATCCGCTGTCAATACGATAAAATAGTTTTTACCTCCCGCCACATAACTGTAAGGGAGATATAGGAATCATGTTAAAAATTGAGTAGTGAGTTTTCAGTGGATGAGCACGTTTTAGGGTCCCTAGAATACGATTTTAATAGTTTCGTGATGATGTCTGTGTGTGTGTTTCTGTCTGCCTGTCTGTCTATCGGTCTGTGTGGATCTCTGAAGTTACGGTTTCTCAAAAAGTACTAAACCGAAAATTTTGATATTTTGTATATATCAATTGTATCCCCTTTGAAAGGGCAGATTAGTTTTTGGTGATAATCCAATAACCGGAAGTGGTAGTTTACTTGAAGCCCTATCAAGTTATTTTGAAATATCTCAGTAAATTATGGTTTAAGGAAAATTTCGTTTAAATTATTATTAACTACAGTTACTGTTTCCTCTTACTGTCACCATTTTCGAATTACAGCACGTTAAAGAAAAATAATATTTTGATATTTTTGTTTAAATCTGCTAGCCTGTGTTTTTTGAAAAAACAAAAAAACGGTTGAAGAATGTCATTTTTTGACATCTATCATAATTTTTTGAAGGGATGAGCGTTTCTTGATTGTTGTGGTCTCTGTTCCTGCATTGTACGATAAGAAATCTATGGCGGGAGGTACTGTGGTGTCCACAACAGATATTATTTCATCAGCAACAGTAACAGGGGTCATTAATTGATAGACAACGGTTGAATTATGGGTACAGTTGTGGATAAAATCACTTTACCCGTTACAATGTTACTTTTAGCACTAGTGTCACACACGTTAAAAGGGCCACTTTTAACAACGGTTGTAGATAAAGTTGTTAATTGTTTCTTTTTTTACTTTATTGGACTAGTACATAATGAACCACTTTATTTACTATAAGCATTATCATAAACAAGTGATTATAATACAGTCGAACATAAATATTTTATCCAACACCTCTCAATAAATGCTTTATAACTATGGCGATTTTAAACAAGCAAAGTAACAGATTACCTACTAGTGGGTATAATTTTGAGGAAAGCCACTAGTGAGTATTTTTTTTATTTATAACAATAATAATAACACACAACACCTTGGTAACTACTTCGATTGACATTTTAATTAAAATTTTAAAGCATATGTCACTGTCAAATAATATTTATTTAATAAATTTTTCAGTTATTAAGAGGTGTTGAATAAAACGTTATACTTCACACGTGGGCAAAGTGGAATTACCCACTCGATAAAATTATCTCAGCCTTCGGCTTCGTGAGCTAAAATTTCTCTCGTGGGTAATTCCTTACTTTGCCGACTTGTAAAGTAAATAACTATTATTTCAAAATCATTAAATGTAAATTTCTTTATATTTTTTGCATCCTTTGGCTCGCATTTTCAACGCCAGTTAACGTTCCAGTATTATTATATTTCAGTGTGCACAGCTGTGAAACCATGGCCTCCAAGATAAGAAGAAAAATTTTAACGGTTTTATTTTATTTGTTAAAAACAAAAATAAGATTGATTAATTTTTAATGGCTCTGAAACAAAAGCAAAAACAGAGAAATAGAAAAATCGACGTCACATATATTTCCGCTTTCATTTGTTTTATACGCTCCATTGTTTTTGAGGGTATTTATGACGTCATTAAATAAATAATTCACCCTTTGTTCGCCAGTAAATGGAAACAAATGTGCATTTGTTAATACGTTTATGTGACCTTGTTTCAACAGGGAAAAATATATTTTGATCTCGTTAAATTAGCCGTGTACATCGTTGATATATATTTATAAATATGTTATTTGCAGGATTTACTGTTTATTGTTCAGTAAGCTTAGCGAATTTTCCTGCAAACACAAATAGAGTTTGGATTATTTAGTTTTTGGCGAATTTCCAGTATAAATAATGCATAATTTAATTATCTGCATGTGGTCAAATTTTACGCTTACTTATTCAACTTTCATAATTGCCCAAAATTCATGTCATATTTGCTAATTTATTATATAATTATTTCAGTTGGCACTAATAACAAAATGCCAAATTTAATTAGGTTTAAATAAAGGGAATACTGAAATAATAACATTAAACATATATTTCTACTCCTGTATAAATATATTCGCACTATTTCAATTTTTTCGATGAATTATAGCACTCTTAATTCACGATAGTACATTATGATTTATAATTCACTCTTCTCGACCAATCACAGAGCCAATTTAAAGACGTGATGTGGATCATCTAGCAACATCATTCTGACAGTTGTCATTGTGAATTTTTATATTGACGTTTTGACCAATTGACCAATTTCAAAAATTGCTTTTATAATATTTCAAACGACACATATTTTTGACAACACAATTATTTGACCTATAGATGTTAAAAATGTTTATTTCTAGCTCTGTACAAATATATCCCCATTATTTAAATTTTTCGATGAATTTCAGTACCCATAATTAAACGATAGTGAATTATGATTTTATAATTCTTTCTTTTCTACCAATCACAGAGCCAGAAATCCATAATTCACGGTTATTTAAATACGTGATGTGGATTACCAAGCAACGGCCGTATGATAGTTGACAGTATGGTCAGCTGTCATTGTTTAGTTTTATGTGTTTCAACGAATTTTGATCATTTTCAAAAGTGATTTCCGAATTTACTGGAGTAGAAAAAGTATAATATTATATTCGATATTATGGTCATTTTCCTTAATAAAGAATATCATAATACCTCATATAATAATATACTATTAAATTGACACTTTCTGCCTTTTTAACAAATGACCGCCAAGGCTTAAATTTTGCACATCGAATTAGGTAGTCTAGATTATATCTAAACATCTATGATTTAAACACCAAAACAATGACCATAATTCTGAATATAATGCTATACTTTTTCTACTCCTGTAAATTCGGAAATAATCTTTGAAAATGTTCGAAATCGGTTGAAAACACGCTTGGAAAAACGTCAACATTAAAATACACAATGACAATTGACTACATGTCAACTGTCAGACGGCCGTTGCTTGGTGATCCACATCACGTCTTCAAAATAACCGTGAATTATGGTTTTCTAGCTCTGTGATTAGTCAGAAAGAGTGAATTATGAATCATAATTTGCTATCGTAAATTATGGGTACTATAATTCATCGAAAAATTTGAAATAGTGGGGATATATTTATACAGGAGTAGAAAAAGTAAATTCATTAGTTTTTAACAAGTGCTGAATCATTTAAAATTATTTTACTTACGACGGTTGTTAAAAGTGACCTTTTTAGCGGTTGCTTAGCAAATTAAAAGTGTCACGTTTTAACACTAGTGTTAAAAGTAACATAGCAACGTGCTAAAAGTGATTTCGTTGTTAACGATTTGTATCAATAAATCAACAAATATAACCATACCTGTCAAAATATCATTCTACATTTTTTAGTATTTACTAATACGCTAGGAAGATCGTAGATAAAATTTTGTATGATATACGTGTTAAAAGTGATTAATTTCGTTCGTGGGTTGTTTCACTCGGCTTCGCCTCGTTTCACAAACTTACTCATAAAATGTCACTTTTAACATTTTATCATAAATAACTATTATGACTTGCTTAACATTTTCCTGAAAAATTTTATTGTCATTTGGATAACTTGGTGTAAATTTAATATGAACTAAATTTAACTGGAGTTTAAATTTCTTTATAATATCGGGCATTTATGCCGGTTTCACCAATGTTAGTTAAATTTTAAACTTGGTTTAAATAAATAAAAGCGTATCTCATTTTTGACATCAATGTCAATTTCTCCATATGACATATAACTTCGATTTGCTTTTATTTATTTAAGGCCGGTATTTCCAAACTTAGTTACCTAGAGAATACATTTATCAATAGAATAAACAAAAAATATCGCATCAAAATCATAGCTTAAATGATGATTATTATTTCAGCTGTCTTCATTTGATACGATATTTTTTGTTTATACCATTGATAATTTATTCTATAGTTTATCTGAGGTTGGAAATACCGGCCCTAAACTAACGTTGGTGCAACCGGGCATTAGTGTATTCTTTTCTGTTTTGTTCAACAACCATTTCTTGGTACCTACAAAAAATGTGTTGGCTTATTAAATAAATCTGTAAAGATCTACCTCAACTTCTAAATAATCCGCTTATTCCAGCTCCCCTCGCATTCATGTCAAAAACAATACACAGGCTACTGCAAAGCACACTACACTCATGTTTAAAATTAACATATTCAATTGTTCCGTGGCCCACTTTGCTGCCATACACAGACGTAGGACTGGCTGCAGCACTCGTCTAGGAGATACGTTAATTTATAATCACAGAGTTAAGTCGGTGTTAGTCCGTTAGTTTGCCCTTTAGTGGGATGCTTTTAGAGCAGCTCAAAGAAGACTCTGGAGCTCTGACTTTATATGCATAAGGGTCGTTTCGCGTTAATAAGTTATATAATTTTTACCTTCCGTATGTATACTGGGTGGTCCGTAGGTCTGTATTTTATATTTTGTGCTACTATTTTAAATATTGCCCATTTTTTTTTTCAAATAAATATTATGTCTATATATTTGTAGTATAAGTTTTTCAACTGGGTGTTCCATTTTCGTGCAATGATATTCAACTTTATATTTTAAATGAAACTTTCAATATTGTTACAAAATTTTAAATATATTTGTTTCTTTTTAAAATAGTTTTAATCATTATAGTTCTAAAATGATTATTGTAGATTTTTTTTTTAATTCGAAGCGGATTTACTACTATTGTCATATGTCGCCTTATGAGTGGATGATAACGAATTTATGTGAACTTATGATTACAAACGACTATGCTCTTCAGTGGGATTCGAACCCACGACCTCTGGCATGCTAGGCTAGTTACATAGCCACGACGCCACCGAGATCGGCATGTACAAATTATTTATGTTTCTATTATTAAATAATCACACGCAGAAAGTGTTCCATGAATTATATTTTTTCACGACATGCCAGGTAACCCCACCTTCTTCTTCCGAAATAGTTAGGAAAATGCGTTTTTCCACTCTAGAAAAGAAAATGTGAAAATTATATACAAAATATATACAGGGTGCCCACTATGTATGGTATATAGTATATATCTCAGTAAATACCGAGAATTGTATATAATAGTTGTTTAACATTTTATTTTCCAAAATAAGACAGCATTCAATTTTTTTATTTCAGAAAACCAATGAGTAACGAATAACACTTTAATTTTTTAAATAGCATTAACATTAATAACATTAATTTGGAATTCCTATAAATTTTATTTATCTTCTTTTTTCTGCATTGAAAGAAAATGAATATGTTTTAAATTTTGTTTTTAAAAATAATGAAAAAGATGTCCTTTTTATTTTGAACAAAACCTTTTATTTAAAACGATATTATTTTGAATTAAAACTACTCCTGTTCAAACTACCTCGTCCCTATAATGAGTCTCAGTTAAATACTAAAACTAAATTAATTTTCATACAATTCATTAAACCTACAAAAGTTTTCAATGAAGAGAAAATCGAATTGGCACTATTCAAATCAATTTTTCTCTTCATTTAAGGGGAATCTGTTTGTTCTAAGAAAACATTTTTATCAGTGTACTATTGTATTTACGACCCCAATATTTATTATGGTTTTTATGTATTTCAAAATTATTTGAATTGTAATATAATATATGATAGTTACCTTGGATTTGTTTAATTTTGTTCATTTTTCACATTATTTGAGCATTTTCCCTCACAACGGGAGAGAAAGTACACAGAACTTACATATAAAATTGGCTGTTTTTGTTATGATTTTGGTATTTTGACAGCTACATTTGCGGGCAAAAAATGTAATTGCAAAGCTGCAAAAAAACAATGCCAAACAAAACGATGTGTCTACTTCAAAGCAGGTATTTTATGAAATTTACGATGCCATTTATCGGCACCTTGTAACAAATAAGTGAAATTTGTTAAAAAATTGTTTATAATATTATGAATGATTCTTCTAAATGCCTAAACCGCGCCCGGCAAATAGAGAAATGCGCGATTTTTCGTCTAATTGCCTGATTCCGCCAGTCAAATAGAAGAATGAAGTCAAATTCATCTAATTGCCGGCATTTCGCCAAATTTGCAAAAATTTTGTTATCATGGCAAACTTTTCATTTAATATTGTGATCCTACTTCATAAATAAAAATATGTTTTTATATTTTTTGGGGTTTTTCATTATATCGTAGATAAAATATTGTACGATACACATACGTAAAGCGTCTTTAATCACTCAGGGGTCTTAAAACACTCGCTACGTTTGTGTTTTAATTGACTCATTCGTGACTAAAAACTAGCTTTACGTACTTGTATCGTAAATATCTATTATTTTACAATCTCTAAATGATTATTATTTTTATTTGTTACAAACTTGTAAACACCATTTACCCAAGCCCTCTATTGATACTAAAGTATGCGATATTACTACGCGAAGTTAGCCAAAATAGTAACTAAAGTTAAACTTTACAGACTCTTGAATTATAAAATATCAATAAAAAAAATAAGTAAATTTTGTGATATAATAATTAGCTACAGTTTTTATTTGTTACATTTTTCTCTATTTTGTTTGGTCCAGGAGGTTATATATTGGAAACCCGATTTTTCCAAATAATCCCGAATAATTGTTGGAAGTGTAGTATCTGCATATACATACGTAAAACCGCTGCAATATTCGTAAGGCATGACAATTGACAAACGCCCGGCAATACGAACAAATCGCAGAATCAAATGGGGTGCAAAATTCCAAGTTGGAATAATCGAGTTTGTCCTCGCAACATGAAATATGGAAAACACCATTGAAGCCTGTCATTCTCGCGCGTTACGTAGCGTTGCGTTGCGTTAACGCCATGCGCGTTATGTTGTAGCAGTAACGTATGCAAATTTACGGCGAACCAATGCGAGATGTTTTCATCACGTAGGCACGTTTGATGGGCCTCTTTATTTGATCTTGTTTTCGACTTTTTGATTTATATGCGGGACGAATTCGAGATATAAATAGTTGAATTTAAATTATGTTTATGTGTGAAAGTACCGTCTGCAAATGGATTTGTAGATGGCGCTATTTTTAAATTGATGCACACTATTAATATTGACAGAGATGTATCGCAGTTACTTTAATATTCATACGCTATTTCGTCTTTACGCTTAAGGTCAAACATACGAATCCTATATTTTTTTTTTTTTTTAAACAGCAAATTCTGTATTCTTTATTTTCATGTTCTTTATGGTCCAACAACCTCCACCCGTTAAAATTTCATGGATTATTTACAGTGACTTGTACATTGCAATGTCAGATGAAGTACATACTTTTGTTGGGTTCGTTCATTCCCATGAATTTTGTTTTGCAAATTCATATTAGAATAAACTATTTCTTACAATTATTATCTAAAAACGAAACAATTATTACTGTGAAGTTTTTGAATATTCTAGTATTTATATATGTGGATGAAAAGGATAGCTATAACATTAAACTATAAAAAAATATTTGTTGAAGTCTAGTTGGTCAAAAATTCAGAACTTTGATACTGTGTTTCTCATTCCCATGAACGACTACAGTAATGAAAATAATTCGTATATTTATAAATATGGTCATCTATAACATACTAAGTTTATTTTCAATTTGAATTTACAGTTTTTAAGAAACAAATAAAAATATACCAAAAAACACACTTTTTGTAGACAATTCAATTATCTACAATCAATCTTTATCAGAAGTATTGTTCCATAAACTTATCCAGAAGCATGACAGGATAAAACTTATGTAATTTCTCTTATAAACATAGATTCATTAGATTTAGAGATAATTAAATATAAAGATATTTCATAAATCTTGCATTCCATGTACACCATAAAAACAATTACAAATTTTAAATTTTTTACGAAATGTGACACATGTCATTGTGATTGTGACGCCGTTTTCTTAGTGAAATATTTGTCAAAAAATTTAATAAATATACAAAATAAAATTAAATTTCTCAAATGTAAATATAAAATAAACAAACAAGAAGGTATTTTCCTATATCATCAAATACTATTTTGTATTGTTACATCAGATTTTACATGTGTCAAAAGTGAAATTTAATTACCTCCCGCATACTTCTCAGTAAGTGAGGTATTGTTTTTGGTCAAAAAATTGGGTAGTGAGTTTTCAATGAATAAGCACGTTTTATAGTCTCTATAATACGATTTTAGTATTTTCGCGATGATGTCTGTATGTATGTACGTATAACTTTTTGCTTCTTATATTTAAATGAAGAGCGATTAGATTTTGGATAACATTGTTCAACCGGAAGTAGCAGTTTACTTGAAACCCTTAACAGTTTTTCGTGAAATACACGGTTAAATTTGGTTTTTCAACAATTTATGTTATTTTGAAAGTTGTAGAATATTTAATTTTACATGTTTTTTGATTACCGAGTTGATTACACAAATTTTATTTATTTTCATTATTTAGAGACAATAAAATATAAAGAAATTGGATTTTATAAATCTTGCAGTCCTTGTACACCATGGAAACACTTAAAAATTTTCAACTTTTTACGAAATGTGTATGTATGTATGTTTAATAATTTATATTATTTTGAAAGTTGTAGAATATTTAATTTTACATGTGTTTTGATTACACTAATTTGATTAATTTGTATTAGATTTAGAGATAATAAAATATAAAGAAATTATATTTTATAAATCTTATACACCATGCAAACACTAAAAATTTTCAATTTTTTACGAAATGTGACAAATGTCATTGTGATTGTGAAGCTGTTTTCTTAGTGAAATATATGTCAACAAATTAAATAAATGTACGAAATAAAATTAAATTTCTCAAATATAAATAGAAAATAAACAAATAAGAAGGTATGTTTCTGTATCATCAAATTCCATTTTGTACTGTCCAAGAGTAGTATTGGGCGGGAGATTATGTGCTGCCCACATCATATTTTTTTCTAAAATTACCCAGGAACATTTAACACACCACTAATTAGCAATAATCCAAAACAGTAGTACCATCTTCTTGCTTGTTTAGTACATTTCCATTTCCCCAGTGTCCAAATTCTCCGTTGATGTCGTAAATCAAACACAAAATTACCGCCTCCCTCTCCGTAATCTAATCAACCCCCTGTGAATGTACCTTGCCTCTATTTGGAGGGTTCAGCCGAATTCAAGACGCGTGTGCGTGCGCGTGTGCGTGTGCGAACACATTGCATCTCGGCGGCGACATCACCCTCGCCTACTTTATGCATTGGAAACGTCTAGTGACGGTTTAATTTAATTACGACCCGGTGTCCACGTATTCAAGTTGCGTGTGGTACATCCATAAACAGGGAGAACCAGGAGGAGAGAATACAAACTGTAGATGAGGACAGAGCAAATAGAATGACAGACAATCACACTTTATTTTGAAATACATTTCGTTGTACACCTATTATTTGATACAATTTTTTGCCGCACTTCATGTACTAATGGGGTTATACATTTTTTAAAAGAAGTTTTGTTTTTTATATTATATATTATATTATTCAATATTTCTTCTAATTTTTAAACTTTTCATTCATAATTTCCTTTTTGAAGTTTCGCAGTTGCAAAATCGTGACGTCATCTTGTAATAGAATATACAGCATGGCAAGGCGAAAGAGCTGTTGATAACAAATAATAATTTGCTTTTCAGGGATGTAATAGTTACTTATTATTATTAAAATGAACACTCCGATAAATTAAATTAGGTATTCGTTAATTATAACGTTTTATAAGAGTTTAGGACGTGTTAAAATAAAAATGCTTCGATGTACTATATTTTGTCGCTTGTCGGTAATGTTGGTAGTCTCATTATCACACCTGTCATCTCAAGTCATATGTTGCAGTTAACAACGATTTTCAAATTAAACTTATGTTTATTATATTTGTTATATTATTTTGTCCAAGTAATGTGAATAAACTATATTTGTAAAAACCTCTCAGTAAATAACAATGACAGATAACAGTCAATTTGACAGTAGGTGTAGTTCCTCGCTCTCCGCAAGAGCGTGTTTCGTAGAATTACAAGATGACGTCAAAAAGCGAAAAATTTGAAATGGGATGCCAATTTTAAAAAATCGTATCTTAATAACTAAATGCCTTTTAATATTAAAATTAGTATCTATATTTATAATTTTACTCAAACTTACTAAAAAAAAAAAAATTAAATGTAAAAAGGTGTATGACAACATTATTTATGATATACAGTGTATCCACTGGTTTCTTTATAACACTATATTGGGCATAAGCCGCTACGGTGCGTTCCCAATTGAACGCCGCCATAATGGTCAAAATTGAGGTTTTGTGATACTTTAATATTTAAAAATCTATTTCTCTGGTCTGTGTGTATGACCATACTTCGTAGTATGACCTAAAGAGAGGTGGTGGCGAGCGCAGTGTAGAGAGAAAGTGAAGGCAGAGCTTTAGATTGCGCATTAAAAGTTTCACAAAACCTCTATTTCACCCGTTCAATTGGGAACGCTCTCAGATGACAGAATATGGCCTATGCCCGATTAGTGTTATACAGAAATCAGTGCATGGGTCTGTCTTAAAGGTGTACATAGGAGATTAACATGGGACATCAGTTTTTTGTGTGCTGTTGGTCGGTGTTCTATCTAATAGATATTGTGGCATCAATCGAAAGATATCATTTTTCTGAATGAAACGATGTAAAATACATTACAATATAGTTGTAATTTGGTTCCATAAATTAATTTTTAAACGTCAAATAAATAGCTACAAAGAAGTCAAAACAAAACATAGTGAACATGTTTATTTTCGATAAAAATTGAACAAATCGGAGAATTTTCTAAACTTATTTTGAAAGTTGTAGAATATTTAATTTTACATTTGTTTTGATTACACTAGTTTTATTAATTTTCATTCGATTTAGAGATAATAAATATAAAGAAATTAGATTTCATTAATCTTGCATTCCTTGTACACCATGGAAACACTTAAAATTTTATTTTTTTTTACGAAATATGACACGTTATTTTGATTGTGAAGCTGTTTTCTTAGTGAAATATATGTCAAAAAATTAAATAAATATACGAAATAAAATTAAATGTCTCAAATATAAATAGAAAATAAACAAATAAGAAGGAATGTTTCTATATCATCAAATACTATTTTGTACCGTTTAAGAGTAGTATTGGGCGGGAGGTTATGTGCTGGGTACATCAGATTTTTTAGATTTTGAACATAAAAATTGACAAAAAAATATGAGGGTGTTCTGAGGAATTTACCCTTAATATGATTTAGATATGCTAATATATTTTTATTTATATAATTATTTAATTGCAGAACCTATCCTTACGGCCACGTGAAATTGGAACGGGGTTCAGAAAGTAACTCTTTAAGGTAATTTTTAAAAACAGTTTTTAATCTAACATTTAGTTTTAATACTAGCGTCGACCCCCGCCTACGGCGGGTGTCTCAGCTAGGGCTCCGCCATCTCTGAAAATCTCATAAAACTTATGTAGTTGCAATATAATAGGAAAATGGTGATTAGTGCGACATATGGCATAATTATTCCTGTTATTATTATTAATCTCGTCTCTTCGAGGCCTTATTTTATTTAAATCAAATACAACTTTCACAAATATTTGTTCATATAATACCGATCTTTGTCAAACATGTCCAAGTGGTCTGCAATTAAAATAATATTAAAAATTTCATTAAATTTGTAATTTTTTTCTTTAGAATAACAAACTATTGTATTCAAAATTATACCGAACAATTCCGAATGCTAGCGTTGGAACCGGCCCTTTTAACTTTTTATATTGCTATTTTCTTAAATTTTTTATTAGTTTTGAGAATGTTATTTAATTATAACATACTACATACTCCACAAAAATAGTTTCACAAAATATATATAAAGACAAAATAGCCCGTGGTAAGGTAGATATATATATCATTGTTGTAATCAAGCGTTTGAAGAAGTTCAACCTGCCGCTTGCTGGAAATACACACATGGGCCACTGGTATAAATTTGTTACTATTGATCGCATTAGAAAAATCTAAATAATCCACATATTTTATTTAATTTTCATGCCCCGTAATTATTATAACACCTATAACAAATATTTCAAAATTAATACAACAAATGAAATCATACACCAAGCACCTGAACGTTGTAGATCAAATTTGATAATTTGAGTAGAAGTAAAATGTGTTGTGTGCACTGTAAATTTTCATTTATAAAATAATAGTACAAAAATAACCTTAATAACATAATTTCTCCAATTGGTTACGTCAAAATATCAAAACCTTTTCAACTACCTTTACTTCTTGAAATTTCTTCTACAAATGTTTTCGCTATCGTATTAAAAATATCAGTATAATACACATTTTAATATATCAATTATGTTTCTGTGGAATATTGTGATTTAATAACCTTTTTGTAACAAGTTAATTTCGAAATATTTTAATTCATAACACTTGTCGTATACAAAAACATAGCATGGAGCATATATCACACATTTCAACACAATTTGTCAGATTGGGATCGCCCTGTCTTCAAAATTTGATTGGTTTCACTTTATTTTATGCATTTCTTACTTATTTCTAACTATTCTTGTCATTGGACTATGGAATAAGGTAATTTATGTTTAACCTACAAAATAAAATGTTTTAAAACTCGAAATACTTGCATTGCATTGGCAGTGCCCTGTGCACATAACTTGCCATTTAAAACTTATATCAAAGAATACAACAATGCATTGATTACTCTAAACACTGATTACAACAAAGAATTATTACAATCTCATTGACTTTTGCCTGAAGAATAACCACATATAATGAAATTGTTGGACTTGATTAAATCCTTGAACTGGCGGTGAATTCTAGGCATTTCGCAATTTTTCAACTTTTGTAGAAACGTTTTTTTAAATGATTTTTTTATAAATTTAGAAATTAGTTAACATATTTGCGCATTTATTGTAAACATAAATAAATTTACGAAAATTTTCCAGCATGTCTGCAATTAATGCAATTTTTATTTAAAATTTCAAACTAAACTGTCAAAAATGACAAGTAGTTATTCATTTACCTTATTCAAACGGCATGTACAATCAAAGCGAAAATTTTTATTTGAAATTATTTTCATTTTCTTTAAATTGACTTTTTAAAAATTTACAAATTTATAAGTATATTTGTTCATTTTTTCTAAACACAAATAAATTTACAAAAATTGTCCAGCTTGTCTACAATTAATATAGTTAATATATTAAATTTCAAACTGAACTGTCAAAAATGACAAGTATTCATTCATTTATTGAAAATACGTGATCGTAAAACAGTAAAATTTCACAAGTTACTTGGATACTTGAAAAATTTCGCCTTTTTTGGCCATTTTAAAGGACAAAATGAGGTAAAATAAAAAATCTGCTCCGAAAAGGCACTAAACGAAAAAATATAGTATTTAACAGTGAAAGTTTCATGTAAATCGGTTACTCCGTCTAGGCTGTAAAAATGAGCAACTGCCAGTGGTAAAAATATTGAAAACACGTTATGCTGTTTAGTATATAAGATTGTAGAAACTAACAAACAATGTTTTACGTTGTTTGTTTCTGCAAAAGATTTCACGTTGATGAAAATTTAATTTACTAGCAACAAAAATAACAAAAGTTGTTCTATTTATTTCATAGCATAACTTTCTTACAAATTTGCTTTCTTACAAATTATAATTAAAACATTAATTTGCACTCTTGTGAAAAGGAATATTGCATCTCTGTATTAAAAAGATCTTGAGAGGTATTTTTCTCATAAAGTTTATTTTGTTTTACATTGGATAATTGGCCAAAGGCAGGAAGAAGTATTGGAGTAGATAATGAAATTAAAATATTATCTTTCGCTCAGCAGTTCAACTGTGAAATTATGCTGATCAAATCCCCAGCGGCTGTTTTGTAAACAATACAAACAATCCATAATTTTAAAGCCCTTAGGAAATATTTGGGGAAATATTAATCCCTGAATTAATTTTGAAAAGTGGTCCATGGGTCTTTAATTAAAAAATGTCATCAATGAATTATAATAATTATACATGTAAATGAAATTTAAAAACTTCCAAAACCTGGTGACCAATCACAGCAAAACTCCCCGGAACGATGCTATTCGAAAAATACTTAAGAATAAGACGCACGTTATCAACCTGAAAACAAAAAACATAAAATGAAAAATAACTTATTAATTGAGGGATGCTAATGTTTAAAACAGAACGATGAAAATAATAGTAGCATCAAAAAAGTATACAAGCTGGTCCATCGGTCTGCATTTTTTATTTTATGCAATTATTATAAATATTACCGAAAATTTATTCGGACAAAGTTTATTTTACATTAAAATGACTATGTATCTGCAGTATTAGTTTTTCTACCGGGTGCTCCATTTTCGCGCAATGATATGCAACTTTGTATTTTTAAATGGAACATCCTATATATTTTTACAAAATTTTAAAGATCTAATACTTCTCTTTAAATAAGTTCTTATTCACTATAGTCCTAAAATGATTAGTACAGGAACTATTTACGTTTATATAATTCAATAATGACCCAGAAAATATGAATGTTTAAACAATCAGATTAGTTGCTGTCAGATCTTTATTATTATTTACTATTTTCACTTAGTTACATAACTTTTTTTTATATTTTATTAAGTTTGTTGAATTGATGTTCAATTCGAACATTTTTGATAAATTTATTTATTGTTTTTAATTTCATGGCATACTTTCGGTGTGTGATTCTTCATAAATAAAAACGTGAATAGTTTATGTACTGATCATTTTAGGACTATAGTGAATAAGAACTATGTTAAAGAGAAACAAAAGATCTTTCAAATTTTGTAAAAATATATACCCTGTATATGCAATGCAATTTATAATGATTTTAGTCAAATTTATTCCTTTAATGGAATTTTAACTTATTAAAAATAGTTCATTTTTTGTTCGCTATGTTGTTGCTATTGGTTAATGTGGGAGAGAGATGAAAGTAATATTTTCTTTAGGTAGGCAGTAAATATTTGAAAATTTGTAAGTGTTTCCATGGTGTACAAGGAATGCAAGATTTATGAAATCTAATTTCTTTATATTTTATTATCTCTAAATCTAATGAAATCTAATCAAATTAGTTTAATCAAAAAGCATGTAAAATTAAATATTCTACAACTTTCAAAATAACATAAATTGTTGAAAAACCAAATTTAACCGTGTTTTTCACGAAAAACTATTAAGGGCTTTAAGTAAACTGCTACTTCCGGTTGACCAATTTTATCTAAAATCTAATCAGCTCTTCATTTAAATATAAGAAGCAAAAATTCACAAAATTGTATTTTTTTGGTATTATAGTACTTGAGTTATGCGAGACGAAAAAATTGCCACAAACTACACACACACATACATACATACATACAGACATACATACATACATACAGACATCATGGCGAAAATAGTAAAATCGTATTTTAGGGACTCTAAAACGTGCTTATTTATTGAAAACTCACTACCCAATTTTTCTCCAAAAACAATACCTCCCTTACCTAGAGGTAGGCGGGAGGTAAACACAGCAAAATTAACAAATAGCAAATCAAATTTTATACTGTATAAAACAAAACTGCTTTGTTGCTTTAAAAAACTCACCCTAATAGGTACATTTCTGAGCTATTTTTACTGATTTCAACAATAATTTAAATGTTTAAGCGCTAAACTTTGCTCTTCTGTAAACCGTGCAATTCCAGAATCGCATCTCTTCTTTAAGGCTCCGGGCAAATTAAGGAAGGACAATGCAGCCAACACCCGGAAAACAAAATTAGCTAGACGGACAGCCGAGCTAAATTATTAACTGATTCCTTGGTGAATCTCCTCTCCAATTGTAATTCTTTCTTGGTTTCAGAGCAGTGAAAGCTATTTGATGGCTTGTTACTCCCGTAATTTAGTTCCTGTGATTAGATTAATTCGGAGATAAGATCTATGGTTTATAGAATGGTTCTAGTTGTTTGTTTCGTGATACACGATATGTCCAAATAGCTGACGAGGTTTATGAGGGCTGATAATATTTTAATTATTAGGGTTGGTTCAAATAAATTTGTACGAGAATAAAATTAAGTGGACTTCCTTTCTCCTGTCGACGTTGGCATGGAAAAATTCTAGGGTTATTTCGATCACGAATACATCATAAAACAGATACTACACCTCTGTTTCTAGGGTAGCCAAAATTTCCTGAAGTATTTGAGAGAAAAATGCCTCAAATAAAATTGATAAAATATTTCATTTTCTACAAGATATAACGAGTAGTTTTTTTTTTTTTTTTGAAAGATATAGAACTTTAAAATGAAGTAAAACACATTATTTTTTGGGAGCCTATTCCGTAACTTTCATGTTAATTTTTAACGACCGGTTAAAAATTTTAACCAATGATAACAGACGTCACTGAAAAAATATAATAGTAACCGAAGCAAGATACTTCATATATCGCGCTAATATGCGGCTCTGATTCGTCGAATTTATTCCAAAGTTTTACTTTAGCTACTATTTTGGCTATTTTTACTTTACTTTAGTATCGATTTCGGAAAAAAATCTTGATTTATTGCTTTATTTTTTTATTGAACATTGCCTGTATACTAAAAATATTTAGGGAGAAGACGTATGTCATCAACCTGAAAAAAAAAACTGTATGAAATGAAAAATAACTTATAGAGTTGATTGAGTTATTCTAATGTTTAAAAATGAACGAAAAAAAAAAAATATCATCCCTTCAAAAAATTATGACACATCAAAAAATTACATTTTTCAACAGTTGTTTCGTTTTTTTAGAAGTCAGGTTAGCAGATTTAAACGAAAATATCAAAATATAGTTTTTGTTTAACGTGTTGTAATTCATAAATGGTGACAGTAAGAGGAAAATGTTTCAAACAATAATTGTAGATAAGAATATTTGAAACAATATTCTAATAACAAAATTTTCATTAAACCATGATTTACTGAAATATTTTAAAATAACTTGATAGGGTTTGAAGTAAACTACCACTTCCGGTTATTGGATTATCACCAAAAACTAATCAGCTCTTCCAAAGGGGATAAAATTGATATATACAAAATATCAATATTTTCAGTGTAGTAGTTTTTGAGAAATCGTTACTCCAGAGATCCACACAGACTGACAGACTGAAAGACTAACAGACACAGACACACACACAGACATCATCGCGAAACTATTAAAATTGTATTCTAGAAACTCTAAAACGTGCTCATCCACTGAAAAGGATGTGGCGGGAGGTAAAAATAGTAGTATAAAAAAGTTTAATTTAATGCAATTTATAATGATTTTATAGTCAATTTTATTTCTTTAATGGAATTCTAAATTATTAGAAATAATTATAGTTCATTTTTTGTTCGCTATGTTGTTGCTATTAGCAAATGATCACATTTACATATAAATCCATGTCGATCTATCACTTTACTGTGTTCAGTTGCAATTTGTGCTCCTCGTGATCCATTGTTTTATAATATATACTCAGTAGTAATATAACAAGAGGGTGAGAATAAATTGAAAATAATTTGACAGATCTTTCGAAAACTTGTTGCCAGGCAATAGCCACGAAAGCCCGTAGGGCTTGAGTGGCTATTGCCAAATGGCGACAAGTTTGAGAAAGATACTGGAGAATTATTTTCTAATTTATCGAACTCTCGAGTTATATTTAATTAGATTATTTTTTGATTTCATCATCAGGCACGCCACTAAATCTACCTTTTTTGCTCTTTTTTACTTGTGTCGACGATAACTATCTGACATTTGACATTTGTCAACAAAAACAAAAAAGCTACAGAGAAAATTGCCGGGAATAATCACAAGAGCATTATTCTCAGTATAATAATGACAGGATTGGTTAAAACGCAGACACGTGACCTACAATAAAGCATTTGATTGGCTTAAATAAACGTCAAAAAATAATCATAGCAATTTGTGTTCATTGCAACAATTCGCGTCTAAAAATGGCAAAACGTGTAGTGCAATACGCATTGCATTTTCATTTCAACAAAAATTAGTACCGTATGTAAATATTTCTGCATATTGATGTCATTATTTAGTAATATTTTTATTATAAACAGTTTAGAATAACTTCAAATCAACGTACTCCGAAAAATTACCAAAGTTTCCCTTGAAAATATCATTTCATGTTACACATACGTCCATATAAGAACACCCAGTATAAGTCAGCATTTCAGTTATCTAAAGCATTCTGAAAAGCTTCAGCGCTCCATAAAAATATCCAACGCAACAAACCACAACAGCCCCTATTTCCTAAAACATAACATTCTTCCATTGAGCCAAACTGCCCGCCGCTGAAACTTTCCACGTTTCCACCTCCCCTATTAGCAGCCGGGGGTTGCGTGCGTGGTCACGTGACCACCAAGTGGAGATGGATGCGATGAACGCGGCTTTTCTCTCGCCCTCCGATGCTATATTGTTCTCGGTGGAACTACAGATCATTCCAAATGCGTTTTTGTGATACCTGAGGATTATTGTTTGCAAACAGACTTTTTGTAGAGCTTGTGTGTCTCGCTGGCTGTAATGCCCCGTGGATTTTTTCACCGACGTAAATGAATATTTTGTAAAAGGATTTATCTTGTAAAAATTACCCCTAGAGGCACTCGTTTTGTTGTTTTGTGGCAGAAAGTTTAAACATTATGGATTCTTTGCGTTTGCGAAAATTATTAAAAATGTTATCTAGTTTTTTCTCAGAATTTGAAGCAGATACAAGAAAATTGCAAATAACATTTTTTATCCAACACCTCTCAATAAATGCTCTATAACTATGGCAATTTTAAACAAGCAAAGTAACAGATTATCCACTAGTGGGTATAATTTTGAGGAAAGCCACTAGTGAGTATTTTTTTATTTATAACAATAATAATAACACACAACACCTTGGTAACTACTTCGATTGACATTTTAATTTAAAATTTTAAAGCATATGTCACTGTCAAATAATATTTTTTTAATAAATTTTTCACTTATTAAGAGATGTTGGATAAAACGTTATACATCGGCTTCATGAGCTAAAATTTCTCTCGTGGGTAATTCCTTACTTTGCCCACTTGTAAAGTAAATAAATATTATCCAACACCTCTCAATAAATGCTTTATAACTATGGCTATTTTAAATAAGGAAGGTAATGGCTGGTTTTTACTGGATTTAATTTACAAATTTATATTTAGAAATTTAATTTTAAAAATATAAAATACATAGAAATACCTTTATTGGTTTATGCTGGATTTACAAACTAATAGATTTATAATTTACATTTAAAAATCACCATATTTTATATTCTAAATCTAAATTTCCAAATCCAACCAATCAACTTGACTGGGCAACAAAAAATAACTGTGACAACAGTAAAATATGTCAAGATTGTCAGTCAAACGGATTTATTTGAGATAATCGAAAAAATATGGTTGTAATATGCTCTGGGTACATTTGCTCAAAACGTGAATGTATCTAGAGATGCGCGATTGAGTGTTTATAATGGTGTGTTAGTGCCTACATTGATGTATGGTTCTAAATTTTTGGGTGTGGATGAAGAAGCATGAATGACGTATAACTGCTGTAGAAATGAGATATTTGAGAGGAATGTGTGGGTATACGAGACGTGATCGTATACGGAATACATTGGTGTATGATGAGTGTGAGATTGAGTAGAATGGTATTAAGAAAGTGGGAGTGAGTCATTTGAGGTGGTTTGGACATGTTGAGCGAATGTCGAATGTCGTTGGTGAAACTAATATATGTGGGTGAGATTGTAGGTGAACGATTGCGTGGGCGTCCGAAGAATAACTGGTTGAGTATGATTGATGGTTTGTTGCGTGAACAAATGATTCCGAGTGAGAAAAAGAAACGAGTCTGTATGAATCGCACTATGAATGTGGACGAGGCGAAAGTGGTGTGTCAGGATAGGAATGTTTGGAGGAGATTGATTGTTGGTTGACTGTGTTTCTGGGTTCATGCTACCCCACTAAGTGGGACATAGCATGATGAAATAATACATTGAAAACAAAATATTTTAGATTTATTTCATTACTACGCTTCAACCTCCTTAACATAAATTCAATTATTGTTTTGTGTGAGGAGTTAATTAATATTGTGGCCCAAAAAACAACCACCCAAATTTGAACACAATATGAGTTCTAGATTTCTATAAACGATAAATAAAAAATATGTAAACAAATGTTGACAACCCTTCCAAAAACATCGTTCCGGGTAAATAGGTAACAAAATCCATTTCAGCACTCGTCATCAAGACCATTTGCAAGTCATTTGCTTCAAATATGACACAAAAACTTCCATTCTTGTAACACAAAACCGTTGCGTGGCTGCAAAAAACCCTGGGTTGGGTTTCAGTGGCGCAGGACAGGGCAGGGCGCGGGCACGTAATGGAAAGTGTCAGTGTAATCTGAACAGTGTGATGAGTTGGCGACGAGACGCGTCGACGTGAGAGAAAGGGAAATTTTGGAATTTTAAGATCATAAAACCGATACTACATCTCCTGGTTTTGGACTGTCAGGCGGCTTTTAATTATTTTAGCGAAAAATGCTATACCGTGTGTCCCATGTAAATGTTGGCATAGGCAGTTAACTTGTGAAATCAGTTTTTTGTAAATTAAAAATGTCCGGCAAAGAATTATGCATCCAAATTTTATATCACAATACTGCCAATATCCCTACATCTTATTTAATACATATTACTTTATTTTGATACCGCAATTTAAAGAAATTAATAATAATGATTCCTAATTTTCCGCCTACTGACGTATAGTGCTTGCAATTTGTTTTAAATATTTTAATCTGTCATCAAGAATACATTAAGTATCGAGAACCGTGTAAATATTATAAGAATGTATTATGGGGGCGCAGTGCAAGACAAATATCTGAATACTTCACAGGAATGAACTCCGAATGGTTTCCATGGCTAGAAATTGACAGTAACATTAAAATATTTAAAATAAATTGAAAGCACTATACGTCAGTAGCAATGAAAATAGAAAGCTAAAAATTAGGAATTATTATTATTAATTTTATTAAATAATGGTATCAAAATAAAATAAAAATGTTTTAGTTATTGTTCCATTGTAATTACGATCATTGAAATATATTATTAAATACATAAATTAAAAGCATGAACAAAAAAGCGCAAATAACATTTTATATTCCAAATATTTTTGCTACCATTTTTTATTTGATACTTTTTTTTTAAAGCTGATTCTATTTTTGAAAATATGGAAGTTATTATTTTGTGTGCCCAATCAACTTCCTCTTCCGGTTTTTCTATTTCATTCAAAAATAACTCAGCTCTTCATATTTTCATGAAACTTTCAAGTTTCATCCACAAATCTTGCTTCGTTCATGAGATATTGCGCACAATCCATCCATCTATACATCTATCCATCCATCCATCCTCACATACAGACATATCATATCATATATCATCACGCCTTTTACCTATTATGGGTGTGGCACTCTGCTTACGCAGATTTCGGTAAGTGATATATTTTTTCGTATGAAGTGCGGTAACCAGCCGTCAAATCACAGCCCCCAAAGATGTTAGTGCAGGGGGAACCACAGGGACAAATCTAAATTTGTAACTGTTGGCAGTGGGATTCGAACTGAGGATCTCATGATCCACAGTCCGATGCGTTACCACGGAGCTATTTACCCCATTATTACAGACATCATTGAGAAATTAGTCTTAAGGGATTCAGTGGACGTCAAAATATATATTTCCGCAAAAATTTCGGCAACGATTTTCTTCATGATTCCAATACTTCCTTATACTTTGTATAAGAAAGTAAAAAACAACGATTGATTTGACATGTCTTATAATTGAAAATTAAATTTTTTGAAGGGATGAGCGTTTCTTGATAGTGGTGATCCGTGTTCCTGCATTTTTTGATAAGAAATCTATGGCGAGAGGTATTATGATGCCCACAACATATTTTTAAATGTAAGCAATTTTCGACTGATGTTGAGTTCTGCAATTAGACAATATATAAATTTGGATACATACTATACACTGAGAAAAAGATTTGTTTGTGACTATGCAGGTTTATTGAATGTTAATAAATGATTTTTTGAAATATGGCGAAACAAATATATATTTATCAGTAATAAATAATATATTTAAACAAAAATGATAATAATAAACAAGTTTTATTTAATATTAGTAAATATATTAATGGTTAACAAATCATTATTTTAAATGTTACTTAAGTCAATTTATATTTAATCAGCTTTTATTAACATAAATATAGCAATATTTTTCCTGAACTAGTTGTTTGTTTATAGTAAAAACAAAGCGTTATTAATAATGTACAAGTTTTAAATATAAAACGAAAATAATATAAACAATACCATACTAATTTTGTAGTAAATTAATGGAATATTTAAAGAAAAGATGATAACATTTAATATTGAATTTACTTATTTAACTGTACTATAGCATATTTATTAACCAAATACTAACAATTATTGATGCTTGGGTAAATAATGTAATTTATTTAAATAAATAGAATCGTTTATCGTTTAATCTAATTATTACAAAATTAACCCTTTTTTACATAAATACCTACTTAACCATGAACCTCCTAATATAAATAATAGAGTCGGGAAAAACAAACTTTATAGAAAACATTTTTTGAAGAACTACTTACATGAATATATAAGTATGTGTATATACATAATAATATCAATAATACAGCTTACATTATTTGAATTTTGATAGTTTGTTTTGACATTTATAGATTCATTATCTCTGATGATGTAGGAACTTTCGAGGAACAAGACATTGTTAATGTTGGATTCGGATGGAGGATTTAAAAATTATTCATGTCTAACTAATAACAAAATAAATGTCATTTAAATAATAAAAACTTAAAGCCATACATCCAGAAACACGTTCTTGTGTACACAAATTATTATAATTATTACAATTACAACACAAAATGGCGAACACTAGTTGCAACATAATATATAGTTTATAGAATGATAAGCATACCTTCAAATATTGGGATTAAAAAAGCAAATCCCCAGTTTTTTACATTATTTTTATGCTATTTTAATATAAACGAAAATATTTTTTCACATCAATCACAGGACATATAGTGTATCGCGAGGTTGCAGTTAGCAAGAACAAACAATAATGAGCCAACTACCCAATATGCATCATCTGTGAGTGAATCCGTGTTCATATTATATAAAGTTTGTTAACTGTTAATAAATGTATTTATAGTCAACAAAATCTAGTTACTGTTAACAAATATGTCATTGCATATAATATTTAGTTCAATTCATAAATAAAGAAAGAAATTAACTATTAATAAATTTTCAATTGCCTAGAAACGTAATATTCTAAATATAAATATACGTTCTTTATATGTAAAAAATGCAGATTTAATAAAAATCGTATATTTGTTATCAATTATATCAGTATATTTGAATTAATTGTAAAGTATTTTATTTTATATTAAACAAAGAATATTTAATGTCAATAAATCTAACGTCAATAAATTATTTGTTTCAGAAGAAACGTTGGTATTTATGTGTTTGTTATTAAAGAACAAATATTTATTTGATTTAATATTATATAGTTTCATGTCAATAAATCCTACGTTAATAAAGGATTAGTTTAATATTAGTAGGTCTTTTTTCTCAGTGTACCCATATTTACATATTATGTAATCTATGAGAAATCCAATTTTTAAGACCGTTATAAAATATCTCGTCTAGTTTTTGAGATACAGCTGCTCAAAGTTGACCAATTTCCAGACAGACAATTTGAATGAAACAAAATAACTTTTATTGTCGTTACGGTTAAATTCACGTATTATTTTCAAGGTTGTAGATAAAACTATCGCATTTAATAGCTCTATTAGCAATAATTTAGATTAATGTGCCATTAAGATTAGTCGTTCATAAAATACACCTTACATTTTAAAATAATGTTATGCATCCAAAGTAAGCTACTGTATAATATTTTAATTAAGAAATGTGCCCTATTCCCTGATATTTGACGCGTTCGCGTGGTGCGTTCAGATAGGCTCAAACACAAAAAGTCATCAAGTGAGTAAATGAACTGGGTAGCATACGGAGCTCCTACTCATTTGATAGAGTCCCACGGGAGAAGCGAACGTGGCCTGAGTGAGTTTGTGTGTGTATCTGTTGCCTGCTATTGGAAGTTGATAAGGATTTATTTTTAGAGACAGCCTTGAAAGCCTGGCTTATGTTGTCGGAAAATGTAGGGCAATTAAATAAAAGGTGGAAATCGAACTCTATATTAATTGTGTTGAAGGAAATCTCTTGCGTTCCTACGGTTAGATTAGAATTGGACGTACAATGCATTGAAAAGATGTTCATGTTTGGACAACTCTATCAGAAAAACTATCAAAGATATTTGTAAATGGTTTGAAAATTTGAATGAGGTATTTCGGTATCATTGAATTAATTCAAGGTAATCACTTTTTTGTATAGTTTATATCACAATATAAAAGGATAATACAGTAAACAAAACATACTTAAAAACCAGTGGAATGCGTTGGACTCTGCCGTATAGATTTTGATAGACCATAACTTTTAGTATAACACAATTTATGGTTGAATGTAAGATGAGAAATTTTTGTCTTTTTTTAATTGTTGATAACGTCTTATTAATTTGTCAGTGTTTGGATACGCATATTTTTTTTTCATGATGATAAACTTATCAGTTATAATATCACCAGGCCATTGATACTTCGTAATAATTTTATTACAGTTACCTTCAAGCAACGTTCTTGAAGTAGTTGTGATCCAATTATGAGTATTTAGCAATGTTCGAGGGATATTCGGTGAGAAAATTTCTGCGATTATTTTTTGACATTTCTTTAAACCAATGAAATGCTTTATTGTATGTCACGTGTCTGCGTTTTAACCAATTCTGTCATTATTATACTGAGAATAATGCTCTTGTGATTATTCCCGGCAATTTTCTCTGTAGCTTTTTTGTTTTTGTTTACAAATGTCAGATGTGAGATAGTTATTATCAACAGAAGTAAAAATGAGCAAAAAAGATAGATTAGTGCTGTGCCTGATGATGAAATCAAAAAATAATCTAATTAAATACAACTCCATAGTTCGATAAATTAGAAAATAATTCTCCAGTATCTTTCTCAAACTTGTCGCCATTTGGAAATAAGTTTTCGAAAGATCTGTCAAATTATTTTCAATTTATTCTCACTCTCTTGTTATATTATCATCATCATCATCATCACGCTTTTTACCCATTAAGGGTGTGGCACTCTGCTAACGCAGATCTCGGTAGGTAATATATTTTTGCGTATGAAATGCGGTTACCAGCCGTCAAGTCATAGCCCACAAGGTTGTTAGTGGAAGGGGAACCACAGGGGGAAATTTAAATTTGTAACTGTCGGCAGTGGGATTCGAACTGAGGATCTCACGATCCACAGTCCGACACGTTACCACGGAGCTATTTACCCCATCGCAAAAAAATTTCTCAATAGTTATATCACGAGTGCTAAGAATTTAATCGATTAAATTTGACATGTCTAGCTTATGCATAAAATTTTGCTTAAAAAGTGTTTGAGTACATAATAATTTGAAAAAATCCCGAGACCGCAGGTCGAGGGGTTTTATCTTAAATTATTATGTACGATAAATCGATTAAATTTTTTAGCACGAGGGGTATATGTCAAGATTATTTCATGAATTATAGCATAAACTTTAATACTTGCCGAAGAAATTATACTAAAACGTTGATTCTGACACATTTTTACATAAATAAATCGGTACACTCATAAAAAAAAGGACCATAAAATTTTGTTGTTATAGTGTAACTATAGCAAATTGATTGTTTTTCTTTTTATTTGTCAAATAAATGTCAAAAATTTGTAAATAAAAATAGCTTGAATTGAATAATTCATCATGTTTAAAGATATAGAATACCAGTAAAAGTAAAGAACATGTAAGTATCTTGCTTCTGCAACTAATTATCCGGCTAAATATGCCTTCAAAATGTTCAAAATTTCCATATAAAAGCTAGCTTCAATTTACTCGCGAATAAACAGCATGGTGCTGTTTATTCACTTATCTAAAATGCACAACAATGGAAAATGAGACATTCTGATTGGTCAAATTTGTAATGAGTGAAATAATCACCGAATATCCCTCGACCATTGAAATACTCATAATTTGATCACAACTATCTCACTGTGATAAAATTATTTCGAATTATTAATTGCCTAGGGATATTATAGCTGATAATTATTATTATTTTCATTCACAATCCGTGAAAAAGACATTTAGAAATAAACAAATCAAATATTGAATTAATTGTCATCCGACTGTCAATAACTGTTACTTAGCAACAAGTGATAATTTCCCGGGGATATTATCAGTGTAATTGTAACCTGATTGGTTACTTTTGCACACGTGATCAGAAATACAGGGATTCGATTGGACATTTCTTTAGCCAAAAAATTTTCATATATAATATCCCAAGTGCATGTCAAATTATCGACAATCACATGCACGAGGGATATTCGAAGGTCTATTTCCCGATTAAATTTTTTTTTGTTCCCTATTGTGAACATTATGAACAAATTCAACTTACAATAGAACTTTGGTCTATTGGGTCGTGTTTGCGTACTATACAAAATTGTTTAATAAACAACCTCTTCTAGGAAAACATCAAAAAAATTTTTTCAAAAATTTGTAAAGGTTTAGCTGTAATATATCAGTAGGTAATAAGCTGCTTCCTTCAAATTATACATTTTCTCAGTTTCTGTAATTATCCTTTTCCACTTAAATTTTTTTATATATATTGGTCAAATTAGGAGGAATGTCCTAATTGGCAATTGACAAAGTTTATATAATGTTCCCAAATGGTTACAACATGATTACCATGAATGTAAACTGCATAAGAAAAGAAAAGAAGAATTTTAAATTTTACGTTCCCGACCGGGAACAGTATTCAATAGAGGGTTAAAATTATACCCACTATTTTTATTTATTTATTTCAAACTAGTGGGTTATATGTTACTTTCCTTGTTTAAAATCGCCATAGTGTTAGAGCATTTATTGAGTGGTATTAGGTATTGGAAAATAGTTATTTACTTTACAAGTGGGTAATTCCACTTTGCCAACGTGTGAAGTATAACGTTTTATCCAACAATTCTTAATAAATGCAAAATTTATTGAAGAAATATTATTTGACAGTGACATATGCTTTAAATTTTTGAAATTAAAATGTCAAACGAAGTGGTTACTAAGGTGTTGTGTGTTATTATTATTGTTTTAAATAAAAAAATACTCACTAGTGGATTTTCTCTAAATTATACTCACTAGTGGATAATCTGTTACTTTGCTTGTTTAAAATCGCCATAGTTTTAGAGCATTTATTGAGAGGTGTTGGATAAACAAATATATTGTAGATCCATATACACATTTTGCCCCATTCAAATCCCACTAAATACCTCGCCCAGCAAGCAATAGAAATATCGAAATTACGGTTCCAGTCTAAATATCTGCCAAAATTCATCATCCAATTTCACAACACAATCTCCCATGTCACAGTACTAAACTAACTTGTTAAACAGCGCCATTTCATCCGCTCCACCCCCAGTTCTAGCTCTGTTAGCTGGCAATGGCAACGTATATCTAGTAGAACAGAGTGCGTATTCATAACGTATGTAATGTGATGTGACGTGTTCATCCCGCCCGATGATGCTCAGATGTGGCCGATTAAAACTCAACAGGTCTGTAATATGGAGAACGTATCGATCTGCCCTGCTTGCCACTGGGGCCGCCCAGGGTGGGATTGGCACGATTTTCAACTATTGTAATAGTTGTAGGTAGTGTACAGTTTTCGGCGCGCCGCCTGTGATTCCGCGAACGCGTGGATTCGATGCCAGCGTTCCGAGAACCGGACTTCCGGCCTTGGTAAACAAACAACAGTGCTGCCACTGCTATTTCTCTTCCTATGTATGGGGTGGAATTCAACCAATGACAAACCAGAGGCGTACGGCTCTTTTTTAGGCCACAGAAGGCAGAAAGAAAATATTACATGTTGATGTTGTAGCTTTAACACAATTGATGATTCAATTGTTTGTTTATATATATATATATATATATATATATATATATATATATATATATATATATATTTTGTAAATCGGACTCAACTGCTGAGGTTATATGCCGCCTCGGTTCCTCGTTTTCGGTGGTGTTACAATGACACGCAGTGGGTTTTAACAAAGTGGTCACCCATCCAACTACTAGCTTAGCTTGCGTAATCGAATGCCGAATTGCCTCAGCAGTGTCTTTTGATTTGTATTTTCGTCTAGTATCATGAGATAAAAAAGAATATTTTGGTCATTTAAGCCAAATTTCGAGCAACAAATTTTAAATTTTGAAATTCATCTCCTGAGAAAGCTCGACCACGTACGAATAGCAGACTGATGTCTTGATTTATATTATCGTCCAGTATTTTGAGATTAAAAAGAAAATTTTGGGCACATTATTCAAAATTCCATCATTTTCTTTCCTTTTTTAATATCATCCAGATCTAAAAGGCAGACGTGTGCTATTCGATGTACCTAAACGGGTAGATTCCACAGAACATACTGAAACTTTTGGTCAAATGGGTAGCACTTTTTAAAGCTGGTTCACGAACTATAATATTAACTATCGTTTTTCTGCAAAGTCCATTTGAGAAATCGACCAAGCACTTGAAGGTACTACTTCCCAAAACACTTGAAAGCGTACGTGTGGAAATAATTCCGTGAATTTCAGGTTGCAATTCTATAACAATCTGTCATATTTATCAAATATTAGAGAACTTGTAGGTACTGCTGATGCGTGAGAATTTAAAATAAACTTTTATAATCGTATTTTACTGTTTTGAAACAATCGAAAAGGAGAATTTTTGACATATCTACCAATCAAATTTTGATTATACTTGTTATGCATGGTGCATAATTTCCAGTATAATCAAAATTTGATTGGAAGGTACGTCAAAAATTCTCACTTCTGATTGGTTCAAATGCACCGTGCATAATTTTTTTAAATCACTAGACGTAGGTAATGGATAAGTATAACGTCCAGAAATTTAATTATTAATGAAATAACAATTAAATACACAATTCTGATCTCTCGAGCACCAGCTGACACCCCAATGAACACGTTTTGGAGTCCATAGAATACGATTTTAATAGTTTCATTATGATGTTTCTGAATGTGTTTGTCTGTTTGAGTAGATCTCAAGAAATAAGGTTTCTAAAAACCTACTGAACTGTAAATTCTGATATTTTATATATTATATTTGTATCCCCTTGGAAAGAGCTGATTAGTTTTTGATGATAATCCAATAACCGGAAGTGGTAGTTTATTTGAAAGCCTATCAAGTTATTTTGAAATATCTCAGTAAATTATGATTTAATGACAATTTTTGTTATTAGAATAATGTTTCAAATATAATGTTCTACAATTGTTGTTTGAAATATTTTTAACTCTTACTGTCACTATTTACGAATTACAACACGTTAAAGAAAAATTATTTTCTGAGATTTTCGTTTAGATCTGCTAACCTATGCTTTTTGAAAGAAACTTAACAATGTGTTATAATTGAAAACTACTTTTTTGTACTCATACACTGAAAAGTGTTGTTTAGCGTTTCCTAAGCAACGTCCGAAATGTCCATTTCCCAGGTCTCCACCAGATAGACAGCCAGGAAATTTCGTCGAAAACATTCCCATTTCTAAAGCGGTTATTAATAAATTATATTTATAATAAAATAATATAGTATTTCAAACATTCCTTTACATAATATTAATATAAACATTGATGGAATAAGAATGAAATTGAATTTAAAAATAGCAAATTTAGTGCATTTAGTTACCAATGTTGGCAATTAAATCTGCCTGATATGACAGCTGTAAAGTACATAAACTACAAATGTAAGGTTAGTTATCTCAATATAAATAAGAAATATAATGAATTTTCATGTGAATGCGGTAAATATTATAAATATTAGACATATTAAGGAAAATAGTAAATAAATCACTATGTTATATTGGATGACTTGGCTTTAAGTAAATTAATTTCAATTTATTTCGTCTTTGACGACGTTTCGGCTGTGTTCGTCAAAGACGAAATAAATTGAAATAAATTTACTTAAAGCCAAGGCATCCAATATAACATAGTGATTTATTTACTATTTTCCTTACAATTTTTTCGGCTTAATAATCTTTTCCAAAATTAGACATATTAATTTGTGTGTTTATATTTACAGTGCAACTTTGACAATTATCAAAATAACTCCTTGAAGAACTTCATTTCTTTGTATGGACTGTTATTAGTTTTATACTTTTCGTACAAAAAATATTTTACAAACCTCTTGCGTGTACTCGGTTCCCGGATTCGTTCTATGGCAAGCATTTGGTATGTAAATAACTATTTTTCGAAGGGGAAGCATTTCTTGATAGTGGTAGTCTGTATTCCTGCATCTAAGAAATCTATGGCGGGAGGTATCGTCATGCCCACAACAGTTTATACTACTTAGGGCTGATCTTTCCCTCTATTAATAAAATACCGAATAAATTATTCACCAATTGCTCAAATGATAGTAATTGTTCTTGCTGTCATTTTTTGACGCGTATTTTTTTATTATTCGATGAATAACTTATTCGGAAGTCTATTCGAGGATGCACAGAACGTATTGGAATAAAATCCAGCAGAATCTAATCAGCTGTACGTATTGTCAAGAATCTTATAATTATCAAGTGTATTTCCCAACACTCTCCTCATTCCCATTATTTAGAAACAAACGAATGTTGAAGCGCAGACCCGCGATGAAACCCAAGTACTGCTGAATCCTTTCAATTTTAGTGAAATTACCAACATAACATACAATATACCCTTCATAGGCATGAATGGCATAGAGGAACATTAGCGCTATATGTTTGTGTCTTCCACATGTGTTTAGAGGTAGATTATCCCCTGTCCTGTACCCGAATTCAGGGATCAGCTTGGGTAAGAGTCCCTGAGAGACGAGAGTAAATATCCCGGCCTCTTGTTCACGAACTACAGATGCTTAAACACACGGGATGGAAGTTATTGTTGACTAATTTTCGTTTTTTAAACATTCCATATTTGAGGATTGTAATTTGATGGAACATGTGTACAAATACATCATATTGCAAGGTTTGTCCTTGGTAGAGAGACACATCCATGTGGATCTGCTATTGCAGATCTGGTATGATTTCAAAGTTTATTAATATCCAATTATTGCATCCCGCATATATAGGGTGTAATACGAAATGCTCTAGGCGTTTAACTTGCAAATTGCTTCCGATATTATTTCAGACAAAAATGCTTCAAATAAATTCTAGAACATAAAATGATTCATTTAAATCAGTAATGCCCGGTTGTACCAACGTTAGTTAAATTTTAAACTTGGTTTAAATAAATAAAAGCGTATCTAATTTTTGAAACCAATGTCAATTACTCCATATGACATTTAACTTCGATTTGCTTTTATTTATTTAAACCAAATTTAAAATTCAACAAACGTTGGTACAACCAGGCATTAACAAAATTCATCAGTAAGTAATTGAGTTACAATAAATTCAATAAGAGGTGCAATAGTTTTGGATACAATTTCTATTTGATTCATATATTGTATTAAGTACCGTTTTGAAATTACAATTTTGAAGAAGTTGTATCAGATTCTAATGGCAATACCATATTTAGAACTTGGATGTTCAAATTTCAAGCTGATTAGATTTTAGTAGAAATCGCTCAACAGTAATTGGCAGTTTACTTGAAGGCCTATCAGGGTTTTTAAGCATATCTAAGTAAGTGATTGTTTTAAATTATTTTTATGTACGACCGTTGTTATAAGTGGCCCTTTTAACGATTGCTTAGCAAGTTAAAAATGGCACTTTATAACACTAGTGTTAAAAGTAACATAGCAACTTGTTAAATGTGATTTCATTCTTACTTTTAACACGTTGCTTATGATTTGTATCAATAAAGTTTACTTGAAGCCCTTAACAGTTTTTCGTGAAAAACACGGTTAAATTTTCTTTTTCAACAATTTATGTTATTTTGAAAGTTGTAGAATATTTAATTTTACATCTGTTTTAATAACATTAATTTTATTAATTTTCATTGAATTTAGAGATAATAAAATATAACGAAATTAGATTTCATAAGTCTTGCACTCCTTGTACACCATGGAAATACTTAAAAATTTTCAATTTTTTATGAAATGTGACACATGTCATTTTGATTGTGAAGCTGCTTTCTTATTGAAATATATGTAAAAAATTAAATAAAAATACGAAGTAAAATTAAATTTCTGAAATATAAATAGAAAATAAATAAATAAGAAGGTATGTTTCTGTATCATCAAGTACTATTTTGTATCGTTTAAGAGTAGTATTGGGCGGGAGGTTATGTGCTGACCACATCAGATTTTTTTAGTATTTACTAATGCACCAGGAAGATTGTAGGTAAAATTTGGTTTGACCCGTGTTAAAAATGATTTATTTCGTTCGTGGGGTTGTTTCACTCGGTTTCGCCTTGTCTCACAAACTTCCCCATTTACTCAAACTATCACTTTTAACACTTATATCATAATTAACTATTTTTAATAATAAAGAAATGTATAATAAAATGAGCTACAATTATATTTGAAACTTTTTTCTATGTTGTATATTTTAAATGTTGTTCAAGAACTTTAAAATGAAATAAAATACATAAAAATTTTAGTAATGGCCTAATGGCTATGGTATTAACTTTGTTGATAAGATAATGATATGCCATTTGTGTTAAATATGATTTTGGAATAAAGCCTAATTTTCGATCACTTTTAGCACTCATCGAATGTGTCCCTCAATAAATCAATTGAAGCGTACGCTGTGCGACACATTGCGCCGTCTTGTTGAAACCACCGCTCTTTCACATTATGCCATTCAATTGGGGCACGAAACAAATCAGTAATCATGGCTCTATAGCGGCTTCCATTGACTATATCAGCACATTGATATTTTACAATAATTCCCTCGCCCCCAAGTAAATCTCCCGCCGACGCCACTGTCGTCCAGGTCCGCTGCTCACGCCGGAAGTCCTGGATGGATAGGGTCGTAATTCTTCCAGGCCTGCCGATGCGAGCGCCACTGTATTGATGGCGGATCGGAAAACGAACGGGTGTTTTGCTCTGGTTGGTCTTAGGTAGCTGATTTAATAGAAATGATATGGGTGTTGTTTTCAAACTACCGCGAGCTTTAGAGGCGGTGCTTAAGCTACTGCACCATCTGATTCTTCACTGAACTCTTTATTTACTAAACCCTCGATTGTTTTAACGATATTCTGCAGGCTTTAGAGACGAATTTATTTTGACGACTGGTTAATATTATTGCGGGGTTTGTGAAATGTGTGTAAACGAAATATTTTAAATCTGTTTAAAACAGAGCTGCGAATACGAAACAAGAAATGAATTATGAAGAGAAATTGAAAACGCCATGGAAAAGTTTCGCTTATGATTATTTAGCAGAAATATCTAAAAAGAAGCAATATAGTAGGAAATCAACCAGTAGGAAGTAAAAAGGACAACATTTTGTGAAGAATAATATATTCTACATCAAGTAATGGAATGGCACATATTCCACACGAGCAAAAACGGTTTGTGAGTGTGTGATATGCCATTCCGTTACTTGTTGTAGACTATACTTTCTATAACAAGATTTTGGAAATTATACAAAAAATACAAATACAAAACTGTTGAAAATGTCAAACTCAAATAAATAAATTTTAAGAAAAGACGTAACCATAGCAACCGAACCAAGATATTTCATACATACGCTGCGTATGGAATGATAGTTGTTTCAATACAATTTATAGTTATGGAGTGCGTAGTTTCCAAAACAGTGTTATAGAAACGAAGATTCAATGACGGATACAAAAAATCTGTTACCTCCCGCCATAGATTTCTTATCGAACTATGCAGGAACACAAACCACCACTTTCAAGAAATGCTTATCCCTTCAAAATGTTATGGCAAATGTCACAAAATTAAATTTTTCAACCGTTGTTTTGTTTTGTTTTTCATAAAACCCAGGTTAGCAGATTTGAACGAAAATATCAAAATATAATTTTTCTTCAACGTGTTGTAATTCGTAAATGGTGACAGTAATAAGAAAATGTTTCAAACAATAATTGTAGAAAATAATTTTTGAAACATTATTCTAATAACAGAATTCTCATTAAACCGTAATTTACTGAGCTATTTCAAAATAACCTGATAGGGGTTCAAGTAAACTACCACTTCCGGTTATTGGATTATCACCAAAAACTAATCAGCTTTTCCAAAGGGGATGCAATTGTTATACACAAAATATCACAGACTGACAGACTGACAGACAGTTTCCAAAACAGTATTTAGAATAGTATATTCTACAACAAATAATGGAATGATACAAATTCCACACGAGTAAAAAGTTTGTAGTCCGAGCCGAAGGCGAGGGCTGCGGTTTGCGAGTGTGGGATATGCCATTCTGTTACATGTTGTAGACTATACTTTCTATAACAAGATTATAGAAATTATACAAAAAATACAAATATAAAACTGTTGAAAACGTCAAACTCAAACAAATAAAATTAAAGCAAACAGATGTAATTATAGTAACTGAATCAAGATACTTCATATATCGCGCTAATATGCGGCTCTGATTCGTCGAAATTATTCCATGCGCGGCGTATGGAATGATAGTTGTTCCAATACAGGTTTTAGTAGTAGAATGTGTAGCTTCTAAAACTGTATTACATAATAGTATATTGTACAACAAGCATGGAATGGTACTCATTTCCTACGAGTATGAAAGTTTGTAGCATGAGCCGAAGGCGAATGCTGCAAATTATACGAATTTGAAATGAACATTCCATGCGAGTTGTACACTATACTTTTTCTACGATCACGATATTATTTCCTAATTAATTTAATTTTAATAATAAAATTGTCCCGCTTTCACCATTTCAATATTTGACAATTCTAAATAAGTATCCTAGCAATGGCATCTGCACTTAAATGAACTGATCTGTATTGAAATACTCACAAAACAAATTCATTTCGCACGATGTTTGCAATGTACCTCATATCCCTAGCAACAACAAACATACAATGAGCAGATTTCTCAGTGGTCGTAGAATAAGTATTTTTTATTGCTCATATGGTTTATTCTCCGCGGCTATACTCATAATAAATAAATATACTTTAGTGCCTTGATATACAAAAAACTATTTGTATATCATTGAAATAAAATTTTGACATAAGAGTCTGTAAAATTTAATTTCACATAGTAATATCGTCTACTTTAGTACCTATCAATTTCGGAAAAAAATAATTTTAAACCGTTTATTTTAATAAATAAATGAACATCTTTTTTCGTTATTTTGTTGCCTGCACAGTGGCAAATCGTGCTACTATCTTCTACTATCACACATAAATCGCATTGACAATTCACGCAACGTATGTCTGTGTTTGAATCGGATGGTTTATACAAGAATCACAGAGCGACTAGCCAGAGATTTCTTGAAGATGGAGCCACTGTTTAAACTCTTCAATAAAACTACGATGTATCGAATTATTTTCAAGCGCAAACTTGAAACCAACACTCTTTCGACTCGCCAAAATTTCCAGTATTGCCCAGCGTGTTCAGCTGTATGTTTCTTCTCTAGTCGGTGTAAAACATTAAACACACAGCCATGCTGCGATCGTTCTACTTTGACGAAATACACGATGAGTAAGTACATTTCAATTTCATTCCAAACAAAAAATGAAACGCCATTTGACGACTAATACTTCTGAGAATCTTTAGTCTTTTAGTAAATCACGTGAGACCCAAGGAATGGATGTAAAACGTGCGGTGCTAATATGAAAATTCTGAGAGACGGTTTATTATTTCAATAAAGTTTTATATTTGTAGGAGGTTTGATTCGTGTGAGATTCTTGTGTAGTTGAAGCCAATTCGCGAGAGAGACCAGTAGTAAATTGTTGGAGTTAGAAGTTAGGTTAGATATTTTATAGTTTTGTTTTATTGGGAAGTAATTCATTCCCTTGGATCGATTTGGAGAAACTGGTAAAATAAAATAATGCTTTTACTACTGTAACATGTGTCGCAGAATTATAAATTAAATTGTGCAATCTTTTATTGACTTATACTAACTTAAATGAACAAGGATATTAATAATAAGAAATATGAGGAGTCCATATGTTGACTCCGTTATTATTTATCAATTTTCTGTGAGATGTCGCTTTGACAGAATGGACAATTTTCAGAGACAAAATGTGAATATGAATCTACAATATAGGTTTTTTTGTCGATTGATATTTAACTTTACACTTTGCAGACTGCTAACATTCTGTATTGCTGCATAAGCTATAAAAATATTTTATCCAACACCTCTCGATAAATGCTCTATAACTATGGCGATTTTAAACAAGCAAAGTAACAGATTATCCACTAGTGGGTATAATTTTGAGGAAAGCCACTAGTGAGTATTTTTTTATTTATAACAATAATAATAACACACAACACCTTGGTAACTACTTCGATTGACATTTTAATTTAAAAATTTAAAGCATATGTCACTGTCAAATAATATTTCTTTAATAAATTTTTCATTTATTAAGAAGTGTTGGATAAAACGTTATACTTCACACGTGGGCAAAGTGGAATTACCCACTCGATATAATTATCTCACTCAGCCTTCGGCTTCGTGAGCTAAAATTTCTCTCGTGGGTAATTCCTTACTTTGCCCACTTGTAAAGTAAATAACTATTACTTGATACTCACTTGTAAACAGCATTTACCCAAGCCCTCTATTGCCCTTGAAAATGAACCTTTACAAGTTACTAATTGACAGCTCCATTGTAAAAATTTTACAAGTTAGTAAACAAGGTAAACAATGCACGTTGCCACAGTAATGCTTACAAGGCTTATGCGAAATCATTTCAAATAATTGTTGACAGAACAGTTGTGTGCAACTGACATTACTTGGTTATATTTTTATTTTTATTTACAAATGAGTAACAAGTAAAATGTTGTACAATACACGCAAGGTAACTGTTTTACTGCTTCTAGGAGGTGATAGGCTCGTCGGTTATTTCCTCCATTCAGCAGTAAAAACTGTTTTACCTTGCTTGTAATGTAAATTACTATTACATAGCTACAAACGTATAGTAACCGTCAACAAATATATTGCAAGCGTTTATTAAATACATGGCAAAATTTATTAAAGAAATATTTTATGACTGACATTCTTTAAATTTTCTAAATTAAAATGTCAGTCGAAGTAGTTACCAAGGTGTTGTGTATTATTATTGTTATAAATAAAAAATTACTCACTAATGACTTTTCTCAAAATTATACCCACTAGTGAGTAATCTGTTACTTTCCTTGTTTAAAATCGCCATAGTTATAGAGCATTTATTGAGAGATGTATAAAATAACAAACAAATTATTCTACAATACTATTGGTGAATTTACTTATTATTTGATAATAATAATAATAAATTAAATAATATCGGATTTAATGCAGATCTCATCCAAAACACATCTAAGAATATATAAAAAATAATGAAAATTTTAACAAAATTTCACACTTTTACAAATAAATAATGTTATTTTATTGTTTTTAATTAATAATTTTAACGATTTCGGAAAAAAATTATAATGCATACCTCGGCACTAAAGTATTTTTTATTACTCATATGCTTTTTTGCTATTCGTATTAAAAAATATATACTTTTTCTTCAAACGTCATAAAAGTACGTTGTTATGTATTTGTATTCAACAAGCAGAAGTTCAATATTGTCGCCGCCGGCGTAAAAGTATTTCCTTGGCAACACATTTACCCCGGCGGTGGACAAAGTAAAATGTTATGCAAAATAGTAAGGTTGTAATTCAATAATTTGACAGTTAAGAATAAAACAAATTAACAAAAGTAACAAAATAACATATTCTGCGGCAACTAGAAATACTGGATACGGTAGAATATTTGTTGAAGTTTTGAGCATTTTTTAATGTTTTAATGTCTATTTTCTATGTTTGAAGAAAAAATAGCATGTGTTATTCGGAATAAATGTGCCTTTGTATGCTTCGCATGTAATTGTCCGACTCGCTTCGCTCGTCGTTCAAACTTACATGCTCAGCACCCAAAGTATCATTTACTCCTAATAACACAATTTACTATTGTACCTTGATAAGCAAATAACTACTATACTAAATTATTTATTAGTAACAATATTTTGTTTCATCGTCGGTAATGCAGACCGAAATCTGCAATTGCAGATCCCCTATTAATACTCTAGAGTGGTATGATGTTTATATATAAAATAATAATTACAAAACATGTTTTGAAATCATATGAGATTTTCCGAACAATTTGCTCTAATTAAAAACATGAAATTAATACAAAATTCATTTCAATATTCATCCATATATATTCCAGTATCCATGTACTAAATTAATTTATGCAGGTTCATCACATTATTTTAATAAACTTATTAAACATATCATTTAAAATAATTAATAAATTTAATACCCTGCATTTCATTATTGATTCTATACATTTTAATATTAAAAGCGTAGTATATTCTGCTGTACTACCCACTGCACCGAAAGTGGAATTACTAATTACAGCCCTGAATGCATGTAATTTAATATTGACACACCACCTATATAGTGAATAATTTCAAAATTGCAATTAATTTATTTTACATTAAAAATGTCCAATTAATATTTCAATATTATTTCACGAAACATTGCACCCATAAATGGGGCTCACAATTCTGCGGAAAGGAAGCTCGGTTAGGGGGTTATCAGCCGTCAAATCGTAGCCCCAAATATGGTAGTTTACAAACAGATATCAATTTTATGTTATTGATAGTTTGAGATATTATATCTCCTATATTTTTAAAGCTATTTAGATGAAACCTAGACCAATTTAATCGTCTTTCTTTTAGTGTAATTGTTTTAGTAAATTAATTATTTATTTATTGTAAAATTACGACTATAAAAAAATTGTTTAGCATGAGCTACAGATAGCAGTTTTCTGTTATGAATATTAAATATATTAGTTTATAAAGTTTAAAAGCTACAGAGATAAATCATAGACGATTATAAAGCCCATTTAATTGTCTTTTTTTTCTAAATTAATTTTTTTATTTAATAAATAATTTTTTACTCATAATATTATCGTCCTAAATATGGTTGTACTTGCAAGAAAAAATTCACAAAATTGTATTTCTTGGTATTATAGTATTTGAGTTATGCGAGACGAAAAATTTGGCACAGACTACACACACATACATACATCCAGACATCATGGCGAAAATAGTAAAATCGATTGTAGGGATCCTAAAATGTGCATTTTCATGGAAAATTCAACCCAATTTTTTGACCAAAAACAATACCTCTATTATCTGGAGGTAAGCGGGAGGTAATAATTAAAATAATAACCAAATTTGACACTTTGACATTTATTCTGATATCTTTTTACCTCCCGCCTACCTCTATTATGTAAGGGAGGTATTGTTTTTGGTCAAGAAAATTGGGTAGTAAGTTTTCAATGAAAAAGCACATTTTCGGGTCCCTACAATACGATTTTACTATATTCGCGATGATGTCTGTATGTATGTGTGTGTCTGTGTGTAGTGTATGGCAAATTTTTCTCTCGCATAACTCAAATACTATAATACCAAAAAATACAATTTTGTCAATTTTTGTTTCTTACATTTAAATGAAGAGCTCATTAGATTTTGGATAAAATTGGTCAACCGGAAGTAGCAGTTTACTTGAAGCGCTTAACAGTTTATGTTATTTTGAAAGTATATATATAGAAAATAAACAAATAAGAAGGTATGTTTCTGTGTCATTAAATACTATTCTGTACCGTTTAAAAGTAGTATTGGGCGGGAGGTTATGTGCTGGCCACATCAGATTTTTTATTACTCAATGGTTCAATCTCCGCGGCTATACTCATAATAAAAAGTTTGTATATCATTGAAATAAAATTTTGACATCAGATTTATATTTTTTTATAGCTGTTGGATTTAATAAATTAATAATTAATTTACACTATAATTAGCATTTAAAAATATCGTTCAATTGTATCTAATTGTATTTTTGACAATATAGTTAATATCTTTGCCCTACAATTCTCCACGCCGCACATTCGCTTCGCGAACACCCCGTATAGGCCCTGTCTATATCTCCCGTGTTTGCGAGGCTCAACAGGGCTTAGACGCTGTAATATCGGACGGCTTAATCCAGCGGTTAATATTTCCTCATCCTCAACCTCTGTGTGTTACCGACAACACCAGGTTGGTGTCGGTAATACTCCACGTGTAACCCGGTATTATCGACGAAGTAAACGTGATAGGATAGATGGATTTGGTCTTGAAACAGCAGATGGAATAGAGGTGTTGTTGATTTTTATTAGGGTTGGTAATCATATTTATTGGGGTTGTTTTAGTAAAAATAATTATTATTAAATTGTGAAAAAATGGGGAAGGATGATATTAAAGTAGGAGAAAGGGTGTGTTTTCGTATCTTTTGTAGATCTTGAGTTATGGTGGATTTTATCATGGAGTATTTTTCGCGATTTTTCTCGAATTTGATCGTTTACCAAAACTGTATTTTTTTTCGATCGGACAAAAAGTGAACAGCAAAATGCATTATTCCGGTATTTTAGTGTCGTTGCTAGGTTACGACAAGTAATAGTACGGGAATATCTTTACCGGACACTGGCAAAGTATTCCCGTACGATTTTCCTTTTCAAATAAATTTGACGCGTGTGAAAATAAATAATCAGACCATAAATACGCTATCCTCAGATATTTTTATCAAAACAACGCATTAGTTTTTGGTCTTGTTGTTTGTCTGACGTTTCTAAATAAAATATAAAATAACTGATTATTGAATATAAAACGACCGAAAAAGTAAATAGTATGTGTACCACGTAGGGAAAGTAAACTTCCCGGACTCCTGGTGTTACAGGCAATAAATACATTTATCTAATTCCATTTTGTAAAGTTGAATTTTACCTAACCTTCTGACGTTATGAAATGTCACTTTTTACATAATTTCTATAAAATGAGTTTTGTAAAAATCTTTATGTAACTGAGTTACGTAATAGTTATTTACGATACAAGTACGTAAAGCTAGTCTTTAGTCAGGAATGGGTCAATTACTCGCTACGCTCGTGTTTTAACCCTTTAGGTCCTAGTGGTTCCACCGTGGAACCACATAGAAATTAAATTCTTTTTAGCGTACTAGTTGGCGAGCGTTGGAACCACCGATCCTGTTAAGACTTGTAGTGGCTGGGTATGACCAGAAAAAATTTCGTCTTTATAAATTAAATTTTGTGCGCATTTTTGCCATTATGTATCTGTAGCTCAGCGAGGGTAGTGTGCTCTTTTGTTATTGCATTTCTTATTTTTCAACATAATCATAAAATTGGCATTGTAAGACATGTCAGGTGGGATTATGTCTTACCAATACGAAGAACTGTTTTGAAGACTTCCATAAAATATAAGTATATTTAAGTACTAGTGGTACCTCTAAGGAACCATCATTTTTTGTATGTTTGAGGTAAAATTTTTTTTTTTCACAATAATTGTCATTTTAATAGTTTGTCTAATAACGAAACAATTGATAAAAATATATTTTTCAAAAAAAAATTTTATCCGGACTTAAAGGGTTAAGACACCTGAGTGACTAAAGACGCTTTACGTACGTGTATCGTACAATATTTTATCTACGATATAATGAAAAACCCAAAAAAAAATAAAAAAAATATTTTTATTTATGAAGTAGGATCACAATATTAAATGAGAAGTTTGCCATGATAACAAAATTTTTGCAAATTTGGCGTGCTTTAAAATTTTTAATCACTCGTTGCTTGGCAACCCGTGACTGCCCGTGACTAATGGGATCGTGTTACTAAACAACCGTTTTACAAACTTGAAACTAACAGTTAAACATCAATTTTACACACTATCGTAGATAAAGAATTTTAAACAACCGATATTCAATTAAATCAAATGCCTTGTAGATGCCTACTTTAATAATAAATAAAATAATTTGTTGCTTGTCAAATATTGACAATGAATAATTTGGAAGGTAGAGGAATGAAATTACGGCATTAGATAAAATATTGTACGTAATACGTTATGAAAAACGATATTGTTTAACTCGCGTAATTTTCAAAACTCGCTACGCTCGTTTTGGCCAACTTACAGCTCGTTAAACAATATCGCTCTTTTCATAGCTGATTACGTAAATAACTGTTATAGCATATTTTCTGAGTGCGATTCCTTAATAATAAGAACGTGAATAGTTTCTGAACTGATCATTTTTGGACTTTATTCAATAAGAACTAATTTAAAGAGAAATAAAGAAGCTTTCCAAAAATATATAGGGTGTTACACCCGATAGATAAAACTTATGCTACAAATACGTTGACATTTTAATGTAACATAAACTTTGTTTGAATTTTTTTTATATTTCTGCCCAATAATCATATGCGAAACTTTTCCATAGTGTCTTTAATTTCTCTTCATAATTCATTTCTTGTTTCGTATTCGCAGCTCAGTTTTAAACAGATTTAAAATATTTCGTTTACCTTAAAGTTGCAGTTGCTCAAACTTAACAAAGAATAAAGTAATAAACAACAAAGAAATATTTTTCTCACGGATTGTACCCCAGCGTCAGGGTTGCCAAACAGGTGCGTCCGGAACAAATTATCCCTGTGATCTCCTGATACGACCTTATTTAAAAGATTATCCCGATCAAACCGCCGGTCCGTTCCAAATCCTGGGATTAATGAAGAAAGATGATTGTGTACTGAAATACCTGTTCGCTGTTCAATTTCGTACTTTCGTTTTGTATCCGAGTTCTTTATCCGTAAAGCGAAAGAAATATAAAGAGATATATTGAGTTGGATTCCTTTTTGATGGTCCTGAAATCCTGAATGCTGAAGTGGTGTAATGTAATGAATAAATTATGAAATAACTGGTGCAGAATTTGTGCTAAAGAACTGGAATTGGTTTGGGTTTTTAAACTACTTATCTTTATGCTAGGACAAAAAAGATAATATCTTCAATTTTTCAATCAATTTCTTTAAAACAATTACTTTCAAAACGCTGATGACTCATTTTTAACGTAATTTGACAATAGTTATTTGTGTATCAAGTGCGGATAGAGCATTGTTTGTTGCACGCGGCGAGAAATTGTTGATCGAATTTGACACATGGAGTACATTTGACACATGGAGTACTTTTGACGTATGGAGTACATTTGACATAAAGTCTACAGAGTGAATACGTTTATGGTGATTAAGTTGAAGTGTATGTACGTATATGCCAACTGCATTTGCAATAGCAAGGTTATTACTAGAAAAATCCAATGCATCATTTACTTCTTTTACCTAATTTATTTTTGTTTTGTTTTTGTCGAGCTAGTGCGACAATATGTCACTTTGTCGCCCTAGAGCGACAATTTTGAACATTTCCTAACCAAAAATGGAATAACAACGATTGTAGAAAAATGTAATTTATCAAAGTCTGACGTTTATGTGACAGATTAAAATAAATATATGTTCAATAATTAAAATAATGACTGAAATCTTTATCGAGAAATATTCGTTATATTATAATAAATATATAAATATAAATACATAATCACGTTTTTTACCTACTATGGGTGTGGCACTCTGCTTACGCAGATCTCGGAAAGTGATATATTTTTGCGTATGAAATGCGATTACCAGACGTCAAATCATAGCCCCCAAAGATGCAAGTGGAGGGGGAACCACAGGGGTAAATTTAAATTGGCAGCTGTCAGCTGTGGGATTCGAACTGAGGATCTCACGTTCCACGGTCCGACGCGTTATCACGGAGCTATTTAATAAATATATGTTCAATAATTTAAAATAATGACTGATATCTTTTTCGAGAAATATTCGTCTAATATATCCTTCGTACATAACAAATATAATCAGAATATTTTTATAGTTTTGAGTATTTTTTAATGATTTATAATTCTATTTTCTATGTCTGAAGAAAAAAATAGCATGTGTTATTTGGAGTAAATGTGACTTTGGCCGATTCACATATAAGTATTACATTTACTCTTAATAATACAATATAATATTATTTTATAGTGCACATTTTGGTGGCAGTTGACTAGACTTTTAAAACAATAATTCAACTTATTTCAACTACGAAAAATTGTTTCAAATAAAAAATATTGCCAATAATATTTAGAATAATAGTTATTTTTGTATCAAAGCACTGAAGTTTAACTTTTTATCAGGAAAATAAATCATGTGAGTGATAAAAAGGAACTTCAGTGCCGAGGTACATATTAAATTTTATTTGAAATCAAAATTAGAAAAAACTGTAAAAAAATTATTTATAGGTTTAGTTTATACATTTGTCAGTTGCCAATTGGAACTGACACTCAGTGTTGCCAACCTCGAACATTGAAGTTATCTTAAAAACACTCAAAATGTTGCGTTTTGTCCTCAATTTTTCATCAGAATTAATTAGTTAATTCTTCTTGTACATATTGTTTCATTTTACGTATAAATTTTCTACAATATCTGTCAAAATTCTCCTACTTATACAATAATTATTTTACGGTTGCCAATACTGCGATGTTCAAAATCGTCGTATAATGAATGGGTTACTTTAGTGACGATTTCTTAGCACTTCCTTATTCTGATTCAAATTTTGAGGTAATATAAACTGTAGGTTTAATATTATTATATTTTTGTCAATTGTAGTTATTACACATCCAAGTTGAACAATCGCAATTCATGCCAGAATGTGTGTTTAAAAACTATTGAAACTTCCGTGTTTCCGCACAACACGATATGCTTGTAGTATGAACATTAAACAGTATAGATTTTAGTTGCAGAATGTTCAACAGAAAGAAATAAAATTCTATCGAGTTTTGCTTTTTGTCGCGAAATCAATAGAAAGGCCTACTTAGCTCCATTGTACTCAACCAAGAGTTCTCAAACTGTGTTGTATTGTTAAATATAAATTAACAAAGTATTTGTTTCGCTTGCAGGTCGCTTACAATGAACAACAACGTCTGCAGCGGCGTTTCCGGAGGCAGCAGCCCGGAAGCTCCGGTTGGCGAGCAGCCGGACCCAGATAACATCAAGATGTTCGTTGGACAGGTCCCCAGGTCCATGGACGAGAAGGAGCTTCGGCAGCTCTTCGAGCAGTTTGGAAGAGTGCACCAGATTAATGTGCTGAGGGATAAGACCACTGGTGCCAGCAAAGGTAGGATTTAACACTAAAATTATATATTGCCACCCATGCCAGGTGGTCTATCTGAAAGTATTTTTTATTTTACGTAGTGTTGGGCTTGATTTTCAAGACAAGAAATTAAACATGTCTTGTCGTGCTTATTTCTTGACAATGTTTTTCATGTTTTGTTTCAAGAATTCTTAATATTTCTTGATGTTAGACATTTTAGGGGAATCCCCTTTCTCTATCTCTATCCAATCCGAACGCTCAAGAGTGTAGCGTTGGCGTCTGCCCTTGTCCCTCCCTTTTAGTTTTATTTAAATGTTTTTTACGTAGATGTTTCCGCATAAATTAAGTTTTGAAATATATATGCATTTCGACCATATATTTAGAGAAAAAGAAAAATTATGTATAAATAGTTTCAATTTATACATATGAAAATACTCATTTCATAAAGTATCAACTTAATATATTTGCGCCGTAACATTTATATATAAATCTTGACTTCACATATTTATAAAATCTTGTGTTGCATATTTACAACATGGTGAGGTTCACATTAAGGCCGCCAGATGGTGTTAAAACCTGTGTACAAATGTGGAACGAACCTTAAAGTAACTTTATTGATAAATGAATATCAAATTTTTATATTATAATCATAAATGCGGAACTAAAAAATTTATTATCAAGATATCAAGATTTCTTGATAAGAACTCTTGATTGTTGATGATACTTTGTTGTCTTGTCTTGAGAAATATAAAATACTTCTTGTCTTAGTCTTTTCTTGATCTTGTCTTGGTCTTGTCTTGATTTCAAGACAAGATCGAGATTCTTGAGAAACACTAATTTTACGCGATTATTTTAAATATATCTAATAGTTATTTATGTATCAAGGCACTGAAGCTCAATTTTTTATCACGAATATGGAATTTAGTTGCCGCGGCCCGTAGGGCCGAGGAAAATAAACCATGTGAGTGATAAAAAAGAACTTCAGTGCCGAGGTGCATATTAAGTTTTATATGAAATCTAAAATTCGAAAAAACTGTAAAAAAATTACAATATAGGTTAAGTTTATACATCTGTCAGTTGTCAATTGAAACTGACAGTCAGTGTTGACAACCTCGAGAAGTGAAGTTATCGTAAATAGCACTCAAAATTATGTGTTTTGTCCTCAATTTCGTCATCGGAATTAATTAGTTAATTCTTCTTGCACATTTTGTTTCATGTCCAAATGTACTATAGTACGTCAATATGTCTGCCAAAATTATTCTAATTGTACAATAATTATTTAACGGTTGCCAACACTGGGTTACTCAAAATCGTCGTATAATGGGTTATTTTAGTCACGATTTCTGTGCTTTTAATGACGATTTTTGAGCACTTTCGTGCCGATTTCAAATAAAAGTATTTTTATCATTATTTCGTAGATAAAATATTGTACAATACACATACGTAAAGTATCTTTAATCACTGAATTTTGCAATTTTTTTTGTATCTTTAGTTAAAATCTTGTTTTCATAGAAAGCTGTATTTGTTACCACTGTCATTTCTTTGATTTCTCCTTATCTTCTTATCATAGTCCATAAATATTTAGAACAACATTAGCTACAATTTATATATATAACAGTTTTTCAATTCCATACGGCACAGTCAGTATGTTACGTGCTGTTCATCAACGTTTCCCCCAGTAATAGATTTCCTCAAATTTCTCTATTGTATTAACTATCTCAATCCCGAATCACCTGATTCTGTCACCAGCCCTTCTCTTCACCCTGAGCTCCGCTCACGTATTGTTACCTTGACAACGGGCCGCGCAGAGTAATTACGCACAGAGACGCGGTAAAATAATTAGAAGCGCGAGACGCCAGGCGATAATACTGTACGACACCGGGACCTGCTAGGAGATGGTGACGAATCTGGTGGGAGGGTAGGGGAGGGGGACTAGTTGAAGATATGCTTGTTAGTGGCGGCGACAACTATTGGGTAGGTGGAGGGGGAAATTACTTTGAATTGATGAGAGATGTAACAGAACTATTGAAGGGAGTAGATGTTATTGAACGTTCTTGTCATATACGTACGAGTATATCAAAAATATTTAAGGGGATTGGGTTTCTCTGGTATAGGAGCTACTCTAATTGGGAATTACTTTCTTTGTGCCGAGTATCAAATATGGGGTTTTCGGAAAAGTACTGATAAGCTACAGGTAGAATGTTTTCTTTAGTTAATTCTGGATATTCCTAATGCAAAAAATTGGTATGGTTCTTCGTAAAGCCACACGAAGCCACCAAGCTTGTAAATGTGCGAATTAAGGATGTTCTAACCCTATTTCAAAAATAATGAGAATTACTTGAAATTGTGACGACAGTTCTGAAGTATTGCACAAAAAATTCATGCAAATTTTTGAAGTCAATTATAGCTTCCAAAAAAAGTTATGACAGTTTAAAGTTTGGATATATGATAATTCTAATCTATGGAAAAATGGCAAGTAGAGGCTAAAATGATCAAAAAACACAAAAAATAATGAGAATATTCCAAATTATTGATAATCGGTAGCTGGAACATTAATTAGCATAATGTCGAAGTGTCATTTACCTTTCAGAAATTGTATAATAAGAATATAGAAATTAATGAAACAAACTACACGAATGTCAACAAATCTTTTGGGAAGCATGGCAACGTGGCATTCTAAATTAAATTCCGCGCAAAAATTCAAAGGTGTTGGACAAATTAATCTTAACTCACGATTTGTTTAATTTACATTAGTTGTATTTAATGACCAAAATTATTACTTTTTGAAGTTGTTATTGATTTCAATGGAAAATTAATTTAGTTTCTTGGATATTTTTATGTCCGAGGTACTGAGGTTTGACGTTTAATGAACTGCTCGTTTAATAATACGACGTTGTCACGTTTAGCATCGTCGAAAGACATTCATAAATTATGATATCTTAACAAATTTAATGCTATTTTGTGTTAAATTTGAAATTTAATGATAAATTATAATAATTTTATTATTATGCTGTTCTTTTACTTGAAAAAAAGCATGTCTCAAACTAATTTCTTAAATTTTTAACAGTTGATTCAGGTAAGATCTTTTACCAAAAACCACATAGCCCCACGAAAATGAGAAAAAAACAATTTCACATTAAAAAAATCGATTTCCAGTCAAATTTATTATTCAAATACATTTCAATTTGCATATCCAATTACTATTTTGGTTAATTCAGTGCCTATATATATATATATATATATATATATATATATATATATATATATATATATATATATATATATATATATATATATATATATATATATATATATATATATATCTATAGATTCATCACGCAACTTTGCCAATTTCTAGAGCCCAGACGGATTAATGAATTCGAGTGAAACGTTTTTAGATATTTAGAGTTTTATTAGGGTTACGTGCTTTTTATGAATTCACATTTTTTTTTACACATGATGTGCGAGAAAACTTGAAAAAACATGCATTTTTGGGTCAGAATCAACTAAGAGTGTGGCGGCCGTGGAATTTTTAAGATGAACGTCTATGACAACTTGTCATTTTTGACAGTTCAGTTTAGAATTTTAAATATAAATTACATTAATTGTAGACAAAATAGAGAAGTTTTGTAAATTTTTCTGTATGCAGAATAAATGTATAAACGTGTTTGATATTTTGAAATTTTTTTTAAACGTTTTTTTAAATAATTTTTAAAATGTCGAATATAATTTTTTGCTTTGATTGTAAATTGACGTCCTGAGAGAAGTGGGTGTTACACGATGAAATTTTGTAAAAATAAAGTAAAACCGCGAAATTTAAAGCAAATGTATGATGCAAATTATTATTTATTATTAACGACTCTACTTTTAAATTAGGTTTGTTCCAAGTGGTCATTTCGGACATGTTTGTAACATGTTTGTGACAAATGTCAGTGCGCCGGCGAAAAATGTAAACAAGTTAAGTTTGAAACATAGACTGGAACGGTGAATGGATTGAAGCGCATGTGCATGCTCATTTTTTGTTTTGACAGCTAACCTTAAATATAAATATAAATATAAATAAAGAAATTCATACATTTTTCGCCACAAAAAAAGAAATGAAGTTTATGTTTCAAAGTTAACTTGTTTACATTTTTCGCAGGCGCACTGAAATTTGTCACAAACATGTCACAAACATGTCAGAAATGACCACTTGGAACAAACCTACTGACAAAATGACAAAAGAAATGTCAGATTGACAGAAGTCTTTATTACATGATCAAATATTAATGTAAATTGTGTTTCATTTATTTTTTTTTAAATCACTTATTGGGTATCAAAAGAAAGATCTCGAAGAGACGAAATAAATGATAACATAAAAAAATAGAAGTTGACCGATTCTCGATTGTTTTTCTAAAAGTCATAAAAAATGTATCGTGTTTGGTATCAAATGAAAAGTCTTAAATAGATATGTTCTAACGCTTTGTCAAAAATATGGACCGACAGATATGATTTTTTCTTTTTTTTCTTAAAGTGAAATGAAATGAAATACGATGGGCAATTGTTTTTTCTGAAATGTCATAGAAACCTGACTTGTGGGGTATCAAGTTAAATGTTTTAAAAGTAGGAAGTTAAAGAACGTAGTGACGACCCATCTTTACTTACAAATCATTACGATTGGCAATTGTTTTCATAGAAATTACCAAAACCCTAACTAACGAAATATTAAGTGTTCTTTTTTGTGACAGGAAATAAAGGAACGCAATGACGATTTTCCTTCATCGCAAATAGTTTGATCGTCAATTGTTTTTTTGTTTGTTTTTTGTTTTATAGAAACCTGCCTTGTGGGGTATTAAATGAAATGTTTTTGGAGCAGTAAGTTAAGGGATGTAGTAAGGAACTTTCTTTATCACAAATCATTACGATCGGCAATTGTTTTTGCAGAAATTATTAAAATTTCTTTTGGAGGCTGGAAGTTGAGCGACACAGCATTCGCCAATGTTAATGGCATGAAAGCGAGGAACGAAGTGACGAGCTTTCTTCGTCAATTTAGTTACATGGGAGGGAGGAATGAAGTGATGACCTTTCTTGGTCAATTGTATGGTCTTATATGAAATGTTATTGAGAAAGCACTATGATCCACTACGCCATACTTTTAGTTGCACCCTAAATTAAGTTGAAATCTTCTCAAGGGTCGCGGAGCCTAGGGGTTAGACCTGCGAAGCAGGTCGAACCGCTAGTATAATAGCAATTCTCGTTTTTTTTTTGACAAATGTAACATAACCTAACATTAGACAAGGACAAAACGACTAGATCATGCTGAAGTGAAATTTTAAATTTTTTTATGGAATATCATTTCTCTTACATACAAGATGAATTTTATAAAATTGCGTTGATATAACTAATCGTTTAATACCAAAACTTTAATTTTTAATTCCTCTTCAGACGTATTTTTAAAATTTTATTTCATATGGAAAACTGTCACAAAATAGTTTTTTGATTGAAAAATGAATTGTTAAATTTAGACGTTTGTCAAATTTTAACATTTGCTAAATTGATTTGATTTTTGGTTATAATATTTATTATTTATTTCATTCCGTATCAATCTTCGGTTTACAAAAATTAATTTAATCTTGTACTTAATAAAGTAAAGCTACTATCTCAAGTAAACAATTTTAATTTTCACTATAAATATAAGGAAATATTGGAATCATAAAAAAAATCGCTGACGAGATTTTTGCGGAAATACATATTTTGACATCTACTTAATCCGTTAAGACCAATTTATCAATGATGTCTGTGTGTGAAGCTAGATGGATGAATGTCTCATGAACGAGACAAGATATGTAAAAGAAATTTGGAATTTGCTAGTTTCATGAAAATAGAAAGAGATGAGTTCATTTTGAATGAAATTGAAAAACCGGAAGAGGAAGCTTACTTGACAATAGAATCAGCTGTGAAAAAAGTTCCAAATGAAAGTTGTTATCAAAAATATTAGGAATATAAAATGTAATTTGCACTTTTCTTATACATGCTTCCAATTTTGTGAATAACTTAATTACATATTTAATAATATATTTCAATAATATTAGTTACAATGGAAACAAAAAGTAAAACATTATTAATATTTATATATCAAATAATTTTGAAGTGTCAAAAATATGTGTCGTTTGAAATTTTATAAAAGCAATATTTGTATTATTAATTAGAATGTTTTACGTTATAATTTTTCATTTACGTTCCCTAAAACCTTATTTGCCAGACTTATAAGGTAAAAGTTATTTACTTTAAAAGTGGGCAAAGCAAGAAATTACCCACGAGAGAAATTTTAGTAGACGATGCCGAAATCTGAGCGTGATAATTTTTTCAAGTGGGTAATTCCACTTTGCCCATGTGTGAAGTATAACGTTTTATCCAATATCTCTTAATAAATGTAAAATTTATAGAAGACATATTACTTGAAAGTGACAATCCTTTTTTTTTCTAAATTAAAATGTCAATCGAAGTAGTTACCAAGGTGTTGAGTTTTATTATTACTGTTATAAATAGAAAATTACTCACTAGTAACATTTCTCAAAATTATACCCACCAGTGAATTACATAAGTGCGATGTTTTAACTGTTTATACTTAAAAAAATGTAAATATTTGTGAAATATTTGAATGAACTTTAAGAGCATCAGCTCTGCAATTGCAGATATCTGTGGACTTGCTACAAAATATATCCTGACGCCATTTATTCATTTCTCAGTAATTCTTTGAAATTACCAGTTTAAAATAGCCAGTATTTCAAAAATACAATCTCAAATATGAATAATAAATGCGAACGTTCTCAAAAACTTGAACAATTTTTATTCAAATCATCCACAATCTCGCTTTTAATAACCAAGTTACCCAATAACCATTAACATAATAACATCAGTGGAAGCGTGGAAAGTAAAACTCGCCTCCATCCGCCCGCGGTGACGTCACACCCCCCGCCATCCCAATCCCCAAATGGCTATTCCAGTGCATGCGGCGGTCGGGCTACTGTTGACGTCTGCACAAATTTTCGCAAATTTTCACGTTTCGCTCATTTAGAGAAGTGGGACACACAGAAGACGGCGACGACTTCATTTCGCGCTGTTTCTTCCCCGTTGCGCTGACAGCACATAGGCGGAGATACAGGGGGAGATTTAGGGGGTAATTGTTCACCCGGGCTTAGAGATTGGAACCTGGTGCTGACGTTGCAAGTTGGTTTATTTTCAACCGGCAATGAATTTTAACATCGCATTTGCATTCATTAAAATAGTTAGACAAATTTTTATTTCCCGTCACATCCTATAAGAGGATCATGTTAAAAATTCGGTAGTGAGTTTTCCATGGATAAGCACATTTTATGGTCTCTAGAATATGATTTTAATATTTTTCATTTTATTTAGGGCCGGTATCTCTACCTTCAGATAAACTAGATAAACTAGAAAATAAATTTATTAACGAAATAAACAAAAAATAATAGTTATTTACTTTACAAGTGGGCAAAGTAAGGAATTAGCCACGAGAAAAATTTTAGCTCACGAAGCCGAAGGCTAAGTGTGATAATTTTATCGAGTGGGTAATTCCACTTTGCCCACGTGTGAAGTATACCGTTTTATCCAACATCTCTTAATAAATGAAAAATTTATTAAAGTAATATTATTTGACAGTGACATATGCAATAAATTTTTAAATTAAAATGTCAATCGTAGTAGTTACCAAGGTGTTGTGTGTTGTTATTATTGTTATAAATAAAAAAATACTCATTAGTGACTTAACTCAAAAATATACCCACAAGTGGGTAATCTGTTACTTTGCTTGTTTAAAATCGCCATAGTTATAGAGCATTTATTGAGAGGTGTTGGATAAATAAATTTATTCTCTAGTTGAATGACAATTTAATTTTTGACACTCGGCTGTCCATTTCTAAAGTTTCTTAAAACCAATGCAATGCTTCATTGTATGTCACGTGTCTGCGTTTTAACTAATCCTGTCATTATTATACTGAGAATAATGCTCTTGTGATTATTCCCGGCAATATTCGCTGTAGCTTTTTTGTTTTTGTTGCCAGATGTCAGATAGTTATCATCAACACAAGTAAAAATGAGCAAAAAAGATAGATTTAGTGACGTGCCTGATGATGAAATCAAAAAATAATCTAAATAAATATAACTCGAGAGTTCGATAAATTAGAAAATAATTCTCCAGTATCTTTCTCAAACTTGTCGCCATTTGGCAATAGCCACTCAAGCCCTACGGGCTTTCGTTGCTATTGCCTGGCAACAAGTTTTCGAAAGATCTGTCAAATTATTTTCAATTTATTCTCACTCTCTTGTTATATTATTACTGAGAATTAAGCTCTAGTGATTATTCCCGGAAATATTCTCTGTAGGTTTTTTGTTTTTGTTGATAAATATCAGTTGTCAGATAGTTATCATCAACACAAGTAAAAAATGAGCAGAAAAATAGATTTAGTGTCGTACCTGATGATGAAATAAAAAAATCTGATTTCACTAAGAAAACAGCTTCTCAATCACAATGACGTGTCATATTTCGTAAAAAATTGAAAATTTTTAAGTGTTTTCATGGTGTATATTTATAAAAATTAATAAAACTTTAATTTCCTTATATTTGCTTATCTCCAAAACTAATGAAAATTAATAAAATTAGTGTAATCAAAACAGATGTAAAATTAAATATTCTACAACTTTCAATATAACATTAATTGTTGAAAAATAAAATTTAACCGTGTTTTTTCATAGAAAACTGTTAAGGGCTTCTAGTGAACTACTACTTCTGATTGACCAACTTTATCCAAAATCTAATTAGCTCTTCATATAAATATAAAAACAAAGATACACAAAATTGAATTTTTTCGTATTATAGTATTTGACACACACATACATACAGACATCATCGCGAAAATAGTAAAATTGTATTGTAGAGACCCTAAAACGTGCTTATTCATTGAAAACTCACAATCCAATATTTTGACCTTAAACAATACCTACCACCCTTACCTAGAGGTAGGCGGGAGGTAAAAATAATCTGATCTAATAACTCAAGAGTTCGACAAATTAGAAAATAATTCTCTAGTATTTTTCTCAAACTTGCGCTGTAATGGAAATAAATAATTGTTACTGTCAGTGTGACAGTTAATTATATTTCAAGTTACATTTTGTTTTGTCTTTGGAATTTATCTCATCAAATACCACGCGACCTCTCTGATTTTCTCAAGATAAATTTTCATTTTTAAGCAGTAATTTTTTTGCTTGTAAGCAAAACCACTCAAGCAAACTGACATTAGGTAAAACCCCTCTTCCTTCGGAGTCGGGATTTACCATGCAGTTTGCTTTCGTGATTGTTGCTAAGCAAAAAAAAAAAATCGTGCAAAAATAAACATTTATCGATAAAATCAGAAGGTCTTGTGATATTACCCTTGATAAATTCTTGCCTCACAGTATATTTCCTATGAATAAATATTATTTTAAACAAATAATCAGAACAGCAAATGAACCCATGAATTTTTTTAGCTACACTGTCTCCATCCCGCCGTCAATGCTTCCGCCCCCTGCCGTCTTTTCGATTCCGCCTCCCTTTAAATCCACCCCCGGCCTACTAGGGTATATGTATACGTAACTCCGTCACGATGGCACGAATCCTCTCGAACACTTCCGAACTTGTTACACTTCTCGTAATTACTCGACGACCGACGCCGCGACGCCACCGATTTTCCTAGCGAGAATTGATGGAAGTTGGCGACGCTTAGCGAGCAGATACTGTACTACTAAATTTTAGCCACTTCTTACTAATAGTAATCATTATTACTTTCAGCACATACTGGGTGTAGAATTGAAATGGGGAGTTTTGGATTTTAATGCTATTTTGTTTTTCATATTGCTGTAAATTTTTATCTATTCAGTTTACAACAAAGGTAAACATGCAAAAAGGTAAATTAATATTGATATTTAGTAGAACGTAATACGGCCATGAAAATTTATACACAAGTGTTATAATGGGAAATTTACAAAATTTCAAGATTCAACTGTAGGCACTTGGAAAAACATTATAACCATAATAATTAATTAACCTTGGACTAGTGACACTCATTTTTAGAACGCTAGTAGTCGCTTTAGATCTCACAGCCTTTATAAAAAAAATTTAGCTAAATTTAGATAAATTTAAATGGACATTATTAGGAAGTCCTTATAGTAAAGTTTGTTTTAAAAGTGTAATATTTGCAAAAAATAATTAATTTCTGAAACTTAAGGTATACAAATTAAATGCTTTCAAAATTATAGTTTCATTTTATTTATAAAAGAAATATTTATTTATGTAGCAAGGTACTGAAATTTAACTTTTTATCACAGGGCCTCGGCAAATAAACCATGTGAGTGATAAAAAGGAACTTCAGTGCCGCGGCACATATTAAATTTTATTTGAAATTTAAAATTTGAAAAAACTGTAGAATAGTTATTTACTTTACAAGTGGGCAAAGTAAGGAATTACCCACGAGAGAAATTTTAGCTCACGAAGCCGAAGGCTGAGTGAGATAATTATTTCGAGTGGGGAATTCCACTTTGCCCACGTGTGAAGTATAACGTTTTATCCAACACTTCTTAATAAATGAAAAATTTATTAAAGAAATATTATTTGACAGTGACATATGCTTTAAATTTTTAAATTAAAATGTCAATCGAAGTAGTTACCAAGGTGTTGTGTGTTATTATTATTGTTATAAATAAAAAAATACTCACTAGTGAATTTCCTCAAAATTATACCCACTAGTGGATAATCTGTTAGTTTGCTTGTTTAAAATCGCCATAGTTATAGAGCATTTATTGAGAGGTGTTGGATAAAAATTATTATATATGTTAAGTTTATACATCTGTCAGTCAGACACTCAGTGTTGCCAACCTCGAACATTGAAGTTAACACTCAAAATTATGTGTTTTATTTTGTCCTAATTTTTTCATCGGAATTAATTAGTTAATTCTTTTTGCACATATTATTTCATTTTACGTATAATTATACTACAATACTTTATATATCTGTTAAAATTATCCTGCTTGTACAGTAATTATTTTACGGTTGCGTTACTCAAGATCGTCGTATAATGGTTTACTTTAGTGGCGATTTCTGAGCTTTTAATGACTATTTTGGAGCACTTTAGTGCTGATTTCAAATAAATAATTTTTTGCCGATTGACGTTAAAGATGACACACTGCTAATAGTCTGTAAAGTGTCACTTTTATGCCAAGGCTGTAAAAATATTGTACATAACAACTGCTCAACAAACACATAGCAACCGTTCAAAACATACATGGCAACGTAATTTGACAGCGATAACCTTCAAAATATCAAATATCAATATAAAATTAATTCCAAATCGGCAAAAAAAATTATGTGTTCAACTCGGTATCAAACCCAGATTTATAGCTTCGGCAGCCTCTGCTGTAAATCTGGTCTTTTGATGCCTAGTTAAACAAATAACTATTAACCTATTTTTGAAATGTTAAATAATTTTCCATGGTCGTGTTACAATTTTTCTATAAATATTGATCTTATTTGATTGATATATCGTGAAATACTAACAATTAGATAACCAAATAGGATTTATTGCATTAATTTTAAAATTCTGAACAACTTTTGTATCTACACTTTTGCTGTAAAGTGAATAGGTAAAAATTTATAACAATATAAAAAAATAACATTGAATTTCCCTATTTCCACATTTGGTTTGTACACCCTGTATAATATTTGAGTGCGAGTGTGAGAAGGACAGATATATGCGGTGTGTGCCAAGTCCACCAGATGCGATATCACAACTTTAATGATGACATCGCGAAAGATGAGAAAGGAAATGCTTCGAAAGAGGAATTTGAGTGCGATTATTTTGCAGAGAGTTTCCAACTAAAAATACATTTAATACTGCGGTCTTCATACCATTTTCCTTAGTTTCAAACCTTATTTACTTTTATATTCGACACAACTGTGTTTTTATAATCTAGTAACAACCAGGAAAGAACGAACAAATGCTTATCAAGACAAAATTACAATCTCTCTCAACTTATAAATATGTGAGCACTACGCACCTACAACCGCGTTATCGCCAGCAATTCTGGTTACACGGTTAAAAACCTCATTACCGCTAGGCGATACCAGATGCATAACCCTATCTGGAGAACCAGAACGATCGGTTAGACCGTCCACCAGTTAGAGTTAGACTTATCTTATCAAATGCCGAAGTGTATACGTGCTTGCATTGATAACCTTCTTGATACTTGAACAAACATTTTGTGCAGGGCCGTATGCAGGAGGAACTACGGTTAGATTCGCTTGGATTGGTTGGAAATTAGATATTGAAATATGTTTCATACGTGCAAATGATTGCAAATTGCAATTAAAAATATAGATGAGGTTCCGTGAAACTAATTATAAATTTGTAACAGTAATTTGTTGTTCAACAAAAATTGTATTATTTTGATATTATGCGAAGAACAGGGTAGGTAAAACACCCAGGTTTTTTCAATATATGCCTAGCCCAAAAATGGGATGGGTTAAAAAAAAACCAGTCAATACAAGTTAATAGTATAATATTATATGAGGGATTATGATAGTCAAATGGAATCAGCCGTAAAATAAAGTTCCAAATGAAAGATGTTAGTAAAAATATTTGGAATATAAATTGTTATTAGCGTTTTTCTTGCACTTGATTCAATTTTTTGAAAAACTAAATAATATATTGAATAATCTTAGTCTCAATGAGAACAAAAAAAAAGTATATTGTTATATAATGGATTATGATAGTCATTATTCACGAAGATGAGCCGTAGACGAATGATGCAAATCATCCAAAGGAATAATGACCATAATACCGAATATAATACTATACTTTTTCTACTCCTGTAAATTCGGAAATCACTTTTGAAAATGGTCGAAATTAGTTGAAAACGTCAAGATAAAAATACGCAATGACAACTGACTACAGTCAACTGTCAGACGGCCGTTGCTTGGTGATCCACATTACGTCTTTAAAATAATCGTGAATTATGGATTTCTGGCTCTGTGATTGGTCGAGAAGAGTGAATTATGAATCATAATTCACTGTCAGTTATTGTGGGCCCTATAATTCATCGAAAATAATGAAATTATAGGGATATATTTATAAAGGAGTAGAAAAAAATAATTACAAGATGAAAATAAAGATGGTATAAGAGAACAAGTTATAAATTTGTTATTTAAAAACTCATCATTTTCTATTCTTACTGTATTTATTATCTACTCCAGTATTTTTACCTCCCGCAACATTCTGTAAGGGAGGTATGGGAAACATGTTAAAAATTCGGTAGTGAGTTTTCTGTGGATGAGCACGTTTTAGGGTACCTAGAATACGATTTTAATAGTTTCGCGATGATGTCTATGTGTGTTTTTCAGTCTGTCAGTCTGTGTGAATCTCAGGAGTTACGGTTTCTCAAAAACTACTAAACTGAAAATTTTTATATTTTGTATATATCAACTGTATCTCCTTGGGAAGAGCTGATTAGTTTTTAGTGTTAATCCAATAACCGGAAGTGGTAGTTTTCTTGAAGCCCTATCATGTTACATTTTTTGAAATATCTCAGTAAATTATGGTTTAATGACAATTCTTGTTATAAGAATAATGTTTTATTATTATTATCTACAATTGTTGTTGAAAACATTTTCCTTTTATTGTTACCATTTACTGCACGTTCAAAAAAAATATATTGATATTTTCGTTTAAGTCTACTAACTTGTGCTGATTGAAAAAAACAAAACAACCCTTGTAAAATGGCATTCTTTGACATGTGTCATGATTGAAAACAAATTTTTTTGAAGAGGTGAGAATTATTGATAGTGATGGTCCGTGTTCTTGCATTGTTTGATCAGAAATATATGGCGGGAGGTATTGTGATGCCCACAACAGATTTTTTATTTTAAATTTTTGACAGAAGCAAATTTTAATTTTTCAGCAGTGTTGAGGAAGCCATGTTACTTCAAAAGTAAATTTAAGTGACAGTTAATTTTCTTTTATAATACCGGGCATAATACTGTTTAAGTTTATCAAATCTCATTTAAATAAATAGGTTGATCAGCAAATGTAACCATAATAGTTTTATTTCCTTGTAGGAAGGAAGTATTTTATATTTGGGACTATTTTAATATTTAGTTCATTTCTCTGTTTGATTGTAATCGGTCGGGCAAAACGGGTTACGTATCATGCTTACAAGGAAATCATGCGGTGTACACATCAGATTTTTTTGTTTTACACTGTTCAACAATATTTTCCTCCTTGTATACCTAGATTAAATTATGACTATAAAATACAATAAGTCAATATAAAATCAGTAGCCAATTTCTTGTGTTATGTCTGCACTGTACGCACATTTAAAAAACTGCCATAGAAACTAAACTAGTCACTATTGGGTGATGCCGCCTGGCAGGATAACACAGGAGATGTCCCATAACAGCCCCCTGGGGGCGCAACCTGTTACTACAATTATACGATACGTATCACTGCAATTCCGGTTATTTCTGAGTCCCCCCTTGTATTATCTTAACCTTAAAGATTTACTATACTCCAATTGAAAATGAAGCAGAGTAATAACTCAAAATTTGCAAGAATAATATTTGATTTTTGCCAGCTATGTGGCAAACAGACATCATGGCGAAAATAGTAAAATCGTATTGTAGGGACCCTAAAACGTGCTTATTCATTGAAAACTCACTACAAATTTTTTTGGCTAAAAACAATACCTCCCTTATCTAGAGGTAAGCGGGAGGTAAAAATTGTAGGAACTTTTATAAAGCAGGTAATAGTAGTTTATATACCAAGAGACTAAAGTGCATGATTTAATCCCGAGGGTGAAGTTTATTTCACGAGCCCTAGACGAAGAAAATAATCACCTGAGGGATTAACGGTACTTTACTCCTATGGTATATACACTATTTTTTGCACTTCCAACTTTCGTTTCAGCAATACATTATGAATAATGATTAATTTTAAAGGATTTAAACTAAATATTCGTATGTTGAAAATGGATGGCTTTGATAACAACGATAGCACTATTTAAATATTGTAGGTTGCCTAGATACCATAAACAAAGTGAAAATTTGTGTTTATTTTGAGTGACGTTTCATTATGGATAATTTGAAGAAGCCACAGAAATATATATAAATATAAAAACAATTCGAAGCTTTCAGCAAGTGGTGTGACAATAAAGAAGTTCAAAAATACACTAAAACTGTATTGCTAGCATAACATTGTGCAAGCTATCATTTGGGCGAAATTCGATCTTGAAGGAAATGTTGGGGGTTAGAAATAATACTGATATAAGCAAGTTCCCGAAATTAATTACTTTCAAGAAGAAGTGGCGGCTAGAAACCTTAAAAGACAAAATTATCGCAGAACAAGTTGATCAATTGTTAAAAAATGTACTAGACAAGGTATTTTAATGGTCAAAGTAATTAATTTTATTAAAAACGTTAAAATATACTCTGTAGTTATCAACTGTATAAAACTATTGAGTTTTTCAAAATATTATAATTTATGTTTAAAAATATTAATAATTAATAGGTTTGTTCCAAGTGGTCATTTCTGACAAGTTTGTGACATGTTTGTGACAAATTTCAGTGCGCCTGCGAAAAATGTAAACAAGTTAACTTTGAAACATTTCTTTTTTGTGGTGAAAAATGTATGAATTTCTTTATTTATATTTATATTTAAGGTTAGCTGTCAAAACAAAATATGAGCACGCACATGCGCTTCATTCCATTCGCCGTTCCAGTCTATGTTTCAAACTTAATTTGTTTACATTTTTCGCAGGCGCACTGAAATTTGTCACAAACATGTCACAAACTTGTCAGAAATGACCACTTGGAACAAACCTATTATAATTTATATAAAATAATTTCAATAAATATTTTACTTGTTGCTGTAGTTACTTGTTTACTTGTCAATTTAATCCCTTCCCACCAAACTCAGCTGTCACATTGATGTACCTGGTATGTAATATCTGAAACCTATGTAGTATATGATTTATATACGTACTAATAACGTAATATACATATACCACGTCGGACATCTCTTGAGAGAGCGTAAAATTATATTATTGGTATGTCACATTGGTCTTGGACATGGTACATACCTACAACATGTATATGTTATCTTGCCGTACTTATAACATATTCACAGTTAATTAGAAAGTTTTATATATTTTATATAAAAATATAGCAAAGAAATTTTAAATATTTTATAGTGTACACTGAACATCTTTGAAATATATTTAATTTAATTTTGCTAAGTGGTTACATATTTCTGTAACGTAATTTATGTAAATGAAATTGTTAATTTATGATTAAATAAACATTTTCAAAGGGATCTTACTCAAAAATGTACAAAAACAACTATTCGATTCGTATATTCAAAGTTGTTTATACCAATAGTTTTGTTATGTACCATTAACATACATGGGATGTCATGTCTCATAGACCGTGTTGCGGATATAGGTCTATCCATGTTATGTATATATAACGTACCCGCGACATAACTGTATTGGCTGGGTGCGATTAAATTTCGAAAATTAATCCCTCCGATCGTAAAACTGACCCTTCAGTCCAGGAGAAGGAAGAATAAATTAGAGTATTTAAATTAAAATTTATTTGAGGGATTAAAAGCACTTCAGTCCTGTGGTATATACATCATTTTTGCACTTCCATCCCTGGTTTCAGTAATACATTATAAATAATGATTAATTTTAAACGATACAGCTACTGCTAAAATGGCCGCTCGGCTCAAGGTCTTCGATTGACGCAACAAATATCAAAAATATCAAAATCGAGTGTCAACCCTAAAAAAAATCCACAAATCTCATAATACAATTTCATGTATACTATTCGAAATGTACATATGTGTGAAACCGAGCCCGGTTCTGTGCATACAGCAAACTGTTTGTCTAGTCGTTCGCTAGCTATACTAGGTTTTACTCGTGCGAGTCTCTCGTCCAATCCTCTGGCGTCTACAACTTAGCGTGCAAGCGTGCGTGTTACCAAAGCCGTGTAGTATTCTCCGAGACGTGCTCTAGACGCCTGTGATCCCTGCATGTTGAAACAGCGGGGATAGAATTTACGCGGGGTGAATTATTTGTTGAAAATTGTGTGGTGATTTTGTGTGAGATGGACTTCATAAAGAGTGAATAACAGGTGAGTTTGTTTTTGGCGGGAAATTGTGACACCTGCAGGAGAATGCTTGAACTAAATAATCTGAGGTCTTTCACCATTTTTATCTCCCGCACATACAGGGTGTTCCATTTATGTGCTACACTATTGATATCTCGAGAAGTATAAGAGAAATGAAGTCCGTTAAATTAGCAAACTATTTCTAAATTATGTGACTATTAAAATGCACGAAACAATTTTTTTTTATTAGCCAGTGGTTCTCAAAATATGGGACCCAACTTTTTTATTTTAAATTATTAGCTTATTCGGTTCAGTATTTTTACCTCCCGCCTACCCTTAGCTAAGGGAGGTATTATTTTTGGTCAAAAAATTGGGTAGCGAGTTTTCAATAAATAAGCACGTTTTAGAGTCCCTACAATACGATTTTACTATTTTCGCCGTGATGTATGTTTGTGTGTATGTATGTATGTATGTATGTACGTATGTTGAACAATTTATGTTATTTTGAAAGTTGTAGAATATTTAATTTCACATGTCTTTTGATTACACTAATTGTATTAATTTATATTAGATTCAGAGATAATAAAATATAAAGAAATTAGATTTCATAAATCTTGCATTCCTTGTTTAACATGGAAACACTTAAAAAATTTCAATTTTTTACGAAATGTGACACATGTCATTGTGATTGTGAAACTATTTTCTTAGGGCCGGTTTTTCCAACCTCAGATAAACTGTAGAATAAATTTATCAATGGAATAAACAAAAAATATCACATCAAACGATGACCTAAAAATTAATCGTCATTTAAGTTATTATTTTGATGCGATATTCTTTATTTATTCTATTGATAAATATATTCTTTAGTTAACTAAATTTGGAAATACCAGCCCTTAATGAAATATATGTCAAAAAATTAAATAAATATACGAAATAAAATTAAATTTCTCAAATTCAAATAGAAAATAAATAAATAAGAAGGTATGTTTCTATATCATCAAATACTGTTTTGTACCGTTTAAGAGTAGTATTGGACGGGAGGTTATGTGCTGCGAATCTGACAGCGCAATAATAAGAAAAGTACAAATAATTTAGAATAGGATAGATACTTTTGACGTCATTGTAGAGGTCTTTAAAACTCAAATATCTTAATAATAATAGTTATTTATGTGTCAAAGCATTAAAGTTCAATATTTTATCGAATATGGAATTTAGTTGCCGAGGCCCGTAGGGCCGAGGAAAATAAACCATGTGAGTGATAAAAAGGAACTTCAGTGCCGAGGTACATATTAAGTTTTATTTGAAATCTAAAATTCGAAAAAACTAAAAAAATTACAATATAGCCTAAGTTTATACATCTGACAGTTGTCAATTGAAACTGACAGTCAGTGTTGCCAACCTCGAGAAGTGAAGTTATCGTAAAAAACACTTAAAATTATGTGTTTTGTCCTCAATTTCATCACCGGAATTAATTAGTTAATTCTTCTGGCAAATTTTGTTTCATGTTACGTCCAAATTTACTATAGTACGTCAATATATCTGCCAAAATTATCCTTATTGTACAATAATTATTTGACGGTTGCCAACACTGGATTGCTCAAAATCGTCATGTAATGGGTTACTTTAGTGATGATTTCTGAGCTTTAATTACGATTTTTGAGCACTTTAGTGCCGATATGAATAAATAATAATTTTTAAACTTGTGTTATATCTAGTACGATGTTTTTGGGTATAGTCATAATATAATAGACTTATTTTCTATTTTGTGATTCTAGTGAATCTTTTAGTATTAGTATAGTTATGTAAACATGTGAACCAATTTCTAAAGAATACTGATCTTCTCTTTGCATAAGTTCTTTCCGACTTCTTGAATAATACATGGTTTTTTTAACAGAAAACAACGGTCTATTTTTATCTTAGCACTACCTAGTGTCATACCCATACCATTAACTTACGTCCTCACCTGTCTACACTTATTTTAATAATAGTTTAACTGCCGCATTTTTAAATCGTTTTGTTCTAATGTTTAAAAAAAACGGAGGCGACGTCAAAACAATGGTAATCATTTCTGTGTAAGTTTCTCTTAAGAATAATTACCTAAATAGATTTTTTAGGTAACAGTTTATCAGTGTGTCCGATAGCTTGCAGGAGTCCACGTGATATCAAACAATATATTTTATCCAACACCTCCCAATAAATGCTCTAAAACTATGGCAATTTTAAACAAGCAAAGTAACAGATTATCTACTAGTGGGTATAATTTTGAGGAAAGTCACTAGTGAGAATTTTTTTTTATAATAATAATAATAATAACATACAACACCTTGGTAGCTACTTCGATTCTCATTTTAATTTAAAAATTTAAAGCATATGTCACTGTCAAATAATATTTCTTTTATTAATTTTTCTTTTATTAAGAGATGTTGGATAAAACGTTATACTTCACACGTGGGCAAAGTGGAATTACCCACTCGATAAAATTATCACACGAGTGTGCTAAAATTTCTCTCGTGGGTAATTCCTTACTTTGCCCATTTGTAAAGTAAATAACTATTTTCAAGACCGGGAGAGAAACTCGGTTTCTATGATACCAAAATCATGACTGAAACAACCAGTTTCATATCTTTCTCTCCCGTCGTAAGGGAAAGTGCTTAAGTAATGTGAAAAATAAACAATTAATAAATTATATTACAATTCAAATAATTTTGAATGACAAAAACCATCATAAATATTGGGGTCGTAAAAAAATAGTATATATACCCCAGGAGAGAAGTGTATTTTTTCCCTTGTCGTGCTGTAGTCCTCACCTACGGCTCGTATTTCAATTTACTCCGCGGGAAAAAATTATACACTTTTCTCCCTTAATATATAATATACTACAGCTACGAAAAAATGTTTTATATGGAGTACAAATTTTTACATCATTTATACCTGGTATTATAAAAAAAAATAACTGTCACTTATAATTACTTTTAAAGTAAATTTCTTTGTTTTTAATAAGTGCACATCATTTCAAATTATTTTATGACTTACTTAACATTGCTGTCATAAATTTGATTGTCATTTGGACAACTTGATATAAATTTAGTATGGAAGTAAATTTAACTGTAGTTTAATTTTTTTTATAATACCGATAGTAGTTATTGAGAAACCGTAACTCCAGAGATGCACACACACACACAGACAAACAGACTGACAGACAGTCAAACAAACAAATATAATTTTTTTAACGTGTTGTAATTCGTAAATGGTAACAGTAAGAGGAAAATGTTTTAAACAATAATTGTAGATAATAATATTTGAAACATTATTCTAATAACAAAATTTTAATTAAACCATAATTTACTGAGACATTTTAAAATAATTTTTTCTTCAAACGTCATAAAAGTACGTTGTTATGTATTTGTATTCAACAAGCAGAAGTTCAATATTGTCGCCGCCGGCGTAAAAGTGTATCCTTGGCAACACATTTACGCCGGCGGCCGACAAAGTAAAATATTATGAAAAATAGTTAAGTTGTAATTCAATAATTTGACAGTTTAAAATGAAACAAATAAACAAAAATAACAAAACAGCATATTCTACGGCAACTTGAAATGCTAGATAAGACAGAATATTTTTTGAAGTTTTGAGCATTTTATAATATTTATAATTTTATTTTCTATGTTTGAAGAAAAAATAGCATGTGTTATTCGGAGTAAATGTGTCTTTGGGTGCTTCGCATGTAATTGTTCGACTCGCTTCGCTCGTCGTTCAAACTTACATGCTCAGCACCCAAAGTATCACATTTACTCCTAATGACACAATATACTATTATAAGACTCTTCCAAAGGGTATTCAATTAATATATACAAAATATGAAAATTTTCAGTTTAGTAGTTTTTGAGAAACCGTAACTCCAGAGATCCACACAGACTGACAGACACACACACACAGACATCATCGCGAAACAATTAAAATCGTATTCTTGGGACTCTAAAACGTGTTCATCCCCTAAAAACTCACTACCGAATTTTTAGCATGATTTCTTTACCTCCCTTACAGGATGTGGCGGGAGGTAAAAAGGCCCAAAACTAACCAGTATTTGTAGTTGCCATAGAATATGCTGTATTGTTATTTTCGTTTATTTGTTTCAGTTTTAACAAATTATTGAAATTGAAATATTTTTCATAATGTTTTACTTTGTCCGTCGCCGGAGTAGAAGTGTTGCCAAGGAGACACTTTTACGCCCGTGGAGACAACTTCAACTTCTATGTGTTGAATACAAATACATAACAACCTACTTTATGACGTTTGAAGAAAACATTTTTGAGAAAATCATAATTCAATATATTTAATATATTTCTGAGAAGAAATAACTAAAATATTTATTATATATGTCAAACATGTGTCAAGTGCTTTTATTATTTTATTGCGAAATATGAAAAGATATCAAACTGTAATATGACCGTGCACAGCTTATCAAAAGATAATGAATGTATACAATATTTTGTGTAAACTTGTAGATAGTGCTGCATATGTTTAAGTACGTATGTTGTCTTGTGAGTGTTTGTAGTTGCTAACAGATGTCTCTGTTTGTTACAGGTTGTTGTTTCGTGACGTTTTTCACCCGCAAGGCGGCTTTGCAAGCGCAGGACGCTCTACATAACATTAAAACCTTGGGCGGGGTAAGTGTTTAACCTCCTTTAACGTAATGTGTAATAGGGGACACGCATGATTTCTAAATATTATTTTAAAGTGAACTTTATACTCCCTGTATCTATAGAAAAATAGTTTGTTTTTTTTTATTACGAAGATGAGAGGCGGACTAACTACTATGGTCATATGCCGCCTCATGATTGGATGATTGTGAATTTATGTAAACATCACAAACGACCATGCTCTTCAGTGGGATTCGAACCCACGACCTCTGGCGTGCTAGGCTAGTGACATAACCACTACGCCACCGAGATCGGCAGAAAAATAGTTAAAAATTAATATGTTTGTCCTAAAGTGGTAAATATTCATATTTTAAAAACTAGTTTCAAAAAACGCTACAAAAAGGGTAGAGTGTACCGTTGTCTGTCGTGACGTCACATTCCTAGTTCATATAGAACATGTGCTTGTATACCATAATGTTTTCGTGTGTTTTTAAAGGTTTAATAATTATCAGGATTAATAAATAAAATCATAACTCGGTTGTATTTAGTTGAAATTGGATGATTCTTTGAGTTTTAGAAACTTTGAAATATTCTCTTCAATGTAATGCTAGTCAATATGATATCAAATCCATTACACCCCCTCTCACCCCCATATAAAAAAATGTTCCTGATATCAAAAAATGTTCAAATTTAATAGCTAGTACACAGTGCAAAAAAAAGTAGACTCAATTGGCAAACAAGGCAATAAAGTTCAAATATTTTACTTTAAGTGTCTTAAGTTTCGAGTACCTACGACAATTTGGCGCGAAATTATGTATTTTTCAAAAAAAAATTGCTTTTTGCGCTTTTTTGGCTATAACTTCGCCGATTTTGCACCAAAACCGAAGAACCTTGGAATTCGGAGATGTTTCAAAATTTTTCTTTGCGGTGCTTTAAGTTAATGTGCCACCAAACTCGTTCCAACCCCTGCTACCCCCGGATGAAATGAAACAAGTTTTTGACTTAAAAATGTTTAAATTTAACGATTCGTAGTGTGAGTAAAAAAAATCGTTGACCTTATTGTCTAACAGAGAAATAAACTTCAATCATTTTCCTTCAAGTTTATGCAATTTTCAAGGACCTGCGATGATTTAGCTAGAAGCAATGAATTTTTTTGAAAAAGGGCAATTTGCGTATTTTTTGCCGTAACTTGAATCGTTTCGTACCAAAATCGTTTAATATGTATGCAATAGCCTTTTAAATGAAAGAGCAATACTTTTTGCGTATTGAATGTCCATTTATCGCGTTTACAAAAGTTTTCTAAAACGTCATCGTTTTCAAAACGTGACTGAATTTTTTTTAAAAATTCACAATTTCGCGCTAATTTATCATAGGCACTCGAAACTTGAGAAACTTAAAGAAAAATGTTTGAACTTTATTGTCCTGTTTGCCAATTGAGTCTACGATATTTTTGGCACTGCGTACGAGCTGTCAAAGTTGGACATTTTTTGACATCAAAAACATTTTTTTTATATGGGAGTGGAAGGGGGGTGTAATAGATTTGATATCCTATTGACTAGCATCACAGTGAAGAGAACATTTCAAAGTTTATAAAACTCAAAGAATCATCCAATTTTAACTGAATGCAACCTAGTTACGGCACTCTGAAATTTAGCCATTTTTAGTACATTTTCAAGTGCTGCATTTTTTTCCTCGAGTGTATTAATAATAAATTGTTAAAGCAGAACTTATTTTAACGTAAATATACCGCCAAAGACTTATAGAGTTAAATACTAGGAATGTGACGTCACATACTGTTCGTGTAAACTCGGCAATCTACGCACAGTTATTGGCTGTAGGTTAAATTATTAACTTTTAAATATTAATTTCTTATAAAAATTGTGAGAAAAATGTATTTTATGTTTTACGATACGAAACAAATAACATTAGTGTATTTGTTGATTTTAAAATATCATGCGTGTTCCCTATTGTTAAATTAAAATGTTTATATGTCTTACCAATAACACTCTTACGCGCTGCACTTCCAAACCATTTCTCCACGATGACGTCATGCGCGCAGCATTTTAAAACATAGTATTATGTTTCATAAATATGGACTATAATTACAAATATGCATAACAATATTTTAGCTTAAGGCCAACAACAATATGCAGCAGCTAATGTTTCATCAGTTAATTATTGTTTGGTTTATTTGGGAACATAAACAATCTAAGAATAAAGTACAGAATTAAATGAAATTTGTTTTATGGTACGTTTAATTCTCCGTGAGAAATGGCAGGGAAAATTAGGCAGGTAAAATTAGATGCATGAACTATGACAAATAAGACAATAGCAAGTAAATTATTTGGCGACGGCAAACAGGCCTGAATTATTTTAGAGCGGAATGCTTCAAGTAAAACTGATAGAAAATTTAGTTGTCTTTACTTCCACACCAACGACCACTACACTGAAAGACTTGACAGTCAGTGCTTTCAAAAATTACTGATGTCAGCACACCTTGCGGTGTCTCCGAGAACTATTTCTGACGCGCGAAATTTTGAATGATGTAATTTTTACTACGGATTTATATTTTGAAAGTAATGTAAAGTAAAGCAACAAAATTCGCATACAGGGTGTTCATTTTAAGTGGTACGCTATTGCTATTTCGAGAACTATAAGAGCTACGAGGTCGGTTAAATTAGCAAACAATTTCTATATTATAAGACAATTAATATGAGCGAAAAAAGAATTTTTTTAGACCAGTGGTTCTCAAAATGCGGGGTGCAACTTTCTTATTTTAAATGGCAACCTACGTTTTTTATTTGCTTATTCGATTCAGTATTTTTTTCTGAATTCAATGATGTTCACATGTAATGACCAAATAATACAAAATATTTGAGAAAAATGCAAAATTAAAAATATATCTTTTTATTTAAATTTGCATATACAAAGTTTGCTATGGAAGAAAACAAACAGTCGAAGACGAGTGGTATTTTTCAAGTAGTAATAAAAACGCAAATTCGTATTATAACCTAAAATTTTACTTACTTAGATGTACATAGCCGTCTGGTACAAAAACCCAGAGCATATTATTTATTGTAAACGCATTCATGTTTACTTTTGTTAGTTTACTTGGTTTACTTTATAAATAAAACGTTTGTCCAGCTTCGGAAAATAATGTAACGTAACGTTCAGATTTTTACAGGACTTATTATTACACTCTTTTACTGCACAGTGCACACTAAACTTTATTTTTCGATTTTTCGCGATGCTTAACTACAATTTCGGTAATTTTTTATCTCAAAAATCGTTATTCCCATTTGACGTAATGTACTTCTAACGGAATCTTCACACCACAAAGTAATAACATAATCTAGTAATAAAACTTATGTAAGTACATAGGCTTCACACTACTTTGTGTTCGAAAATAATCCGCTAGATGGCATATCGCTACATGTCAGATCCCAATACTCCTTAAATGTTTATACATAATCTAGATACTTACAGTGGCGGGCAAAAGTCTCCGGTCAATAAAATATTCTATAATATATTCATAAAAATAAGGAATAAGAGGACCACTAGAAACTTCTCTACTTATTATAAGCTACAAATACATTATTAAATGTAAACTGAGCGATTCGGTTAAAACAGAATCAAAGTCAGATCCCAATATTAAATATATTTTATTTGAAATTTTGACTCTACAACTTAAAATAAAACAAGTTAAAAAGAACAGAGCGATGAATCAGCCTGTACAATACAACCCCTAAAGAATCCACGCAGCTATTTTCTTCTTAGCTCTCAGATTTAACAAAGCAAAGTCACCGCACACTACACATCCCTCCTTCAAGTCGTGTCTTCTGCATGTGTGAGTCGCAGCGTAACCACATTGGGCGCCATCCGGCATGCCGGGCACGTTCCACGTACTGCTGTTGCTGACACCAGACAAAAAACACTGGGGTGCGCGTGGTTGGGTGCCTCGACACTGGCAGAAATTTGCGTGGATTGGAGCGTCTTACAGAGACAATGGGGTCTTTCAACATTTAAAAAAATCTGATGTGGCCAGCACATAACCTTCCGCCCAATACTACTCTTAAATGGTACAAAATAGTATTTGATGATACAGAAACATACCTTATTTATTTATTTTCTTTTTATCTTTGAGAATTTTTATTTTCTTTCGTGTATTTATTTAATTTTTTGACATATATTTCACTAAGAAAACAGTTTCACAATCACAATGACATGTGTCACATTTCGTAAAAAATTGAAAATTTTTAAATGTTTTCATGGTGTACTAGGAATGAAGATTTGTGAAATTTAATTTCTTTATATTTTATTATCTCTAAATCTAATGAAAATTAATAAAATTAGTGTAATCAAAACAGATGTAAAATTAAATATTCTTGAACTTTCAAAATAACATAAATTGTTGAAAAAGGAAATTTAACCTTGTTTTTCACGAAAAACTGTAAGGGCTTCAAGTAAACTGTTATTTCCGGTTGACTAATTTTATCCAAAATCTAATCAGCTCTTCATTTAAATATAAGAAGTAATAATTCACAAAATTGTATTTTTTGGTTTTATAGTATTTGAGTTATGCGAGACGAAAAAATTGCCACAGACTACACACACACATACATACATACATCATCGCGAAAATAGTAAAATCGTATTGTAGGGACCCTAAAACGTGCTTATTCATTGTAAACTCACTACCCAATTTTCTGACCAAAAACAATACCTCCCTTACCTAGAGGTAGGCGGGAGGTAAAAAAGAAAAAATTATGAAAGTATATCTAAATTGAAGACTATCTGCACTTTTAAAAAGTCTTAATGGAGGGTTATGATTTTGACGTCATAGACAAGAAAGAAAAAGATAAGGTAAAAGTTGAGATGGAAGTTCATAATACAAACATCCATGTTTTGACGTTTGAGATGGTGTTTTAACAAGGTTATGTTTTTATTTTTGAAGTTGATTATGTAGGAAACAATAAATTAAACACTGACCATATATTCTTTATAATAATAACGGGAGTCACTATTGACAAACCATACACACCCTTTATTTTTACCTCCCGCCTACCTCTAGGTAAGGGAGGTATTGTTTTTGGTCAAAAAATTGGGTAGTGAGTTTTCAATGAATAAGCACGTTTTAGGGTCCCTACAATACGATTTTACTATTTTCGCGATGATGTCTGTATGTATGTATGTATGTATGTATGTATGTATGTATGTATGTATGTGTGTGTGTGTGTAGTCTGTGGCAATTTTTTCGTGTCGCATAACTCAAATACTATAATACCAAAAAATACAATTTTATGAATTATTGCTTCTTATATTTAAATGAAGAGCTGATTAGATTTTGGATAAAATTGGTCAACCGGAAGTAGCAGTTTACTTGAAGCCCTTAACAGTTTTCCGTGAAAAACATTGTTAAATTTCCTTTTTCAACAATTTATGTTATTTTGAAAGTTGAAGAAAATTTAATTTTACATGTTTTTTGATTACACTAATTTTATTAATTTTCATTAGGTTTAGAGATAATAAAATATAAAGAAATTAGATTTCACAAATCTTGCATTCCTAGTACACCATGGAAACATTTAAAAATTTTCAATTTTTTACGAAATGTGACACATGTCATTGTGATTGTGAAGCTGTTTTCTTAGGGAAATATATGTCAAAAAATTAAATAAATATACGAAAGAAAATTAAAATTCTCAAATATAAAAATAATAAACAAATAAAATGGTATGTTTCTGTATCATCAAATACTATTTTGTACCGTTTAAGAGTAGTATTGAGCGGGAGGTTATGTGCTGGCCACATCAGATTTTTTATATTTAGCATCATTTCAAGATCTGTCATTTTGACAGCGTTTTGTTTGTATTTCGTCCACGTGAATTTCATCGTAGTTCAATGAAAACATCAATAGATGGCAGCATGAAAATTTGCTTCTCTATAACCCTTCATTGATATTCATTAAGCCACTATGATTTTTTTTAAATGTTGTGACGTCATAGTAGAGGTGTTGTTGGATCTAAAACAGTACAGATTGTAAGTAATTGTTGTCATATATTTTTTTACTTATTTTATTATTATTATTATTACAATAAAATAGAACATTTATGTAACAAAAATTATTTAAATCTCTACTGTTTTAGATCTCTACTCTGACGTCACAACATTCTTAAAAAATCATTGTGGATTAATGAATAACAATTAAGACTTTTTAAAAGTGTAGATAGTCTTCAATATAGATAAAGTTTCATAAAAAAATATAAAAAAAAATGGTGAAAGACCCCATTCGCACTAGAGCAAATTACCAATGTGATTCTGACTTGCTGTCTAATGAAGTTTTTAAATTTAGCTTTATTTTTTATGAGAGAAACAGTGTTTGGCTAAATTTTAATCGGGAAATATTTATGATAATTTGAAGAAGCCACAGAAAAATATATGTAAACAAATCGAAGCTTTCAGCAAGTGGTGTGACAATAAAGAAGTTCAAAAATATACGAAAACTGTGCTGCTAGTATATTTTTATTTTTTATGAACTATCAAAAATTGTGCGAGCCATCATTTGGGCGAAATTCGATGTTGAAGGGAATGTTGATGGTTAGAAATACTATTGATATATGTATACAATTTTCCGAAATTAATTATTTTCTTTAAAAGAAGAAATAGTGGCTAGTATGCTTAAAAGTCAAAATTACAACATAAATAGTTGATCAATTCTTAAAAGATGTACTGGACAAGTTATTTTTAAGGGTTAAAGTAATCAATTTTATCAGAAACGTTTAAATTTACTCTGTAGCTATCAACTGTACTATTAATAATAATTGTATATTGTGTCATTAGGAGTAAATGTGATACTTTGAGTGCTGAGCATGTAAGTTTGAACGACGAGCGAAGCGAGTCGAACAATTACATGCGAAGCACCTAAAGACACATTTACTCCGAATAACATATGCTATTTTTTCTTCAAACATAGAAAATAAAATTATAAATATTATAAAATGCTGAAAACTTCAAAAAATATTCTGTCTTATCTAGCATTTCAAGTTGCCGTAGAATATGCTGTTTTGTTATTTTTGTTTATTTGTTTCATTTTTAACTGTCAAATTATTGAATTACAACCTAACTATTTTTCATAATATTTTACTTTGTCCGCCGTCGGCGTAAATGTGTTGCCAAGGAAACACTTTTACGCCGGCGGCGACAATATTAAACTTCTGCTTGTTGAATACAAATACATAACAACGTACTTTTATGACGTTTGAAGAAAAATGTTATTTATTTAAAATAATCCCTTGGGATTAAATTTCTAAATTTAATCCCTCCGAAATTAAAACTGCACTTCAGTCCACGAGAAGGAAGAATAAATTAGGGCATTTAAACCCAGAAGTGCAAAAAATATACTTACGAATTCAAAGTGAAACAAAAAACCTCAAATTAGTGGCCAACTATTTTGACATTTCGACAATCTGACAGCTCAATAATAAGAGAAGTACAAATAATTTAGAATAGGATTAGATATGCGTCTTAATACTTTGACATTATTGCCGAGATCTTTAAAACTCAAATATCTTAATAATTAATAATATTGTTTAAACTTATGTTATATCTAGTACGATATTTTTGGGTCTAGTAACAATACAAATGACATTTTCTATTTTGTGACTCTAGTGAACAACCCCATTAGGAGCAAACTTGGGGTTGTGTTCGAATCTGACATATCGGTTGTAAAAGTCCCCCCCCCCCCCCCCAAGTCAGCATCAGGTGTTCTACCCGCCAGCGCGCAGGAAATCACGGCGTCCGCATCCATATTCATGAGGCGGCTTCTACGCTGCTGACGACGAGACCTGCGGTGCATTTCACCATCGCAGATGAGCGCGCGCGGTGGATGTGTGGGCGAAAAGCTCGGCGGCATTTACACTTGAAAAGACTGCTTTAATTATTAGTAATTTGAGGAATCAAATAAATAAACAAACGCTTACAAAGTAACGAAACAAAATGAGGTCTATATTTATAGTGCTACGCAGCAACACTCGTGTGGTATAAATAGAAGCAGTGACGATTGACGTGTCGCTTGATTGATTCCTCCGACGCTGGGTGTCGGGACGACCCGACGGAGACGGAGGCTGAAAACATTATGTAGTTATTTATTTAATACCATGACATAGATGTCATCTTGGAACAATTATAATGACATAAGTAAATAATATGAGATGTTGCAGGAAATAGTAGTAGAAACAAAATGGGGCTAAAAATAAATGAAGCAAAAGGAAAAAATCTAATAAAACAACTAAATATGTATGAATTGTGCCTTTCGTATAACTAGTAGAGGCTAGCTAGCGTTTGCTAGTGCTAGATTCTATCAAATAAAAAGTAGTATGATCATGAATGGTATTTTGCTGGTGCTATCATCTTGTGTCAGTCAAGTTTGGTGGAATTAACATCAAATTTTAATCAAAGATAAATCCAAAATACTTTTAAAATTGGTAATTAATAGATGGCAAATACTTTATATATTTCACTACATTTTTATTTATTTTTATAGTTTTTTTTTTTTTAGACATGATTAATGATGATAATATTAGGTTTGTTCCAAGTGGTCATTCCTGACAAGTTTGTGACATGTTTGTGACAAATTTCAGTGCGCCTGCGAAAAATGTAAACAAGTTAACTTTGAAACATTTCTTTTTTGTGACGAAAAATGTATGAATTTCTTTATTTATATTTATATTTAAGGTTAGCTGTCAAAACAAAATATGAGCATGCACATGCGCTTCATTCCATTCGCCGTTCTAGTCTATGTTTCAAACTTAACTTGTTTCGCAGGCGCAGTGAAATTTGTCACAAACATGTCACAAACTTGTCAGAAATGACCACTTGGAACAAACCTAATATAAATGATTTTTTGACAATTGACAGTTCTAGAAGGTTCGCTAGCTCTTCTAGCGCAAATTTATTTCGTTAGGTCGCTAGTCTAACTGCTGAAATCTAGCGGTTACTTAGCAATATGTTCAGCTGTGACCGCTAGGCTAGCGATCTAGCTGGTAGGTTCCGCTGAACGCGCCCAATTATTTAATATAGATGTTATACCTGTTTAGTTTTTTGATCTCACCAATGATTTTAATTTAAAATATTAATTAACATCTATTCTAAAACTTTCTAACAAATAACACAAATATTGCTTTTATATAAATAAAAGTACTGGAATTCAACCAATATTTATTCAATATTACCTCGACCACTTTCGACGCCACATACGTCTTCTTCAGGAGGTGGAAGAAGACGTATGTGACATCGAAACCGGTTGAGGTAGTATTGAATAAATATTGGCTCAATTCCAGTACTTTTATTTATTTCTTGCATCCAGCCAAAACATAGTCCTTATCATTGTTTTTATAATATTTTAAACGACACATATTTTTGGCCCTTAACAATTATTTGACATATAGATGCTAAAAATGTTTATTTCTACTCCAGTATAAATATATTCCCATTATTTCAATTTTTTCGATGAATTATAGTAGCCATAATTAACGATAGTGAATTATGATTCATAATTCACTCTTCTCGACCAATCACAGAGACAGAAATCCATAATTCACAGTTATTTTAAAGACATGACAGTCAGTTGTCATTGTTTATTTTTCAGCGTGTGTTTTCAATGAATTTTGATCATTTTCAAAGGTGATTTCCAAATTTACAGGAGTTGAACAAGTAGAGTATTATATTCGGGATTATGGTCATTATTCATTCGTTACTACGGCTCGTGTCGCAACTTCATCGTCGTAAATAATGACTATAATAATCTTTCACCTAATAATGTATTATTTGTTTTATCTCAATTAATTGCTAAGAATTTAATAAATAAATAAATATATCAACATGCCATTTAGCCATTTCTGGGTTGTGGCATTCTGCTAGCCTATTACGCCAGAGGTCATGGGTTCGAATCCCACTGAAGAGCATGGTTGTTTGTGTTCATATTTAAATTCACTATCATCCATTCGTGAGACGGCTTATAATCAAAAACCAAAGTAGTTAGTCCGCTTCTCATTCAAAAAAAAAATATTAGAAAACGTATACAGAAACTATGAAATAGAACAAAAAATTGTAAGGAGAAGACACATTAAAAAAGATTTACAGAGAGTCAAATGGCTTGGATAGCAAAAGAAAAGAATCAGTAGTAGAATGGAGGCCAGGAGGAAATAGAAGACGAGACAGGCCCAGATCAACATAACTAAAGGAAATATAAAATTTAAAAGCACCAAAATAAAAATCTGGCAAAATAAAACGTAAGATAGGGAAATGCGAACAAACCTAACAAATTAACGAGACTAACGCAGTAAAAAGATATATAATGTTTTATGTAAGAACAACAAAGATGGATACACAAACGGATGTTGGAAGTTGTGGGAAGTATTAAACCGCAAATATGTCACGTTTATATGATACAATACCGCGATTTAACTACACGGTAGCTTCATCAAAACTTGCTGTCAAATTTGCTGCAATTACTCACAAACGTAAACTAAAAATTGATTAACGGTTATACTTCAACATAACAACATTCACCTTGGATGCAATTTTTTCAAAATTCATTTATACTCTGCTTGAAATCATGCCAAAGTCAATAAATTTAATTTGCATTAAATCTATTTTAAAACTGTCGTAAAGGTGGTCTTAAATAGACGACAATACCGGGAATTAGAATTAGATTCTGAAAAGTTTGTGCATGTTGAAGTAACTGTCAAACTGTTTTCAAGCATGGGAGAGAAAAATGCTTCAAATAAATATGATAGAGAATTTAGTTGTTTACAAGTTATACTTGAAGCATATTTCACCCAAATTATTTAAGAATGCCTGGATGCAATTAGACTGTGATTATATTTTATTTGAAATCGGCACTAAAGTACTCAAGAATCGTCATTAAAAGCTCAAAAATCATCACTATAGTAACCCATTATACGACGATTTTGAGCAACCCAGTGTTGGCAATCGTTAAATAATTATTGTACAAGTAGGATAATTTTGGCAGATATATTGACGTACTATAGTAAATTTATACATAACATGAAACAAAATGTGCAAGAAGAATTAACTAATTAATTCCGATGACGAAAAAGAGGACAAAACACATAATTTTCAGTGTTATTTACGATAACTTCACTGTTCAAGTTTGGCAAGACTGACTGTCAGTTTCAATTGACAACTGACAGATATATAAACTTTACCTATATAATACATGTTTTCCAATTTTTTTCCAATTTTAAATTTCAAATAAAATTTAATATGTATCGCGGCACTGAAGTTCCATTTTATCACTCACATGGTTTATTTTCCTCGGCCCTACGGACCTCGGTAACTAAATTCCATATTCGTGATAAATAGTTAAACTTCAGTGCTTTGATACATAAATAACTATTTTTTCTATTCCTGCATAAATATATCTTCATTATTTCAATGTTTCAATGAATTCTAGTACCCATAATTCACTCTTCTCGACCAATCACAGAGACAAAAAAACAATCATTCACGGTTATTTTAAAGACGTGATGTGGATCACCAAGCAACGGCCATCTGACTGTTTACATGTAGTCACTTGTCATTATGTATTTTGTTGTTGATGTTTTTCCACGAATTTCGATCATTTTCAAAAGTGATTTCCGAATTTACAGGAGTAGAAAATGTATAGTATTATATTCGGGATTATGATTTAAATTGAAGATCATGTACAGTTTTAAAAAGTCTTAATTGTTATTCATGAAGCCACAATGATTTTTTTTAAATCTTGTCATTGAAGAGGTGTTAGTGGATCTCAAACAGTAGAGATTGTAAATAATTGTAGTCACATGAATGTTCTAATTTACTGTTCGGAAAATTATTTAAATGGAATTAAAATAACTTTCCATGGTATATAATTAAAATACACATGAATTTAATTTATTTTTGGAAGGAACATGAATAAACTGTAAGATTATTTTAGTCAAATGTTTGAGTACCGCTGATAAGTTATGCTAACCTGTCATTCAACAAGCCTTTAATTTCGTTGAGTCAACCTAAAGTAATATTTATTAGTTAGAAATGTATGTATTTAAAATATACTTGCGAATTCAAAGTGAAACAAGAAACCTTCAAATTAGTTGCCAACTATTTTGACACTTCGACAATCTGACAGCTCAATACCTTTATTATTGAGTACAAATAATAGGCCCAAAAACTATATTTTTCATTTATTTTTTTTTATGAAACTTTATTAGAATATATGACGATCAGTGAAAACCCGATGTGAAAATTTCATATATTACCAGAGATATGATTTTCCAAAGTTTGTGTGACGACTGATATTACTCCAGTGGCACTAAAACAACGATTTTTCATGATAGTAGATATTATATATTTTTTAATGTAAAAATAATATTTACGTACTATAAGTCTTAATTTACAACAATTAAACTTAATATAAATAAAGATAAAATTAATTTGGCAACTTTAGAATATTTTACTTGATATTCGAGTAAATATCATACGAAAGTTTGAGAACAGTGGCGCTAGTAGTGATGTAACCTAACCTCAACAAACAATTTTATTCAATAGTTTTTTATCAAATAATTTAGAATAGGATAGATATGCGCCATAATACTTTGACGTCATTGTAGAGATCTTTAAAACTCAAATATCTTAATAATTAATAATATTGTTTAAACTTCTGTTATATCTAGTACGTTGTTTATGAGTCTAGTCATAATATAAATAACTTATTTTCTATTTTGTGTCTCTAGTGAACGACCCCATTGTCTGAATATGTTTTTGTTTTTTGTTTTAGATGCACCACCCGATCCAAATGAAGCCAGCAGACAGTGAGAACAGAAATGGTAAGTTTTTCAATGTTTACATGATACCTTTAGACCTAAGTACAACGAGTATCAAGTAATAATTTGGTGACGTCACAGCTAGCCTTGAAAACAATTGTATAGATATGCACTTCACCTGTTGTCAATATGCATTTTTAAAATTATTCCGTTTTGCATTTACATGAAACTAAAAAAGTAAAACAGTAAAATATACTATTCTTAAAGTAATTTAGATATTTTATCTACTTCGTGAGCTGTTGCACATTGTTAAATAACAATTATTGTTGAGGAAAAACTGAGGTAGCCTTGAGGGAACGTAAAAACAACTGAGAACAAGTATTTGTTTTGATAGCTCTCTGTTTGCATGCATTTACAAATTAGTATTAATAACTTTAAACCGTACGAACCTACTTTTAAGATTTACAGAGGCGGTATTATAAAAATGAATACTGTTATCCTACGCGTAACAATTATCTTGGTGAATGAATAATTATTTGAATATTATTCGTTGAGACTTCAATTATGTTCAGACATGAAATAGAGAAAGTCTGGAAACTTATTGTTTGAAACAGCACAAAAATATGTTCAAATTATTTATATTTAATTATAAATATACGGTAAAACAATATTTCAGTTTAATTTTTGTTGAAATTGTAAACTTCAACTTAGATGAAATGGAAGCATTGTACTATTCCGTCCAGATAATTTGCAGGGGTCTGCAAAATAATAAGTAAAATTAAACTTTTTTTTTATATCGCTGTATCATTTTACCAATTTACTTTACAGCAAAAGTGTGAATTCAAAAGTTGTTTAGAGTTTTCAAATACATACAATAAGGCCCATTTGGTTACCTAAATATTATTTCACGATGTATCAATCAAATTAAAATTAATATTTATTTGAAAAACTGAAATACGGTCATGGAAAATTAACCAAATATGAAATAGTATATTGTGAAACAAGTGCAGAAAGTTATCTATTTCACGCGAGTTGTGAGAGTTTTAGCACGAAACAAAGTCGAGTGCTGAAATCATACGAGCTCAAACTATTTGACGTTTATGATTACAGCATGAACACGGCACAAGCGTAGATATGCGCAGTGTTACCAACCATTAATTTATAGATTCACATATTTTATTTTAAAAATTGATATTTTAGTTTCTTTGTAATCTGAATATTGAAAACGAAGATTTACATAAACTCTGAAATAATTATTAATTATTTTATGGTATATAAATGTAATTACACTTGACTTATTAATATCATACAGTATTACAATATAGTAAATTGACCACACTTGCGTGTGGAATAATTGTCCACGCTATTCCACACGTCTGTGTGAAATATACAATTTTTAAGCTTTGTTGAGTGTGGGGAAAGTGTAATTTTCAGTAGTGATCGTAGAAAAAATATTTTATCTACGCCCGTGAGTTAAGTGTCATTTATACCATTCATTTTGCGTGAGTTAAAAGCTTCATTACCGCACTCGTTTTAATTAACGTACTATGTATTATAAATGTTGATAATACAATCTTTATAATTCTTTAAATTAATTAATATCTAATTAATTAATAATTTTTGAAGCTTGTTCTTCTATTTCCGACGAAATACTTTCTAAATCACTAATTTTCACAAAATGCTTGAAAAATTTATAAAAAAGACTTCAAAATTGTTTAATCTCAAATTGTCAACTATTTGGATTAATTTTTTACTTGCCAAAAAAATTAATTTAACTTATTTTAATATTTTAACTTTGAGCGGGTATAGATAAAATATTGTACAATACACATATGATAATGCATTATTAATATACTTATGTGATTACACATCTCAGCTATCATCTTGTGCAAATTTCACATGCGTATCTTAATAGTGCTCTTATACCACTTATATCGTAAATATCTATTACATTACTGAAAATTGATTTATAGGGTTATATTATTTTCTGTATATATTTTGGAGATGATAATAGCGAATTTGAGAGTTAATTTCTTTCTATTAAATACATAAATAAATAAATCTAAAACTGTGTTACAAAATGTCAAATATTTTCATGTTGCAATTTATCTAATAAATATTATTTTTTATTTGATTGATATATTGTGAAATGCTAATTTTTTTTTTTTATATTCTGAACAACTTATATATTTACATTTTTACTCTAACGTGAATACGTAAAAAGATACAGCAGTGTGAAAAAAATATCACTGTAATTCCTATACGCCACATTTCAATTCTACACTTGGTATATATATATATATATACAGGGTGTTGACCGCGACCCCGGAACATAGGACTTTAACATGTAAAATCATACTTTCGTAATTTCCTGCTTAACAAATTATATTAAACAAAAAAGGTTCAAATAAAGTTGAGAGATCATAAAATTCTACATCAGAATCAATAAACAGAATTACATTTACATGCCCTATAACGCCAGAAATTAAATATGAAAATATTAAAAATTTGCTCAAAAATCGTGTTAGCCTTGGAAATAAAACAAAATTCTAAAAAAAATATAGTCAATTATGCAATTTATTATAATAATTAATAAAAAATACAATTTTCATTTCCAATTGTATACAATTTTGTTTCATTTCCAAGGCTAACCCGATTTTTGAGCTAATTTTTAATATTTTCATATTTAATTTCTGGCGTTATAGGGCATGTAAATTTAATTCTGTTTATTGATTCTGATGTAGAATTTTATGATCTCTCAACTTTATTTGAAACTTTTTTGTCTAATATAATTTGTTAAGCAGGATATTACGAAAGTATGATTTTACATGTTAAAGTCCTATGTTCCGGGGTCGCGGTCAACACCCTGTATATATATATATATATATATATATATATATATATATATATATATATATATATATATATATATAATTTAATTCTAATATAAAAACCGCTATAAAAAAGAGCTTTAAATGAAAAATGTAGCCAATAATATTTGGAATGACAATTGTTATCAACAATTTTCCCTTATTTGCTTCTAATTTTGAAGAAATCCCAGAAGAGTTGTTTGTCTGCATTACAATTGAAGCAACATTACAGTACATAGTTAAGTTTAGTAATGATTCATTGTTTAAATACTTTTAATTCCTGATAATTCTCCAAAACATATTGTGTGACTCATTGCACTGATGTACACTGTAGTTGTATTTGATCTTTGGCAGTTATTTTTGTCTTCAGAAATATAAAAATAAATACTTGATATGCCTCATTGCATTGAGATAAGTTTATCGTTACATTACATACGCTTAAGTACCCCGAAAATAGATACTTCTGCCTTTACTGGTTAAAATAAACGAAGACAATCTGCTCAGTTTTATTAAATCTTTAAAGATATTTGGATCTGACATGGGGGCGTGGCCTGTCCAAGATGGCGTCAATTAGGGTGAAGATTCGAATGTGACATTAGTACTGTTCGCGTATAAAATATAAAAATGAGTCTCACGATTAATAATATTTGCGAATGCGCATAACAGATTCTGCAAACTAAATTTTAAAGAACCTGAACGCATTTTATATACTTGACAATTGATTAAATGCGGGAAAAAATTAAATGAAAGTGACAGTGGCTTTGGATGTAGTGGCTTTCTGTATGTGAACGTCGAATTTACGAGGTGATCCCCATCAAATTAATAGGAAATTTGCAGAAGATGAACACGTGATGAGTGTTAGCTGGTTTTGGGTGAAAAATGCAAAAACTGCATTGATACGTTGTTGTACTGTTATAGGTTAGTTGTACGTTTCTTGATCTAAATCAACTAAATAAACAAATAACTAAAAATAAACAAATATAAGTAACATTAACTTTGAATACAGATTTAATTTAATGTATGAACTTAGTTAAATACAAAGTGAAACGATTTCGGAGCAAATTCGTATTATAATCTAAAATTTTACTTACTTAGATGTACATAACTGTTTGGTACAAAATATTCAGAGCATATTATTTATTGTAAACGCATTCATGTTGTTTACTTTTGTTGGTTTGTTCGCACTCCAAATTGGTTTACTTTATAAATAAAACGTTTGTCCAGCTTCGGAAAATTATGGAATGTAACGTCCAGATTTTTACGGGACTTATTATTACACCCTTTTACTGCACAATACACTTTATTTTTCGATTTTTCGCGGTGTTTAACTACAATTTGGGTCATTTTTTATCTCAAAAATCGTTATTCCCATTTGACGTAATGTATTTCTAACGGAATCTTTACCCTACTTTGTGTTCGAAAATAATCCGCTAGATGGCAAATCGCTACATGTTGGATCCCAATACTTACTAAAGATACTGCCAAGGAACTAATGACCGCGTAATGAATTCAATAATTATTATTCAACAAGGATCTTGGATCTTTTCGTTTCATGACAAAAATATAAGTAGGGACTCTTCTTTAAGGTAGTTAATCCGCTGTTAGTCACAAAATTATTTAATTTTTCAATGAGTGTAAATATAACGACTCACTTGATCAGGGGTGTCACGGATGAACTACCTAAATGCGACCGAAAAACGAACAAGGGTTTATCAAACTAGCGATACCAACAACACCAACACAAAAGTGCAAGTGTTTCTATCCTTGACTGAGCATCACTCTCTCTCTCTCCTCTCTCACGTGACTGCAACTCACTTTCAACATGACCGTGGGTACTGTTAACATTGAGCAGTGTTAATACCAACTGCAAGAGTGTTGGTTAACTGCGGTGTTGAAACTCCAGGCCTAGTGGAACACTACGTTATGTATGAATGATTGGTAGTGTTGCACGCTGTTTATTTGCCTATTTCCGCTCGATGTCCGTGACTCTGGTTGTGATCATGTGTGACGAGGTACACTACCGGAAAGCGGGATTCGAACGAGGGACTTAGCAACAAAAAATGTTAATCGTAGATGGTCTGATGATGAATAGTACTCGTATGTAATAGTTGTTTGTCAAACTGAAGAGGAAAGCGCTTCTTTTTACTATTGCGCTTATGAGGCAATTCGAGCGAGAGTGGAAGAACGGGTTTCTTCTCGTGTTAGACACAACATTTTATCACATGTTTCTAAAAACGATTTGCTCGAACCTAAAACACACTTTGATAACACAACTGATATGTTACAAGTTAGGTTATCAGACACAAGGCTGTGTAGCAGTGTTGCCAATGAACCAATCTTAAATATAAATTAATGTTGTCAAATAGTGATTTAATCTAGCAAAATTAATATATGAGACATAATTGTAAGACAATTTAAAGTATACATAAAGATTTCCAATTAATTTAGGCATTTATTTATAATTTTTACATTATATTTTTTATAAATAACATTCATGCTAGTAACACTTCTATATTTTCCTCTCAAGTGAGGAAAAACACATTTTCCTCACTATTTCGAAAGAAGAACTGTGGGGTTTCCTGACTTGTCGTGAAAAAATGTATTTGAACTTATGCTCAACAGAAAGTGTTTCCCAAACTCCTTAGTAGTTTTGTGAATTAGTTCTCGCCTTCTAAAAGTGGCAGTTATACAGCTCTGCGATTGCAGATCTTTGCACTGCATTTAGTTCTACCGAAAAAGTACTATTTTACAACAAGTAATAGTTATTAATTACATTTTTGTGTATTGGTTCGCGTTTTTTAAAAGAGGTAGTTATACAGCTCTGCAGTTTCAGCTAAGACGTATTTTTTTACAAGTCTGCTACTAATACACCAATTATTCAAAGAACTGTTCCAAATAATATACAATTATTATCTATCGTTTCATTCTGATTCATATCTAAACATCCATCACTTTAAAATTGTGTAAATATTCTAGAAAATATTGGAAGGATGTGATGTAAAATGTTCAGGAAATAAACAGTAAACAATCACAAATATTTCTCAAACTATAACCAGAATTGTACCTAGTAACCATTCAAATTTTTCTGCATTAGTAAACATCTTGCAAGTAAATGACAAGTTCCTTTGATATTGACCACTTATGTTGCATAATTTAAGATAAAATTTTTTTAAATTATTATGTACTCAACACTTTTTACTCCGTGCCTATCTCTAGGTAAGGGAGGTATTGTTTTTGGTCAAAAAATTGGGTAGTGAGTTTTCAATGAATAAGCACGTTTTAGGAATCCCTACAATGGCATGGCCGGCGAACATTGTCTGGATGATATGGAGCACTCCATACCTCAGAAAAGCCTAAGTATGGAATTCCATACCTCAAAAAGTAAAAAAAAATTGTATTCAATGTCATTAGGTTTGAACAATAATTACCCCCCCCCCCCCCCCCGGTCGACACTTTTCACTATTACTCCATACCTCAGCAATATTTACTTCGCCGGCCCTGGTTTTAGGATCCCTACAATACGATTTTACTATTTTCGCGATGATGTCTGTATGTATGTATGTATGTATGTATGTATGTGTGTGTGTGTGTGTGTGTAGTCTGTGGCAATTTTTTCGTCTCGCGTAACTCAAATACTATAATTCCAAAAAATGCAATTTTGTGAATTATTGCTTCTTATATTGGTCAACCGGAAGTAGCAGTTTACTTGAAGTTTTTCGTGAAAAATACGGTTAAATTTTCTTTTTCATCAAATTATGCGATTTTGAAAGTTGAAGAATATTTAATTTTACATGTATTTTGATTACACTAATTTTATTAATTTTCATTAGATTTAGAGATAATAAAATATAAAGAAATTATATTTCACAAATCTTGCATTCCTAGTACACCATGGAAATATTTAAAAAAATTTCGAAATGTGACACATGTCATTGTGATTGTGAAGCTGTTTTCTTAGTGAAATATATGTCAAAAATTTTAATAAATATATGAAAGAAAATTAAAATTCTCAAATATAAATAGAAAATAAACAAATAAGAATGTATGTTTCTGTATCATCAAATACTATTTTGTACCGTTTAAGAGCAATATTGGGCGGGAGGTTATGTGTTGGCCATATCAGATTTTTAATTTAACAGATTAAATTCTTAGCACTCGTGATATAACTATAGAATATCGTACGAGGAACAATATAATATATTGGATTTATAGAAAAGTAAATATTACAGGGTATTGAGTACTACGGGTACGGTTGTATTATGATTTGTAAGGTTTCTTCCGCGGTATGTTCTGCAAGTGCATGTTCCGTAAGTCTACATAGCGTCCATGCACCTCCCGTGCGTTAGGTATGCACGGTGACGTCGCGCTGCACAATCCTACCTCCGCCGCCGCCAGGTCTATTTGTATTCGTCACATCGGTTGGCGTGAGGCGTACGGTGACTGACTACGGACAAGTCAAATGAGTCGTAGCGCTCACGACGATCGTACAGCGTCGCAGCCGCGATCAGTTACGATGACAAGTACTTAAAGTGCCGGATCTTCAAACTCGAACGCGGGAGATCTTCTAGTCAGTTACTACCAAAAACACAGTACTTATTAGTTCAGTGCGCCGAAAGTGATCGTAATAGTGTCACTATCACTATGCGTGGTGCGTCTGCGTGTCTTCGAAACGGTAGTGCGTCCGATGCGTAGCAAAGGTGTGACACATTCAGTGACATTCCGACTGTGATAACATGAAGAGCCGCACCTCTTCGAGAAGCCCGACCAGCAATGGGCCTATGTCCACTTATCCGGCCATCTCCGCGGCCTATTGGCAGCCGCCACCCAATCCTGGGCCCTATTTACTTCCAGGTAATGGATTCTGTGACTCCGAGCTTGTTTACGAAAACTTTTTTTTTTCACGACATAGTAGGAAACCCGGAATAGTGAGGAAATTGTGTTGTTCCTCTCTAGAGAGGAAAACATAGAAGTGTTACTAATATACAAAAAAAATATATTACAAAAATTATAAATAAATTCCTAATTTAATTGAAAATCCTTATTTTAGTGATATACATAATTTAAATTATTTTACAATTATGTCTTATATTTTTCTTTTTCTTATTAAATCAGAATTTGACAACTTATTAAAGATATTTAAGATTGGTCCATTGGCAACACTGCTAAACCGCCTTGTGTCTGATAACCTAACTTTTAACGTGTCAGTTTGTCAGTTGTGTTCTCAAAGTGTATTTTAGGTCCGAGCAAATCATTTTTAGAAACATGTCGTGAAAAAATGTTGTGTCTAACACGAGAGGAAAGCTCTTCTTCCACTCTCTTCTTCCACGCTCATGAGGCAAACTTCGTACTCGAGGGAGAAAAAAAAACGCTTTCTTCTCTAGTTTGACAAATAACTATTTCTCGTATTTGTAGGTCTTGCAGATTCAATACAAAAATATTATTTTATGAGGGGGTCAAAATATTTACGTTTTAATTCCCCTAAATCATTATGAATTTGGTGATAGTTTACTTGAATCCAATCAGGTTTTTTGGGTTTATTGATTTAGGGTGAATTTGGTTATAATCAAATAGAAGTAATAGTTATTTGTCAAACTAGAGAAGAAAGCGCTTCTTTTTCCCACACAAGCTCGAAGGCAATTCGTGCGAGAGTAGAAAAAGGGCTTTCCTCTCGTGTTAGACACAACATTATTTTTACGACATGTTTCTAAAAACGATTTGCTTGTACTTAAATACACTTTAACAATACAAGAGACACGTTAAAAATTAGGTTATAAGATATAAAGCGTTGTAACAGTTTTGTCAATGAAAAAATCTTAAATATAAATTAAAGTTGACAAATTGTAATTTAATCTAGCAAAAGAAAAATATAAAATATAAATTAAAAGACAGTTTAAAGTATGTATACGAGTATCACTAAAATAAGGATTTTCAATAAAATTAGGCATTTAAATAATAAGGATTCTATTCTATATTTTCTTCACTAGAGAGAAAATAGCTATTTGTACAACAAGTAAGGAAAAGTAATATTTTTCCGTATTAGGTGTGAAATTTGTAATCGAGGTGTAGCCGAATTACTATTTTTCCTACGTGTTGTACACAAGATTTTTAATACTACCGTTTGAAAATAGTTATTTTAAAGTTTAGAATTTGAAATTGTTTTATTTCTGCCATTTTAACGTTTTGAAAAAGCTAGGGAATCGTAGATAGCATGTCAAAAAAAGTAGTTAATTTAAATAGTAATACTTTCTCAAACAAATCTCCTGAAGTATTATTTTCAAAATGTAAGAATGTTACTGTTGATATTTACAATAAATAAAGTTTATGTTACAATAATAATTGATGCACATTTCCGCACTAGTGCGGCAAAATACAACTTTTCCTAACTCTAATGAATATTGAAATCAAAGACATTTTCAAACGGTAGTATAAAATAGTATATTCTACAACAAGTAATGGAATGGCACATATTCCACGTGAGCAAAAATTTGTAACCTAAGCCGAAGGCGAGGGCTACGGTTTGCGAGTGTGGGATATGCCATTCCGTTACATGTTGTAGACTATACTTTCTATAACAAGATTTTGGAAATTATACAAAAAATACAAATATAAAACTGTTGAAAACGTCAAACTGAAATATATCAAATTAAAACAAACAGGCGTAACCATAGTAACTGAATCAAGATACTTCATATATCGCGCTAATATGCGGCTCTGATTCGTCGAAATTATTTCATACGCGGCGAATGGAATGATAGTTGTTCCAATACAGTTTTTAATAGTAGAATGTGTATTTTCCAAAACAGTGTTATAGAAACACATTTTCCTCACTATTTCGAGAGAGCAACGGTGGGGTTTTCTACCATATCGTGAGAAAAATTATTTTATCTCATACTTTATCGTATGACTTTGCGGATTCATTACACAAATATTATTTTATTATCTCTAAACATTTCATAATGTGAGCGGGTCAAAATATTTACGTTTTAAGGCCACTTAAATCATTATGAAATTGGTAAAGTGGTAGTTTACATAAACCACAATCAGGTATTTTGGGTACATCTCATCAATTAATTGATTTAGGTTGAATTTCGCTATAATAAAAAGAAAATTTGTGCTTGAAAATTTTTACTCGAAAATTTCTACTCTATTATTTTAATTAAGTTGTTTAGTTACCTGGGAGGTTATATGACACATCGGATCTTTTATAACTGTTTAATATAAACACATTTTGTCATTTAAAATAAATAATAAAAAATATATCATCAGCGACATTCGCACCCGCACTCTCAGGACGTTCAGGTTAAACTAGAAAATAATTTCTGGATCGTGGTTACATTTCTGAACGTGATTCCTGAATTTTTTGTTACTTTTTCGAGACCGATCACAGATTTTTTGTGGTTGTGACCATTTTGTGATTTTTGAAAATATAATATATAAAATTGTAATTGTAATGAAATATAACCAATAGCTACTTATGCGCAGTGATGGGACTGATCTAGATCAACTCGTTAGATCTTTTATCTGATCTAGATCGTTTTATATTTTCTGATCTTGATCTTGATCTAGATCAAAAGGAATAAGATCTATGATCTTAAAAAAAGATCAGATATTTTCCTCTAAAATTTGACTCTCAATCAGAGCTGGGAAAGATACTTTTAATAAGTATCTAGATACTTTTCTAAGATACTTACATAAATTTGTTAAAGATACTTAAGTATCTAGATACTTTTTATTCTAAGTATCTTAAGATACAAATATTTCTTAAATGTATCTAATATAAATACTTAAGATACTTTTTAATATTTTAGATACTTTTAGATATTTTAGATACTTTTAAATATCTTAAATACTTTTAAATATCTTAGTTAGGTCCTTTTAAGAAATATTTGAGTAAATTTTAACTATTTTTAATGACTGAAAGCTTAAACATTAAAAAAATGTATCAGATATTTCAAAATATTTCACAGGCACATATCTTAAATATTTGTAAATAAGATACTTTTTTTAAATAAAAGATACTTTTTAGATAATAGATACTTTTTAAGACAAAAGATACCTTTTTTTTAAGATAAAAGATACAGATACATTTAAAAAGTATTTAAATAAAAGATACATTTTACATAAAATAGAAAGTATCTAAGATAAAGTGTCTTAGATACTTTTAGTATCTTAGATACTATCGAATATCTTTTTATGTAAGATACTCCCAGCTCTGCTCTCAATACTAAATTCAATTAATAAATTAATATAATTTAATTTAATTATATATATATATATATATATATATATATATATATATATATATATATTATATAACAAATTCAATAAATCTTTTGGACAAAATAAATGTAAAACTTATTTTTTGATTTTCTTTGAAAAAAATAATTTGTATTTTATTTGTTTTTATTAAAATTTTCACCTTTCTATTTTCTTAATAAGAAGAAAAAATTTTGTGAAAAAAAAATTACTGATCTTTTTCATGATCTAAAAAAAAGATCTTTTATTTCTGATCTGACCTAAAATAATAGATCTGATCATAAAAATTAAACTATGATCCGATCTAGATCAATAAATCAATAAATGTGATGATCATGAGCTTTATCTAGATCATTTTTAATCCAAAAGTCTTTAATAATTTTACTATGAGTTCTGAAAGTTTTCTCAACTTATTGTTACTTATAATTCTTTATTTATAAATAAATTAAGGACTCTAAAATTGCGAAATCTATGTTTTGCCGACAAATATTAACCAGAGTGTTCCAATTCACAACCAATTTTTCAAGAACCGCAACTTAACCACACGTACCACAAAACCACAACCACAATCGTCGTTAAATTACGGAATATACTATAAGTAACCGGTTCCGTAACTTACCTGTTAAAATTCATCGGCCTGTTAAAAATTTTATCTAACACTTCTCAATAAATGCTCTATAAGTACGGCGATTTAAAAAAAGCAAAGTAACAGATTACCCACTAGTAGGTATAATTTTGAGAAAAGTCACTAATGAGTATTTTTTTATTTATAACAATAATAATAACACACAAACCTTGGTAACCACTTCGATTGACATTTTAATTTAAAAATTTAAAGCACATATCACTGTCAAATAATATTTCTTTAATAAATTTTTCATTTATTAAGAGGTGTTGGATAAAACGTTATACTTCACACGTGGCAAAGTGGAATTACCCACTCCATAAAATTATCGTACGAGTGTGCTAAAATTTCTCTCGTGGGTAATTCCTTACTTTGCCCACTTGTAATGTAAATAACTATTAACCCATAAATATATATGTGTCAAAAGAAATTTTCAATTTTTATTTAGTGACGTCTGTTATTTTTGGTTCAAATTTTTAATAGACCGTTAAAAATTAAGAGGGGAGTTACAGAATAGGCCCCCTAGAATGTTAAACTAGAAGGCTGAAGTTCAGATCCCGCGAAAATATAATTTTTATTAATTTATTGGAATTTAAATGGGCAATTTACAAACTGATTGGATTTTGGAAGTAATCCATTAACCATAAGTAGTTTTTAAAATGAATAATTGTTTAGAAACGAAAAACTGAGTGTCAAAAATGACATAATTAGATCCCGAAGGATTTTAGTGTCATTTAAGGAATTTTACTATATAAATTCATGTTTTTTGTATTATGTTTTTATGGTTGGTTTATACAAGATTTAATTTACAAATTTACATTTAGAAATTTAGAATTTACATTTGCAATTTACCTTCTGGTTCATACTGAATTTATTAATTTTGAAATCTGCTAGTCAAGATTAGGCTTCAGATTGCTGACATATGTATTAAACAACAACATAATAACCTTATCTTATCATATGTGATGTTCTGCAATCAAAAATAATAAATTTATATTATATTTAACACTCTCCACATCCATGTTACAACAATATTTTATAATATCACAAATGAATTAGTTTGATTGACAAACTTGACACATTTTACTTTTGTCACATTTGTTTTTACCTCCCGCCACACCCTGTAAAGGAGGTATAGGAATCATGCTAAAATTCATTAGTGAATTTTCACTGGAAGAGCACTTTTTAGGGTCCCTAGAAAACGATTTTAATAATTTCGTGATGATATCTGTGTGTGTGTGTGCCAGTTTATCTATCTGTCAGTTTGTGTGGATCTCTGGAGTTATGGTTTCTCAAAAACTACTAAACTGAAAATTTTGATATTTTGTATATATTAACTGTATCCCCTTTGAAAGAGCTGATTGGTTTTTGGTGATAATCCAATAACCGGAAGTGGTAGTTTACTTGAAGCCCTATCAAGTTATTTTGAAGCATCTGAATAAATTATGATTAAATGGCAATTTTTGTAATATTTCAAATATTATTATCTACAATTATTGTTTGAAACATTTTCCTCTTACTGTCTCCATTAACGAATTACAACACGTTAAAGAAAATTTATATTTTCACATTTACGTTAATTCTGCTAATCTGTGCTTTTTGAAAAAACAAAACAACCGTTGGAGAATGTCATTTTTTGGCATGTGTCATAATTGAAGAGTAATTTTTTAAGGGATGAGCGTTTTTTGATAGTGGTGGACCGTGTTCTTACATTGTTTGATATGAAATCTATGGCGGGAGGTATTGTGGTGCCCACAAATTTTTTGTTTACAATTTGAAAATTTAGATTTAGAATATGAAATATGGTGGTATTTTAAATGTAAATTATAAAAATTTAAATTTGTAAATCCAACATGAACCAATAAAGTTTTTTATCCAACACCTCTCAATAAATGCTCAATAACTATGGCGATTTTAAACAAGGAAAGTAACAGATTACCCACTAGTGGATATAATTTTGAGAAAATCCACTAGAGAGTATTTTTTTATTTATAACTATAATAATAACACACAACACCTTGGTAACCACTTCGATTGACATTTTAATTTCAAAAATTTAAAGTATATGTCACTGTCAAATATTAATTCTTAAATAAATTTTGCATTTATTAAGAGATATTGGATAAAACGTTATACTTCACACGTGGGCAAAGTCGAAATCCACTCGATAAAATTATCACACTCAGTCTTCGGCTTCGTGTGTTAAAATTTCTCTCGTGGGTAATTCCTTACTTTGCCCACTTGTAAAGTAAATAACTATTTTTTATATTTTATGTTTTTAAAATTAAATTTCTAAATATAAATTTTAAATTAAATCCAGTATAAAAATGTTATTATATCGTTCTCTTGGTGTAAATGAAAAATTATTATTGGCTTGTAAAGTAATGAAGGAAATAATAAACGATAATTTTTTTACAAACACATTTAATTCCTGCGAAAAGTTTAGCAACCACTGGTTTACCTGCGGCAGCAGGAACACAGTCGCAGATTCAGCAAATAAATTTCTACCTGTTACCAAGTAACCAAGTTACTTAACTTGTAACCGGAATATCTTGCAACTGCATCTTTCTCTCTTGCATCTTCGAATAATAGTCTCACTCTCCTCTTTCCTCCTTGGTAATTTCGTTAATTCGAAGCGCAAAATTGTAAATAATATGTTGTGCAAGAGATTAAAGTGTACTTTTACAATAATTGTTATTATTATTATGATTATTACTCCGGTTCTGCTTCAATTTAATTAATTTATCATCGAATTGTTGTTATCAGCTAACCTTTGTGTTGTAAAATGGACACTTTTTGAACTTTAGAGAACATTAATATAGAATAATCTTCAGAAATTGATACCTCATCTTTATTACATACATTTGTAAATTTATTTCATTTATGAATTATTTTAGAGAAAAATTCTTCAAATAAAAATTGCAGAGAACTTAATTTCCTACAAATTCTATTTGAAATATATTTCTCTAAAATACATACGAAACTTACTACAAGCTAGTAAATCAACATTGCGGAGGAACCAACTATATTTATGGTTGTCAAACGTTTCTGAATTATTTTAGAGGAAAATGCTTCAAACAAAAACTGTAGAACAATGAATTTTCTACAGATTTTATTTGAAACATTTTCCCCTAAAACACTTAGTAAACTTACTACAGTAAAAAAAACTAGTTATTTGACGAAGCTATCATTTGGGCGATAATCGATGTTGAAGGGAATGTTGGTGGTTGAAATAATACTGATATAAGCAAGTTTCCGAAATTAATTACTTTCTTTAAAAGAAGAAATGGTGGATATTAACCTAAAAAGTCAAAATTACAGCAAAACAAGTTGACCAATTCTTAAAAGATGCACTAGACAAAGTATTTTTAATGGTCAAAGTAATTAATTTTATAAAAAACATTTAAATACTTCCTTTAGTTATCAACTGTATAAAACTATTAATAATAAATGTAATTTATATAAAATAATTTGAATAAATATTTTACTTGTTGCTGTGGTTACTTATTTACTTGACAATTTAATCCCTAGGGATTAAAGTTTGAAATTTAATTCATTCGTGATTAAAACTCACACTTCAGTCCTCGGAACGGAAGAATAAATTAGGGCATTTTAAACCCGGAAGTGCAAAAAATATTTAACGATACATATACGTAAACCTTCTTTAGTCACTCAGGGGTCTTATTAAACCACCTGTGACTAAAGACTAGCTTTATGTACTTGTATCGTAAATAACAATTTTCTACTTTTGTGTAAATATATCCCATTTATTTCAACTTTTTTAAGATTATTTATAGTAGTCATAATTCTCTTCTCGGCGAATCACAGCAAATCAATTATTCCTGTTTATCTAATAATATAAATATTGCTTTTATAATATTTCAAACGACACTTATTTTTGACAATTCACAATTATTTGACAGATGTTAAAAATGTTTTTTTCTACTCTTGTATAAATATATCCCCAATATTTCAATTATGTCGATGAATTTCAGTACCCATATTTAAACGATAATGAATTATGATTTCATAATTTTCTTTTTCCAACAATCCCAGAGCCAGAAATACATAACTCACGGTTATTTTAAAGACGTGATGTGGATCACCAAGCAACGGCCGTCTGACAGTTGACATGTAGTCAGTTGTCATTGTGTATTTTTATATTTACGTTTTTCAAAGTGTTTTCAACGAATTTCGATCATTTTCAAAATAGGTTTCCGAATTTACAGGAGTTGAAAAAGTATAGTTGTATTCGGGATTATGGTCATTATTCACTCGGAGGATTTATATCAGTTGCCTACGGCTCGTAACGCAAAGTTCATCTTCGTGAAAATAATGAGTATTATAATCCCTCATGTAATAACATATTATTTTTCACGACCCCAACATTTATGATTGTTATTATGTATTTCAAATAATTGCAAATGTAATATAATTTATGATAGTTACCTTTGATTTGTTTAATTAATTAATTAAATCAACTACTTCAGTAACGCAAGTAAAATATTCGGTCATTGAAACTGGTGAAATTCCGGCCCTATGCTTTGCGATAGGAGACACAGGAACAAATTATAAGTTAATTTAAAGCAATGAAGTTAATAAAATCTTTCAGGACAACAAAATATGAACCTAGCATTTTTCTTTAAAGCAGCACTGAATACTGTGAAACAAACAAACAATAGTTAAACTAAGAAATAATAGTGCAAATTAGTGCAATGCAGTCTCAGGAAACTGCTAATGCAACGAACACCTGACCAAGTTGATCACTAACCACGTTGCTAAATGCTGACGTCACCAAATTATTGTTAGCAAGTAATAGAAATGGAATAGAATATCACAGGAATAGAAATTTAAAATAATGTAAATGCATACAACCATTTATAGATTGCATGGAATGGAATAGTCTTCCTAAATTTTATAACTTTACTTTGTAGTTTTCTACAAGTTGACATAAGTTGTCCTTTTTCTTTTTACCTCCCGCCTTCCTCTAGGTAAGGGAAGTATTGTTTTTGGTCATAAAATTGGGCGAGTTTTCAATGAATAAAATAGCTCCCCACAATACGTTTTTACTAGATTCGCGATGATGTCTGTCTGTATGTATGTATGTATGTATGTGTGTGTGTGTAGTCTGTGGCAATTTTATCGTCTCGCATAACTCAAATACTATAATACCAAAAAATACAATTTTGTGAATTATTGCTTCTTATATTTAAATAAAGAGCTGATTAGATTTTGGATAAAATTGGTCAACCGGAAGTAGCAGTTTACTTGAAGCCCTTAACAGTTTTTCGTGAAAAACACGGTTAAATTTCCTTTTTCAACAATTTATGTTATTTTGAAAGTTGAAGAATATTTAATTTTACATGTGTTTTGATTACACTAATTTTAGTAATTTTCATTAGATTTAGAGATAATAAAATATTAAGAAATTATATCTCATAAATCTTGCATTCCTTGTACACCATGGAAACACTTACAAATTTTAAATTTTTTCGAAATGTGACACATGTCATTTTGATTTTGAAGTTGTTTTCTTAGTGAAATATATGTCAAAAATTTAATAAATATACGAAAGAAAATTAAAATTCTCAAATATAAATAGAAAATAAACAAATAAGAAGGTATGTTTCTGTATCATCAAATATTATTTTGTACCGTTTAAGAGTTGTATTGGGCGGAAGGTTATGTGCTGGGCACATCAGATTTTTTATATTTTTACTCGCGATATTACCATCTTTTAATTAACACTCACTCATCGTACAGATCGTTTCTACTTTTATGCACTGTAGTTTTTGTGTTTCACAAAGCTGATTAATTTTCATATAAACTCAAAAATAACCTCGTCCAACCACTTCATATTTACATACAACATGAGAGTATGATTGAAATGAAACGAAGAAGGTGTGATATGCTCAGCAATAACACTCGAATCCATGACGGGCGATGGACGACAACGCGCGCACTTGCTTCTAGCCTTTGAAGTTACCGACTTCCAGCGGATCTTACGCGCTATCACAGGTCAGGCCGCGCTACCTCAGACGCTACCCATCCGACGGCGTGTTGGCACGAGCTGGTGCGGTCCGATCATTCTATTCCATTCCTGTGCAAACTACACTGCTCAAAAACAAAATCGAGCCACTTGGCCGAACCAAGTAAAAATGACTGTTTTTAAAATGTGGGGCATTTCTTTCAGAGACATGTTAACCAAAATCTGGAAATTCCCTCTGGAGATACATTCCTCCTCTATGTTCTCCAAAAATCCCGAAGAGATTCGCTCCCCCCGACCCCCTGAAAAATCGCTTTATGTGATGTCATGTCTGAGCAATGAAAAATCTCAAAGTTTGAAGGCTTGTAGCTCCAAAAAATCCTATCTTAAGGGGGTTGTTCGACTCGATTGTCACAAAGCCCTATCAATTTCCTTTTCAGAGCTAAAAATTTCGTCCTCATCGGTGAAGAATTGAGTGAGGTATCGCGTTTCAAAGCAACATACACACATCCACAAATACTCATCCACACGCACGCTCCCGCAGCCACACACATGCACAAAAGAAAGAAATGCAAAGGCACACATGCACACATGCACATGCAAATGCACGCATGCACATTCACACATACACACATGCACACGCATTTACGCATACACGCATCGTATCCGATGATTTTTCGAAAAAAGCCCTAAAAACAGGGGTTCCTTTGAAACGCGATCACTCACTCAATTCTTCACCAATGAGGACGAAATTTTCCACTCTGAAAAGGAAATTGACAGGGCTTTGTGACAATCGAGTCGAACAAACCCCTTAAGACAGGATTTTTTGGAGCTACAAGCCTTCAAACTTTGAGATTTTTCATTGCTCAGACATGACATCACATAAAACGATTTTTCCGGGGGTCCGGGGGAGCGAATCTCTTCGGGATTTTTGGAGAACGTAGAGGAGGAATGTATCTCCAGAGGGAATTTCCAGATTTTGGTTAACATGTCCCTGAAAGAAATGCCCCATATTTTAAAAACAGTCATTTTCTTGGTTCGGCCAAGTGGCACGATTTTTTTTTTAACAGTGTATAAATGTACTTGACAAGTTTCTATTCCAAAACCATTCCTATACCTACTCCATTCCTATTATATGCAATCTATAAATCAATCATAACAATCCTCTTTGATACGCATTACTCATTTTGTTCTTCTTCTTACAGAACGCAAACTCTTCGTGGGGATGTTAAGCAAAAAATATGGCGAGAACGACGTCCGCGCAATGTTCAACAACCACGGCCAGATTGAGGAGTGCACGGTCCTCCGGGACCCCGCGGGCAACTCCCGGGGCTGCGCGTTCGTCACGTTCGGGTCTAAGCAATCGGCGGTGGCTGCTATCAAGGCGCTGCATCATTCGCAGACCATGGAGGGGTGCAGTGCGCCTCTTGTTGTTAAGTTCGCGGACACCCAGAAGGAGAAGGACCAGAAGAGGCTCGCTCAAATGCAGGCGTCACTCTGGGGAGCGGCAGCAGGTGAGGAAATCGCTTGTTGTTTTGGTGTGTTAGCAAAATGGGGTCTTTCACCATTTTTTTTTTTTATATTTTTTTATGAAACTTTATCTATATTGAAGACTATCGACACTTTTAAAAAGTCTTAATTGTTATTCATTAAGCCACAATGATTTTTTTTTAATGTTGTGATGTCATAGTAGAGGTGTTGTTGGGTCGAAAACAGTACAGATTTAAATAATTTTGTTACAATATTGCAATAATAATAAAATAAATAAAAAAATATATAAAATAAAATATTGTGTTCCTGTATCTCCATCATGGGAGCATAGGGCCGGAGTTCCACCGGTTTCAATGACCGAATGTTTTACTTGCATTAACGATGTTGCTGATGGTCAGTCAACAGACAACTGCAAGGGACCGCCGGCTTATAGTGACCTCCGAATCACTCAGACCCATCTGTGGTCACTTGTCAGAGCTACGAATTATAATTATTTTTTATAATTTGAGATGTATCGTGCGGAACGCGAACCCCGACCGTCAGATTACAGACTGTAAACCTGAGCGCTCTTAGCCTCTTGACCACCAATGGCTGTGAAATATAAAAAAATATATGACTACAATTATTTACAATCTGTACTGTTTTAGATCCAGCAACACCTCTACTATGACGTCACAACATTTAAAAAAAAATCAGTGTGGCTTAATGAATAACAATTATGACTTTTTAAAAGTGTAGATAGTCTTCAATATAGATAAAGTTTCATAAAAAAAAATTAAAAAATAATGCTAAAAGACCCCATTAAACTGGAGGGCGCAGTATGGTGAAATAATTATATGTTATGATATTAGGAGTTGAAATAGTTATTTACATAACAAATGCGGGAACGCTTGGTTCCTGGATGAGTGTTTGGCGGCGCGAGCTTTCGAGCGCTGCCATAGAACGAATCCGGGAACCGAGTTCACGCAAGAGGTTTGTACAATATGAAGTTCTTCATGTAGTTATTTTGATAATTGTCAAAGTTGCACTATAAATATAAACACAAATTAATTTGTCTAATATATTAGAAAACAATTAAAATATTTATAATATTTACCGTATTCACTTGTAAATTTATTATATTTTTTACTTATATTAAGATAACTAACATTACATTTGTAGGTTATATATTTTACAGCTGTCATATCGGGCAGATTTTATTGCCAACATTGGTAACCAAATGCACTAAATTTGTTACTTTTAAATTCAATTTCATGCTTATTCCATCATTGTTTATATATATTGTGTAAAGGGATGTTTGAAATACTTTTTTTTTTATTATAAATATGATTTAATAATAATCGCTTTAGAAATAGAAATGTTTTCGTCGAAATTTCCCGGTTGTCTATCTGGTGGAGACCTGGGAAATGGATATTTCGGACATTGCTTAGGCAACGCTAAATAACACATTTCATTGTATGAGTACAAAAAAGGTCTTTTTGAGTTGAGTTCATATATTTGAGTCCAAGGTTTTACAAATTGAGCGATACAAAAAAAAGACTGTTCAACTCCTAGTGACATATTTTTTCTTCAAGCATTTCAAAGTAAACTTGAGGTGTTGAAAATACAAATATGTAATTTTTCTGCCATTTTAAAGGTGTACATAGGAGATTAACTTGAGAAATCAGTTTTTTGCATGCTGTTGCTCGGTGTTCTACTGGACAACAATGATTGTAGTACCAATCGAAAGATATAATTTTTCTGAATCAAACGGTGTACATACATTATAAATTAGTAGTAATTTGGCTCAGTAAATTAATTTTAAAGTTTTGAAAATTCTTCAATTTATTAAATTGTCATCGAAAATAAATGTAGTCCCTATGACTGTTTTGCTTTGATTTCTTTCAAGCTATTTATTTGGCGTTTAAAAATTAATTTACTGAACCAAATTACAACTAAATTGTAATGTATTTTACATCGTTTTATTCAGAAAAATGATATCTTTCGATTGATGTCTCAATCTCTATTGTCCGGTAGAACCCCGAGCAACAGCACGCAAAAAACTGATTTCCCATGTTAATCTCCTATGTACACCTTTAAAACAGACACATTATAATTGTATTAATAACAAAATAATTAACTTCTCTGTCGTATATGCAGTAGTAAAATAAGAATATTGTAATACGCTCGAAGAAAAAAAATAATTGTTGCTATTTTATTGCTAATTTATTACCATAATAATAAATTTATTACCATTGGCAGAATCCGGATTCCAATTTGTCATTTGCAAAAACATTCCGTCTATTTCTGTAACACAGTTAAGTTTAAACCATTTTCTATGATATTTGTCCAATGAAAATATGTTGGTAGCACTGTTAAAATAGGCTCAATGGAGTCTGACCATTTAAAAAAACAATTTTTTATGAAACTATAAATAAATTGAAGACTATCTACACTTTTAAAAAGTCTTAATTGTTATTCATTAAGCCACACTGATTTTTTGAAATGTTGTGACGTCATTGTAGAGGTGTTGGTTGATCTCAAACAGCAGAAATTGTAAATAATTGTAGTCACATAAATGTTCTAATTTATTGTTCGCAAAATTATTTAATTGGAATTAGAACAACTTTTCATGGTAAATAATTAAAATATACAAGTCTATAATTTCGTTGAGTCGACCTAAAGTAATTGTTATTTATGTATCAAAGCACTGAAGTTTAAATTTTTATCAAGAATATGGAAAATAAACCATATGAGTGATAAAAGGAAATTCAGTGCCGAGGTACATATTAAATTTTGTTTGAAATCGGAAATTAGAAAAAACTGTAAAAAAATATTATTTAGGTTAAGTTTATACATCTGTTAGTTGTCAATTGGAACTGACACTCAGATTTGCCAACCTCGAACATTGAAGTTATCGTACATAACACACACAATTATGTGTTTTGTCTTCAGTTTCTTCATCGGTATTAATTAGTTAATTAATTTTGCACATATTGTTAAATTTTACGTATAAATTTATTATAGTACAATAATTATTTTACGGTTGTCAACACTGCGTTGCTCAAAATCGTCGTATAATAGATTACTTTAGTGACGATTTTTGAGCTTTTAATGACGATTTTCGAGCACTTTAGTACCGATTTCAAATAAAGTAATATTTATTAGTTAGAAATGTATGTATTTCAAATATACTAACGAATTCAAAGTGAAACAAAAAACCTTTAAATTAGTGGCCAACTATTTGGACACTTCGACAATCTGACAGCTCAATAATAAGAGAAGTACCAATAATTTAGAATAGGATAGATATGCCCCATAATACTTTAACGTCATTGTAGAGGTCTTCATAATTAATAATATTTTTAAACTTCTGTTATATCTAGTACGATGTTTTTGGGTCTAGTCATAATATAAATGACTTATTGAGACTCTAGTGAACGACCCCCATTGTAAAGTGTAAAAAATATAAAATATGACACAACCAATTGCAACACAACACTGGTATATGAACCAACTATAGTTATTTGTCAAACTAGAGAGGAAAGCGCTTCTTTTTCCCCCTCGAGTTCGGAGTTTGCCTCATGAGACACAATATTTTTTTACATGTTTCTAAAAACGATTTGCTCGGACCTAAATTACACTTTGAGAATACAACTGACAGACTGACACGTTAAAAGTTAGGTTATCAGGCACAAGGCGGTGTAGCAGTGTTGCCAATAAACCAATCTTAAATATCTTTAATAAGTTGAGAAATTATGATTTAATAAGAAATAGAAACACATAATTGTAAGATAAATTAAAGTATGTATAATCCTAAAATAAGGATTTTCAATAAAATTAGGAATTTATTTATAATTTTTATAATTAATTTTTTGTAACATTCATATTGGTAACACTCTCTCTAGAGAGGAACAACACATTTTCTTCACTATTTCGGGAGAAGAACTGTGGGGTTTCCTACCATGTCGTGAAAAAAAATATTGTATGCGTATATTATAACAAAATTATTAACTTCTCTGTCGTATATGCAGTAGCAAAATTTTATTGTTAATATATTAACCATAAAAATAATTTTATTAGTGATGCAACGCTTCTTAGTTTTACGATTCCGATTAGAATTAACATTATTTATATTCACCGATTATGATTACGATTATTTAGTACAGATATGTTAACTTAAGAGTATCACAATAAAAAGTAATAATTTGTAGTAAAATAATTTTTTATTATACCTGCATCATAATCTGTGTTTAAAACACGCTACAGCGTTCACAAACGCAAGATTAAAACACGCCGTGCTTTAAAGGTTGCTAAGCAACAACACAAATAATTATTGTTAATATATGTCAAAACTGTAAACGTAAACAATAAATTCTAACCAAACTCCATGTAAACGATATACGTCAAACCTCAAACCGTAAAATTATAAAAATTAAAATGTTGCTTTTTAGTTTTTTCCAGAGTATGATGCATGTATAATAAAAAATAACGTATGACACACGTGTATAAGTGCTTTTAAAGCACTAACGACGTTAAAAGCACTCCGCTTCGCGTCGTGCTCTTAAACTCGTCGTACGTGCTTTAAAAGCTTAATTATACACTTGTATCATAATATACTATTATTATTTATTAGTTTAATATATAACATAAAAAATGTTATGTTTAGGAAAGTAAATGAAATAATCTTATACTATTTATTATGAAAAACAAATAGTCAAATGGTTATAATAATTGAATTAATGGGTCAATTCTGAACATTTTATCTGTAAGATCGTAAATTCGTAAATCTGTTACATATGATACGCCCGTAACTAACAACTTTACAGGTTTACAGTTTTAACAATTCTCGATAGATTCCTGTAAGAAGATAACTTACAGTTCAACTTTACGGTCTCGATACGATTATTTTACGACATTCGTCTAACTCACAATAATATTATAGTTATCTGTAAGAGACATGTGACAGATAAAATAAACTATCTTATTATATATACTTATACATCCATTTAAAATAAAGTAGGTACTGAAAATACTTAAATAATATATTAACTTAGTCCAAATTAAATTATTTATTATTTGCATATATGGAATTACAAATTCGGTACTAAAAACATATATTAAAAAACGAAAACGGGTGATCATTGTCTGTTCTGGAGGCGCTAAAATACTACAAATATTTTTTTTCACGACATGGTAAGAAACTCCATCGTTCTTCTCCCGAAATAGTGAGGAAAATGTGTTGTTCTTCTCTAGAGAGGAAAATATAGAAGTGTTACCAATAAGAATGTTATAAACAAAAAATATATTATAAAAATTATAAATAAATTCCTAATTTAATTTTATTGAAAACCCATATTTTAGTGATATACATACTTTAAATTATCTTACAATTATGTCTGATATTTTTCTTTTTCTTATTAAATCACAATTTGACAATCTATTAAAGATATTTAAGATTGTTTCATTGGCAACACTGCTACACCGCCTTGTGTCTGATTGATAACCTAACTTTTAACATGTCAATCTGTCAGTTTTGTTCTCAAAGTGTATTTTAGGTCCGAGCAAATCGTTTTTAGAAACATGTCGTGAAAAAAATGTTGTGTCCAACACGAGAGGAAAGCTCTTCTTCCACTCTCGTTCGAAATGCCTCACTCGCTGCGCTCATGAGGCAAACTTCGAACTCGAGGGGAAAAAGAAGCGCTTTCCTCTCTAGTTTGACAAATAACTATTTAATACTTTACTCACAGGCGACTGACTTAAACATATCCAACAGATTGAACCAACTGGATTTTGGAAAGAACTACCACACACAAAATATAAAGTTATGAAAACCCTTAAAGTTAAATTGATATTTTATATAAATTGGTAAGGAAAAATGTCTGTATTAAATACCTAAAAAGGAATATGCGTTGTTGGATAATTATTGTTAAACTTCGCTAAGTAATCGAATAAATAATATCACATTGATTATTAATTTTTAACTGATTTAATACTTAGAAGTCTCTAGAGGGAATAAGTAATAGTAATGATAATATTATTCATAAAATAATGATGATATTTCGCATTCTACAGTGACCGTTAAAGTTTACAGGCACCTCAAACTTCACCGTAACTTTTACAGATATCTGTAACATATTTACGATTTGCTGTAAGCAACAGATGCCATCAGAATTGCCATTTGATCTGTAAGCATTTACAGATCATACAGATTCTCTTACAGATTTTACAGAATTGCTCAGAATTGGCCTATAAGTGTATATTTAAAAATTAAAGATAAAAAATCTGTATTTGAGTTTGTCCAAACATCACTCGTCTTTCTTATTTGCGACATTTTAAAGATTTATTCCCACATTATGGACGAAAAAATTAGGCTTGCAAAATTATCACAATTTCACCACATTACATATTCATTTTGTATACTAAATTGTATATACTTTTGGTTCAATTTATGTGCAACTGAATTGCAGATTATTTTTCTTTAGTTTAAATTTATATTTAACACATGACGTTAACTTGAAAAAATTTGATAAAACCGAAGTGTGCTTTTTCCTGTTGCCTGGTTATCAAATTGTTTATTGTTTATTATTATTTATTTTGAAAAAAAATTGCAAATTAACATTTCGCATCTCAATCATTTGTTATTATATAAGAAATATTTCAAATGATAAAATTAATAGGCACTTCTAATTCTGTAATTAATATTACCATTAATAAAAATGATGTTCCTATTTAATTACTTACCTAACAAATTAATGAAATTTATTTTGTCGTTTATTTTGATAATAGACTTTTTTTACTTTATCATTTTGAACTAGTATATAAATAGTCCTTTTATGGCCGCTAGAGAATATCAAACAAGTGATACAGTCGAATATACAGAAATTTAAACAATAATTAAAGGCAAGTTCACCTAGCTTATGTTGTGTTATGTCTGTGTCATGCCTTTGTATTACGATGTCTTTTAATTTGGAAAAGGGACCCCATTTAATTGAAATAACAAAGAGAAAATGGTAGAATATATAATAGTTGTATTAATAATTGTTTATTGCATATCCTGCTTCAATATTATAAAATTATTACTGATTTTTAATATCATGTTTCTCGAAATAGTTGTTATATAACGCCATATCATATTTATCCTATAGGTTACCATTAAAAATATAATTAAATTTATTCTGCCGTTTGAGAACCACTGGTTGAATTTTTTGTTTGTTCTTCCTATTAAATGAGGCCCTTTTCCCTGGTCATTTTTTGTATATAACATTTTTCTCTAAAGTCATTAGTTCGCCCAAAATAGCGCTGGTTCTTATGTGTTATGTGCAAATAAGCTCGTTTAGTTTGCATTTTTCATATACAAACCCTAAGCCAACACAACTCACGCTCGACAAATACTCATTTTTATTGAAACTTATCTGAAAATAATCTAATCCGTGAGCCAGCTGTAAAAAAAGCGACTCATTTGACCAAAATATTCTGTAAGTTTTATGGAATCTACCCATTTAGGTACATCGAAAAATGCAAGTCTGCCATGCAGGTCTGGGTGGAGTTCAAAATGGCGTCCATTAAAAAAGTAAAGTAAAGGAAGGAATTTTGAATCATGTGACCACAATTTTCTTTTTTATCACATGATACTAGACGAAAATACAAATCAAAAGACACCAGTCTGCCACTCGTATGTGGCCGGGTTGCCTCAGCAGACGAATTTCAAAATTTAAAATTTATTCCTCGAAATTTGACTTAAATGACCAAAATTTTATTTTTTATTTCATGATACTAGAAGAAACGACACCAGTCTGCCACTCGTACATGGTCGAGTAGTCCTGGCAGACGGAATTTAAAATTTATGGCCCGAAATTTCACTCAAATGACCAAAATTTTCTTTTTATCCGATACTAGACGAAAATGCAAGTCAAAAGACACCAGTCTGCCGAAGCAACCCGGCCACGTACGAGTGGTAGACTAGTGTCTTTTAATTTATATTTTCGTCTAGTATCATGGGAAAAAAAGAACATTTTGGTCATTTGAGTCAAATTTCGAGCAATAAATTTTAAATTTTGAAATTCGTCTGCTGAGGTAACCCGGCCACATACGAGGGCAGACTGGTGTCTTGATTTGTATTTTCGTCTAGTATTTCGAGATTAAAAAGAAAATTTTGGTCTCATTATTCAAAATTCCATCTTTTACTTTCCTTCTTTAATGGACGCCATTTTTAATACCACCCAGATCTAAATGGCAGACGTGCGCTTCCCGATGGTCAAATGGGTCGCAGTTTTTTAAGCTGGCTCACGGACTAATCGGAACCGCTAGATTTCAAGTTATGCTAATGATTATAAACTTTGTTACATTGGCAATAATTAGCAATAATATAGTAACATATATAACATTTTTCTCTAAAATCATTAATTCGCCCAATTGAGGTTGAAGTTCTATAAATAACACGAAATTTTCTAATTTTTGTAATCAAGGTAAATAAATAAATAAATAAATATATCATCACGCCTTTTACCCCTTACGGGTGTGGCACTCTGCTTACGCAGATCTCGGTAAGTGATATATTTTTGCGTATGAAGTGCGGTTACCAGCCGTCAAATCATAGCCCCCAAGGATGTTAGTGGAGGGGGAACCACAGGGGTAAATTTAAATTTGTAACTGTCGGCAGTGGGATTCGAACTGAGGATCTCACGATCCACAGTCTGACACGTTACCACGGAGCTATTTACCCCATTAATTTTATTTATTAATATTAACGAATACAATTTAGAGAACAAAACACACAATGACACAATTAAATAGACAAATAAATGAATTCTAAACACAGAACAACATAACAACAACATGTGAGACAAATAAGGTATGACTTTTCAATAAAACTCTTGTTTTCCGAAAGTACCTTGATTACAAATATTAGAAAATTTCGTGTTATTTATAGAACTTCAACCTCTTGTATTTTGGTAACTAGAAGGAAAAGGACCTACATTCATATGACATATTTGGCTCAAAATGACCTCAAGAATAAGCTGTTAAAGTTTGTTACACTAGTCCTGAAACACCCTGTATAGTTGTTAGTCAGAAATAAATGTTATATTTGATCTGAAACTAACGATATGTATCTTCCAACAGCCGCCCAACCAACCATGGCCGCCCCCACCCAACAATTCCCCCTGCTCCAAACCACAGAAGCTTTAAACCCATCATCCTTACAACTTCTCCAAGCGATGGGCAACTCCGCCTTGCTGCAGCAGCACCTCCTGGCGGGCACCGACGGCCTCCTCGCGCCCATCGGCGTCCAGAACCTAGTGACGCTGGCCGCCATGGCCCAGCCAGCCGCCGCGGCGCCGCTGTGCATGGCGTCCCTCCTCGGCGGCAAGGGCGCCGCGACGGCAGATCGGTGTTTGCCGGTCGCGCCGGCGCTCGCCGCGGCAGCTACCACGGATCTTACTGCAGGGTATGGGACGCTGCTCGGCACCGCTGCACTGGGTACTGCGGCTGCCGCTGTTGCTGGAAAGCAGGTTGAAGGTAGGTGGTGACATTTCTTCGGCCAATGGGGTCATCAAAATGTGTATGTTTTTCATTTTCATATTCACGAGTTGTATCTGAGCTTTAAACGTCAAACGTTAAGGCGGAGTAGGAGATAATACTTGAATCCTATTTGCTCAAACAGACGCGTACATCTCCTACGTCATTAAAAACAAAACATTCCGTATTTATTAAAGGGAGTAATTTATAATTAAAATTATGGAATTTTCCGCATCCTTTAACTCTTATCTTTCATATTTTCAATAAATTGATACTATTTTTGATTATGTTGGAATAGCATATTGACACACTTTCTGCCTTTTTGGCAAATGGCCGCCGATGCTTCACTTTTCTGCATCTAGTTACAGTGCCGTGTAAAAGTCTCCGGCCAATGAAATATTATTCTATAACATTTTCACAAATATAAATAGCAGTAAATTATGATTCACAATCATTAAACTATAGTTGAAGTATAATAAAGCCATTTAGTAATTTTGGTCACAAGTACGTACAAAATTTAAATATACTCAAAATGATTTTGGAGAAGACGCACGTCATCAGGCTGAAAAAAAACTTTATAAAGTGCAAAATAACTTGTAAAATTTATTGAGGTATGCTAATGTTTAAGAAAAAACGAAGAAAAAATACTAGCATTAAGAAAAGAATATGTTAATGCAATTTACAGTGATTTTATGGTCAATTTTATTCCTTTAATGGAATTTTAAATTATTAGAAATAATTTTAGTTCATTTTTGTTCGCTTTGTTGTTGCTATTGGTAAATGATCACGTTTACATACAAAATTCATATCGAATTGTCACTTTACTGTCAGACTTTACTGTGTTGTTAAAATGTGTGCTCCTCGTGATCCAGTGTTTTATAATATGTATATATAAATATATTGTGTTTATTGCAACAAATCACGGCTAAAAATGACGGCACGCGTGATACAACACGCATTGCATTTTTATTTCTTCAAAAATTAGTATCCCATATAAACGTAGTAGCATAGTGACGGCATTATCTAGTAACTAGAACTTTCTAGTGAATCATTAACATGGTCCGCCTATCCCTTATTTTTATGAAAATATTATAGAATATTTTATTGGCCGGAGACTTTTGCCCGCCACTGTAAGTATCTAGATTATGTATAAACATTTAAGGAGTATTGGGATCTGACATGTGGCGATATGCCATCTAGCGGATTATTTTCGAACACAAAGTAGGGTGAAGATTCTGTTAGAAATACATTATGTCAAATGGGTATAACGATTTTTGACATAAAAAATGTCCGAAATTGTAGTTAAACAGCGCGAAAAATCGAAAATAAAGTATATTGCACAGTAAAAGGGTGTAATAATAAGTAGTAATAAAGTCCCGTAAAAATCTGGACGTTACATTCCATTATTTTCCGAAGCTGGACAAACGTTGTATTTATAAAGTAAACCAATTTGGAGTGCGAAAAAAATCAACAAAATTAAACAACATAAATGCGTTTACAATAAATAATATGCTCTGGATATTTTGTACCAGACGATTATGTACATCTAAGTTAGTAAAATTTTAGGTTATAATACGAATTTGCTCCGAAATCTTTTCACTTTGTATTTAACTAAATTCATAAATTAAATTAAATCTATATTCCAAGCTAATGTTCTTTACATTTGTACATTTTTATTTATTTGTTTATTTAGTTGAATTAGCTCAAGAAACGTACAACTAGCCTATAACAGTACAACAACGTAGCAATGCAGTTTTTGCATTTTTCAACCAAAACCAGCCATGCAGAAACATACAACACTCATCACTTGTTCATCTCCTGCAATTTTCCTATTAATTTGATGGGAATCACCTCGTAAATTCGACGTTGACATACAGAAAGCTACTACACCCACAGCCACTGTCACTTTCATTTAATTTTTTCCCGCATTTAATTAATTGTCAAGTATATAAAATGCGTTCAGCTTCTTAAAAATTTAGTTTGCAAGATCTGCTGTAGCGCATTCGCAAATATTTGTAATCGTGAGACTCATTTTTTATATTTTATACGCGAACAGTATTAATGTCACATTCGAATCTTCACCCTAATTAACGCCATCTTGGATAGGCCACGCCCCCATGTCAGATCCAAATATCTTTAAAGATTTATTAAAACTGAGCAGATTGTCTTCGTTTATTTTAACCGGTAAAGGCAGAAGTATCTATTTTCCGGGTACTTAAGCGTATGTAATGTAACGACAAACTTATCTCAATGCAATGAGGTATATCAACTATTTATTTTTATATTCCTGAAGACAAAAATAACTGCCAAAGATCAAATACAACCACAGTGTACATCAGTGCAATGAGTCACACAATATGTTTTGGATACAGTTTATAAAAAAAAAAAAAAAAACTGCAAATGACCCCATTGGTTCCTCAGCCGAGTCGGGTAGATACAACATAGCATGTTACCTATAGGCCCCGAAGGTTGCAACCTTTTCATCTACCACCTACCGCAAGAATTCAACGACACGGACCTAGCATCGACCTTCCTGCCCTTCGGCCACGTGGTCTCTGCGAAGGTGTTCATCGACAAGCAGACGAACCTGTCCAAATGCTTCGGCTTCGTGTCTTTCGACAACCCGTCGTCAGCGCAGGCCGCCATCACCGCCATGAACGGCTTCCAGATCGGAACCAAACGCCTCAAGGTGCAACTCAAGCGTTCGAAAGAGGCTTCGCGGCCATATTAAGTGATCGAGTGACATTCGCGCAAGGTGGCTTCATCTCAGGAACAAATCTAGTAGCTACTATTTATACATGAACAGTGAGATATTTTTACTAGTTTATTACTATCACCCGGCCCGCAAATTAACGCTAATTTGTTGGTAATATAAGAGAGAATATAAGAAATAAATTCTGGATGAATCGTGAATGAAAAAGTGCATTTGCGAAGTATCTTTAATAAGTGTTATGTTTGATGATAAATAATATGTTATTGTTTTTTTTCTTTGGTTAATTATTTAGAGTTTTTTGTAAAGTTTACATTTGTGTTTTTTCCGTGGCACATATCAGATGTTAATAAAAGCTCTGTTCTGAAAATGATGTGTAGGCATATACATGTGGTGCACGCCTTCGTCTTCGAGCTGAGGCCATGTGTGATGTTGGGTGACCCTCGCTGGACACGTGCGCGCCGATGCACACGTGACTACACACACACAGACACACACCTAATGAGCCAAAAAAAAACCAAATTTATTGTTGTAGTGTCCGATTTTAATTTTTGAATGAATCCCAGACTTATCATCACCAAAGTGTATTCAATGTACTTATTAAATGTAGTTCTTATAGTTTTATATTATTAATATTTCCAGGGGCGTACTCTCCACTTAAATTGATTTGGGCTAGTACGCTCCTGCATCTGACTGACTTAATTTAATACAAACATTTGAAGAGCACAGAAGTAGAACGATCTAAACCACATTCTAATTGTTTCTAGATAATACATTTTTGGTTTGAAGAAGAAATAACGGATAATAGGGCGTATTCTGTAACTTGCTTGTGAATTTTTAACGGCCTGTTAAAAATTATAATCATATGTGTTAAATAAAATTGGTTAATATTTTTAATTGGCTCTTAAAAATTAATAGCTATGTTACAGAATAAGCCTGTATGGTATTTTCTAATTTACCTATTAATTTTTAACTTCCAATAAAATATAGGTACATTTTCAATTTTAATTCAATACCTTCTGTTATTGGGGCCTATTGTGTAAGTTACCTTTTAATTTTTAACTGTCCGTTAAAAATTTAAACCAATAAAAATTTTGTGTCAAATGAAATATTCAATTTTAATTCAGTAACATCTATTGTTATTAGTTAAAATTTTTAACAGGTCGTTAAAGTTAAGTTAAGTAAGTTACTGAATAGGCTCCCATTTCTGGTTAAAATTTTTATTGGGGGTTAAAAATTAACAGGTAAGCTACAAAATACGCCCCAGTTTGAAGTAAAAATTTACATAAATTATGGTAAATTAGTCAACTGGCAAAAGCAATCCTTGTTACGTAATTTGTTCCAAATTTATTGCAAATAAAAAAAAATGATGTACATGTAATTCCATTTTTTATGATGTAAATTTTCTAAAATTTTAAAATCATTTAATACAATTTCCAATAAAAGTAATCTTGGATGTTTTTGCGATAAAAGGAGTTGTCTTATATGTCTAGTTGCAATTTAGATTATTTTTTGTTACAAGATAATGTCCAAAACTGATTTGTAAGTTTTTTGGAGTTATTTCGTTGTGGTTCTGAGCGTTTCATTTGAATGTATGCACTAACATATCACCTAAAGTAATTAAGTGCTAATTACATAAAGCAACACAGTTGGATTGAGGGGTAATTTCCTTGGTAGAATGTTAAGTCTGGAGTAATTATTTGTTGAGTGACTATTCCAAGATTTTTTGGCTCACACACACAGACAAAACACACACACACAGTAGCGAAAAGCCCACCGCGCACTCATAGTACCAAACACGATACGACCAAAGAGTAATTATAATACGTGATTATGTAACATATATGTCTTAGTGCCCAATGGGAGGTCATTTTGTTACGGTACTATTTATATAAAATGTTGATAATGTTGTTTAGTTAAAACGAAATAAGATGTGGTTTATATTTGCAAAATCATTCTGTGTATACTGTTCTATATTTTCTATTACTATTTTCTAATAATTAGTGTTTATTAAATTTAGTTTTCATTTCCCCTGAAAAAATTGATGAATGGAGTGCACATTACTTGTAATATTGACGATGTTGCAGGTTAAAATAAATATTCTATTTATAAAATTGATTGAAATTTCCAACCATCGACGCATCGATACGATGATCGAGTCTTTCTTTAGATCGGATTAGTGCTGGTGCTAAGTGTTCGGTGGACTGTAGTATGTTTACGCTTCTGTTTGTCTTTTACTAATGTAAATGTTCAAACTTCATCTGACAAAATATGTAAGTGGTCTCATTCTTGTTGTTACTAATTGTGCCTTCTAACGATTCTCTGTTGTCACGGGTGTCTCAGCCATGCTTGATTCCAACGCCTATTTAAAGCTCGTTTTATATTTAAGAAACTTTTACTCGCTGCTGTTGATTGCAGAACTGTCGGTTGAAACTGTATTCCTGCAATAGAGTATTCCAGTATAATTGAATTTATCCAAAGTAGTCACTTTTTTGTATAATTTATATCACAATATTATGGGATGATACAATAAAATGCTTAATAGTATAATGTGATACAGGTGTAAAAGTAAGAAAGCTACGACGAGTTCAAGAGCACGACACGTAGTGGAGTACTTTTAACGTTTCTAGTGCTTTAATAATATATTATTCAATGAGCATGTAATGTATGCTATTCTAACTTATGAACAGTGTTGTGACTCATAAAATCTTTGATTTGATCTAGATCGATTTATGTTTTCTGATCTTAATCTTGATCTAAATCTATGATCTTTAAAAAGATGAGATATTTTTCTGCATACTGCAAGTTATCGGCGAGTGTTGTCAACGTAGATTTGTCATTAGGTTTATTCCAAGTGGTCATTTCTGACAAGTTTGTGACGTGTTTGTGACAAATTTCAGTGCGCCTGCGAAAAATGTAAACAAGTTAACTTTGAAACATTTCTTTTTTGTGGCGAAAAATGTATGAATTTCTTTATTTATATTTAAGGTTAGCTGTTAAAACAAAATATGAGCTTGCACATGCGCTTCATTCCATTCGCCGTTCCAGTCTGTTTCAAACTTAACTTGTTTACATTTTGCGCAGGCGCACTGAAATTTGTCACAAACTTTTCAGAAATGACCACTTGGAACAAACCTAATATGTCTTTTGGAAAAAAAATTATATAAATACTTTTTTGATTTTATTTTGTAAAAGTAATTTGAATTTTTTTTTTTGTTATTAAAATAATTGTCCTTGAAGTATATCTACCTTTTTTTATACTTCTAATTTTATATTCTATTTTCTTAATAAGAATTAAAAATTTTGTGTAAAAAAAACTGATTTTTTTTATAATCTTAAAAAAATCTTTTATTTCTGATCTGATCTAAAAAATAGATCCAATCATAAAAATTGATCTATGATCTACTCTAGAACATATTAAATATAAAGATCTTGATCTAGATCATTTTGAAAATGATATGTCGCAACACTGCTCATGATAATGAATTTTGCTTCATGAGCGAACGCGAGTAATGTAAATCATTCGAATGAGTAATAGCCATTACATGCGAGTAGAATACTATACTTTATCCACAACATTTCGTCAAATATTTGTTTTCAATTTATAAGATAAGTAGAATTTTGCTTTGACAAATACAAAAAACTGCTTGTTTATCAATATAGACAAATTGTAGCAACCATCTCTAGGCTACGTACTGTTGTAATAAAATTTTGAAGTGATTTGACATTTAGCAGAAAATTTTAAAAGCAATTATTCAGCTACAATTTAAGCTTAAAAAGAAAATAAAAGTGTGAAAAATGAGAAAACTATAGTGTCTTTGGCTTCTTATGTTAATAAAATTACTTAAAAGTTATTTTGATTTCCTCTTTTGACAGATAAGATTTGAATTTGACATAACGAATGAATAATATTGATTCATCGAACTTTCAACATTATTTCATTAGCAACAGTAACAAAGATCATTAATTGATAATCTACTGTTGAATTATGGGTATATTATTTGACAGTTGTGAATAAAAGCACCTATACACCTGTATAATACGCTATTTTTTATTATACCTGCATATTCTGAAAAAAAAAACTGGAAAGCACATTTTGATTTTTATTCATTGCATAATTTTGCGCGTGTAACGTTTGACGTATATCGTTTACACAGTCACAGAGATTGGTTAGCATTTATTGTTTACTTTACTCAAGGAAGATATTAGAGGAAGCTTCACTTATACGTGAGAGAGACCGAACCATCAGATTAACGCCATCCAGGTCGCTACGCGGCGCTGATGCTAATGCGCGGCAAGCGCGCCTATTTTGAATTTTTTTTATGTTTTTATATTCTTTAAAGTGATTAGAAAATAAAACACGGAATTGTAAATAACAAAATATATTGCATAAAATAATATTTAAAATACATGTTTACAGGTACATATGCTGCAGATTCAAGTAGTTTTTCGAAAATCTCTTCTCTTGTGACAATTCAAATATTTTTTCTATTTCTTTCAAATTTTTATTTTACGCAATTAATGGAGTATCCAACTGATTTGTTATCTTGTTGATCGCTTTACGAAGAGTTGTACGACGAATTTTTTAACGTATGAACAATCGAAAAATTCAAAATGTCAAAGTTTATTCCGCCGAAATACACTGGCCGCGCGAACAGCCTTTTTCACCAACAAAAAATCCATTCACTTCCGCACAACGCAAAACACTCCTGTTACGTTCCCCAAATGTTTCTGGAATGGAGGTAAATTAGAACACTACCCGTACACAAATCACCTCAGCAGATTCTTTTTACAAAAATTAAAACTTCAAAATTATATCTTATGACAACTTTTTATTACATACTGTTTTTTTTACATAGCTCACTATTATTATTTTTCAAAAACAGCTAACTGTGTACGCTCAAAATCAAAAGTATGATTTCAAAATATAACTTTTTATAATTTTATTAATGTTAAATTAATTAATTGGGGTCAACTAAATCATTTACACATATATTTACTTTATTATATATGCTATAGATATTTAAATAGAAATAAAAATAATTTATAATTGCATTCATCACAGTAACATTGGTCTTTCTTTGTCTGTACTACATTTATGAAATTTGGTTGGTGTTCTTAAATTGTTCAGAGATATAAGTTACACCATCCAGATCGCTACGCGGCGCTGCAGTCACGAACCAAGGTCATGGCGCAAGTGGAACTTCCTCTAATATCTTCCTTGACTTTACTATGTATGTTCGTTTTGTTATAATATTTCATGACAGTTTTGACAGATATTAATAGTAATTATTTATGTTGTTGCTTAGCAAACTTTAAAGCAAGCCGTGTTTTAAATATGGATTATGATGCAGGTATAATAAAAAATTAGTTTTCAATCATAATTTTATGTTAGAAAATGCCATTTTTAGGCTGTAAACTCTCCCGAAAATTATGACGTCACAACGCCTACGCTCACTTCATGCCTATATGTTTAGTTTTGAGCATATTTTTGTTAATTCAAATATTATTTTTGAACATTTTGATACGCTGATTCCAGGTATGTGTAATTATAACCAATTTTCTTCAAATACTTGATAATTATTAGACAAAAACTGTAAACACACTCGTTAAACACTGACAGTTTGACATTGACAACATGATAACCATTAACACGGGCTTATTTACCCTGAAATTAGCTGTAGCAGTTGTGACGTCACAGTCTGATTATTTCGAATGCAATGATTTTTTTTAATTGTAAGCAATAGTTGCGCGCAATTGTTTCATAATGTAAAACGGGCTTTACACTTTCAACAATATTTAACTGTTTTAAATCTGCGAAATTCACAGAGGCGGAGAAATTGCAGTTTGGCTGAGACATTCCACTGTCTGTAACGATTTTTGCATTAGCCGAAGAAGCCCTTGAAAAATCTGTTTTCCGTGTCGAGACAGATGGGGGAGGGGAGTTAGTAATTAGCCTTGTTGTTCCTTTAAAGCATTATTTTTATCTAAACATGGTTGAGACATTAAATTAATTGTTATTGCTACATTAATGGCCAGTTCATTCATAATTAGATAACAATGTTGTTGCTATATGGAAGCTATTCGCGGGTAACTCTAGTGCCTTGAATTATTTTATGGTTGTTGTTTGACCCAAAAAATAAATAATAATAGTTGGCGCAATCGGTACGATATCAACCGAATTTGTATAATCGTATAATATTCCACGTATTGAGTATGAAAGTTTATCTATAATAGTTTGGAATTTTCTAATATATAGTTACTTACACACAAGACTTTTTTCCTGCATAAGTGCTCGTTTGTCATTTGCGCTACACCTACGCGTCGTGCTTCAATTTACTCCGCGGGAAAAATCATACACTTCTCTCCCTTAATGTATTATATACTATTATGATATAACAGTTGCAAAATAAATTTGTCTTTAAATTATTTGTAAATATCGATGGTTTATGCGGGATTTAAACACAAAAATCGGAGTAAATTAAATTTAAATTTTTTTCAAAAAGATTTTGCTGATGAATTTCCGGGAAAATCCAAAGTTTTTTGTATATTTTTCCGCACGAGTGCGCGAATTGAAAGTTTCTGGTTGTTAATAGCGTACGTCAAAGTTGTGTTCAAGGTTAAAATTTGTTTATCCAACACCTCTCAATAAATGCTCTATAACTATGGCGATTTTAAACAAGAAAAGTAACAGATTACCAACTAGTGGGTATAATTTTGAGAAAAGTCACTAGTGAGTAATTTTTTATTTATAACAATAATAATAATACAACACCTTAGAAACTAGTTCGATTGACATTTTAATTTAAAAAATTAGAGCATATGTCACTGTCAAATAAAATATCTTTAATAAATTTTGTATTTATTAAGAGGTGTTGGATAAAATGTTATACTGCACACGTGGGCAAAGTGGAATTACCCACTCAATAAAATTATCACACTCAGCTTTTAGCTTCGTGTGCTAAAATTTCTTTCGTGGGCAATTCCTTACTTTGCCCACTTGTGAAGTAAATAACTATTGTTTTTACTGAAATATAAATTTAATTAATTTCAAATAAATGTAGCAACAGTTAAGGATTATTAATAATGTGGTAATGTTAAAAAACGCACTAGTGCGGTAATGTAAATTATTACCTATCTGAAATTAGTGGAATATCACCACGACAGTTACCTTTTCGTAAATCTGCAATTGTAGATCTGTGTTTTCCTCCCGGCTCTGGGCAAACGGCTGCAAAAATACTTACAGACCTGCACAGGGGTGTATTAAATAAATCTTTACACACGTGTTTCAATGCATGTAGCAGTTGACAGCAGATAGTACTGGGCTTACCATTTTAAACCACTTGGTCCGTACTATAAGCTTCGTATTTTGTGAAAATAATTGTTGTTTTGTGTATTTTTTAATGTGTACATATAAAAGTAAACTTGAAAAAATATCCAAATTTAAAATCAAATTTATTCCAATAATTACATTTTAACTTAAAACTAAATAAACAATTGTTCTGCTGTTTGGATAATGGCACAATATAATTATAAATTAATTAGTTTGAACTTAAATTACACAGAACTTCACCCCTAATTTATACGAAAATAATAATTTTATTGTTGGGTGAATTTCTGTCGTCCTTTTCAAATCTAACGAGTTTTCAAAACAGGGACCTATTTGATCCCCGTTGGGTGGCGATTCCCAGCCGGGGAGTCGAACACAAGCCCCCTGAAGTTGATGGGACTTGGCGACGGTCTTGGAAGTCCTCTAGGTCCAGCAGAAGGCACCGAGGGGTTCTGCTGGTAGATGGACGGAGTTCGAAACGGAGACGGGTCCTGGAAAGAAGACGACTAACTGGTGAGTTTGTTACAAATTCAATTCAACAGCAAACGTATCATCGGGTAAACAAATGCTAATGCACAAGTCAAACAGTATCTTATTCTGACCTCAAAACATAATGAAAAATTATTTAAATGTATTCACGACGCATTCATATTCAGGAGCCAGGTCATCGCGTTTCCTCAGTCAGGGCAGAAGTCGTTGGTAATGGTATACCGGGACGACGTACGCGGAATTTAAAAGAATGGAAGGGTGTTGAGACAAGCCCGGTTTACACCCCTAAAATCTAGACGCTTCAAACAAAACCCCGATTATTTGTTTAGTTAATAAATAGTTATTTATTGAACTAGAGAGGAAAGCGATTATTTTTCCCACTCGAGCTCTAAAGTTTGACTCATGTTAGACGCAACATTTTTATATACTTTAAATTATCGTACAACTATGTCTTATTTTTTTTTTCTAGATTAAATCACAATTTGACAACTTTAATTTAGATAGGTTCATGGGCAGCATTGTTTCACTGTCTTGCGTCTGATAACCTAACTTTTGGCGTGTCAGTTGTGTTCTTCCAATCTCACTAGTTTGACAAATAACTTTTGTCAAACTAGAGAGGAAATTGGTTCTTTTTCCCACTAGAAATAGATTTCTGTTTGCCTCATGAGCGCAAAGAATGAGACAATTCGAGTAAGAGTGGAACAAGCGTTTTTTTCTCGTGTTAGACATACCTTCTTTCACGTGATTTGCTTTAAATTATTTTTTCTTCTAACGTCATAAAACTACGTTGTTATGTATTTGTATTCAACAAGCAGAAGTTCAATATTGTCGCCGCCGGCGTAAAAGTGTCTCCTTGGCAACACATTTACGCCGGCGGCGGACAAAGTAAAATATTATGAAAAATAGTTAGGTTGTAATTCAATAATTTGACAGTTAAAAATGAAACAAATAAACTAAAATAACAAAGCAGCATATTCTACGGCAACTTGAAATACTAGATAAGACAGAATATTTTTTGAAGTTTTGAGCATTTTATAATATTTATAATTGTATTTTCTATGTTTGAAGAAAAAATAAAATGTGTTATTCGGAGTAAATGTGTCTTTGGGTGCTTCGCATGTAATTGTTCAAACTTACATGCTCAGCACCCAAAGTATCACATTTACTCCTAATAACACAATATACTATTACAATTATGTTATATTTTTCTTTTTACTTCCCGCCTACCTCTAGGTATTGGAGGTATTGTTTTTGGTCAAAAAATTGGGTAGTGAGTTTTCAATGAATAAGCACGTTTTAGGGTCCTTACAATACGATTTTGCTATTTTCGCCATGATGTCTGTATGTATGTATGTATATAACATATCATAACTCAAATACTATAATACCAAAAAATCAATTTTGTAAATTTTTGTTTCTTAAATTTTAATGAAGAGCTGATTAGATTTTGGATAAAATTGGTCAACCGGAAGTAGCAGTTTACTTGAAGCCCTTAACAGTTTTTTTGTGAAAAACACGGTTAAATTTCCTCTTTCAACAATTTATGTTATTTTGACAGTTGTAGAATATTACATTTCAATTTACTCCGGGGGAAAAATCATGCACTTTTCTCCCTTAATGTATAATATCTATTTTGAAAAAAATTTGCAAGCTGTCATTATACATTACAATTATTCTGACCTATGGAAGAAATCATTCAAATAGCATCCAAATATTACTTTTAATTGTATAGTTAATATTACCATTACTAAAAATGATACTCCAATTTAATTACTTACCTAATAAATTAATGAAATTTATTTTATCGTTTATTTTAATAGCATAAACATAACATAAAATATTTTTATTTTCCATAATAAATATTGGTTTTAATTTAATTGATATATCGTGAAATACCGAAATTTCGGTAACCAAATGAGCCTTATTGCATTCATTTTTTAAAATTCCTAACAACTTTTATATAGGCATACATTTTTGCTAGAACGTAAATAGGAAAAAATGCAACAATAAAAAATAGCACTGAAACCTATATGGTACATTTGAAATACAGCTATACCGCACTTGAATTTCTATTTGTTTTATTTTTTTTTGTAAAATATTTTTTCCGAAATCGATACTTAAAGTACACGTTATTATTACGCGAAGTTAGCCAAAATAATAGCTAAGGTTAAATTTTACAGACTCCTATGTCAAACTTGAATTATAATCCTAAAACAAATACATAATGCTATTTATTTATGTTTTTAATTAATAATTTAACGATTTCGAAAAAATATAATGTACACCTCGGCACTGAAGTATTTTTCACTACTAATATGGTTTATTTGAAAGTGCTCAAAAATCGTCATTAAAAGCTCAGAAATCGTCACTAAAGTAACCCATTATACGACGATTTTCAGTAACACAGTGTTGGCAACCGTTAAATAATTATTGTACAAGTAGGATAATTTTGGCAGATATGTGGACGTACTACAGTAATTTGGACGTAACATGAAACAAAATGTGCAAGAAGAATTAACTAATTAATTCCGTTGACGAAATTGAGGACAAAACACATAATTTTGAGTTTTATTTACGATAACTTCACTGTTCGAGGCTGACAACACTGACTGTCAGTTTCAATTGCCAACTGACAGATGTATAAACTTAACCTATATAATAATTTTTTTACAGTTTTTTTCCAATTTTAGATTTTACATAATACTTAATATGTACCGCGACATTGAAGTTCCTTTTTATCACTCACATGGTTTATTTTCCTCGGCCCTACGGGCCTCGGCAACTAAATTCCATATTCGTGATAAAAAGTTAAACTTCAGTGCCCCTTGATACAAACTATTATTTGTAATAAAAAATTATACTTTAGTGTCTTGATATACAAATTACTATTATTATAAATTGTTTGTCAATATGTCGATATCAACAACGTAACCAAATCTCAATTAATTATCTAATAATTTGTGTAGTATAATTAACTTTTGTAGTAATATATTAGCCGTTAGGTTAATATGTGTTGATTTTTTAAAGTTATATTCTTGTTTGTTAAACAATTCTAGTAAGTTATTAAAATAACACAATTTCTGTATATCAAATGCATAAATGAAGTATTTGAGCAATTATAAAATCTTGCGGTAAATTGAAAACTTAGGTATTGTTTAACCACATGACGTGTTTCAGTATTAAATATGTTATTATGAAAAACAAGATTTCAAGGTGAAATTATGTAAACTATTACAGAAATGCGAGTTTTAATTACTAATATTGCACTTGGATTCAACAAAACTTATTCTTTTGAGCTAGCTGACAATTAGCATACAATACAAGCAAGAAAAAACGGTTTAGAATATTTTAAAATACCATAATTATTAAGAAATTTAATAGTTGTTTGTGTTACAAAATACGTATTTAACAATAATGATTACTGGCTTAAAAACACATTTCTTTTAGGAAATTATGTAAATAGATAATGAATGCACTTGAATTGTTCCTTGAAACATAAAAAAATATGTTGAACTTCGGACAGGTGATAAGCGCTATCTGTTGTTTTACGTCAAAAAGTAACAAAATGCAGTTTTATGTTTTAACATTTTACATATTCTAGAAATAGTCTTACGTGTATTTTGTCATCAAATGATTTAAAATTGCTTATTGTACTTATATGTAAATATATTTTTTTGCTGATACACTCACTGCTATGAATAAAACATTTGCGAATCGCTTTAATAATTGTAAATACTTTTCATCGTACATATCCAAGAAAACATTTGTTGTTCCAAAATTGGAAGGAAATACAAAAAAATTGCAAATAACATTTCTTATTCTTAATATTATTCTGAACAATTTTCATTTGAATCTTTTTGCCTCCCGCCTACCTATAGGTAAGGGAAGTATTGTGTTTGGTCAAAAAATTGGGTAGTGAGTTTTCAATGAAAAAGCACGTTTTAGGGTCCCTACAATACGATTTTACTATTTTCGCCATGATGTCTGTCTGTATGTATGTATGTATGTATGTATGTATGTATGTATGTATGTATATATGTGTGTGTGTAGTCTGTAGAAATTTTTTCGTCTTGCATAACTACTATAATACCAAAAAATACAATTTTGTGAATTTTTGCTTCTTATATTTTAATGAAGTGCTGATTAGATTTTGGATAAAATTGGTCAACCGGAAGTGGCAGTTTACTTGAAGCCCTTAACAGTTTTTCGTTAAAAACACGGTTAAATTTCCTTTTTCAACAATTTATGTTATTTTGAAAGTTGTAGAATATTTAATTTTACATGTGTTTTCATTACACTAATTTTATTGGATTTAGAGATAATAAAATATAAAGAAATTAGGTTCCATAAGTCTTGCACACCTAGTACACCATGGAAACATTTAAAAATTTTTAATTTTTTACGAAATGTGACACATGTCATTTTGATTGTAAAGCTGTTTGCTTAGTGAAATATATGTCAAATATTAAATATACGGTATAAAATTCAATTTCTCGAATATAAATAGAAAATAACTGTTTTAATAAAATCACGACACCGCAGGTGGAGTGATTTTATTTTTTAAACAGTCGGCAAGATAATTTAACGACACTATTTATGAAAAGGTTTATTTAAAAGTGCATTAGTAAAAATACAATTATTATGTATCATATTTTTAACATATAATGCAAATAACATTAATGTAGTTAGTATTTTCATCTGGTTGCTAGGAGAAAGGTAAATAACGTTTTATTACTTTCAAAAAGTTACCTTCTTATTTATCCGTTGAAACGTTAATAGTTATTAACTTTACAAGTGGGTAATTCCATTTTGCTCACGTGTGAAGAATAACGTTTTATCCAACACCTCTCATTAAATGTAAAATTTATTAAACACATATTATTTGATAGTGACATATGCTTTAAATTTTCTACATTAAAGTGTTTATCGAAGTAGTTATCAAGGTGTTATGTGTTATTATTATTGTTATAAATTAAAAAAATATTCACTAGTGGCTTTTCTCAAAATTGTACCCACTAGTGGGTAATCTGTTACTTTGCTTGTTTAAAATCGCCATAATAGTAGAGCATTTATTGAGAGGTGTTGGATAATAGTATATTCTACAACAAGTAATGGAATGGCACATATTCCACGCGAGCAAAAAGTTTGTAGTCCGAGCCGAAGGCGAGGGCTACGGTTTGCGAGTGTGGGATATGCCATTCCGTTACATGTTGTAGACTATACTTTCTATAACAAGATTTTGGAATTATACAAAAAATACAAATATAAAACTGTTGAAAACGTCAAACTCAAATAAATCAAATTAAAACAAACAGACTTAACCATAGTAACTGAATCAAGACTTCATATATCGCGCTAATATACGGCTCTAATTCATCGAAAATTTTCCATACGCAGGAATGTTTCCATAACAATTTTTAGTTGTGTAATGCCTAGTTTCCAAAACCGTGTTATAGAATAGTATATTGTACAACGAGCATGGAATGGTACTCATTTCCTACGAGTATGAAAGTTTGTAGCATGAGCTGAAGGCGAATGCTGCAAATCATACGAGTATGAAATGGACATTCCATGCGAGTAGTACACTATACTTTTTCTACGACCACGATATTATTTCCTAATTCATTTATATTTTAATAATAAATTTGTCTCGCTTTCACTATTCCAATATTTGACAATTCTAAATAAGTATCCTAGCAATGGCACCTGTACTTAAATGAACTGATCTGTATTGAAATACTCACAAAACAAATTCATTTCGTACGAGGCTTGCAATGTACCTCATATCCCTAGCAACAACAAACATACAATGAGCTGATTTCTCAGTGGTCGTAGAAAAAATTGTTTTTTCTTTATGGTTTACTTTATATTTGAGTTAAATATTTTGTGTAACTAGTTACATATTTGAAATAAATTGTATTAATTGTCTCCGCAAAATCTCGTCAAAGGGTTTGTATGTTCTCCCTAACCAACCCTTATTGAAGAACACCCCACAACTAAGTTGTTAATAACAGTTCGAAATTCGACGCACATCCAATTAAACTTAGCATACCCTTCTCGCGCCCTTTACGCAGCAGTTTGCAACAAAACCAAACTTTCAATAATTCCCAGGCCTAGCAGAACATACATTCCACCCTTCGTCAATATACACACTGAGCATACGCGAGCACACACTGCAGGGCGACGGAAAGGCGCCGTGAGCGATAACGTAATTGCTAAGTTATCGCGCGGCTCAAAGAGTGGCCCAAGGCTAACGTAACGTAACTTAACGTAAGGCGGGAACGTACATGTGGAATCATTGGATGCTGATGCATTGATCATTGGGAATTAAAAACTGTTCTAAATACTTTTATCTACGATAGTATGTAAAATTGAAGTTTAACTGTTAGTTTCAAGTTTGTAAAACGGTTGTTTAGTAACGCGATCCCATAAGTCACGGGCAGTCACGGATTGCCAAGCAACGAGTGATTAAAATTTTTAAAGCACGCCAAATTTGCAAAAATTTTGTTATCATGGCAAACTTCTCATTTAATATTGTGATCCTACTTCATAAATAAAAATATTTTAAAAATATTTTTTGGGGTTTTTCATTATATTGTAGGTAAAATATTGTACGATACACATACGTAAAGCGTCTTTAGTCACTCAGGGGTCTTAAAACACGTGACTAAAGACTAGCTTTACGTACTTGTATCGTAAATAACTATTAGAGCTAAAGCTAGAGCAAAAGGCGTGGCTTGGTAGTATTGCAAGCTATGCCAGTACTTCTCAGCCAATGACAAAGCAAGGAAACTTAGCTAGCTTGAACCAGTTTACACATACGACGGGAGGTCGCAGTATGCCATGCATACAGTATGCCATACATACAGTATGCCATACATACAGTATGTAGAATTGAAATGTGGCGTATAGGGATTTCATTGCTATACAAGTTGTTTCATAACTTCGAGTATATACGTTAAAGGTATATGTTGTTTGATATGCTGATTACGAATCTAAAAGAATTTTTTTTAATTCGAAAAATTAAGGGTTCTTTACCTAAAACATTTTTTGTAGTACTGCACTGGATTCGTTTTCGTATTAAACACAAACAATGAAGTAGGTAATCAACAATTTAAATTACATAATACTAGTAAAATAATCAAACATAATTTAATTATTTTTAATGAAATGATAATTATTAACATAATCATCCACCTAGTGGCAACGAAAAATTTTGGACTGAGAAACATGGAAAATAATATTGCGATTAAAAAAAAATTATTTTTATTTTATTTTATTATATTTTTGATCGTAATGGGGTAAATAGCTACGTGGTAACGTGTCGGACTGTGGATCGTGAGATCCTCAGTTCGAATCCCACTGCCGACAGTTACAAATTTAAATTTACCCCTGTGGTTCCCCCTCCACTAACAACTTTGGGGGCTATGATTTGACGGCTGGTAACCGCACTTCATACGTAAAAATATATATCACTTACCGAGATCTGTGTAAGCAGAGTGCCACACCCGTAATGGGTAAAAGGCGTGATGATGATGATGATGATGATGATGTAATCAGCATATCAAATAACATATACCATTAACGTATATACCTGAAGTTATGAAACACCCTGTATAGTTTTTGTATTGCTGTATCTTTTTACCTATTCACTTTACTACAAAAGTGTAAATACAGAAGTTGTTCAGAATTTAAAAATGCATGCAATAAGGCCCATTGGGAAATCGAAATTTTATTATTAAAATTTATTTATTAATGAAAAATGAGGCCAATTATATTTAGAATAATAAATGTTTCAAATATTCATGAAATCATTATTATTTTTTCGTAAGTACAATCAAATCAAAAATATTTGTATGGAAAACCTATAACACAGACAACATTAGAATAAGATGCTCTGAAACTGCAGATCCTTTGTGCTACCAAACGTTTCTGAAAGAAAAAGTCTGTTGTGGGCAACACAATATAAGTATTGTAATTCGTAAATGGTGACAGTAAGAGGAAAACGTTTCAAACAATAATTGTAGACAATAATATTTGAAACATTATTCTAATAACAAAAATTGTCATTAAACTATAATTTATTGAGATTTTTCAAAATAACTTGATAGGGCTTCAAGTAAACTACCTTTTCCGGTTATTGGATTATCACCAAAAACTTTTCAGCTCTTCCCAAGAGGATGCAGTTGATATATACAAAATATCGAAATTTTCTGTTAGTAGTTTTTGAAAAAACGTATCTCCAGAGATCCACACATACCGACAGACAAACACACACTGCACACACACACAGACATCATCGCGAAACTATTAAAATCGTATTCTAATGACCCTAAAACGTGTTCATCCACTGAAAACTCACTACCGAATTTTTAGCATGATTCATATACCTTCCTTACAGAATGTGGCGGAAGGTAAAAATGTTTCAAGTAAAAGATGTGTTAAACCTTGCAAAACTTTAAGAATAAAATAGATAAAATTCTAGACCCTCCTCCTTGGGATAGATTACGAATAAGTACGCCCAAAGGGCCTGGCAAAAACTCCAAAAAGAATTTTTATTAACAATCACATTTTAAAGATTTATGTCCACGTTTTCTCGTCGGCAAATATCTTTTGAAAACTTTTCTAACGTGAGCCATATAAGCACTGATAACTTTCGCTCTTTCGTACAAAATTAACTCCTTGATACGTCCCTGGAGACACGGACTAGCCCAAAGGAAGAGTGAGGGAGATATTTATTGCAGGATTCATTACGGGACTTTTCGAAAGTTGGATAGTGTGTTTCATAATTTTTGGCATAATTTCAATGGCACACATAAATTTTACTGCAAGTATAGAACGAATTGCAGGCTATTCTTGGAGTATGCACCCACATTTAAACAATGGGGCCTTCGCTAGAGTCATGGAAAATAAATAGTTTATAATATTACTAGACCCAAAAACATCGTACTAGTTATAATAGAAGTTTAAAATAATATATTATTATATGATGGATTATGATAGTTATTATTTACGAAGATAATTAAAAAAATTTGATGTGTCCAGCACATAACCTCCCGCCCAATACTACTCTTAAACGATACAAAATAGTACTTGATACAGAAACATACCTTCTTATTTGTTAATTTTCTATTTATATTTGAGAATTTTAATTTTCTTTGGTATATTTATTTAATTTTTGACATATAATTCACTATGAAAACAGCTTCACAAACTCAATGACATGTGTCACATTTCGTAAAAAATTAAAATTTTTAAATGTTTCCATGGTGTACTAGGAATGCAAGATTTGTAAAATCTAATTTCTTTATATTTTATTATCTCTAAATCTAATGAAAATTAATAAAATTAGTGTAATCAAAATACATGTAAAATTAAATATTCTTCAACTTTCAAAATAACATAAATAGTTGAAAAATGAAATTTAACCGCGTTTTTCACGAAAAACTGTTAAGGGCTTCAAGTAAACTGCTACTTCCGGTTGACCAATTTCATCCAAAATCTAATCAGCTCTTCATTTAAATATAAGAAGCAATAATTCACAAAATTGTATTTTTTTGGTATTATGGTATTTGAGTTATGCGAGACGAAAAAATTGCCACAGACTACACACACACACACATACATACATACATACATACATACATACATACAGACATCATCGCGAAAATAGTAAAATCGTATTGTAGGGACCCTAAATCGTGCTTAATCATTGAATACTCACTACCCAATTTTTTGACCAAAAACAATACCTTACCTAGAGGTAGGCGGGAGGTAAAAATATATATCATCACGCCATTTACCCATTATGGGTGTGGCACTCTGCTTACACAGATCTCGGTAAATGATATATTTTTGCGTATGAAGTGCGGTTACCAGCCGTCAAATTATAGCCCCCAAAGATTTTAGTGGAGGGGGAACCACAGGAGTAAATTTAAATTGGCAACTGTCTGCTGTGGGATTCGAACTGAGAATCTCACGATCCACAGTCCGACGCGTTATCACGGAGCTATTTACTCCATGCAGTTTGCAAATCATTCGAGTGAATAATGACCATAATCCCGAATATAATAATGTATTTTTTCTACTCGTGTAAATTCGGAAATCACTTTTGAAAATGATCGAAATTCGTTAAAAACATACGTTGAAAAACGTCAATATAAAAATACACAATGACAACTGACTACATGTCAACTGTCAGACGGCTGTTGCTTGATGATCCACATCACGTCTTTAATATAACAGTTAATTTCAGATTTCTGGCTCTGTGATTGGTCCAGCAGAGTGCATTATGAATCATAATGTACTGTCGTTAATTATGCTTACTATAATTCATTGAAAAAAATTGAAATAATGGGGATATAATAAAAAAAGAGTAGAAAATAGTTATTTATCTTTCAAGGCACTGAAATGTAACTTTTTATCACGAATATGGAATTTAGTTGCCGAGGCCCGTAGGGCTGAGGAAAATAAACCATATGAGTGATAAAAACGAACTTCAGTGCCGAGGTACATATTAAATTTTATTTCAAATCTAAAATTAGAAAAAAACTGTAAAAAATTTACATTATAGGTTAAGTTTATACATCTGTCAGTATAACTGACAGTCAGTGTTGCCAACCTCGAACATTGAAGTTATCGCAAACAACACACAAATTATGTGTTTTGTCCTCAATTTCGTTATCGGAATTAATTAGTTAATTCTTCTTGCAAATTTTGTTTCATGTTACGTCCAAATTTACTATAGTACGTCAATATATCTGCCAAAATTATCCTACTTGTACAATAATTATTTAACGGTTGCTAACACTGGGTTGCTCAAAATCGTCGTATAATGGGTTACTTTAGTGACGATTTCTGAGCTTTTAATGACTATTTTTGAGCACTTTAGTGCCGATTTCAAATAAAATAATTTTCTAAACAATAAAATAGAACATTTATGTGACAATTATTTACAATCTCTACTGTTTGAGATCCACCTACACCTCTACAATGTCACAACATTTTTAAAAAATCGTTGTGGCTTAATGAGTAACAATTAAGACTTTTTAAAACTGCAGATAGTCTTCAATTTAGATTAAAATAAATAATGAAAAACCTCATTGATTTTTCTCGGCGGAATGTACTTGAAGCAAGAAATTTCGGGAGTAAAAACAAACTTAAGATAGAAAAGCAGATAAGAGGTGATTCTTTTTTCTGCAAATCCTAAAACAAATACGTTCAAAGCTCCTCTTGCACTAAAGCCATGTTTACAGAGGCGAAAAAAGCGCGAACAAAGTATTTGATCGCTGCACTCTGCAATTTGTTACCGCTTTCAGTTTTTCTTTCAACGCTGCGAACGATTTGCCCTTTCAGTTTTTCAGTACTTCCCAACTCTTTTTATCCGCGGCGAGCAGTTGTAGCACTGCGGATACCCCGCTGCCGTAATTACATCAACAACATGATTGTCTGAATGTCAAAATGCAATTAAGACACGCTAAGAAACCCCAAATCCAATAACAAGTTAATTTAGTCTCCTCGCGTTGTCTCTGTTTTTCAAATTACATTAACCGCAACAATCATAACCGGGTTAACCCGCGCTGATCGCGGGCGTCAACCGTAATAATATAAATCGGGGAATTGAGTTACCAGTTAACTAATTTACATGTTTCTCCAGGGCTATACTTCTGATTGCTAGTTAAAAGGATCGGTACAAAATATAGAAAAATGTTTCAAATATGAATTCATTTACTAGAGTCACAAAATGGCAAATAAGTCATTTATATTATGACTAGACACAAAAAAAATCGTACTGGATATAACAGAAGTTTAAAAAATACTATTAATTATTAAGATATTTTAGTTTTAAAAACCTCAACAATGACGTCAAAGTATTTTGGTGCATATCTATCCTATTCAAATTTCTTTGTACTTCTCTTGTTATTGAGCTGTCAGATTGTCGAAGTGTCAAAATAGTTGGCAACTAATTTGAAGGTTTTTTTGTTTCACTTTGAATTCGTCTCAGTATTATATTTTATTTATTTCTAACTAATAAATATTACTTTAGGTTGACTCAATAAAATGAAAGCCTTGTTGAATGATATAGGTTAGCAAACTTTATTAATGGTAATCAAACATTTGACTAAAATAATCTTACAGTTTATTTATTTTTCTTCCAAAAAAAAATGGAATTCATGTATATTTTAATTATTTACCATGCAGAGTTATTTTAATTCCATTTAAATAATTTTATAAATTATTGTCACATGACTACAATTATTTATAATTTGAAATATATCATATTTATAATAATAATAATCAATTTTTAATATTAGTTTTTTGAAGTGTACTTTTGTATTTCTGTATTGTAACAACAAAATGAATAATTATTCTCATAATTTCAGTTTTTACAATTATTTCTGCATTTGATTTATTTGTTTTCTTCCATGGCAAACTTTGTATAGGCATTTAAATAAAAATGATACTTTTCTAATTTTACATTTTTCTCAAATATTTTGTATTATTTGGTCATTACATGTGAATATCGTTGAATTCAGAAAAAAATACTGAATCGAATAAGCAAATAAAAAAAAATAGATTGCTATTTAAAATAAGAAAGTTACACCCGCATTTTGAGAGGCACTGGTCTAAAAAAAATTATTGTTTCGCTCATTATAATTGTCTATAATATAGAAATTGTGTGCTAATTTAACCGACCTCGTAGCTCTTATAGTTCTCGAAATATCAATAGTGTGCCATTTAAAATGAACACCCTGTATAGGAAGAGTACAAATAACATTTATATTGCTAACATCTGTTCACTGTTGATTTTATATTTAAAAAATAGAATTTGTTTTATGTGTCCAGTAAACTTCCTCTTCCGGTTTTTCAATTTCATTCAAAATCAACTCAGTTCTTCATTTTTTCATGAAACTTATAATTTCCAAGTTTAGTTTACATATCTTGTATCGTTCATGAGATATTGCGCACACGGACATCCATCCATCCTCACACACAGACATCATTGAGAAATTGATTCAGTGGCGGGTCAAAATATGTATATCCGCAAAAATCTCGTCAACGATTTTTTTCATAATTCCAATACTTCCTTATACTTTGTATAAAAAAGTAAAAAGTAGAGAACCGGTATGTAAAAATATAATTATTTTTTAACGGTATAAAATAAAGAAAAAAAAATCAAATACAAATTGTAGTTAATACTGTTCTACACCTTTTAGAAAATAACATAATTTGCTCTAACTCAATTAGTTACTGAGATATTACAAAATACTTGATGGATTGCTACCAAAAATCTAATTAACTCGTAACTCAATTCTCTTAGGGCTGGTATTTCCAAACTTAGTTACTTAGAGGATAAATTTATCAATAGAATAAACAAAAAATAACGCATCAAAATCATTGCTTAAATGCTGATTATTATTCTAGCTGTCATCTTTTGATACGATATTTTTTGTTTATTCCATTGATAATTTATTCTATAGTTTATCTGAGGTTGGAAATACCAGCCCTTAGTACAAAATATGACATTTGAAGGTGTAGAATTTATAACGTGAAGGCTCTAAATAACACAGTAACACCACAGTGCCCCTATTTAGTACCGATAACGGCTTGTACATTTGCCGTTATCAAAATCGTTCACCATGTATGTCAAAACCATACCGTACGACACCAAATACGACTCAAAGTAGGCCCCAGTGATAGCACAACGCTTCACAACTCTTCAAAGTGTTATAATCCTTATTAGAAATAATAAATTCCAACGCTACAGGTCCCATGTTAATAATTCCTGTAGTTCACAGCTGTCAGTTCGTATTCTGCAACTCCTGAATGATCTCTGAATAGTGTAGCGAGCCAGTCACGCGAATGTCACGAAAAATTACTGAGCACGCACACGACAAGTGAAACGGCGTAAGCACGCGACGCTTTACAATCAAACTGGGTTCATTTCCATTGTGTTATGAAAGCATTGAGACCTGCCAGAGACCCGCAACATTTTCTGGTTGGAATTATTTTTTATTGTTGTGGTGCTACACTGGGGTCTTTCACCATTTTTTTTTATGAAACTATATCGTATCTATTTCTCGAAATTTGAAGTAATACAACAAAAAGAAGAATACAAAAATCTATTTTATATTTTGAAACTAAATGTCACTAGATTGAAACCTAACCAAACTGATAAATGTAAACAAACACAACATGTAAAAATTATTTGAATGATGGACAATATTTCTGTATTGATTAACGCAAGTATGAAAATCAGTTTGAGTATTAACACAATTAGAATGCGTGTTATGTAACAACTTTCTAGGAAAAGTCTCCTCATTCTGTTGGGTTTTTTTATGAAGGATTTTGACATTTTGATGATCTAAACTATGATTAAGAAGGGAAAGAATAAATTGCTTGACTGTTTTGGTTTATTGTACATTGTTATAAAAATATTCAGATTTAAAAAATAGTTATGTATCAAGGCACTGAAGTTTAACTTTTTATCACGAATATGGAATTTATTTGCCAAGACCCGTAAATAAACCATGTGAGTGATAAAAAGAAACTTCAGTGCCGAGGTACATATTAATTTTATTTGAAATCTAAAATTAGAAAAAACTATAAAATTATATATTATATAGGTTAAGTTTATACATCTGTCATTTGTCAATTAGAACTGAAACTCAGTGTTGCCAACCTCGAACAGTGAAATTATCGTAAATAACACTCAAAATTATGTGTTTTGTCCTCAATTTCTTCATCGGAATTAATTAGTTAATTATTCTTGCACATTTTGTTTCGTGCTACTTATAAATTTATTATAATGCGTGAATATATCTGCCAAAAATATCTAGTTGTACAATAGTTATTTACTTTACAAGTGGGCAAAGTAAGGAATTACCCACGAGAGAAATTTTAGCCCACGAAGCCGAAGGCTGAGTGAGATAATTTTATCGAGTGGGTAATTCCACTTTGCCCACGTGTGAAGTATAACGTTTTATCCAACACTTCTTAATAAATGAAAAATTTATTAAAGAAATATTATTTGACAGTGACATATGCTTTAAATTTTTAAATTAAAATGTCAATCGAAGTAGTCACCAAGGTGTTGTGTGTTATTATTATTGTTATAAATAAAAAAATACTCACTAGTGGCTTTCCTCAAAATTATACCCACTAGTGGATAATCTGTTACTTTGCTTGTTTAAAATCGCCATAGTTATAGAGCATTTATTGAGAGGTGTTGGATAATAATTATTTAACGGTTGCCAACACTGGGTTGCTCAAAATCGTCGTATAATGGCTAACTTTAGTGACTATTTCTGAGTACTTTAGTGCCGATTTCAAATAAAAAATGTTATTAACATTTGTCTTGTACATGCTTCTAATTTTGAGAAAAACTAAATTATATACTTAAGAATATATTTCAATAATCTCAGTTACAATGGGAACAACAATTAATATATTTTTAATATTTATCCAACACTTCTCAATAAATGCTCTAAAACCATGGCGATTTTAAACAAGCAAAGTAACAGATTATCCACTAGTGGGTATAATTTTGAGAAAATCCACTAGTGAGTATTTTTTTATTTATAACAATAATAATAACACACAACACCTTGGTGACCACTTCTATTGACAGTTTAATTTAAAAATATATAAGCATGTCACTGTCAAATAATATTTCTTTTATAAATTTTACATTTATTAAGAGGTGTTGGATAAAATGTTATACTTCACACGTGGGCAAAGTGGAATTACCCACTCGATAAAATTATCACACTCAGTCTTCGGCTTCGTGTGCTAAAATTTCTCTCGTGGGTAATTCCTTACTTTGCCCACTTGTAAAGTAAATAACTATTATGTGTCAAACGTCTCAAATAATTGTGAAGTGTCAAAAATATGTGTCTTGTAATAGTTATTTATGTATCAAGGCAGTGAAGTTCAATTTTTTATCACGAATATGGAATTTAGTTGCCGAGGCCCGTACAGCCGAGGATAATAAACCTTGTGAGTGATAAAAAGGAACTTCGGTGCCGAGGTATATATTGTTTTATTTGAAATCTAAAATTCGAAAAAACTGTAAAAAAATTATTATATAGGTTAAGCTTATACATCTGTCAGTTGTCAATTGAAACAGACACTCAATGTTGCCAACCTCGAATAGTGAAGTTATCATAAATATCACTCAAAATTATGTATTTTGTCCTCCATTTCTTCATCGGAATTAATTAGTTAATTTTTCTTGCACATTTTGTTTCATGTTACTTATGAATTTACTATAGTACGTCAATATATCTGACAAAATTATTCTAATTGTACAATAATTATTTAACGGTTGCCAACACTGCGTTGCTCAAAATCGTCGTATAATGGTTATTTTAGTGATGATTTCTGAACTTTTAATGTCTATTTTTGACATGTGTCATAAATGAAAACTAATTTTTTTGAAGGGATGAGCGTTTCTTGATAGTGGTGGTCCGTGTTCCTGCTTCCATTTGATAAGAAATCTATGGTGGGAGGTTTTGTGATGTCAACAACACATTATTTTTTCTACTGTGGACAGATGGCGCTGTGATCGCAAAAACTTTTTTTTCACCATTTTTTTGGAGGTTTAGAACCGTGAAACAGATTGTAAATGTGACAATTTTATATATCTAAGGGCCAATATTTCCATCTACGAATAAACTTCCGAATAGGTTATTTATCAAATAACTAAATAAATACGCATAAAAAAAGGACAGCTTGTACAATTACTATCATTTGAGCTATGATTTCGATGCGACATTTTTCATTTATTCGGCGAATAATCTATTCGATACTTTATTCGTAGGTGGAAATATCGGCCCTAAGATTAATTTTAAATCTAAAAACAAAAACATATTGACTGCTAGTAAGAACAACCGATTAAGAGTGATTAACAAGCAGTTAACTAACTTTATTTTACGCTGTCAAGCGTTCCTAAATTATTTTAGAGATATAAGCTTCGAATAAAAGACACAGAATTAAATATTCTACCACTTTTATTTCAAATATTTTTCTCAATAATCATGTAAGAAGGTTTGACAGTTGAAAAACACAGTCAACTGCTAGTTAGTCGCCCTTAATCAGCGTTCTTCAAAAAACTCTTTAAACATCTTCATACCTTCATTAATAGTTGTTGGTTAACATGCTATCATTTAAGCGATGATATCTCAAGTTTGAGTAAACGAAATTAAATGTGCGTGACGCCATTGGATAGAGCAAGCTTCAAGCTTTAATTTTTTGTTTTGGGTAGTGTATTTAGCAAACTGTCACGAGTAGTAAAACGTAAAGACATCTAATCAAACATGAAAGGCAAGCAATAATGTATTCTAGCTATTTCAATCTATTCTCATGACAGTTTTCCGATATAATAAAGCTCGCGCTTTCGATAACGCGAGAAAGCTCCGAAATAGCACTCTGCCAAAGCCGACTGTAACAAATAATAACACCGTTGCATACCTGTCAAGCTTTAAGCTCGAAGGAAAGCTTTTAGGGAAATGAATCGATGGCGATCTGTGATTGGCTGCCGGACACCTTCGAATGTTCTAGTTTTCACCTGCTCCTCCCTTTATATCTATATTGTATAATCTATACTAAAAATGTTTAAGGGGAAGATGCACGTCATCAAAAGTATTACTAGATTTTGACGTCAAAGTGCAACAACGTTTAAATGGGATACTTATTTTTGTTGACACGTGCCGCCATTTTTAGTCGCGATTTGTTGTAATTATGAAGAAGCACAAATTACAACTGAATAAAGTATAAGTCTGACAGTAAAGTGACAGATCGATATGGATTTTATATGTAAACGTGATCATTTACCAATAGCAACAACATAGCAAACAAAAATGAACTTCAATAATTTCTAATAATTTATAATTCCATTAAAGGAATAAAATTCACTATAAACTGCATTAAAAATAATATATACTTTTTTCTGAAATCGATACTAAAGTACACGATATTACTACGCGAAGTTAGCCAAAATAGTAGGTAAAGTAAAACTTTACAGACTCTTATGTCAAACTTAAATGGGTCTTTCACCATTTAAAAAAATATTTTTTTTATGAAACTTTATCTATATTGAAGACTATCTACACTTTTAAAAAGTCTTAATTGTTATTCATTAAGCCACAATGATTTTTTTTAAATGTTGTGACGTCATAGTAGAGGTGATGCTGGATCTAAAACAGTACAGATTGTAAATAATTGTCGTCATATATTTTTTTACTTATTTTATTATTATTATTACAATAAAATAGAACATTTATGTAACAAAAATTATTTAAATCTCTAAAATTATTTTATCCAACACCTCTCAATAAATGCTCTATAACTATGGCGATTTTAAACAAGGAAAGTAACAGATTACCCACTAGTGGGTATAATTTTGAGGAAAGTCACTAGTGAGTATTTTTTATTTATAACAATAATAACACACAACACCTTGGTAACTACTTCGATTGACATTTTAATTTAAAAATTTAAAGCATATGTCACTGTCAAATAATATTTCTTTAATAAATTTTTCATTTATTAAGAGGTGTTGGATAAAACGTTATACTTCACACGTGGGCAAAGTGGAATTACCCACTCAATAAAATTATCTCACTCAGCCTTCGGCTTCGTGTGCTAAAATTTCTCTCGTGGGTAATTCCTTACTTTGTCCACTTGTAAAGTAAATAACTATTTATTTTATAAAGTTTCAGGTTGATGACGTGCGTCTTCTCCTTAAATATTTTTAGTATACACTTCCTTTAGGATATAAGCGCATAATAATTAGTTTATTATCAACGCGATTTACCTGCAGTTCTCATATCACTTAAGTGCGTCATCCGATTAAAAATACATATGCAATTATTCCAGTTAAGCATTGTGTTAAGTAGGTACCCATTTAGTTATCCAGTGAGCCTTGCATTAGCCTTGTGCCATAATTTGAATATTAATTCACGTACTGGTATTAATTATTGTTTGTTGACTTATTGAGAAATTCAAGATTTGTTTAGGTATTTCATAAAGGGAACTGTGCTAAATAGATGCTGTAACTGACTTTGAATTCAATAAACTTAGATGTATGAATTTATTGTACCAACTAAAAGAAAAAGTTTCAAATAAATATTGCAGACAATAATATTCCACATCTTTTCACGACAAAATTGAATTATTTACTGAGATAGGCTCAAAATAGCTTATAGGCTTTCAAGTAAGCCAACACTTCCGGTTTATAGCCAACCACCAAAATCTAATCAGCTTGTGACTTGAACATCCAAGTTCAAATATGAAATTTGAAAATTATATTGGCAGTAGAGAGTGAGAATTATTTTCTAATTTATCGAACTCTCGAGTTATATTTAATTAGATTATTTTTTGATTTCATCATCAGGCACGCCACTAAATCTATATTTTTTGCTCATTTTTACTTGTGTTGATAACTATCTGACATCTGACATCTGTTAACAAAAACAAAAAAGCTACAGAGAATATTGCCGGGAATAATCACAAGAGCATTATTCTCAATAGTTATATCACGAGTGCTAAGAATTTAATCGGTTAAATTTGACATGTCTAGCTTATGCATAAAATTTTGCTTAAAAAGTGTTTGAGTACATAATAATTTGAAAAAATCCCGAGACCGCAGGTCGAGGGGTTTTATCTTAAATTATTATGTACGATAACACTTTTTTAAAAGCAAAATTTTATAAATAAGCTAGACATCAAATTTAATCGATTCAATTCTTTAGCACGAGGGGTATATGTCAAGATTATTTCATGAATTTATAGCATAAACTTTAATACTTGCCGAAGAAATTGTACTATAATGTTGATTTTGACACATTTTCACATAAATAAACCGGTACACTCACTCACAAAAAGCACCATAAAATTATGTTGTTATAGTGTAACTATAGCAAATTGATTGTTTTTCTTTTTACTTGTCAAATAAATGTCAAAAATTTGTAAATAAAAATAGCTTGAATTGAATAATTCAGCATGTTTAAAGACATAGAATACCAGTAAAAGTAAAAAACATGTAAGTATCTTGCTTCTGCAACTAATTATCCGGCTAAATATGCTATCAAAATGTCCAAAATTTGCATATAAAAGCTAGCTTCAATTTACTGGTGCTGTTTATTCACTTATCTAAAATGCACAACAATGGAAAATGAGACATTCTGATTGGTCAAATTTGTAATGAGTGAAATAATCAGTATAATAATGACAGGATTGGTTAAAACGCAGATACGTGACATACAATAAATCATTTCATTGGTTTAAAGAAACGTCAAAAAATAATCAGTATAATAATGACAATATTGGTTATTAAAACACAGACACGTGACTTACAATGAACCATTTCATTGGTTTTAAGAAACGTCAAAAAATAATCGTTAGAATCTAATCTATACAACATAAATCTTTTAATTTTAATTCCTAAACGGTACAAAATATACAGGGTGAATTTTTTAAAGCAACATTCACATTTTTCATATTGAAAATAAAACTTTAGGTAGTCCATTGAACAAAAGTTATTGTTTATATTATTGATAGTCCAGTCATCAATGGGGTCTTTTACCGTTTATTTTTATTTGTTTTTTTATGAAACTTTATTTAAATTGAAGACTATCTACACTTTTAAAAAGTCTTAATTGTTATTCAATAAGCCACAATGATTCTTTTAAATATTGTGACGTCATTGTAGAGTGTTACTGGATCTTAAAACAGTACAGATTGTAAATAATTGTAGTCACAAATTTTTTTACTTATTTTATTGTTATTATTATTATTACAATAAAATAGAACATTTATGTTACTAAAATTATTTAAATCTCTACTGTTTTAAATCCAGCAACACCTCTATAATGGCGTCACAGCATTTTTAAAAATTGTGGCTTAATGAACAACAATTAAGAATTTTTGGTCAAAAAATTGTGTAGTGAGTTTTCAATGAATAAGCACGTTTTAGGGTCCCTACAATACGATTTTACTATTTTCGAGATGATGTCTGTATGTATGTATGTATGTGTGTGTGTGTGTGTGTGTGTGTAGTCTGTGGCAATTTTTTCGTCTCGCATAACTCAAATACCATAATACCAAAAAATACAATTTTGTGAATTATTGCTTCTTATAGTTAAATGAAGAGCTGATTAGATTTTGGAAAAAAATGGTCAACCGGAAGTAGCAGTTTACTTGAAGCCCTTAACAGTTTTTCGTGAAAAACACGATTAAATTTAATTTTTCAACAATGGGGTATGTGACCAATTTTTTTTTTCTGACATTACATGATACTAGATACAAAAATAAAATACCCGTATTTTTTTAAATCAATTAATTGTTTATAGTTAACGAGAAATTAATTTTTAAATATTTGGAGAGGGGATGTGAGACGTCACTGTGTCTTCTGAATAGATTGCGGCGGTAGGTATGGTGCTAGAAAAAGACCGAGATACTGTAAAGGAAAGAAATAGATATATATCAGCGGGCCATGCGTACGGCCACAGTGACGTCACATATCCCTTCTCCTAAACACAAAATTGCTAATAACTTTACTATTACAAAATAATTTACAGTTTTTATTGTTGTAATAAGAAACTACAATGAAGAACATTCATATTCTATAGCGTATACATTGAAATTCGATTATGGTCACATACCCCATTTATGTTATTTTGAAAGTTGAAGAATATTTAATTTTACATGTGTTTTTATTACACTAATTTTATTAATTTTCATTAGATTTAGAGATAATAAAATATAAAGAAATTAGATTTCACAAATCTTGCATTCCTAGTACACCATGGAAATATTTAAAAACTTTCAATTTTTTCGAAATGTGACACGTCATTGTGATTGTGAAGCTGTTTTCTTAGTGAAATATATGTCAAAAAATTAAATAAATATACGATAAAAATTAAAATTCTCAAATATAAATAGCAAATAAACAAAAAATAGGTATGTTTCTGTATCATCAAATACTATTTGTATCGTTTAAGAGTTGTATTGGGCGGGAGGTTATGTGCTGGCCACATCAGATTTTTTAAATGTGTAGATAGTCTTCAATTTACATAAAGTTTCATAAAAAAAAATTGTGAAAGACACCATTCTATACCCAATATAGGTTTCAACTGTATGCCCTCAATTTAGGGCAGACACTCTGCTTGCAGATCTTAGTAGAGCAGAGCAATACCGTTAAACTACAACCCGTAAAGATCTTAGTTCTTAAAGACCCACACTGTTGTGTTTACTGTATAATAAAATTAAAACAAATTATTTTGTTACAGATCCTCAGCGAGCACTGCCAAAAACCAACCTCTAGTCCAACTGCAAAGTACACCGTTCAGACTTGGAAATGCTAGTCATTACTGCATTGTTACATAACTGTAATAAATATAAAAAGGAATACACAGAAGCAAGCGATCATAGCATAAGTATTCTTCATGTGACCTTGTATAACATTTTACTTGCATTTATCTGTGTGTAATCCTGTCTTTTACCTTGGAAAAAATATAATAAAACCGTTAAACTATACCTTAGGATTTTTTCACGTCATTAGGTGAGTAAAGCTATTTTTATTGTTTTCGAAAATACATTATTTGTTTAACCTACATTGTCTGTAGCGATGATAAGTAAATACGTTGTTTATCCCAAGGTTTCCTGTTAAAATAATTTTACGAGTAGTAGTGTTATTAAAGTGTAATTATTACAATTGGTTAATTAATTTAACCAGGTAATGCTTCGTGTTTGGTTTCAGATATTTGGGTTGCACAACCGAAATACGATATTATTATTGATGATTCGCGAATACATTATGCATTAGCAATAATTTGTTGATGGTTCCATGAATTTAGGATGTTAGTACTTTGTTAATCCTAACAAAATCATCATAAATATAGCATAGAAGATATGTATTAAAATTATTGCGAATATGAAATAAGCTACGAAAAAAAGTTTCATATAAAAATTGTTGGCAATAACATTTGATAAAGGTCATTTGTAATTTTTTACACTGCTCTCCCTTAATTAAAATATACAATTCTTTGACAAATAGTTATTTATGTATCAAAGCACTCAAGTTTAATATTTTATCACGAATATGGAATTTAGTTGTCGAGGCCCGTAGGGCCGAGGAAAATAAACCATGTGAGTGATAAAAAGGAACTTCAGTGCCGAGGTACATATTAAGTTTTATTTTAAATCTAAAATTCGAAAATACTGTAAAAAAATTACAATATAGGTTAAGTTTAAACATCTGTCAATTGCCAATTGAAACTGACAGTCAGTGTTGCCAACCTCGAACAGTGAAGTTATCGTAAATAACACTCAAAATTATGTGTTTTGTCCTCAATTTCGTCATCGGAATTAATTAGTTAACTCTTCTTGCAAATTTTGTTTCATGTTACGTCCAAATTTACTAGAGTACATTATTATATCTGCCAAAATGATCCTAATTATATTGTACAATAATTATTTAACAGTTGCCAACACTGGGTTGCTCAAAATCGTCGTATAATGACTTTGGTGACGATTTCTGAGCTTTTAATGACGATTTTTGAGCACTATAGTGCCGATTTCAAATAAAAATTGTTTAAACATTTTCTTTCCTGAGGAAGTAGCAAATTTGCTACGAAATATTGGAATTAAATAAAATATTATTTTAATGGGAATCAACATTTTTTAACTCAAGAGATAAACTGCCTCTATATCTGTGATATTTAATTATTTAAATTCCGAAAATTTCACAACAAAAAAAATGCCCGTGACTTCTTCACCACTACCAACCTTAGAGGTAGTGATTTGACAGCTGGTAACCGCACTTCATCCACAAAATTATATTATAATACCGAGATCTGCTTTGAGCAGAGTGCCACACCCAGAAATGTGTAAATATGGCGTGATGATATATTCAAATTTATTTATTTCTTTACGGAAAACTATATTCTATTTAGTGTAGATCTCTCAGCAGCCCAGACGCTTATACGAAGACCTAGATTATTTTAGACAAATATGTTTCAAGTAAATAATATATCTCTCGACTAATTTTTAGTAAACGTCTCGCTGACGCACTAGCACCACCTTGACAACATTTAAACCAAACACTGCACCCTTCGAGCAAACATTAAATTGTGTAACTCTATTCGTAACCTACACTCGTTGCATAGAAACTTTCTCTGAAGTTTCACTGGCCGTATCATCATTACTACACAGTAAATACGCGTATATTTAATATCTATGACTAGTACTAGATTTAGCAAGGGACTCTGCAATGCGCCATTCAAGAATTTATGCTAATAAGTTGCATAGGCGACGAAGAAGACAGAGGCGCATTCAGAAAGGTTTTAGTTGTGTACTAAATAAGCAAAATACTAATTGGTAATTGACTCAGGAGCAAAATTTAACTCTCTATAAGTTTTATTTGAAGGTTTTTCCCGAAAAAAATTCAGGACAGTTTTAGCAGTGGAAAAACTATTTTCATGTGACTATTTTCCATTATGTTTATTTGAACAAAAGCAAAACAAAACATGAATTCAATTATTGAAACATATAATTCAACAGGTATAATTCAAGCACGCAACAATTGGACAAATACAAATTAAACAATTGCAAATTAAACGACACATGATAATATAATTGCGTTTGTTTATTGATTGAAATTCACGTGATGATATTGTTTGCTGTTAAACGGTCCTGAATTATTTTAGAGAAAAGTGCTTCAAATAAAACTTGTTGAAAACTCAATTTACTATCGATTTTATTTAAAACATTTATTTCTAAAATCTTTCAGAAACGATTGACAGCACTATTTATCTGATTATAACAATATCGTGTTGATTGCAACAATTAAATCGATGTAAAATGTTTCTGAACTATTTTAGGGAAAAATGCTTCAAGTGAACCTTGTAGAAAAATCAATTTACTATCAAATTTAATTGAAACTTTTTTGTCTAAAATGTTTCAAAAACGATTGGCAGCACCATTTATCTGATTACAATAATGTCGTGTTAATTGCAACAATTAAATCGCTGTAAAATGTTCCTGAACTATTTTAGAGAAAAATGGTTGAAGTAAACCTTGTATAAAATCAATTTACTAACGATTTTATTTGAAACATTTATTTCTAAAATGTTTCAGAAACGATTGACAGCACCATTTATCTGATTACAACAATGTCGTGTTGATTGCAACAATTTAATCGCTGTAGAATGTTTATGAACTCTTTTAGAAAAAAAAAATGCTTCAAGTAAAACTTTTAGAAAAATCAATTTACTATAAAATTTAAATGAAACATTTTTGTCTAAAATGTTTCAGAAACGATTGGCAGCACCATTTAACTGATTACAACAATATCGTGTTGATTACAACAATTAAATCGCTGTAAAATGTTTATGAAGTGTTTTAGAGAAAAATTCTTCAAGTAAAACTTGTAGAAAAATCTATTTACTATCGCTTTTACTTGAAACATTTATTTCTAAAATGTTTCAGAAACGATTGACAGCACCATTTATCTGATTACAACAATGTCGTGTTGATTGCAACAATTTAATCGCTGTAGAATGTTTATGAACTCTTTTAGAAAAAAAAAAATGCTTCAAGTAAAACTTTTAGAAAAATCAATTTACTATAAAATTTAAATGAAACATTTTTGTCTAAAATGTTTCAGAAACGATTGGCAGCACCATTTGTCTGATTACAACAATTTTATAGAGATTGCAACAATTAAATCGCTCTAAAATATTTATGAAGTGTTTTAGAGAAAAATGCTTCAAATAAAACTTATAGAAAAATCTATTTAATATCGCTTTTACTTGTATTTTTTTCTGAAATGTCTCAGAAAAGAATGGCAGCACCATTTATCTGATTACAACAATGTCATAGAGATTGCAACAATTAAATCGCTCTAAAATGTTTATGAAGTGTTTTAGAGAAAAAAGCTTCAAATAAAACTTACAGAAAAATCAATTTACTATCGCTTTTACTTGAAACATTTTTTTCTAAAATGCTTCAGAAACAATTGGCAGCACCATTTATCTGATTTCAACAATGTTATAGAGATTGCAACAATTATTATTATGTTTATGAAGTGTTTTAGAGAAATATGCTTCAAATAAAACTTGTATAAAAATTATTCTTTTACGGATTTATCTGAAGTATTTTTCTCTAAAATGTTTCAGGGAAATTGGACAGCAAATAATAATTAATTTCGACTGACCTTTATGGAACAATCAGTTCTATTTAAATTCCACCCATTTTGTTGTCCTCGAACAATAAATCGGTTCGAATTATTACCGGCACTCGGAGTAATTGTTCCAGGAGTAGAAATGAAACTTTTGTGTCCTGTAGGAGTTCCCCTGGAGGAACTTGAACCGCCTGGAGGTTTTATGGTAGACTAGAAAAAATTCCAGAAATCAGAACAAGGTAAGATGTAATAAATAATAATTTTAAAATACCTTTAGAAGATTGCGAAGACGCAAGTGGTCCTTTTGAAGATCTTCATGCTGTTTACTAAGTTTTTTAATATACTCTTTTGCGTGTAAATATTTGTTTTGCAAAATTTTGTACTCTTTAGATAAATGTTCAAAAAGTTTTTTACCGTTGTTTTTTTGAAATTGCAGAACCTGCAAAAGTAGTATTGTTAAATACTGTAAATAAATAGTAAAAATATTTCATACGTTTACTGCTTTTTGCAAAGAATCTTCGGGTTCAACGAAGTAAACTTGAACATCAGGGCTTAAGTCTGAATTCAGAGGAATTGTAGTGCATTGTGAGCGACATATATAGCATTTATCCTGATTTCCTGTTAAATATAATATAGTTAAATAGTTTTTAGGGCTTAAAACTAAATATTTACCTGAAGGGAAGCATTTATCGCAATAAATATGGCCGCAATTTGTTAAAAGAAATTTTGCGCCGCCTGCAGAATTCAATTGCAGGTAGCACTTATTACAATGGAACCATGTATTCATTATTATATTAATTGAATACTTTATTACATAAATGACAATTATTAATCAATTATCAAACTTTTGACGTTTGAAGTTTTTCCGCGCTTCAATTTTTTCACGATGATCACCGCGCATGCGCGTATAAACTTGTAAATATTTATTTATGTTATCAAATACCTAATATTAATAAAGTTACGATGCATAATTCCTAATAAATCATACATGAAACAGTATTCATTATTTTTAATGTAAGTTATTTCTTAGCTAAATGGTTTTTTTCGTGGCCTAGTGTAAGTTGGTATGTGTTCAATGTCAAGAATGACAGAACCTAAAAATGGCTGCGCACAGAACATTTTGATGTAAAAATGGATTTTTTAGTGTTTATTTAAGTTAAAAACGTGCATTAACATGTATTTCAGCAGCTATAAGTGATCTGTCAACATGGATCGACCAGATGTTAATGTTACTTCCATAGTTCAAGCCAAATTTACATCCGGAGAAATTGTAAAAGCTGTATCCTTGTCAAAATATTTATGTTTTACGGGAGGGTTGGTGAGAAACATACAATAAATATAGCTAAACACAAATAATATCAATATTTATTTAGAATTATGACATTTTTCCTTAAATATCGCCACAGATCCATCTAAATGCAAGTATAGGAGATCCGGGATGGACGCAAGAGAACAGAATCCTCGCTTTGGTAGAAAACAGTAACTCGATAGCTTTGTTTATATTAATTTCCACAAAAATTCCACCCACTGCTTTTTCTGATTTGACTATCGAGCGAGCTGTTGCCATCGATTCCGACTTCAAATGTGAGATTGGTGAGTTTTCCACTAAAAAGTACTTAACAACAGTGATTAACGACGCTTTTTCGTCTTCAGATAGCAATAATATAGTTAGCGACGATCCCTATGTTGTTTTGAACATAGTGTCAACAAAACTAAGCTTCCAGTTGCAGGTTTCACAAGGGACTGAGAGCTCTTCTTTTGTAGCAGAAGTCTACCGATCAGTAGAAGGTTGGTTTATCTTGTTTTCCTGTAGATTTGTTTGTAAATTGAGGTTATTTTTTAGGAGCTTCCAAGGAGAAGAAAGATTTTCTTTGGTTACAAAAATATACTTGCATGAGAAACGGTGACAGCTCGGATGCCCTCCAGAATGCTGGCTTCGACGATGATGTAAGTACATTTTTAATTCATTTTCCTTGCATTCCATACTTGATTTCCTTTACTTCTACGTTTTAAGACATTTTTTCGACGTGTTTTATTAGATTTGTTTATGTGTTTTTGAGGTTATGCGGTTTTTGTTGCTGTCAAAACACTTTAAAATAAATTATGTTTCGATTTTTGCATTTTTAATGCATTTTAATTGCAATTATCGTTCAGTAATTTATCATGTTTGTATCTTGTTTGATTGCGTTTCTATTATCTATTCTTTGATTTCCTCTTCTCCTCCTGTTTTTCTTAGCATAATACCTAAATATTTGAATTTGTCAACTTGCTCGAATTTGATGTCTTCTTGTTATTAATTACGACATATTTCTTATTTAATTATACTACGCGTTAACGCTTTTAAATAAATTATGTTCCAATTCCAACGTTTTCCCTTCGATATGGTGTATTCCAAATTCTATTCCATAAATTCCGGCTCCCAAATCTCACAAATAAATTAATGGGATGTAAAAATCTAGCTGGATTCACCAGACATCGCAGTTCCGCGACAAAAAATCGCTCAAGGACAAAACGTCCAAGCTCGAGAATCTCTTCTTCGTTATCAACTCGCTCTGAAGATCTCTGATTATACTCACATCCAGGAGTTCAACATTTTTGTTGGTACTTGGAACGTAAACGGCCAGGCACCTACAATCCCGCTAACGCAATGGTTAGCAGCGGATGTAGAACCTCCGGATGTCTACGCGATTGGATTTCAGGAGCTGGACTTGAGCAAGGAGGCCTTCTTGTTCAACGATACTCCCAGAGAGGAAGAATGGGCGTAAGGAGACAATATATTATTTTGAAGGTGTTTAAATTAAAACTATTTTTACTTACAGAAAAGCAGTTGCGAGTAACTTGCATCCTGGTGCAAAATACCGCCAAGTAGCTTTAGTAAGACTGGTAGGAATGTTGCTAATAGTACACGTACGAAATGAAATGTATTCGTTCGTAAGAAACGTAGCTATTGACACTGTAGGCACGGGTATTATGGGAAAAATGGTAATAATCTAAATTCTAAATATTTTTCGATTGGTTAAACTTGTCGAATTGTAGGGAAATAAAGGCGGTGTAGGTGTGCGATTAAAACTGCACGATACCTCTTTGTGTTTTGTAAATTCTCATCTGGCAGCTCATACGGAAGAAGTTGAACGACGTAATCAGGACTATCAAGAAATCTGCATGAGGATGAATTTTAGGCGGCCGCCGCAAGCCATCAAGGACCATGAGTACGTCAATTTTTATACTTGTTGCGAAACAGCTAAATTCTCTTATCAGTTTTGTTTGAAACATTTTTCTCTAAAATGATTGATGAATGTTCTTCAACCTATGCAAATAAATGTAATCACAGCTTTGTTGTACTCAGACAAATGGTGCTACCAAATGTTTTTGAATAATTTTAGGAAAAAATGCTTCAAGTAAAACTTGTAGACAACTAAATTCTCTATCAGTTTTGTTTGAAACATTTCTCGCTAAAATGATCGAGGAACGTTCTACAACATTGCAAAAAGAGTACTGTTGTAATCAATAAATTATAATCACAGCTTTGTTCCGTTTCTGACAAATGGTGCTACCAGATATTCCTGAATAATTTTAGAGAAAAATGCTTCATGCAAAACTTGTGGACAACTAAATTCTCTATCATTTTTATTTGAAGCATTTTTTTCTGACATGCTTGGGAAAGGTTGGCAGCTACTTTAATACAGCTAAAACATTGAGAATTTAATTATAATTTATTTTATTTTGGACCACTTTATGATAGTTTTATGGAAAAATGAACAATTTTAAAGAAAAATGATTGAAGTAAAGCTTGTAGACAAATCAATTCTTTATTAATTTTGCTTGAAACATTTTTCTCTAAAATGATTGGGAAACGATACAAACAGGGTACTGTTACAATCAATCAAAAATAATAACAGCTTTATTGCGTTCAGATATATGGTGTTGTCAGACGTTCCCGAATAATTTTAGAGAAAAATGCTTCAAGTAAAACTCGTAGACAAGTAAATTCTCTATCAGTTTTGTTTGAAACATTTCTCGTTAAAATGATCGAGGAACTTTCTACAACGATGCAAACATAGTACTGCTGCAATCAAAATATAGTAATCACAGCTTTATTGCATTCAGACAAATGGTACTCCCAGGAGTTTTTGAATAATTTTAGGGCAAAATACTTCAAGTAAAACTTGAAGACAACTAAATTCTCTATAATTTTTATTTGAAGCATTTTTCTCGCACATGCTTGAGAAAAGTTTGGCAGCTACTTTAATACAGTTAAAACATTGAAAATTTAATTTTAATTTTTGGTATGAATGAATGTTTTTAGGAAAAAAATGTTTCAAATGAAACTTGTAGACAACTATCAGTTTTACTTGAAACATTTTTTTCTAAAATGATCGAGAAATATTCTACAACCCATGAAAAAATTAAAATCGCAGCTATGTTGGATTCCAAATAATTGTGTTGTCAGACGTTCCTGAATAATTGTAGGGAAAAATACTTCAAGTAAAACTTGTAGACAATTAAATTCTCTGTGAGTTTAGCTTGAAGCATTTTTCTTTAAAATGATTAAGGAACGTTCTACAACGATGCAAACAAAGTACTATTACAATTTTAAAAATGTAATCACAGCTTTGTTGCATTTAGACAAATGAAGCTGGCAGTCATTCCTGAATAATTTTAAGGAAAAATGCTTCAAATTAAACTTGTAGATAACTAAACTAAATATAAGTTTTACTTGAAATATTTTTCTCTAAAATGATCGAGGAATGTTGTACAACACATCAAATAATTATAATCACAGCTTAGTTGAATTCAAACAAATTGTGTCACCAGTCATTCCCGAATAATTTTAGAGTAAAATGCTTCAAGTAGAACTTGTAGATCAGTAAATTCTCTATCGATTTTACTTGAAACATTTTTCTCTAAAATGATCGAGGAATGTTCTACAACCCATCAAAAAATTATAATCACCGGTTTGTTGCATTCCTACAAATTGTGTTGTCAGACGTTCCCGATTAATTTTAGGGATAATTGCTTCAAGTAAAACTTGCAGACAACTAAATTCTCTACCAGTTTTACTTGAAGTATTTTTCTCTAAAATGTTCTAGTAACTTTGTACAACGATATAATCAAGATACTGTTGCAATCAAAAATTTGTAAGCACAGCTTTGTTGCACCGAAACAAATGGTGCTACTAGACGTTCCCGAATAATTTTAGAAAAAAATGCTTCAAGTAAAACTTGTGGACAACTAAATTGTCTATCAGTTTTACTTGAAACATTTTTCTCTAAAACAATTAAAAATGACTAAAATCCAGTCAGGTATACTGGCTGGGCGACCTGAACTACCGAGTAACCGAGCTCACAGCCAAACAAGTAAAAGACTACCTCGCTCGTGACGCCATCTCCACAATTCTACCCTCCGACCAGCTCATCCAACAACACACCAAAGGCCGAGTGCTTTCCGGTTACACTGAAGGCGAAATAACCTTCCGGCCAACCTACAAATACGACCCAAACACCGACCACTTCGACACAAGCGAGAAAGCGCGCGCTCCGGCTTGGTGCGACCGCGTGCTCTGGAAAGGTCACGGGATCAATCAGAAAGCTTACAGAAGCCATCCGGAGCTGAGGATCAGCGATCATAAGCCTGTGAGCTCGATCTTCAAGTCTCAGATTCGAGTTGTTGATCCGGAGAAATACCGGAAGACTCATGAGGAGGTTTTGAAGAAGCTGGATAAGCTGGAGAATGAGTTTTTGCCGCAGGTTATGGTTGATCAGACTGAGGTTGTCTTTGAAACTGTTAAGTTTTTGGAGAGCCAGAGTAGGGATATCATTATTGCCAACACTGGACAGGTGAGAAAACAAATAAATGCATATATACGAACTCTGAAACACAATCTCCACAATTCACCTCGTCGTTCTTCATTCGTTTACGCAACAAACCTTCAATCATATCTAACCATTTATTCCTCGGACGTCCACGCAAACGTTCGCCCTCAATCTCACCCGCACATATTAATTTCACCAATCTTTCCAACGTATTCTGGACATACGTCGTTCATACTTCTTCATCCACACCCAACATTCAGAACCATACATCAATATAGGCACTGACACACCATTATAAACACTCAATCGAGCATCTCTAGATACATTCATACCCAGAGCACCTAATACCTTGCACCCACTGAAATATAGTAATATTGAAACGAGCACTTATGGACTTTTATGAAGTCGAAAAACGAGTCTGAAGCAGATAGATGTTGTAAGGCCACCCTTCTTTGTCTAACACTTCTTTGTAGAACAATTGCTTTGAGTTTGTTGAGTGAACCGATGGCCAACAACTAACTGTCTCTCTCGGCTCGCATTTTCAACGTCAGTTAGCGTTCCAGTATTATTAAATTTGGGACACCTGGCTTTCAATCTCCCGGTCAATACGTCGATCCCACCAAAACACTAATCAAATATGCGGGGGTAGAATTTAAATGTGACTTATAGGGATTTCAATACTATTTTTTTTATATTGCGGTAACTTTTTACGTATTCACTTTACAGCAAAAGTGTAATTACAAAAGTTGTTCAGAATTTTAAAATGCATGCAACAAGACTCATTTGGTTACCTAAATTTTGATATTTCACGATACATCAATCAAATTAAAATTAATATTAATTAGAAAAATTGTAACATAGCTATGAAAAATTAAATAAAACATTATGTTTGACATTTCATAAAATGATTACTGTTGTATTACTTTCTGACAGGGTTGAGAGATTTAAATCAAGTGATTTATTTTAAAAAATCCTTGACTTAAATCAAGATAAATTAAATAATTCAAACAAAAAATTAATAATTTTTATCCAACACCTCTCAATAAATGCTGTATAACTATGGTGATTTTAAACAAGCAAAGTAACAGATTATCCACTAGTGGGTATAATTTTGAGGAAAGCCACTAGTGAGTATTTTTTTATTTATGACAATAATAATAACACACAACACCTTGGTAACTACCTTGATTGACATTTTAATTTAAAAATTTAAAGCATCTGTCACTGTCAAATAATATTTCTTTAATAAATTTTTCATTTATTAAGAGGTGTTGGATAAAACGGTATACTTCACACGTGGGCAAAGTGAAATAACCCACTCGATAAAATTATCTCACTCAGCTTTCGGCTTCGTGAGCTAAAATTTCTCTCGTGGGTAATTCCTTATTTTGCCTACTTGTAAAGTAAAAAACTATTATTATTGTATATGTATTTATTAAAATTAAAACAAAGGTACAAACAAATCGCAATAAAAAATAAAACATTTTAATAAGTCAGAAATATTTAATATAAAAATAAAATATAATTGAAATTTTAAAAATAAAGAAGAAATGTTTATTTATTTAGCGGTACATTATTATTAAAATTTTTAAATACAAATACCAGTTTTCCAGCCTTTTCAGTTCATAATCGCTTTCTCAATTTTGAATCCACAAGTTTAATTGAAAATACTCATTTTTACACGCAAATAATAAAAAATAAATCGATTTTTTCTACATTTTTTTTTAATCATGATTTTTATCCAGCCTGCTTTCTGCAGAAATTTTTCACATGATTATAATAATATGATTGTAAATTTGAGAGTATAATTCTTTCTGTTAAATAAATCAATAAAAACTGCTTTTAAAATATAAATTATTTTCGATTTGTTTAATTTGTCAAAGCAGTGTTATAAATTTTCTAATAAACATTAATTTCATTTTGCTTGATATATCGTAAAACACTAATATTTAGATAACCAAATGGACCTTATTGCATGTTTTTTTTAAATTTTAAGCAACTTTTGTTCTAACATTTTTCTTATAGAGAGGATGGTAAAATGGTACAGCAATATCAGTCACCAAATTACTTTACATTTGCTCAATAACAGATTTAAACCTTTCCCTACTTCATTTACGCTTACAATTTTTTTCTATTGCTCCTCAGTTCTCAACACAACAACATCATAGGCTTAAGCTAACACAGCCTATATACGTCCACTAATACATACACCATCCATTCCATTCTGTCTTAAATATTGTTAATTAAATAATTATTGGGGATTTCAGGTCCCAGTTCAGTTCGAATTCATCAAAAAGCTAAACGACTCTAGCTACTGCAAAGACTGGCTTCGTATTACACCATATTCCGATTACATCCAGCCAGGTATTCTACACATTTCCCTCTAATTATTTCCAGTAAATCTATACAATTTCCAGGAGAAAAATGCGACGTACGTCTTGAAGTCCAACTCGAGTCAGCTCTCGAGACACTTTACGACATTTTAGTTTTACATTTAGAGGGAGGAAAGGATGTTTTCATTACAGTCACAGGAAATTGTCAACGGTCGTGTTTCACCACAACTTTTTCTGCTTTATGTCGAGCGCCTGTTCCAATTCTTCATCTTTCTCCTGAGCAACTAGCCCATGCTGTAAGATATTCTTGTATTTATCAATTAGTGGTAGGTTGATAAGTTTTGTTTAGGATTCTGGGAGGGCTCCAATCTTATACGCAATCCCTAGAGAGTTGTGGTTGTTGGTTGATCATTTATACCGACACGGGATGCGAACTCAGAATCTGTTCGATAAACATGGACTGCAAAGTGAGCTGGTTTTGGTTCGGGATTGGTTGGATTACGGTGGTCCTGATCCAGCTCGTATCCTTGTTGATTTGTAATGTATTGTATGTTTAAAAATAGTTATTTGTCAAACTAGAGAGGAAAGCGCTTGTTTTTCCCACTCGAGCTCGAGTGGAAGAAGCGTTGTCTTCTCGTGATAGATACAACATTTTTTACGACATGTTTCTAAAAACGATTTGCTCGGATCTTAAACTCACTGACAACACAACACACAACTGACACGACAAAAGTTAGGTTATCAGACGCAAGGCGGTGTAACAGTGCTGCCAATGAACCTTAAATCTAAATTAAAGTTGTCAAATTGTGATTTAGTCCAGAAAAAATTTAAAGTTCTTTCGTAATTTCCTGCTTAACAAATTATATTAGACAAAAAAGGTTCAAATAAAGTTGAGAGATCATAAAATTCTACATCAGAATCAATAAACAGAATTAAATTTACATGCCCTATAACGCCAGAAATTAAATATGAAAATATTAAAAATTAGCTCAAAAATTGGGTTAGCCTTGGAAAAGAAACAAAATTGTAAAGAAAATAGTCAATTATGCAATTTATCATAATAATTAATAATAAATACATTTTTCATTTCCAATTGTTTACAATTTTGTTTTATTTCCAAGGCTAACTCGATTTTTGAGCTAATTTTTAATAGTTTCATATTTAATTTCTGGCGTTATAGGGCATGTAAATGTAATTCTGTTTATTAATTCGGATGTAGAATTTTATGATCTTTCAACTTTATTTGAACCTTTTTTTGTCTAATATAATTTGTTAAGCAGGAAATTACGAAAGTATGACACATGTTAAAGTCGTATGTTCCGGGGTCGCGGTCAACACCCTGTATATGTCACTAAAATGAGGTTTTTCAATAAAATTAGGAATTTATTTCTAATTTTTACAGCATATTTTTTGTAAATAACATTCATATCTCTAGAACGGATGTAGTATATTGAACAACTAGTGTTATAATGACCTTTTTTGTAATACGACTATGCGTAAATGAGCCGCAGGCGAGTTACGCAAAATACGAGTATTACAATTAGGCATTGTAACACGAGCTGTTCATACTAATTTTCCTATTTCACGATTCAATAATTTTACGTGAGCAATGACATTCCCAAGTTTGCCAGACTGTTCATTTTACAAATAATAAATTCTCCAAAAACAGTTGCACAAAATTCAATTTTGTAGCATTGTTTTTGAGAAAAGCAGTGTCACAAAATTGACTTAGTGTACGTGAAATAGGGAAACATTTTCCGCACTATTTCTGGAGAAGAAATGTGGGGGTTTTCTGGCATGTCGTGAAAAAATAAATATTTCCGTTAGCTTTTAAGTGCGACTAACTGACAAATATAAATAGTTAGTCGTTTCTAATCATTATTTTATTGTTGATATTATTGTAAACAGTATTTTCCTCAACCTCTCGTAGCTGCTAATGTACATGCTGTAGCAGAATCTCTTTTATTGCTTCTGTCCTACACAGCAGACCCAGTCATTCCATTTCGACTACATCCAATGTGTATAGCTGCTGCGTCCAACTATAATTCATGCAAACAGGTATATAATGTAATGTTTTTTACCGTAAACAACCATAAACTTCTTTATACTCGACTGTGTATAATCACTTGTTATTGCTACCGTAACAACTTGCTAATTGTGACAAAAATGAATCGTATTTTTGACAGCTAATATAGTTCATTATTCATGAAGTTTCGATGCGATTTGGTTACCATTAGCAAGTTGTTGAGACAACAAATTCGTTAGAGAATAGGGTCAAAAATAAGTTAATTAATTTACTAGTTAAGTAATTAAATAGAAACAACATTTTTAGTAATGGTAGTATTTGATACATCATATGCTTTTATATACTTGTTACATAATTACTATTTTTGTACTCACACTCTTGACAACTAATAACTTTCATTTCGCTTACTCGTGCGGTAATATTAATTTTTGCAATACCTGTTCTGTAAGTTACCCATTAATAACAAAATTTAAACGCAGTAAGTGGAACTTTTATTGCACAATTGGTTTTCATGGTTACATCATTTACTTACCGTTCACGGTGGATGGTAAGTGAAACTTACCGTTCATGGTGGACGGTAAGTAAATATATATCATTCAAATTTTATTTCTAACCTCAATCTGACAGCTGTTAATTTTGATACCTATTTTTCCTTTTCTTATATTTACGCAGGTATTGCAAAAAATAATTTACTAACCTCGAACTGTAAGTGATTTTTTAGGCCTCGAATGTTTAGGAAATCTCGACCCTACGGGTCTCGACATCCCAAACTACATTCTCGACCTAAAAACTATCACTTACAGTTCACGGTACGTAATATACTATTAAATTACGAAACCGTTATTCAGAATTTTACGGGCGGACAGTACAATGTTTTACGATATACTGAATCGTAAATAATTTTACTTGTTACTCACTTGTAAACACCATTTACCCAAGCCCTCCATTGCCTTTGAAAATGAATCTTTACAAGTAACTATTTGACAGCTACACTGTAAAATTTTTACAAGTTAGTAAACAAGGTAAACAATGCACGTTGCCACAGTAATGCCTACAAGGCTTATGCGAAATCATTTCAAATAACTTTTGACAGAACAGTTGTGTGTAACTGACAGGACTTGGTTCTAATTTTATTTTGATTTACAAATGAGTAACAAGTAAAATGTTGTACAATACGCACAAGGTAACTGTTGCTTCAAGGAGGTGACAGGCTCGCCGGTCATTTCCTCCATTCAGCAGTAAAAACTGTTTTTCCCTGCTTGTAATGTAAATTACTATTACTTGTTACTCAGTTGTAAACATAACTTACCCAAAGCCCTCTATTCCCTTTGAAAATGAATCTTTACAAGTTATTATTTGACAGCTACATTGTAAAATTTTGACAAGTTAGTAAACAAGGTAAACAATGCACGTTGCCACAGTAATGCTTACAAGGCTTACGTGAAATCATTTCAAATAATTTTTGACAGAACAGTTGTGTGTAATTGACAGGACTTGGTTATAATTTTATTTTTATTTACAAATGAGTAACAAGTAAAATGTTGTACAATACACGCAAGGTAACTGTTTTACCTTGCTTGTAATGTAAATAACTATATCAAAATGTCTTCTGGAATTGTCTATAATTTTCATCGCATACCAAACATGATCTTCCAGATAATCAACAACTACCTTATGTTGTTCAAAGAACCAAAATGTGATTAAGGGATGAACGAAACAATTTCAAATCAACTATAATTTTCTTTGTGTTTTCCAGATAATAATGACGAAGCTCTCTGAACTAGAGCGCAACGTATTCTTATACATCTGCCTCTTCCTCCAAGAACTCCTGGTGTACAGCGCTGAGAACGGCACCGACGCCAAGACCCTAGCAACTGTCTTCGGTGATGTTCTTCTCCGGGACCCAATCAGGAACTCCAAACCGCAGGCGAATCGCGGAAAAGCTGGTTTCGTTTACCATTTTCTGGTGAATGATCAGAGCCAGCTGATTGCTATGAGAAAATAATTTTTTAATGCTTTTTTGCCAATAATAAATTGTAGTAAGGAGCCACACCAATAGTGCAATTTGTTAAATAAGGACATTATTTATTTTTTGCTAATATTTGTAACAGCATTCCCAATAGCAAGACTTTTTTAGGACGTACTAGTTTATTTTTGTGTTATAATTTTTTCAATAAGCCTAAAATATATTATTGTATTTAATACTAATATATATTCCTGAAGAATTCTACATTTTCTTCTGCATTAATAACATATATGTTAATATTTAATGTTATAAGTAAAGCGTAGATGTATTTTTTTTTTTTTTTTTAGTTGTAGAGAAGAAAATGAAGAATGAAATAAATTATTGTATTATTTATATTTTACACACATAAAATGCATCACAATGTAATTATACGAAATAATTCAAGAAAATAAAAATTTATAAGTTAATAACGTGTTTCATTTGTTTTATCCTCTACTTCAATTGTTTGAAGTAAAAATGGTCACATACTCTAGATTCATTTGTTTTATTACCACTACTGCCATCTCTTATATTATTTCAGAACTACAGGTTCCCAAAACTGAAATAATTGCCTGTTTTTGTTAATTATTGTGATAGATTTCAAGATGGTTCACAAATGAACTAAGAGATGGCAGCACTATCGGATGTGAAAGAATCAATTAGTCGATTTGCTCACTTTTGAAAAAATAAATCACTAATTGATTTCATCATGGTTCACAAATGTACTAAGAGATGGCAGCACTATCGGATGTGAAAAAATCAATTAGTGGATTTGTTCACACTAATTGATTTCATCATGGTTCACAAATGTACTAAGAGATGGCAGCACTATCGGATGTGAAAAAATCAATTAGTGGATTTGTTCACATTTGAAAAAACCAATCACTAATTGATTTCATCATGGTTCACAAATGTGCTAAGAGATGGCAGCACTATCGGATGTGAAAAAATCAATTAGTGGATTTGTTCACATTTGAAAAAACAAATCACTAATTGATTTCATCATGGTTCACAAATGTACTAAGAGATGGCGCAACTATCGGATGTGAAAAAATCAATTAGTGGATTTGTTCACATTTGAAAAAACAAATCACTAATTGATTTCATCATGGTTCAAAAATGTACTAAGAGATGGCGCAACTATCGGATGTGAAAAAATCAATTAGTGGATTTGTTCACATTTGAAAAAAAACAATCACTAATTGATTTCATCATGGTTCACAAATGTGCTAAGAGATGGCAGCACTATCGCATGTGAAAAAATCAATTAGTGGATTTGTTCACATTTGAAAAAACAAATCACTAATTGATTTCATCATGGTTCAAAAATGTACTAAGAGATGGCAGAACTATCGCATGTGAAAAAATCAATTAGTGGATTTGTTCACATTTGAAAAACAACAAAATCACTAATTGATTTTTTCACATCCGATAGTGCTGCCATCTCTTAGTACATTTGTGAACCATTATGAAGTGAAGTATTCAATTAACAAATCACTAATTGATAAGAGTATGCCCTACGCCCTTGTCCTTCTAGTATGTTATTAAGGGCGACGCTACAAGCAGGGGTTTGGCTGCAGGGGGGCCCCCAATTTCATTATTTTTGCGATATCTCTTACCGTTTCCGAGATATGAGGTTTTAAAGATTTTAAACGCATCCCCTGAAATATCCACCCTATTATCAACTTTTTGGGTGTTTTTTCTCGCTGATCAGATAGAACAGGGTTGTATCTCGGACCAATTTTTTCAGATTCGCGATACCTCTTACCGTTTCAAAGATACAACCCTTAGAAAATTAAATAGAACCCTAAAATATCTACCGTATTATCAAGTTTTTGAGTATTTTTTCTCGCTGATCAGTTAGAACAGGACAGAATCTCAAACCGTTTTTTTCAGATCCGTGATATCTCTTCCCGTTTCAAAGATACAACCCTTAGAAAATTAATTAGAGCAGTGACAGGTTTCAAATGCGGTCCTTGAATGATTTGTGAAATCGTGTTCAGCACACTCAAATAAGGGATATACAGTCACTTTTAGCCCCATAAACTTATTAATAAGGGTGATTTTTAAGGGAAACTATTATGAAATCTTTAAAGCGCCATATCTCGGAAACGGTAAGAGATATTGCAAAAATAACGAAAAACCGCGGTCCCTCTAGTAGTACCCTGAAGAATCGACCCTTCTCTACAACATATGAGAGTATGAAGGGCCTAGGGCCAAGGGTTAAAAAAACGCTAATTAATCAAGGTCACAATTTCAAAAACGAGCATCTTCAATTAGTTTTAATTACCAAACCGAAAAAATGTAAGTGCCGAGTTACCGAATCGAGCAGTGCTGCCATCTCTTACAAAATTTGTGAACTGTTATTGTGATTACAGGGCAACAATATTTTCAAACTGCAATGGTTTTTCTTAATTTAGGAACCTATACTTCTAATATAAAATCACAGATGGCACTACTAAGATTAAAATTGAAAAGAATAAATTAAAATTATGAATTTCGTTTTAATAAATGACAATACTAATTTTAAACTATTTTATTGAATATTTTAAAGTAAATGAAACACTAATTGTTTCTGTTACAATTTCTTTATTTTCTCTATGGATAAATACATGTTATTATATTTCGTTTATTATCACAAGATATTAATTTATGTTATTAATAAAATAACAGCCTTCAAGTTACAAATAACATATATCATATTATATAAAATAAAAACTACTACATTGATGTTGCTGGCAGCGGACGTCGGTCCTGAGCGCTCTGGTGAAGTTGTCCACGAAGATGCAGGGTTCGGCGAGACTGGTCCGAATACCAGCAGCTCTACGGTGATGATGCAGCAACAGAAGATGTTTCCAGGTCCATGGGGTTCCTATATAAACATACAAATCATGTATTACTATAACTGTATTACTGTAAAATTAATTAACTTACGATTTCGTTGTAAATATTTTACTTCACAGCTGATATCGGCTCCGAAGACACTGTTGAATATGAGCAAGGCTTCGGTGACGTTGTCCACGTGTCGCTATAAACATAAAAATAATGTATTAGATAAAAGAATAACTGTGATTCTGAAAAAATAAAAATATTGTTATGGTTAGGAAATATTTGTAGAAAAGGTGCTGTTAAAAAAAATATAATGTATTTATTTTTGCTGTTGCTTTGACCTGCTTCGCATAATGTGAATCTAGGCGCAGATGAAAGCCCAGATGGTCTAGATGAGATGATGAAGGTTCCGGTGATATTGTCCACGACTCGCTATAAACATAAAAACAATCTTTCGTATATTTATTAAATTTTTTGACATATATTTCACTAAGAAAACAGCTTCACAATCACACTGACATGTGTCACATTTCGTAAAAAATTGAAAATTTACACCATGGTGCATATGGAATGCAAGATTTATGAAATTTAATTTCTTTATATTTTATTATCTCTATATATAATGAAAATTAATAAAATTAGTGTAATCAAAACACATAAAAATAATAATCCACAATTTTCAAAATAATATAAATTGTTGTTAATTTAAATTTGACCGTGTTTTTTTCCACGGAAAACTTTTAAGGGCTTCTAGTGCATATAAGAAGCAAAAATACACAAAATTGTATTTTTTTGTGTTATAGTATTTGAGTTATGCGAGACGAAAAAATTGGCACAGACTACACACACACAAACAGGACAGACACACCTACACACATATACACACATACATACATACAGACATCATGGCGAAAATAGTAAAATCTTATTGTAGGATTACCCTAAAACGTGCTTATTCATTGAAAACTCACTACCCAATTTTTTGACCAAAAACAATATCTCCCTTACCAGTGTTGTGACAGATCTTTTTAAAAATGATCTAGATCAGATCACAGATCAATTTTTATGATCGGATCTATTTTTACCTCCCGCCTACCTCTAGGTAAGGGAGGTATTGTTTTTGGTGAAAAAATTGGGTAGTGAGATTTCAATGAAGTCCCTACAATACGAAGTCCCTACAATACGATTTTACTTTTTGTGTGTGTGTGTGTGTGTGTGTAGTCTGTGGCAATTTTTTCGTCTCGCATAACTCAAATACTATAATACCAAAAAATACAATTTTGTGAATTTTTGCGTTTTATATTTAAATGAAGAGCTGATTATATTTTGGATAAAATTGGTCAACTGGAAGTAGCAGTTTACTTGAAGCCCTTAACAGTTTAAATTCCCATTTTCTACAATTTATGTTATTTTGAAAGTTTTACATGTGTTTTAATTACACTAATTTTATTAATTTTCATTAGATTTATAGATAATCTAATATAAAGAAATTAGATTTTATAAATCTTGCAATCCTTTTCAATTTTTTTACTGAATGTGACAACATGTCATTTTGATTGTAAAGCTGTTTACTTAGTGAAATATATATCAAGAGATTAAATACACGAAATAAAATTAAATATCTCAAATAGAAATAGAAAATAAACAAATAAGAAGGTATGTTTCTGTATCATTAAATACTATTTTGTACCGTTTAAGAGTAGTATTGGGTGGGAGGTTATGTGTTGGACACATCAGATTTTTTTAGATCAGATCAGGAATAAAAGATCTTTTTTTAGATCATGAAAAAGATCAGTATTTTTTTTTCACAAAATTTTTTATTCTTATAACGAAAATAGAAAGATGAAAATTTTAATAGAAACAAATAAAATACAAATTACTTTTGACAAAATAAAATCATCAAATTATTTTATATTTATTTTTACCAAAACATATTGAATTTGTTATAAAATATTCGATAATTTTGTCCATGAGTATATAAATAATTGAATTAAATTATATTAATTTAATTTAGACTTACTGAGAGTCAAATTTTAGAAGAAAATACCTGATCTTTTTTAAAATCATAGATGTTATTCCTTTTGCTCTAGATCAAGATCAAGAATTAGATCATGATAAGCACTACAAAAAACCCGAAAAACGGGAAATTAAATTATTTTAGAGAAAAGTACTTCAAGTAAAAACTACAGAAGACAACTCTCTAAAAGTTTTGTTTGAAACATTTTTCTCTAACATAACAAACTGACATAATATGCATACATCTTTACTTCACAATAATGACGCCTGTTATAAACTCCTGGAGATGACGTAATCGCTGATGACTATCACCTATCCTCTCTTCATTGATCTTCATCCCTGCTTTCTTTGTCCCTAGAAACACAAAACTATAATTAGAACAAGTACATCACGAAAATAATTACATCAAATTAAAATTACAACAAACTTAATAAATGAAAACTAATTAAAATAGTAATATTTCAGCAATTATGACCACTTCCGTTTATAATTTGTAAGTTATAATTAAATTCTCTGTCGGGCAGTGCATGCATTTATAATGAGCCAGGCCTAAAGATTTAACAGTATTATTAACACATCCTGCTAACATTAATTACGTTTAAACAAAATTCAATAATCAATTTTCACGTATGGTAATTTATTCAAATATTCATAGTTGATTAGGTTTTTAAAGCGTGCTTCTAAACTTATAAAAGAAGATATATGCAATGCTGCTTGAAGAAAAAATAATCGTAAAGGTTATATTAACTTTTTAAACGAATCTTTTGCAAGCCACAAAATTAATTGTTTACCTTATTTTAGTAACTAATAAACTGAAGTTTCAAAATGTATTTCAAGTTTAGTTTAAAAAATTCAATTTATAACATGATATTTAGAAGAATTAAAATAGAACAGTGTTTGGGTACGAATTGTACTTTTACTTTATGTCTGTAACTGTTATTATTATACACCGTTACATTTTTAAAAATAAAAATGCCCCATTTCTACTATACTTTACATCTAAAAACGAAGTGTAAACTATCTAAGGCGAAGATGACAAAAATAAAGCAAACATTTTATTTAAAATCCTACATAAAAAATTTCTAAAACAAAACAAGTTAACTTTGAATTAAATTGTTATTTATGTATCAAGGCACTGAAGTTCAATTTTTTATCACGAATATGGAGTTTAGTTGCCGAGGTCCGTAGGACCGAGGAAAATAACCCATGTGAGTGATATAAGGAACTTCAGTGCCGAGGTACATATTAAATTTTATTTGAAATTCGAAAAAACTGTAAAAAAAATACAATATAGGTTAAATTTATAAATCTGTCAGTTGTCAATTGAAACTGACAGTCGGTGTTGCCAACCTCGAGAAGTGAAGTTATCGTAAATAACACTCAAAATTATGTGTTTTATCCTCAATTTCGTCATCGGAATTAATTAGTTAATTCTTCTTGCAAATTTTGTTTCATGTTACGTCTAAATTTACTATAGTACGTTAATATATCTGCCAAAATTATCCTGATTGTACAATAATTATTTAACGGTTGTCAACACTGGGTTGCTCAAAATCGTCGTATAATGGGTTACTTTAGTGACGATTTCTGAGCTTTTAATGGCGATTTTTGAGCACTTTACTACCGATTTCAAATAAAACAATTTATTTTGAAGTTCCATTATCTTTATTGAAAAAAATCTTATGTGACAGCACATAACCTCCCGCCCAATACAACTCTTGTACGGTACAAAATATTATTTGATGATACAGAAAAATACCTTCTTATTTGTGGATTTTCTATTTATATTTGAGAAAATTAATATTCTTTCGAATATTTATTTAATTTTTGACATATATTTCACTGAGGCATTTCGAACGAGAGTGGAAGAAGAGCTTTCCTCTCGTGTTAGACACAACACTTTGAGAACACAACTGACAGACTGACACGTTAAAAGTTATTTTATCAGACACAAGGCGGCGTAGCAGTGTTGCTAATGAACCAATCTTAAATATCTTTAATAAGTTGTCAAATTGTTATTTAATAAATAAAATAAAAATATAAGGCATAATTGTAAGATAATTTAATGTATGTATATCACTAAAATAAGAATTTTCAATAAAATTAGGAATTTATTTATAATTTTTATAATATATTTTTTGTAAATAACATTCATATTGGTAACATTTCTATATTTTCCTCTCTAGAGAGGAACAACACAATTTCCTCTCTATTTCTGGAGAAGAACGGTGGGGTTTCCTACCATGCCGTGAAAAAACATTATATTTCAAATCTTATATAAAAAAAATTCCAAAACAAAACAAGTTAACTTTGAATTAATAGTTATTTTGTATACATATCTTGAAGGTTAGCGCTGTCAAATTACGTTGCTATGTATTTGTTGAACGGTTGTTATGCGTTTGTAGAACGGTTGCTATGTAAAATAATTTTCTATAACACTGTTTTGGAAACTGGGCATTCCACTACTAAAAATTGTTATGGAATCACTAACATTCCATACGCGGCGTATGGAATATTTTCGACGAATCAGAATCGCTTATTAGCGCGACATATGAAGTATCTTGATTCAGTTACTATGGTTACGTCTGTTTGTTTTAATTTGATTTATTTGAGTTTGACGTTTTCAACAGTTTTATATTTGTATTTTTGTATAATTTCCAAAACCTTTTTATAGAAAGTATAGTCTACAACATGAAACGGAATGGCCTATCCCACTCTCGCAAACCGTAGCCCTCGCCTTTGGCTCGGGCTACAAACTTTTTGCTCGCGTGGAATATGTGCCATTCCATTACTTGTTGTAGAATATACTATTACAACCTAGGCAAAAAAGTGACACTTTACAGACTGTTAACAGTACTTTGAACTTCCATTATCTATATTGAAAAGTTCTGCATGTGATCTGTATTAAATCCGATAAATTATTGTCAAAGGTAAATAATAAATAAATTCACCAATACGAGTAGTATAATTTGTTTGTCATTTTAGGTTTGTAATCCAAGTTTGACATAAGAGTCTGCAAAGCAAAATTTTGACATAAGACTGGAAAGTTTAACTTTAGCTACTATTTTGGCTAACTTTGCATAGTAGTATCGTGTACTGATAGTATTGATATCGGAAAAATTTTTTTACAAAAATCATTGTATGAATTATAAAGTCCAGAATTATTTTCCAACTTTTCTGTCAATTTCCTCCCATTTTGCGGTAAACAATATTACCTTACCTTCTCATAATCCGAGTACCCTTCTTTCCAATCTGTGATCTTGGTCTTGTAATAGCCACAGTCGATGACAGTTAAAGATTGGTGGCTGGTTCATGTAACAAAGATGTCTTGTATTTCTCCCAGCAGGCGGCCACCACACTGGCGCTTCGGAGGTTCGGTGCAGCTTCTCAAACTGTTTCAATTTAAGAGTTGGGAACCCTGGTTATGTTGCGCAGTTGCTTAATCTGTAAACATACCAAAATAACCTCTAAATTAATTTTTATGGTCAAAAACTATTTCAGTTTCTTGTAAACATATATTTATAAGGTGTATTTATATTAGATTTTATTAGAAATTATAAAATAACATCAAAATCACAGGAAAAACTGAAGTACAATTCAGCTAGTATTATTTTGTATACAGAGCATGCAGCTATTCCGTCCTGATAACTTGCAAGTTCTTTGTAATACACCTTTTATTCATTTATAATTAATAAACTTTACTATACATAACCGTCTCTTTTCAGAGCCACCAATATATTTTAAAATAGTTATTTATGCATCAAGGGACTGAAGTTTAACTTTTTATCACGAAAATAAACCATGTGAGTGATAAAAATTAATTTCAGTGCCGAGGTACATATTAAGTTTTATATGAAATCTGAAATTGGAAAAAACTGTAAAAAATTACAATATAGGTTAAGATTATACATGTCAGTTGTCAATTGAAACTGACAGTCAGTGTTGCCAACCTCGAGAAGTGAAGTTATCGTAAATAACACTCAAAATAATGTGTTTTGTCTTCAATTTCGTCATCGGAATTAATTAGTTAATTCTTCTTGCAAATTTTGTTTCATGTTACGTCCAAATTTACTATAGTACGTTAATATATCTGCCAAAATTATCCTAATTGTACAATAATTATTTAACCAACACTGCGTTGCTCAAAATCGTCATATAATGGATTTTAGTGACGATTTCTGAGCTTTTAATGACGATTTTTGAGCACTTTAGTGTCGATTTCAAATAAAAAAAGTTATATAAATTAAGTTTATACATCTGTCAGTTGTCAATTAAAACTGACACTCAGTGTTGCCCACCTCGAACATTGTAGTTATCGTAAATAGCACTCAAAATTATGTGCTTTGTCCTCACTGTCAATTTCTGGCGATGGAAACCATTCGGCGTACATTCCTGTGGTGTATTCAGATAATTGTCTTGCACTGCGTCCCCATAATACATTTTAATAATATTTACACGGTTCTCGACATTTAATGTATTCTTGATGACAGTGACAGATTAAAATATTTAAAACAAGTTGCAAACACTATACGTCAGTAGCAATAAAAAGAGTAGGCGGAAAATTAGGAATTATTATTATTAATTTAATTAAATTGCGGTATTGAATTAAAGTAATCTGTATTAATTAAGATGTAGGGATATTGGCAGTATTGTGATATAAAATTTGGATGCATAATTTTTTTGCCGGACACTTTTTATTTACAAAAAACTGATTTTACATGTTAACTGCCTATGCCAACATTTACGTGGGACACACGGTATAATTTCTGTACTTGGAAGCTGAAATGTGATTGGCCAGATGTATGGACATACGAGGGTCAGGGGGTATATATGAAAAAAAAAAAAAAATCAGATTTATAATTTTAAGGCGGAATAGAAACATGCACTGTTTCAACCAATACATTTTAACTGTGGTTTTTTGAACTATTTCTTATGATTTCAACATTATATTACAATTTCCAGAGCAATAACAAACAAAATAAATAATTACTAAACAATTTTTACCAGCCTCTTCATAAAAAGCACTCAAAATAAGTTGTTCATCAACAATTCGAAACCTTTCTCCTCCTTTACTGGTGTTAGTGATCATACCAGACAAAAAAACTCAAAAAAGAAAACATCTGATTAACAAAATAGTCGCAGAAAAAGTTGAAGTGAGTCATAATTAAGATGTTATCGCAGAGATCACTGTCAACAATTAAAGTTATTTATTATTAGTCAACAATGACCGCTGTAATATTGTTACGGGTGGTCCAAAATGGCTGAATCATCGTCATTAGTTAGATATTGAATCCTGGATATGGTCGGCAAAGCTAGTTGTCCGTTAATTGACTCTAGAATTTTTTAGCTAATTCTGCTGTTGATTGTTGATTCAATGGTTGATTGAAGCTATTTTTGCTTGATTGTATCGATTGTAATTGAATGTAATTAATTTTTAATTGTTGGAAAAGATTGACTTTCTTTTTGTTGAAATCTGTTCATAAAATATTACACCTGTCATTTGCAAGTAAAATAAAACAATTTAGTCACTTAGAAATGTGCATAAACCATAGATTTAAATATATGGATGGAGCGTTGGCTATGCTTTTCATACAGTAATCTGTAAGCAACATAACAGAGAGAGAGAGATAGTCATATCTAAAATGAAGCAGTGAAAGAAAAACAGCACTGTTTCATGCCACCCATCACGTGGTACGAATATGCTGTTCTTCTCCCACTGCGTATGATTAGCTCTCTCTTATATTGGCATTAAACTGCTATATGCAAAAATCAAGAAAATGTTTCCCACAAATTCATGTAGTTTCATGTTGATTATTTTTTGACGTTTCTTATAACCAATGAAATGCTTTATTGTATGTCACGTGTTTGCGTTTTAACCAATCCTGTCATTATTATACTGAGAATAATGCTCTTGTGATTATTCCCGGCAATTTTCTCTGTAGCTTTTTTATTTTTGTTGACAAATGTCAGATGTCAGATAGTTATCAAGACAAGTAAAAAATGAGCAAAAAAGATAGATTTAGTGGCGTGCCTGATGATGAAATTAAAAAATAATCTAATTAAATATAACTCGAGAGTTCGATAAATTAGAAAATAATTCTCCAGGATCTTTCAGTTTATTCTTACTCTCTTGTTATATTATTACTGATAATATAACTTCAATATAGAGTAAGTCATAAAGAAAAAACATTTTTTTGCCGATTGACATCAAGATGACACTTCACGGACTGCTAATAGTCTGTAAAGTGTCACTTTTATGCCTAGGCTGTTAAAATATTTTACTTAACAACCGTTCAACAAACGCATAGCAACCGTCAATAAATACGTAGCAACCGTTCAACACATGCATGGCAACGTAATTTGACAGCAATAACCTTCAAAATATCTATATAAAATAATCACCAAATTAATATTTATTCCAAATCGGCAAAAAAATTATGTGTTCAACTCGGCATCAAACACAGATTTATAGCTTCAGCCTTTGCTGTAAATCTGGTATTTTGATGCCTAGTTAAACAAATAACTATTATCGTTTTGACAGCGGATAAAGAGGAACTTTTTGAAAGTGATAAAACGTTATTTACCTTTCTCCTAGCAACTAAATCAAAATACTAACTACATTGATGTCATTTGCATTATACGTCAAAAATGTGACATATAATTTTATTTTCACCAATTGCACTTTTTAATAAACCTTCTCATAAATAATGTCGTTAAATTATCTCGCCGAATTACACTCGAGCATATAATTTTCTTCGGATAAATTTCAGTTTGACAACTCAACCTTGTCACCTGACAGCAATTTGACTCGAAAACTGTTTAAAAAATAAAACTACTCCACTTACGGTGTCGTGGTTTTATTAAAACAGTTTTCTTGTTAAATTACTAAGTAACAAGGTTTCGTTACAAACAGAAATTTATCCGGCAAAATAGAATATTACAGTTTAAAATTTTATCGTTTTATAGTTAATATCCATTTCTTGCTTAAATCTACATTTTTCGTAATGTAATAAATATGTATATATATACAGCGTTCTAACCTAAAAGTGACATATTTACCTGTCAAATGAAACACCGTCTTTTGTAGTCCGTTTTTTACAATTATATGCACAATAGGATTTTACCATATTTGATATATTTAAATATGACATAAATAATTGTCAAAATGATATATTAGGGTCAAAAGCTCGCACAAAAGTCTATCAAAACAGTATTCTACTCGCACGCCAAACGTCAAACCAAGTTCTTGTCATCTTGAGATGTAAGTCACGTGACGGGTGGACTTTATCTCTATCACACTAACAATCTTTGCCTATACTCCTTCCATACATTTTATTAGTTCTACGTCCTAAACCTTCCATACGATCGTGTACCCATGCTAGAGCTAAAGAATAGAAACATTTTTAACATTGTCTTGTATTCCCACGCAACTGACAAATGAATTATGTTGAGATACAACCCAAGATACCTGAATTCCCCGCCTGAGATGCAGCAGCCAACGATAAAATGCTTGAATTCGAGACAGAGAACATTTTAATTACTGGGCCCAGAGGAAAATTGCTCGAAACGCGAAAGATGTTAACACACTTGCGAAAGAAGCGAGCACATTCTTCGGGAGCCTGGCTCTGCGAAAATTTTAATTTTAAAGAGGGGATAAAAAGCTGGTTGACAGACTGTTGCGACAAATTTTTGGTAATTTACTTGCAGTAAATAAAAGAAAACTTTTGATTGCAGAGAATGTATTTATTTTTTGGTTTAATTTAATTTTTTATATTTTATTATCTCTAAATCTAATAAGAATTAATGAAATTAGTGTAATCAAAACAGATGTAAAATTAAATATTCTACAATGTTCAAAATAATACAAATTATTGAAAAATGAAATTTAACCGTGTTTTTTCAGGAAAAACTGTTTTATTCGAAATCTAATCAGCTCTTCATATAAATATAGGAAGCAAAAATGCACAAAATTGTATTTTTTGGTATTATAGTATTTGAGTTATGCGAGACGAAAAAATTGCCACAGACTACACACACACATACATACATACAGACATCATGGCGAAAATAGTAAAATCGTATAGTAGGGACCCTAAAACGTGCTTATTCATTGAAAACTCACTACCCAATTTTTTGGCCAAAAACAATACCTCCCTTACCTAGAGGTAGGCGGAAGGTAAAAATCTGGTGCGGGCACCACACTACTTTCTTATACAAATAGAACCAACTGAACACGTAAGACTTGTTCCTTGCGTATGACTTTATTTTGACAATTATTTGATATATAGATATTAAACCTGTTTAATTTTGTTCTCAATATAGTCTTCAAAACTTTCTAACTAATAATACAAATATTACTTTTAGTTTATTTCACACGACACATATTTTTGACACCACAATTATTTGACACGTTTGACACATAGATATTAAAAATGTTTTAGTTTTTGTTCTCATTGTAACTAAGATTGTTGAAATATATTCTTAAATATATAATTTAGTTTCTCTTATAATTAGAAGCATGTACAAGAAAAGTGCAAATAACATTTTATATTCCAAATATTTTTGCTAACATCTTTCATTTGAAACTTTTTCTCACAGCTGATTCTATTTCTGAATAAATTGGTATTTATTGTTTTGTGTGTCCAGTAAACTGCCTCTTCCGATTTTTCAATTTCATTCAAAATCAACTCAACTCTTCATATTATTAGGAAACTTATAAATTCCAAGGTTCGTTTTTATATCTTGTCTCGTTCATGAGATATTGCGCACACGGACATCCATTCATCCATCCATCCATCCTCACACACAGACATCATTGAGAAATTGGTATTAACGGATTCAGTGGACGTCAAAGTATGTATTTCCGCAAAAACCTTGTCAGAGATTTTATTCGTTATTTCAATACTTCAATACCTTTTACCTACTTTGTATAAGAAAGTAAAAACAATTTTTTCTTCAAACGTCATAAAAGTACGTTGTTATGTATTTGTATTCAACAAGCAGAAGTTCAATATTGTCGCCGCCGGCGTAAAAGTGTATCCTTGGCAACACATTTACGCCGGCGGAGGACAAAGTAAAATATTATGAAAAATAGTAAGGTTGTAATTCAATAATTTGACAGTTAAAAATGAAACAAATAAACAAAAATAACAAAACAGCATATTCTACGGCAACTTGAAATGCTAGATAAGACAGAATATTTTTTGAAGTTTTGAGCATTTTATAATATTTATTATTTTATTTTCTATGTTTGAAGAAAAAATAGCATGTGTTATTCGGAGTAAATGTGTCTTTGGGCTTCGCATGTAATTGTTCAACTCGCTTCGCTCGTCGTTCAAACTTACATGCTCAGCACCCAAAGTATCACATTTACTCCTAATGACACAATATACTATTATCCAACACTTCTCAATAAATGCTCTATAACTATGGCGATTTGAAACAAGCAAAGTAACAGATTACCCACTAGTGGGTATAATTTTGAGAAAAATAATTTGTGAGACGCAGGGAATCTATAATTTTATGTGAGCAATGACAGCCCCAAGTTTGACAGACTCTTAATTTTACAAATAATAAATTCCCCAAAAACAGTTGCACTAAATTCAATTTTTGAAAAAAAAAAAACAGTGTCACAAAATTGACTTTGTGTACGTGAAATAGGAAAAAAATTGTGTTCAACTCGGCACCAAACACAAATTTATAGCTTCGGCAGCATTCGTTGCCTCGGTTTCGCCTCGTCAATGAAACGGCAGGCTCTGCTGTAAATCTGGTATTTTGGTGCCTAGTTGAACAAATAACAATTAAAACTTTTATTTATCTTTACTAGACACCTGAATCTTATTTATAATAATAATATACGAATAGCTTAAATTTGAATGGAAAAAACATAATTAATCCAACAGCAAAAAATCAGAATTAATTTTTAGACGAGCTTCCAGAAACAATAAAATAAATATACACGAAATAATCACTTCAAAAAATTAATAACAGGTTTGTTGGAACTAAAACCCTCAGTCAAAAGTCCCTAATAATTCTGTCAAGCTTTAAGAGTTAATATTAGAGTTGGGTATAATTAGCAGTGCAGAAAAACGTTTCCTTTTTCACTGAATTACTTATACAGATATATTTAGGTCGGCTTTTAGTTGCGACCATTCGTTTATTGCTCATTATCTTGTTCTCATTATTGGACACGTTACTAAAATGCTGCCGATGAGAAACCGAAGAAATTGGTACCTGCACAGGTAGATGGAAGATGGACCGTAACTGTTCAGCGGGTCTTGGCACAGTGCTCTTATACAAAAAATCGAAACACTCCAAAAATAAATACCACCTTGTCATTACTAATTTAAAGAAATACTTGTATACAATACATTATACCGGCTATTTTTACTTTCTTATACAAAGTATAACGAAGTAATGGAATCATGAAAAAATTGCTGATGAGATTTTTGCGGAAATACATATTTTGACGTCCACTGAATCCGTTAAAACCAATTTCTCAATGATGTCTGTGTGTGAGGATGGATGATGAATGAATGGATGGATGGATGCATGGTTGGATGGATGGATGGATGGATGTCCGTGTGCGCAATATCTTATGAACGAGACAAGATGTGTAGACGAAACTTGGAATTTATAGGTTTCAAGAAAATATGAAGAGTTCAGTTGATTTTGAATGAAATTAACATACCGGAAGAGAAAGTTTACTGGACACACAAAACAATACATTTAATTTTTTTCCAAAATTGAATCAGGTGTGTAAAAAAGTTCCAAATGAAAGGTGTTAGCAAAAATATTTGGAATATAAAATGTTATTTGCACTTTTCTTGTACATGCTTCTAATTTTGAGAAAAACTAAATTATGTATTTAAGAATATATTTCAATAATCTTAAGTTACAATGTAAACAAAAACTAAAATATTTTTAACATCTATATGTCAAATAATTGTATCTAAAATATGTGTCGTGTGAAATATTATAAAAGTAATATTTGTATTATTAGATAAAAAGTTTTGAAGACTAGATATTAATTAATATTTATTTAAAAATAAATTCATAGTTACAATGAGAACAAAAAATTAAACAGTCTTAACATCTATATATCAAATAATTGTCAAAATAAAGTTATACGCAAGGAACAAGTCATACGGATATTTTATATAATAATGTTTTTTCTATATTTACTATACAACAAAAAAGTGTAAAAACAAAAGTTGTTCAGAATTTCAAAATGTTTGCAATAAGCTCATTTAGTTAGCTAAATATTGGTATTTCACGATATATCAATAAATTAAAATTAATATTTTTTAGAAAAATTGTATCTCGGCCAAGGAAAATTAAACAAAAATGAAAAAAATTTGACATTTCAAAAAACAATTTTAGATTTATTCATTTATTAAAAAAAAAAACAAATCACCATTATATCAATGCTATCTTTCACGAAATTTTTACAAATTATTTTTTTATTTCATCATTATTCACGGCACATTTATCTTTTTTGCTCATTTTTTACTTGTGTTACTGATAACTATCTGACAACTGACATTTGTCAACACAAACTAAAAAGCTACAGAGATTATTTCCGGGAATAATCTCTAGAGCTTTCTTATCAGTATAATAATGATAGTATTGGTTAAAACACAGACACGTGACATACAATTAATTAGAAAATGATTATCCAGTATCTTTCTCAAACTTGTTGCCATTTGACAATGGCCAGTCAAGCCCTATGGGATTTCGTGGTTATTACCTAACAAATTATTTTCAATTTATTCTCACTCTCTTGTTATATTATTACTGAAAAAACAGTAGTAATTAAATCTAAATATATAGTTTTTGTTAATATTTAATGGCCATTTTACAATTTTTCTAATAAATATTAACTTTAATTTGACTAATATATCGTGAAATACTAACAGCTTATTACAGGTATTATTACATTCTTAACAACTTTTGTATGTGCACTTTTGCTATAGAGTGATTAAGTAAATAAAAAACGGGAATATAAAAACTAATAATATTGAAATAATTTATATACACAACATTTCAATTCTACACGAAGTGTAAGATGAAATCTATCAGAAATATGTTTAAAATTCAGACAGTAAAATATTTTAATTTGTGTTACAAAATATGGTTATTTAAAAATTAAACTGGGCCATCAAAATAATTAACTAATTCAAATAAATTATCAACTCTAATTTAATTCCTGTTAATTAAAAAAGTTATTTACTGCTAATCCTAAGAAATTGAGACATCAAATAAATAATTATAAACAAAAAACCTCTCGTGAAAGTGACAGCATCCGTTTAACAAACAGTCCCAACGCCGAAAATCTGTTTAAAAAATCCTGAACCATCATATATCATAATAAAACTGGTCATTTTTCAAAAAATCCTATTTTAACAAATTGGGTCCTTTTTAGTCAGCCGCCTAGACAAACCATTGTCGTTAGGTAAAGGTCAGAACTCAAAAACCAATTTTAGACTAAATTTAATCTGTAAGCGATTCGACACGCCACTACAAAATTCACATTTTGGAAGTTTTGGTTAATAACCCGTGAACTGTCAAGTGGGGTCCAATTCACCTGTGGAAATATATTTGTGTTTATATTTTCCCACGATGACAGACAATGCTTGAAATATTTGGGATTGGGAACATTTTGAATTTATTCGCTTGAATCATTTGTCTAAAATAACCTAGGACTTTTCTCAACCATTGGTGTTGCTAGAAGAGATCTGCAGTTACAGATCTAGTAATATAACAAGTGATATGATTATTATCGATGATATTTTCGAGTGTAACCGACGCTTCGGCACGGACTACAAACTTTTTGCTTGTGTGGAATATATGCCATTTCGTTACTTGTTGTAGAATATACTATTATGTAATATTATCGCGGTGATACTCATGTAACTAAGGAGATTCTCAATGTTGATTGGCTGAAAATATGTCACGTGACATATGTATTGTATTCTCAGTAATATTATGCTAATATGTTACTTAGCAACAAGTGATAATTTCCCGGGGAAATTATCAGCTATAATATCCCTAGGCCATTGATAATTCGAAATAATTTTATCACAGTTACCGAAAGAACGTTGCTTGGTAACCGCCCGACGCCGTAGGCGGAGGGCTGTTACCTTCAAGCAACGTTCTTGAGGTAGTTGTGATCAAATTATGAGTATTTATCAATGGTCGAGGGATATTCGGTGAGAAAATTTTTGACAATTAGATGCACGAGGGATATTCGAAGGACTATTTCCCGATTAAAATTTAACCAAACGCTGTTTTTCTTATTAAAAATAAAGCAGAATTAAAAAACTTCATTTGACAGCAGGTCAGAATCACATGGGTAATTCGTACTAGTGGGAATTATCGATAATTTGCACTAGTGCAAAATTATCTTGTTTGTTCTGCGTTGATTGGACGACATTCAGAAATGTTAGAATTCTGATTGACTTAAATTTTATGAGGGAAATAGTCAACAGTTATATCACGAGTGCTAAGAATTTAATTGATTAAATTTGACATGTCTAGCTTATGCAAAAAATTTAATTTTGCTTAAAAAGTGTTTGAGTACATAATAATTTGAATCCCGAAACCGCAGGTCGAGGGATTTTATCTTAAATTATTATGTAGGATAACTTTTTTTTAAAAGCAAAATTTTGTAAATAAGTTTATAATTTAATCGATTCAATTCTTTAGCATGAGGGGAATATGTCAAGATTATTTCATGAATTCATAGCATTCATGAATTCATTGCATAAACATTAAGAAGAAATTGTACTAAAATGTTGATTTTGACACATTGTCACATAAATAAATCCATAATAAAAATGGTACACACATAAACAAAAACCACCATAAAATTTTGTTGTTATACTGTAACTATAGCAAATTGTTTGTTTTTCTTTTTACTTGTCAAATAAATGTCAAATATTAATAAATACAAATAGCTTGAATTGAATAATTCAGCATGTTTAAAGATATAGAATACCCGTGAAGGTAAAAAACATGTATTTATCTTGCTTTTGCAACTAATCTTTCGAAAACTTGTTGCCCGGCAATAGCCACGAAAGCCCGTATCTTGTTAAATAATCTATCCAAATACCACTCGAGGCAAATATATTTTTTAGAAAATTTTTGGTGTTGACTTGCAAATTATTACAAATTTCGCTCATCAAATATTTTCAAATACCACACGACCTTCGGTCTCGTGGTGTTTTTAACAAAAAAATTTAATCGCGAAATTTTGACGTAATAATTTACAAAATAAAAAAAATTCAATAAGTATTCACCTGTAGTGGTATTATCCTTGATAAATTAAATATATTTTATTTGAAATCGGCACTAAAGTGCTCAAAAATCGTCATTAAAAGCTCAGAAATCGTCACTAAAATAACCCATTATACGATTTCGAGCAACACAGTGTTGGCAACTGTAAAATAATTATTGTATAAGTAGAATAAATTTGACAGTTATTTGCCGTATTGTAGTAAATTTATACGTAAAATGAAACAATATGTGCAAGAAGAATTAACTAATTAATTCCGATGAAGAAATTGAGGGGAAAACACATAATTTTGAGTGTTATTTAAGATAACTTCATTGTTCGAGGTTGGCAACACTGAGTGTCAGTTCTAATTGACAACTGACATATGTAACTTAACCTATTTAATAATTTTTTACAGTTTTTTCTAATTTTCGATTTCAAATAAAACTTAATATGTACCTCGGCACTGAAGTTCCTTTTTATCACTCACATGATTTATTTTCCTCGGTCCTACGGGCCTCGGCAAATAAATTCCATATTCGTGATAAAAAGTTAAACTTCAGTACCTTGATACATAAATAACTATTTATTGAACGCTATCCTTATCCAAAATTTATTATAAGTAATGAACAAATGTTTTTACGTGCAATATTATTTTTTGCTAAAATCGCAGTACAGAAACATTTGTCCTTATTAAAATTCTTTATTTTATGACTTGTAACGATTTAAGCCCAGGACTGGGTTGTCAAGGTGTAAGACAAGATTCTGTGAAACCAGCAAGAATTGAATTAATTTATGTCCACTTTGTAGAATTAATTATAAATGAAATAAAACTTTAATGTTGCTGGTTACTTCCAAAGATTGGAGTTTTATTACTAGAATAAAACTAAAATTTTAGTTACCTCTAAAAGGTATTGGGTAGTGTAACAGGGTGAAAATTATACTGAAGCTATTAATTAGTTTGTAGGTAATATATTATCTTAGTGTCACCATTAATTTTATGTAACGTTATGAAGAAAACATTTTGTAGCAATAGAAATTTTTATCTAAATATTTTTGTCAACTTTGAGACGGGATATCTCAAGAACAAAATGAGATAATTGAAATCTGTTTTTAAATTTGGATTGCTCATAGAATTTTTTTAAAACTCAAATATGAATTGATGTAATTTATTGATCAATAGTTATTTGATTATACCATGATTGAAAAACGGTACACATATTCGGTTTCAGTTGGGAGCTTGGGAGTATCTTCAAACTATAAAAGATAATTGAGATCTGACTAAAATTTTGGGTTCCCTATGGTCTTCTATAATATAACAACATATATTTTTTCACGACATGGTAGGAAACCCCATTGTTCTTCTCCCGAAATAGTGAGGAAAATATGTTGTTCCCATCTCGAGAGGAAAATGTAGAAGTGTTACCAATATGAATGTTATTTACAAAAAATATATTGTATAAATTATAAATAAATGCCTAATTTTATTGAAAATTCTTATTTTAGTGATATTTATACTTTAAATTATCCTACAATTATGTCTTATATTTTTCTTTTTATTATTAAATCACAATTTGACAATTTATTAAAGATATTTAACATTGGTTCATTGGCAACACTGCTACACCGCCTTGTGTCTGATAACCTAACTTTTAACGTGTCAGTCTGTCAGTTGTGTTCTCAAGGTGTATTTTAGTTCCGAGCAAATCGTTTTTAGAAACATGTCGTGAAAAAAATGTTGTGTCTAACACGAGAGGAAAGATCTTCTTCCACTCTCGTTCGAACTCGAGGGGGGAAAAGAAGCGCTTTACTCTCTAGTTTGACAAATAACTATTATACCGTTTAAATAAAAATCTAAATATTTAAACAGTCGAGACAAAAATATTGAACAATATATAGGGCCTTAATTTTTTTTTCTTCAAATATTACACTTAACTATAATATAGTGCTCAATGTGTAGATATCAAATTTGAATTCTGCACTTTTATATCTTTTTCTACGATCACTACAGAAAATTACACTTTCTCCACACTAAACAAAGCTTGAAAATTGTATATTTCGCACTATCGTGTGGAATAGCGTTGGAAATTATTCTACACGCAAGTGGGACCAACTTACTTATAATATAATATTGAATGATACTAATATGTCAAGTATAATTACATTTATATATCATAAAATAATAATAATTACTTTTATTTAAATCTTCGTTTTGTATATTGAAATTACATTGACTATTTCCCTCATAAAATTTAAGCCAATCAGAATACTGATATTTCTGAATGTCGTCCAATCAACGTAGAATTTCACAGTAATTTTGCACTAGTGCAAATTATCGATAATGCGCACTAGTGCAAATTACCAATGTGATTCTGACTTGCTGTTTAAATTTTGCCTTATTTTTTATGAGAGAAACAGCGTTTGGATAAATTTTAATCGGGAAATAGTCTTTCGAATATCTCTCGTGCATGTAATTGTCGATAATTTGACATGCAATTGAGAGAATTAAAATACAATATAAATTTTTTAATAAAATATGTCATTAGTTTTTATTTTACAATCTATAGATTTACAGTTGGTAACTCTGCGCACATCTGCGCTTGCGCCGCTTTCATACTGTAACCATAAACGCCAAATAGTTTGAATTTGAGATGTGATTTCTTGTTTCGGAAGAGTACGATTTATAATTATTAAATCTTGACAAAAGTGTGATCGTAGAATAAGTATAGTGTGCAATTCGTACAGAAATACTTATTTAACGCTCGTGTGATTTTAGCACTCGATTTCGTCTCGTGCTAAAACTCTGACAACTTTCTGCATTTGTTGCACAATATAGACTTCCAGATATCACTCTTTGAAATTAATCAATTTTTTTTCTGATTCCTCCATAACTTAAAAACTAAAAAAAAATACAAATCTCTACTGTGCGCCATTCGATTTCTCGTAAATTGATAAATAGGTTTACAAGGTTTCATTAAAATTAAGCTATGGAAAGAATAGTTAAAGCAAACATACTGAAAATGGTTCAAAATTTGAAAAAATGCAAGGGGTAGGTATTAAAAATTTACCAAAAATTTCCTATAATTTTAATTTTGCGGGCCTACACCTCTATTTTCGGCCTGAATTTTTTGAAAAAATTTTTTGGGCGTGATCTGAGACAACTTATCCTGAGGGTGAAAGTAGCCACGAAATATTTAAGCCATCATATCTCAAAAACTATAAAAGATAATTAAAATATTTTTATACGAGAATATTCAGCAAGGTTCAATTATATACTGTGTGATATTTTGTGGTAATTGAAAGAAAATATTTCGAATGAATAAAAAATCGTCCAATTTTAAAAGGCCGTATCTTCAAAACCAATAAAGATAATTTAAATCGGAGCAAAAATTTAGAAACCCCAGACTTTTTTCAATAAAATGTCAAAGTTCTATTTTGCTATTCAAGAAATTGATTAAAATTATTTCAAGTAATATTCAAAGCTTTCAAAAATTTCTAAAATATATTTAATTCACACATATCAAAATCCAATCGGGTTGAAGTGATCCAAATCGCACTAAAACTTATTAAGCACTGACCCAAACCATAATTATTTTAAGACTTGTGCATTTACGACCTCTTGGTATCAATAAATTTCAATTTTCAATGACTGCGAACCTAATTATAGTATTCCAGTGACTGCGAAACATAAAAGAAATGAATTTTTCAGTTCATGCTTTGCAGTCGTTAATTAAGAAATTGGTGCAAATTTCTTATAGGAATATTAGTTCTGCGCTTACGTTACGTTAAGTTCGCGTATGAGTTTCAGGTGCCTAATCTGCGTGAATAGCGGTCACGCAAGCGCGTGATAATTCTGATTTTATTCCAGGGATTTCCAAAAGTTTTTAACACTGTAGTATACAGTAAAAAATTTATAGCCAAAAATGACAAAATTTTAACGAAATTTTTAGTCTCAAACGATCCACTGTTAATTTTTGTTAATTTATCAAGTTTCAAATTTGTTAGCAAGTAACAAATTATTTTTATCCAACACCTCTCAATAAATGCTTTATAACTATGGCAATTTTAAACGAGGAAAGAACAGATTACCCACTAGTGGGTATAATTTTGAGGAAAGTCACTAGTGAGTATTTTTTTATTTATAACAATAATAATAACACACAACACCTTGGTAACTACTTCGATTGACATTTTAATTTAAAAATTTAAAGCATATGTCACTGTCAAATAATATTTCTTTAATAAATTTTTCATTTATTAAGAAGTGTTGGATAAAAGGTTATACTTCACACGTGGGCAAAGTAGAATTACCCACTCGATAAAATTATCTCACTCAGCCTTCGGCTTCGTGAGCTAAAATTTCTCTCGTGGGTAATTCCTTACTTTGCCCACTTATAAAGTAAATAACTATTTGTGTATTTCGTAACTAAATATATTTGTGAATAAAGTAATTATTAACATTTATTTTTATGTGCTTTTGACTAAATATTTTAGTAATTATATTGAAGCAGAACAAAAAATCATAGTTATTATAACAAATTAAGTTGTTACAAAGTATACTTTAGTATTTCTTTAACCATTTTAAATTGATAAGTTAGCTAAATTTACTTGTTTTTATTGACTAATCTATTAGTTAAATTTTATAAATCCAGCCAATAAATAAAAACAACAATTTTTCTTGTTAAAAATTCAGAATTGACAAAATTTAAATTATGGAGATTTATTCATACAGGAGTAGAAAAAAAATATTTTTTTGTACCTTTTAAAAGATGATGCTCAGAAATGACCTTCCAAGTTCGCGGAAAACTGCATTCTGTAAAAATAAACAATTTTCAATTCAATTTATTTCAAATATGGAGGCAGCAAGAAAAAAAAATGTTTCAGAATAATATAACAAAAGATGACGATAATTTGACAGATTTTTCCATTTGGCAATAGCCACGAAAGCCTATAAGGCTTTTTCACTTTCAATAAGTTCCTCTTTATCCGCTGTGAAAACTGTAATAGTTATTTGTTAAACTAGGCATCAAAATACCAGATTTACAGCAAAGGCTGAAGTTTCATTGACGAGAAAAAGCCGAGGCAATGAATGCTGCCGAAGCTATAAATCTGTGTTTGATGCCGAGTTGAACAAATAATTTTTTTGCCGATTTGGAATTAATATTAATTTAGTGATTATTTTATATAGATATTTTCAAGGTTATCGCTGTCAAATTACGTTGCCATGCATGTGTTGAACGGTTGCTATGTATTTATTGACGGTTGCTATGCGTTTATTGAGCGGTTGTTATGTAAAATATTTTTGCAGCCTAGGCATAAAAGTAACACTTTACAGATTGTTAGCAGTCCGTGACGTGTCATCTTTAATGCCAATCTGGAAAAAAATGTTTTTTCTTTATGACTTACTTTATATTGGAGTTATATTATCAGTAATAATATAACAAGAGAGGGAGAATAAATTGAAAGATACTGGAGAATTATTTTCTAATTTATTGAACTCTCGAGTTATATTTAATTAGATTATTTTTTGATTTCATCATCAGACACGCCACTAAATCTATCTTTTTTGCTCATTTTTTACTTGTGTTGGTGATAACTATCTGACGTCTGACATTTGTCAACAAAAACAAAAAAGCATTAGAGATTATTCCCGGGAATAATCACTAGAGCTTTATTCTCAGTATAATAATAACGGGATTTTGTTAAAACGCAGACACGTGACATACAATAAAGCATTTCATTGGTTTAGAGAAACGTCAAAAAATAATCTAATTTATCGCACTCTCAAAATATATTTAATTAGATTATTTTTTGATTTCATCATCAGGCACGTTACTAAATCTATCTTTTGCTAATTTTTTACTTGTGTCTGACATCTGACATTTGTCAACAAAAACAAAAAAGCATCAGTGATTATTCCCGGTAATAATCACTAGAGCTTTATTCTCAATATAATAATAACAGGATTGGTTATAATTCAAACACGTGACATACAATGAAGCATTTCATTGGTTTTAAGAAACGTCATAAAATAATCGCAATAATATTCCCAATAAAAGTTGTTATTAGTAATTTTTTGCAACTTCTTCAAATTTCGAGAAAAATTAAATAATGTTCAACCATGTTGCGATCACAGGTACAAAAATGTTGGGTGACACTGTTTTATCGACCATGTGGGCGAAGATTGTTATTTGATTTTAACCAATTTGGATATGGGCAACAAAATTTGTATTCGCTTAAAAGTTTAAATGAATTTAATTTAGTATTCTACTTCGTACTCATTAACAATTTTATAGCTAGAATAAGAAATTATTTTTCTTGCTTCGGGTATAATTTGTGACCATGTTTTATACATTAAAATATGCGTTGAACATTCTTCTATTTGACGATGCATCGCTCATTTATTTGCGTTAAGGAAGACTAGAGTTAATGTTGTTTATGTAATGAGTGATAGTATTTTTCTAGAAATAGTAGGTAATTTTTATGAGGCATGTTTTATACAACAAATTTATCTTGAATACTCATCTATTCCATGGTGTATTGGGATCTGACATGTAGCTATATGCCATCTAGCGGATTATTTTCGAACACAAAGTAGGGTGAAGATTCCGTTAGAAATACATTACGTCAAATGGGAATAACGATTTTTGTGATAAAAAATGACCGAAATTGTAGTTAATCACCGCGAAAAATCTAAAAAGAAAGTGTATTGTGCAGTAAAAGGGTGTAATAATAAGTCCCGTAAAAATCTGGACGTTACATTCCATAATTTTCCGAAGCTGGACAAACGTTTTATTTATAAAGTAAACCAATTTGGAGTGCGAAAAAACTAACTAAAGTAAACAACATGAATGCGTTTACAATAAATAATATGCTCTGAATATTTTGTACCAGACGGTTATGTACATCTAAGTAAACAAAAATTTAGGTTATAATATGAATTTTCTCCGAAATGTTTTCACTATGTATTTAACTAAGTTCATAAATTAAATTAAATCTGTACCCAAAGTCAATGTTCCTTATATTTGTTCATTTTTAGTTATTTGTTTATTTAATTGATTTAGATCAAGAAACGTACAACTAACCTATAACAGTACAACAACGTAGCAATGCAGTTTTTGCATTTTCACCCAAAACCAGCCATGCAGGAACAAACAACACACATCACTTGTTCATCTCCTGCAATTTTCCTATTAATTTGATGGGGATCACCTCGTAAATTCGACGTTGACATACAGAAAGCCACTACACCCACAGCCACTATCACTTTCATTTAATTTTTCCCGCATTTAATCAATTGTCAAAAATATAAAATGCGTTCAGCTTCTTTAAAATTTAGTTTGCAGGATCTGTTGTAACGCATTCGCAAATATTATTAATCGTGGGACTCATTTTTTATATTTTATACGCAAACAGTACTAATGTCACATTCGAATCTTCACCCTAATTGACGCAATCTTGAATAGGCCACGTCCCCATGTCAGATCCCAATAGAATACTTGTTTTACTTGTCCCAGAATGAAGTAATCTTTGACCGAGTGATGAGTGAGCTTATAATGCAAGTATTTCATATTTCAGTTTCTTGGACAGTAATAAGTTTGTTCCAAGTGGTTATTTTTACAATTTCACTGCGACTGCGATAAATGTAAACAAGTTAAGTTTGAAACATATACTGGATTGGCGTATAGAGTTAAGCGCATGCGTATGCTCAATTTTTTGTTTTGACAGTTACCCTTAAATATAAATATAGAAATTCATACATTTTTCGCTACAAAAATGGAACGAAGCTTATGTTTCAAACTTAACTTATTTACATTTATCGCAGTCGCAGTGAAATTATCACAAACATGTCAGAAATAACCACTTGGAACAAACCAAATAACTCAACCATGAGTATACCAATAGCTATTTGTCAAACTAGAGAGGAAAGCGCTTTCTTTTCCCACTCGAAGTTGCAATGAAACATTTCATTGGTTTTAAGAAACGTTAAAAATTCATTTTAAATAGGTATTAATTAATCCAGTCTTTGAAACTTTCTAACTAATTCTATAAATATTGCTTTTATACTATTTCAAGTGACACATATTATTGACATTTCACAATTATTTGACACGTTTTACACATAGATGTTAAAAATGTTTTAGTTTCTGTTCCCATTGTAACTAAGATTATTGAAATATATTATTAAATAAATAATTTAGTTTTGCTCAAAATAAGAAGCATGTACAAGAAAAGTGCAAACAACATTTTATATACCAAATATTTTGATTTGAAACTTTTTTCACAGCTGATTCTATTTTTGAAAAAAATTGTATTTATTGTTTTGTGTGTCCAGTAAACTTCCTCTTCCGATTTTTCATTTTTATTCAAAATAAACTCAGCTCTTCATTTTTTCATGAAACTTATAAATTCCAAGTTTCGTTTATATATCTTGTCTCGTTCATGAGATATTGTGCACAAAGCCATCCATCCATCCATCGATTCATCCTCACACACAGACATCATTGAGAAATTGGTCTGAATGGATTCAGTGGACGTCCAAATATGTATTTCCCTAAAAGTCAGTGATTTTTTCCGTGATTCCAATACTTATATTTTGTGTATGAAAGTAAAAATCGAATCCAGAATCTGGATGATCTATCGATCATCCGGATTCTGGATGTCCGAATTATTGACGATCTACTGTATTAGTAAAATATATTCTGCCCCCTATTTTTTGGCTTATACCTGCGCCTATGTCTATTCTCTCAATGTTCATCATCAGGGCAGACCCATCATGTAATCTATTAAGCCACGGGTTCATTTTAAACTGACAAATAGTTAGGCGAGCGGTCTGTTAGTGTTGGATGCTGCGTTGGAACGAAATGAAGATGAAGATGTGCAGATGACGTGCTTATTAGTTAGATATATCGCCGCTAGGGAGTGAAGATCCTACGCGGAAACCTTGTAATTATTATGAAAGTATTAGAGTTTGAAGTGTGTTTGTTTATGTATTACTTAGTTCATTTAAGAAGAAGAATTTATACATTGAATTAAAGCTTGTACCTTCCTCTTTTTAACGATGTAAAATTTATTAAATTTGGTTCACTTTTAGTTGAGTTATCGTTGTTTAAATGGTGTTGTGTTCTATGTATAAAATTAAATTGAAATCTCAATGTGAGATAATTTTGTTCCAAAATGGAATGGCCGCGTTTTCACCAATCGTGCCATTATTATACTGATTATTTTTTGACGTTTATTTAAACCAATCAAATGCTTTATTGTATGTCACGTGTCTGCGTTTTAACCAATCCTGTCATTATTATACTGAGAATAATGCTCTTGTGATTATTCCCGGCAATTTTCTCTGTAGCTTTTTTGCTTTTGTTGACAGATGTCAGATTTCAGATAGGTATCATCAACACAAGTAAAAATGAGCAAAAAAGATGGATTTAGTGACGTGCCTGATGATGAAATCAAAAAATAATCTAATTAAATATAACTCGAGAGTTCGATAAATTAGAAAATAATTCTCCAGTATCTTTCTCAAACTTGTCGCCATTTGGCAATAGCTACTCAAGCCCTACGGGCTTTCGTGGCTATTGCCTGGCAACAAGTTTTCAAAAGATCTGTCAAATTATTTTCAATTTATTCTCACCCTCTTGTTATATTATTACTGATAATAAATAAGCTCTAGTAATTATTCTCGGGAATAATCTCTGTAGCATTTTGTTGACAAATGTCAGATGTCGGATCAACCGAAGTAAAAAATGACCAAAAACAGTTTTAAAGCGTGCCTGGTGATGAAATAAAAAATAATCTAATTAAATATAACTCGAGATTTCGATAAATTAGAAAATAATTCTCCAGTATCTATGCCTGGCAACAAGTTTTCGAAAGATCTGTCAAATTATTTTCAATTTAGTCTCACTGTCTTGTTATATTATTACTGAGAAGAAAAAATTAGACAGGTTAAACAAATATACGTAGGTATATATCAAATAATTGTCAAAATAAAGTCATAAGCAAGGAACAAGTCATACGTGCTGAGTAGGTTTTATATCTATAAGAAATTAGTGTGGTGCCCACACCAGATTTTTTATATTCATTTTAGACTTACTGTACAATGCAGTATTTTTTCTTTAAATAAAACATGTAAAATTTTATTAATAATGAATAGTTTCATTTATCCGCTTCTCTTATCTAAACATCACAATGATTTATGATTGTTTGCAGCTAATATTTTGCGTTGAAAACACCCAAAATAGTATATTCTACAACAAGTAATGAAATGGCACATATTCCACGCTAGCAAAAAGTTTGTAGTCCGAGCCGAAGGCGAGGGCTACGGTTTGCAAGAGTGGGATACGCCATTCCGTTACGTGTTGTAGACTATACTTTCTATAACAAGATTTTGGAAATTATACAAAAAATACAAATATAAAACTGTTGAAAACGTCAAACTTAAATCAATCAAATTAAAACAAACAGATGTAACCATAGTTACTGAATCAATATACTTCATATATCGCGCTAATACTTCATATATCTGATTCGTCGAAAATATTTCATACGCAGCGTATGGAATGTTAGTGATTTCATAACAATTTTTAGTAGTGGAATGCCTAGTTTCCAAAACAGTATTATAGAAACAATTTTTTCTTCAAACGTCATAAAAGTACGTTGTTATGTATTTGTATTCAACAAGCAGAAGTTCAATATTGTCGCCGCCGGCGTAAAAGTGTATCCTTGGCAACACATTTACGCCGGCGGCGGACAAAGTAAAATATTATGAAAAATAGTTAGGTTGTAATTCAATAATTTGACAGTTAAAAATGAAACAAATAAACAAAAATAACAAAACAGCATATTCTACGGCAACTTGAAATGCTAGATAAGACAGAATATTTTTTGAAGTTTTGAGCATTTTATAATATTTATAATTTTATTTTCTATGTTTGAAGAAAAAATAGCATGTGTTATTCGGAGTAAATGTGTCTTTGGGTGCTTCGCATGTAATTGTTCGACTCGCTTCGCTCGTCGTTCAAACTTACATGCTCAGCACCCAAAGTATCACATTTACTCCTAATGACACAATATACTATTATTGGTTCATTTCGAAAATCCGGACACGTCAAAAATCCGGATTGGGTCCAGTTCCAATTAATCCGCATTATTGACGCTCTACTGTATACGTTTTAGCCATCATCTCCTTAAGAAGAATCACCTCAGATCGCGATTCTTTGTAGTTCCCTCAATAAACCTTGATTCTGTGTCGATAAATACGTTTCCTACTTTCTATTATGGCGTTATAAACAGATGTGTGTACCCGGGAATTTGTTTAATTAAATAAATGAGCAGTAAATTTGTTTGTAAACGTTTACAAGTTAGATAGCTTGGAAGCGAGATAATGAAGATAATGTTTCGTCCCATTAGGATTCGTCTACTCTTCTTTGATGACGGATGGTCAAAAACTTATCATGTTTAATAGAATCTGCAGTTGAAGAGCTATTGAGGCCTATAATCAAAATGGCGCCAATATATAATTAATATATTAAACTTGAACAAGATATATATCGAAGAAGATATCAACAAAATTTCATGGAATATATCATACAGTGTATAATATTATATTAATCTTCAAACGTAAGATAAATATCTCATTTAGTTTTAGCCCGATAAACTTAATGATTTGACAAAATATTTTGAGTACAAATTTATAAGGAACACATTTTTGAGGCAGTTTAATAATATATTTTTTCTACGAGCACTTAGAAATCTGCTCATTGTATGTTTGTTGTTGCTAGGGATATGAGGTACATTGCAAGCATCGTGCGAAATGAATTTGTTTTGTGAGTATTTCAATACAGATCAGCTCATTGAAGTACAGGTGCCATTGCTAGGATACTTATTTAGAATTGTCAAATATTGAAATGGTGAAAGCGGGCCAAATTTATTATTAAAATTAAATGAATTAGGAAATAATATCGTGGTCGTAGAAAAAGTGTAGTGTACAACTCGCATGGAATGTCCATTTCATACTCGTAGGAAATGAGTACCATTCCATGCTCGTTGTACAATATACTATTCTTATATTAAAAAGACCTAGAATAATTCAAATTTTTTAACCCCATTTTTTTATCTCATTTAGATTTGGAGATATAACCATTTGAAGAAGATGATATTTGTAAATAATTACAAAAAGAAACATAACAATAAACTTTCAGATCTCGTAGCAAATAAAAAATAAAGCCTTTTGGATTAAGTTCAGTAATATTAAACAAAACGTACAAATTATTCTTCATATAATGAGGAAAACAAGTGAGCAACATAAATAAGTAAATATAGGTTGCCGGATTTAAATTTCCCTGCATTTTTTTTGTAATTGGGTTGGTAACTCTAATGTTTGACATTTGTCATTTGTTATTATTGAGGTTATTAAAAATGAATCGCTATACAAAAGAACGATGTATTGTTATTGTTACAATGCATTGCAAATTTGGCGAAAGTTTTTGCAGAGACTGTTCGAAAATTTCGTGGAATGATATCTAACTTATTGCGAGATCAATTGGACGACATGGACATCGAAGTGGTTTCAACAGGATGGTGCCACATAGAACACACAGCAAGAGAAACCATCATTTTGTTAAGGCAACATTTTCCTGGATGTCTAATTTTCAAAAATGCTGACGTTAATAGGTCGATCAGATTTTTTCCTCTGGGGTTTTGTAAAGTCTAAAGTCTATGCTAACAAATCACCAACAATTCCTGAACTGAAACAAAGATCCAACGCGTTATTTCAGAATTTGAGCCAACTGTGGAATATCAACATAATGGGTGATTACTGTTGGTCACTTCATAGAGAATAACAAAATGCATCACATCATAGAAAAAGCTATACAAGAAACACAGAGAAAAAGGAAAGGAAATAAAAAATAAGCACCTAAAATATTCGCATTGGAGTAAACTGTGTTATCGTAAGTAAAAGTTATACCCTAGTCAAATAAAAGCACGGTTTAAGTTTTTCTTTATGAATAAAATTTTCCCTATTTTGAAATTTAATCGGTCATATTGTGAGAGAATTGTGGGTGATACAAGAAAACTGATACCAGATATGGTTTCAGCACCCAAAAATACATAACATTTATGCCCGGTTGCACCAAATTTATTGGTTTAAATAAATACAAGCAAATCGAAGTTATATGTCATATTAAGTAATTGACATGAGTGTCAAAAAAGGATGAGCTTTTATTTATTTAAATCAAGTTTTAAATTTAACTAACCTTGATGCAACCGGGAATTAGGTGTTTTGGTTTAAAAAGCTTTTACAAATCATTTTATCCAACACCTCTCAATAAATGCTCTATAACTATGGCGATTTTAAAAGTAATAGATTACCCACTAGTGGGTATAATTTTGAGGAAAGTCACTAGTGAGTATTTTTTTGTTTATAACAATAATAATAACACACAACACCTTGGTAACTACTTCGATTGACATTTTAATTAAAAAATTTAAAACATTTGTCACTGTCAAATAATATTTTTTTAAATAAGTTTTTCTTTTACGTTATACTTTACACGTGGGCAAAGTGGAATTACCCACTAGATAAAATTATATCACTCAGCATTCGGCTTCGTGTGCTAAAATTTCTCTCGTGGGTAATTCCTTATTTTTCCCACTTGTAAAGTAAATAACTATTATTTGTGGCCTGTGTTATAGTTACTGATGGGTTTTTAGCTATAGACTTTAAACATGATGATTGCTTGAAACATTTCATTAAAGAGAAACAGACACAGTTAAAGTATTTAAATAATAAAATAAATAAATAAATATATCATCACGCCTTTTACCCATTATAGGTGTGGCAGATCTCGGTAAGTGATATAAAATAATAGATGTATTTATATTAAATAGGCTATAAGCAACCCAAATTTTTAAAACAAATTTAATTATCTCTGCTAGTTTTTGAGTTATGTCTGCTTATACATGCGCATTGGACATACAAGTACAATAGTTATTTGTATCACAAGGTTGGAAACTGCTATTTTGAGAGTGCGAGTTTATTTTGATAGGACGAGCCGTAGGCGAGTCCTGCAAATACGAGCACTCGCAAAATAGTTTCCAACCGAGGGATACACAAGATTTTTCGCGCCAACATTTATGTAAATTTAATAAATAAATTTAATTTATTACTCATTTTCTTAATGACAGGGAATTTTTTTATGTTGCTAACTTCACAATATTTGAATGTCAATTATATTTATTTTCCAATATCATAACCAAAAATATCTACATATTTTTATTAGGATTTAACACTGCAAATTCAATTATAATTACTTACAAATATATTTAAAATCCATAGATATTCTCTTGTCTTGTATTGCAAATACTCAATTGTAGATATATTGCCATAATATTTTTATGTCAATGTAATACTTTGACATTTCTAGCGTCAGGAGTCAGCTAAAATTAGTGAAGTGATGCCAACATATAACCATAAAAAGTTAGCAATTTTTGTCGAACTAGTACGACAAAAACATGATTTCCGACCGCTTAACAGATATGTAATAGTGTCAATGACGGACGGCGGCGCGAAAAATGTTTTATATTTTCGTTAGTGTTTTGGACGAATCGTCATTGGACAAACCATCGCAACGCCATACATTTAGCTAGACCAATAAATATACAAAGCCTTTTTGCATTCTGCCCATAGAAACAAGTATCGATATTCCCCATCCACTCTCCTCGCATCGTCTCGAATAGAAATCCCCGCGAAATACAATCAAACCTTCCTTCCGTGACTGAAAACGGGTATTTTCAAATTTAAATTTCCAGCCGAAGATAACGACATCTCTATTTGAGAGACCACACTAGAGAATACTGTTCGAGTGCAAAACAAAGAACGAGAATAACTTTATAACAACCAGTGGACGCTATATTTGAATGGAGCGAAGTTAAAAATTCTCCGTCTGTTTTGCGATGTTTACGAGCGGGGAAAAAATGCGACAATGCATCAAGTGGCCAGTGCTTGCCATGCGGAGAGCACCGTCTTTTGTTCTGGTGGAGCAGCGGGTTCGAGGGAGGGATCTTCCAAATCGAAGACGGTGGCGAAATTTTACCGCGGAAGATTTCTCGCTGATATTTTTCTAGGAGATGATATACAAACATGGATTTGTTCATTAAGAATTATATGGGAAATACAAATTTGCAAACAGATCTTCAATATCTCTTCCAGATTTTGAGATACGACCATTCAAACTTGATGATTATTGAGCATCCAAAATTAAAATACGCTAACTAATGGTAGAAAGCTGAACTAACCATAAGATATATAAATTTCATTGTATTTTGAAATTAATTGATATATTTTTTTTAATTAATAAAAATTGTAGTTATTTTAAAAGTATTCTAATGTAAGTATTACATTTGCTTAAGCCGTATTATTTAAATAAAGCGTAAAAATGTAAGGTACATTGTATATGTAGATTATAGGTTAAGATTGAATTTTCTCCTAAAAAAACATATAAAAACAGGAAAATTTGCTGTGCATATGGCAACAGTTCTGCTGCCAATAAAAATAAACTATCAATACTAAAACACGAATTCGCCATCATAAGATATCATACAAAATGAAATTGACATGTACCTTAATGGAATTGTGATCAACGCCATCTCTTGATAATTTGAAAGCCCAATAATGAGGAATTTTGCATAGGAGATTTAGATAGGTTTTCATTAAAAAAAAAATAAATAAATATATCATCACGCCTTTTACCCATTATGGGTGTGGCACTCTGCTTACGCAGATCTCGGTAGATGATATATTTTTACGTATGAAATGCGGTTACCAGACGTCAAGTCATAGCCCCCAAAGTTGTTAGTGGAGGGGGAACCACAGGGGTAAATTTAAATTGACAACTGTCGGTAGTGGGATTCGAACTGAGGATCTCACGATCCACAATCCGATACGTTACCACGGAGCTATTTACCCCGTTGTAATAATAAAAAGTTTACTATGGAGAAAATTTTTAAACTGATTTTCGATATATCTTCTAATTTTTGAGATACGACCATTCAAACATGAAGATTACATGAAGAATTTTGCGTGGGAAAAACAAGAGGATTTCATTATTGTGTCTATAAAAAAATGAATTAATTATATAAGTTTCCGTATAGAAAATGTTATTATAAATTCAAATTTGCAACCGATCTTCAAAATCATGATTACTACGAAGAATTCCATATTGATGAAATTGATATATTTCCATTGTTCTGACTATAAAATGAATTAATTATAATAGTTTTTTTTTATGGAAGTGAATTAGGAAAATACAAATTTTTAATTGATCTTCAATATCTCTTCTAGTGTAGTTTCAAAACAAGAGGTCCGAAAATAATAGAATATACAGTTGAGAGGACGAGATTTGTTGCCTATTCAACACATAGAGTCCGCAACAGTATATTCAGATGATTTTCGAAGCTCGAGTTGTATTTGTTAAGATTATTTCATTCATTACACATTTGACCAATCAGAATGGTTCATTTTCCATTGTTGTACATTTTAAATAAGTGATTAAACAGCAGCATGCTGTTAAATCACGATTAATTTGAAGCTAGGTTTTATATGCAAATTTTGAACATTTTGAAGGCATATTTAGCGGGATAATTAGTTGAAGAAGCAAGATACTTACATGTTCTTTACCTTTACTGGTATTCTATATCTTTAAACATGATGAATTATTCAATTCAAGCTATTTTTATTTATTAATTTTTGACATTTATTTGACAAATAAAAAGAAAAACCAATAATTTGCTATAGTTACAATATAACAAAAAAGTTTTAAGGTGCCTTTTGCTTATGTGTGTACCGATTTATTTATGTGAAAATGTGGGGCTTTCGTGGCCATTGAAAAATAGCGACAAGTTTGAGAAAGATACTGGATAATTATTTTCTAATTTATCGAACTTTCGAGTTATATATAATTAGATTATTTTTTGATTGCATCATTAGGCACACCACTAAATCTTTTTGCTTATTTTTACTTGTGTTGATGATAACTATTTGACTTCTGTCAACAAAAACAAAAAAGCTATAGAGAATATTCCCGGAAATAATCACAAGAGCATTATTCTCAGTATAATAATGACAGGATTGGATAAAACACAGACATGTGACATACAATTAAGCATTTCATTGGTTTGAAGAAACGTCAAAAAAATAATCATTCAAACATCATGGTTACTATAAAGAATTTCGTGTTGGAAAAATAAATTTGTTTCTAGTGTCCTGACTGTAAAAATTGTAATAAATATAGCAGCTTTTGTATGGAAGAGGCTTTGAAGATTCCAATTTTTTAACCGATCTTAAATATCTCTTTTAGTTTTAGATATATAATCATTCAAACATCATGATGACCATAAAGAGTTCCGTGTTTGAAGAATAAATATATTTCTATTGCTCTGACTACAAAAATGCAATAATATTAACATTTTTTAAATGTAAGACACTGGGAAATCCAAATTTTGGAGCTGAATTCAATTACATCTTTTAGTTTTTCAAAAACGCCCTTTGAAACTTAATGGCTAATGTGCTTGAGAAAATTAGATATATTTCCTAATGTTTCTTTATAAATTCGGACTATTTCAAAAAATTTTAATATTTAAAGAAGCTTTAAAATTCGTAATTTTCATGCAGAATTTCTGGTTTATAAGCTATGCCCTTCAAATATTAAAACTAGACACTACGTTTTTCAAAAGCAAAAGTTTTAGAGTGAAAGTAATTGGCGAAATACACTGAAACAAAACTTGCTAATCCAAAAAACTACGAGGAATCCAAATCTTCAAACCGTATTAAATTATCTCATTTAGTTTCCGAGATACAGCTGGACAAACATACAACATTTTCGCGCAAGATACAGTGGAAACTATCAGTAACCACGCGTACGGCAAGCAGACCCTAAAATAAAATGTGTGTTGAACCAAACACAGCTTGTGTTTGGCTCTGATATAATTTAAAGCTCTTGTCTGAATGTCTTAATCTCATCGGCTGACCACCTAAGAGCCATCGCGGAAGCCAATATCGAGCACAATCCCTCCGAAAAGAACCCGGGAATCGTTCTAAAACTCATCGAAACTTCTTTCCAGTTTGCTTTTGTTCCAGGCAGACGATTTGTTCAGTGTTTGCGGACGCATGGATTGTTTTCTTTTGACTATCCATTATTAATCAACATAATATTTTTGTATAATAAATTATGGTAATTATGAAGCAGTGTTCGATATTTTTTTAATGTTTGAATGTTTGGATTTGCTGTAATGTTCGGGCGTTAACATTTCGAACATGCTGGGTATTTAATGTAGATGTATTAAAATTTTGAAATCGTTTGGATGGCGTTTTAATCTTTTATTAGCTTTGTTGATCAGAGATTTATCAATGTTTTACAGGAATTAATAATAGTTTATTCTTCTTGTTGCTTTACAAAACCGCCTCAGTTAATTCTAAAAGACTTTTAACCTGTATAATCCGTGAGCCAGCTGTAAAAATAGCGACTCATTTGACCAAAATATCCTGTAAGTTTTATGGAATCTACCCATTTAGGTACATCGAAAAATGCAAGTCTGCCATGCAGATCTGGGTGGAGTTCAAAATGGCGTCCATTAAAAAAGGAAAGTAAAGGAAGGAATATTGAATCATGTGACCACAATTTTCTTTTTTATCACATGATACTAGACGAAAATATAAATCAAAAGACACCAGTCTGCCACTCGTATGTGGCCGGGTTGCCTCAGCAGACGAATTTCAAAATTTAAAATTTATGGCCCGAAATTTCACTCAAATGACCAAAATTTTCTTTTTATCCGATACTAGACGAAAATACAAGACAAAAGACACCAGTCTGCCGAGGCAACCCGACCACGTACGAGTGGCGGACTAGTGTCTTTTAATTTGTATTTTCGTCTAGTATTTCGAGAAAAAGAAAATTTTGGTCACATTATTCAAAATTCCATCTTTTACTTTCCTTTTTTAATGGACGCCATTTTTAATACCACCCAGATCTAAATGGCAGACGTGCGTTTTTCGATATACCTAAACGGGTAGATTCCATAGAACATACTGAAACTTTTGGTCAAATGGGTTGCAGTTTTTAAAGCTGGCTCACGGACTAGTATCTTTCAGTATTTTACATCTAAATACAACCTCAAAATTGTATTATTTGGCCCAGTTAAAATCATAAAAAAAAATGGTTTAATTCACCATATTTATAAATAAAATTCTTTCATTTTTACCTCCCGCTCAAACATATACAGGTTGTGGAATTGAAATCTGGGATATAGGAATTTCAATGTTATTGCTAATTTTTTGATATTGCAGTAAATTTTTATCTATTCGCTTTACAGTAAAAATGTAAATACAAAAGTTGTTCTTAATTTAAAAATGCATGCAATAAAGCCCATTTGGTTACCTAAATATTAGTATTTCACGATATATCATGGAAATTAAAATATTTAGTAGGTACATTTTAACACGGCCATGAAAAATTAAAGAAAAACGAAAAATATTTAACATTTCAAAAAACAGATTTTATGTTTATTTATTGTAATGTTATATTATTTTTGTGTAAATTTCGTAGAATCAATAGTTATTTGTTTAACTAGGCATCAAAATACCAGATTTACAGCAGAAGTTGCCGTTTCATTGACGAGGCGAAGCCGAGGCAATGAATGCTGCTGAAGCTATAAATCTGTGTTTGATGCAGAGTTGAACACATAATTTTATTTGAAATCGGCACTAGAGTGCTCAAAAAGCTCAGAAATCGTCACTGAAGTAACCCATTATACGACGATTTTGAGCAACACAGTGTTGGCAACCGTTAAATAATTATTGTACAATTAGGATAATTTTGACAGATATATTGAAGTACTATAGTAAATTTGGACGTAACATGAAACAAAATTTGCAAGAAGAATTAACTAATTAATTCCGATGACGAAATTGAGGACAAAACACATAATTTTGAGTGTTATTTACGATAACTTCACTTCTCGAGGTTGGCAACACTGACTGTCAGTTTCAATTGACAACTGACAGTTGTATAAACTAAACCTATATTATAATTTTTTTTACAGTTTTTTCGAATTTTAGATTTCAAATAAAACTTAATATTTACCTCGGCACTGAAATTCCTTTTTATCACTCACATGGTTTATTTTCCTACGGGCCTCGGCAACTAAATTCCATATTCGTGATAAAAAATTGAACTTCAGTGCCTTGATACATAAATAACTATTTTTACTGATTTCAAATTAATTTATTGATTATTTTATATAGATATTTTGAAGGTTATCGCTGTCAAATTACGTTGCCATACATGTGTTGAACGGTTGCTATGTATTTATTAACGGTTGCTATGCGTTTGTTGAGCGGTTGTTATGTAAAATATTTTTACAGCCTAGGCATAAAAGTGACACTTTGCACACTGTTAGCATGTTTAAAGATATAGAATACCAGTAAAGGTAAAGAACATGTATCTTGCTTCTGCAAATAATTATCCGGCTAAATATGTCTTCAAAATGTTCAAAATTTGCATTAGAAGCTAGCTTCAATTTAAGCGCGAATAAACAGCATGGTGCTGTTTAATCACTTATCTAAAATGTACAACAATGGAAAATGAAACATTCTGATTGGTCTAATTTGTAATTAATGATATAATCATTAAAACTGTGCCAAATGCCTTCTGTCAAACTCAAACAATACAACTGTTTGTATGTTTTGTTTACCATGGCACTCTGGAAACAGTAAAAAATTACACATTTTATTTTATGTCCATCTCATGACATAAATATATGCCATCAAAAAATTTAGGCTCATTTGGTGCAGTTTTTTATTCTGAACACATTTTGTATTGAATACTTTTGTACAAAAATTCATAGGGAAACCATCACCAAATGAAAATTTTGACATTGTATTTCCTATGTCCTGTAGGACACCCGCTATGTAGAATTCTAGTTGCACAAACCTATAAATAATCTACAGGAATCCATAATTTCGTATACCACTGTGAAAACCATCCATGTTACCATTTCGGCAAATGCAGACTTAAAACGAAAAACAAAGTTAATTGTTGAAACAATCGCAAACAAATGACATGTAGACCGGTATAAATTATCCCCATGGAGACAGAAACAATAGATTGTCATTCCGAAACAAAAGAGCTGAACTTTTAAATTTATTGTTTCGTCGTATTGTCAATCATCTCAGTCGAACTGACGGGAGATGTGGATATCTCCTTGATTTATTCGAACTTTGCTGATGATATCCGGATATCACTCATTCATTTGTTTTTACCGCAAGTTTAATAGTGATCCTGGAATTTTCGTTGAGTTGCTTGAGTTATTCAATCCTTCAGATCATGTATGCTTGACAGGAAATCAGCATCTCAGTGTGCTATGCCCGTACAAAACATGCGAAGATCGAATTTCCGTAGTAGTTTCAAGGTGACGAACCTCCATTTGTTTTCTATTTCCTTGGAAACTAGACTCATTTCCCGTTCTATAAATTTATGTCGAAAGAAAATCCACCTTTGTACCAAATTTTGTTTGGAACCAAATATCTAATATCATTATTATGATGAATGAAATTTGCTATGTGTAATATATATTTTTGTACTCATACATTGAAATGTGTTGTTTAGCGTTGCCTAAGCAACGTCCGAAATGTCCATTTCCCAGGTCTCCACCAGATAGACAACCGGGAAATATCGACGAAAACTTTCCTATTTCTAAAGCGATTATTAATAAATTATATATAAATATATATATTATTTCAAACATTCCTTTACATAATATTAATACAAACAATGATGGAATAAGAATGAAATTGAATTTAAAAATAACAAATTTAGTGCATTTGGTTACCAATGTTTGCAATAAAATCTGCCCGATATGACAGCTGTAAAATACATAACCTACAAATGTAATGTTAGTTATCTCAATATAAATAAGAAATATAATAATTTTACAAGTGAAGACGGTAAATATTATAAATATTTTAATTGTTTTCTAATATTTTAGACAAATTAATTTTGTGTGTTTATATTTATAGTGCAACTTTAACAATTATCAAAATAACTACTTGAAGAACTTCATTTTTTTGTATAGACTGTTATTAGTTTTATACTTTTCGTACAAAAAATATTGTCCAAAACTTTTGCGTGAAATGGTTCCCGCATTTGGTATGTAAATAACTATTTTGTAGCTAAAAAATCAACGTTTAATAAAAACAAATTCATTTTTTTTAAATTGAATAATACAGTGTTTAATATTATTTTTTCACGGCATGCCAGGAAAACCCACATTCTTCTCGCAAAATAATAAGAAACATGTGTTTTCCTCTCTAGAGAGGAAAATATAGAAGTGTTACAAATATGAATGTTATTTACAAAAAATATATTGTAAAAATTATAAATAAATTCCTAATATTATTGAATACTTATTTTAGTGATATACATACTTTAAATTATCTTACAAATATTATGTCTTACATTTTTCTTTTTCTAGATTAAATCACAATTTGACAGTTTTAATTTAGATTTAAGATTAGTTCATTGGTAACATTGCTACCCCACATGCGTCTGATAACCTAACTTTTAACGTGTCAGTTGTGTTGTCAAATCGTTTTTAGAAACATATGAAAAAAATCTGATGTGGCCAGCACATAACCTCCCGCCCAATACTACTCTTAAAAGGTACAAAATAGTATTTGATGATACAGAAACATACCTTCTTATTTGAGAAATTTTCTGTTTATATTTGAGAATTTTAATTTTCTTTCGTATATTTATTTAATTCTTTGACATATTTCACTAAGAAAACAGCTTCACAATCACAATGACATGTGTCACATTTCGTAAAAAATTGAAAATTTTAAATGTTTTCATGGTGTACTAGGAATGCAAGATTTATGAAATCTAACTTCTTTATATTTTATTATCTCTAAATCTAATGAAAATTAATAAAATTAGTGTAATCAAAACACATGTAAAATTAAATATTCTTGAACTTTCAAAATAACATAAATTGTTGAAAAAGGAAATTTAACCGTGTTTTTCACGAAAAACTGTTAAGGTCTTCAGGTAAACTGCTACTTCCGGTTGACTAATTTTATCTAATTAGCTCTTAATTTTAATATAAGAAGCAATAATTCATAAAATTGTATTTTTTGGTATTATAGTATTTGAGTTATGTGAGATGAAAAAATTGCCACAGACTACACACACACACACATACATAAATACATACAGACATCATCGCGAAAATAGTAAAGTCGTATTGTAGGGACCCTAAAACGTGCTTATTCATTGAAAACTCACTATACAATTTTCTGACCAAAAACAATACCTCCCTTACCTAGAGGTAGGCGGGAGGTAAAAATGTTGTGTCTAACACGAGAGGAAAGGCCTTCTTCCACTCTTGCTCGAATTGCCTCAAGCTCAAGTGAAAAAGAAGCAGACAATAATACACACCTCGAGTCAGAGGCCCTCGCCTGCACACTGTTGCTTCACTCATTATTGTCCTTATAACGCCCTTGATGCGTTAATTACTATAAAAGAGCCTATGGGGCCTATTTTGTAACTTACCTGTTAATTTTTAACGGCCTGTTACAAATTTTAACCAATGATAATAGACGTCACTAACTAAATATTGAAAACATTCATTTGACACATATATTTTTATTGTTTAAAATTTTTAGCTGGCCGTTAAAAATTACCAGGTAAGTTACAGAATAGGCCCATACACATGCTTAAAAGTTTCGCTTCTTTATTTTGCTACCAAAATAAGGTATTTTCATCAACGTAAAGTTAGTATTTGGTTTAAAAGAAATGAACGTATTTCAATTAGCTCTGCCAATATTCCAAAAACCAGTCGGGCGAATTCTTCGAATCAATGCTCGATTTGCATACACCAGTCTGCAAAATAGACCTGAGAGAAACGATGAAATGAAGCAGATCCCAGTAGAGCAAGAGAGACGCCTGGCAATCAATCATCCATGACAGAAGGCAGCGCCATCACTAATGAACGGCGGCGTCTCGAACAACACAAAGAAGCCCCCTCCACCGAAAAATCCTATTCATAAATTTTATTTGTATAAATAAATCACGGCAACGATTAGGCCTTTCGTCCCAGTCTGACCTGATATTAATAAACATGGACAGTCTTGTTACATTTTCTTATGATGCATTATGGTTGGTTATTGATCATTTATTATCATTTTTCATCGCTAACGAGTTGTAGGGACATTAGTGTCTCCGATTTGCTAAGAGTCGTTTTTATTGGCTCGTTAATAGTCAGTAAATTAATGTCTGCTAATTTTAATTATCGCCAAATTGATTTATTTCCTTTTGCCTTCATTTATCCTCACTTCGATTCCTACTTCACGCGTAAAAATATACCCAAATCTGTTATTGAATATCAATAAATGTAATGGTATTTTGGAAGAATGATTTGGTGACTAATTGAAATGTTTATATAATTGGGTGGAGTTAAACTAAAGTATGAATGTTTAAATTACTTGTTCAAGAATAATACCACTAGAGGTGAATATATTTTGAAAATTTTGTGTTTTTGCAAATTATTACGTCAAAGGAGGATTTAAAAATATCGTTAAAAACTTAAGAAATTTTTGATTCGCAGTTAACACAAAAAATTTCTAAAAAAAATATTTACCTCGAGTGGTATTTGGGTAGATTATTCAATAAAATACACTATTTTCAATAATTTTATTAATTAAACTTCTTCCAAAATCTAAATTATCACACATTTTGCGAACAAAAAAAAAAAACATTGAAGTTTAAGTGAAAAGGAATATTTATTTTTAAAAATGTCAGGATAACTGGATATACTGCTGGGACCCGTATATTCGCTTTGATTGGTCAAAATAGATGACGTGTAAGCCTCTTATTGGGTTATTTACTATGGTGTTGAATAATCAATAGTTATATCACGAGTGCTAAGAATTTAATCGAATAAATTTGACACGTCTAGCTTATGCATAAAATTTTGCTTAAAAAGTGTTTGAGTACATAATAATTTGAAAAAATCCCGAGACCGCAGGTCGAGGGGTTTTATCTTAAATTATTATGTACGATAACACTTTTTTAAAAGCAAAATTTTATAAATAAGCTAGACATCAAATTTAATCGATTAAATTTTTTAGCACGAGGGGTATATGTCAAGATTATTTCACGAATTCATAGCATGAACTTTAATACTTGCCGAAGAAATTATACTAAAACGTTGATTTTGACACATTTTTACATAAATAAATCGGTACACTCATAAACAAAAAGGACCATAAAATTTTGTTGTTATAGTGTAACTATAACACATTGATTGTTTTTCTTTTTACTTGTCAAATAAAAGTCAAAAATTTGTAAATAAAAATAGCTTGAATTGAATAATTCAGCATGTTTAAAGATATAGAATACCAGTAAAGGTAAAGAACATGTAAGTATCTTGCTTCTGCAATTAATTATCCGGCTAAATATGCCTTCAAAATCACAGATAGGATAATACGCATGGATGCAGTCATTCGGTACAATTATTTTATTTTTTCAAAAAAACCAACGTTTCGCTGCCACTTGCAGCTTCATCAGAGCACTAGAATATTAAGTTAAATTACAAAAAACGTACATATTGTTTAGTAAAAGATTAACTTTGTCTGTAAGTTAATCTTTTATTTTATCGATAACTATTTATTTTTGCACGAATTTTTTTTTTGCTTAGCAACAATCACGAAAGCAAATTGCATGGTAAATCCCGACACCGAAGGAGGAGGGGTTTTACCTAATGTCAGTTTGCTTGAGTGGTTTTGCTTAAAAGCAAAAAAAAAATGAGTGCTTCAAAATAAAAATTTATCTGAGAAAATCAGAGAGGTCGCGTGGTATTTGATAAGATAAATTCCAAAGACAAAACAAAATGTAACTTGAAATATTAATTAACAGTCACACTGACAGTGATTGACAGTAACAATTATTTATTTCCTTGGTAGCGGGAATTTTATCGGTGTAATCCGGGCAACGGGGTTTTACCGCGGTAAAACTCCCGTTACCAAAGCAACGGGGTTTTATCAGTATAAAACTGTTCCTATTGGTTGAATTTCCAAGTGTTTTGCATTGGTTAAAAACTAGTCGTGTGAATTTATCATATATAATATCCCAAGTGCATGTCAAATTATCAAAAATTACATGCACGAGGGATATTCGAAGGACTATTTCTCGATTAAAATTTAGACAAACGCTGTTTTTCTCATAAATAATAAAGCAAAATTTAAAAACTTCATTTGACAGCAAGTCAGAATCACCTTGGTAATTTGCACTAGTGCGAATTATGGATAATTTGCTCTAGTGCAAAATTATCGTGTAATTTACGTTGATTGGTCGACATTCAGAAATGTCAGAATATTGATTGGCTCAAATTTTATGAGGGAAATAGTCAACTGTATTATAAACACTTATTTATGATATTGTTTAACAGCCACAAAGTGACTATATATGGACCATTTCGATAAAGTAAAAACAATAAACAATATACCAGCTGGTAATTAAACAACAGAAAAAAGCACACTTCTTAATTAACAAATTTGTCAATGTCATGGTTCCAAATAAATTGTCACTTTAAGCTAAAAAATCTGATGTGGCCAGCACATAACCTCCCGCCCAATACTACTCTTAAACGATACAAAATAGTACTTGATGATACAGAAACATACCTTCATATTTGTTTATTTTATATTTATATTTGAGAATTTTAATTTTCTTTCGTATATTTATTTAATTTTTTGACATATATTTCACTAAGAAAACAGCTTCACAATCAAAATGACATGTGTCACATTTTGTAAAAAATTGAAAATTTTTAAATGTTTCCATGGTGTACAATGAGTGTAAGATTTGTGAAATTTAATTCCTTTATATTTTATTATCTCTAAATCTAATGAAAATTAATAAAATTAGTGTAGTCAAAACACATGTATAATTAAATATTCTTCAACTTTCAAAATAACATAAATTGTTGAAAAAGGAAATTTAACCATGTTTTTCACGAAAAACTGTTAAGGGCTTCAAGTAAACTGCTACTTCCGGTTAACCAATTTTATCCAAAATCTAATCAGCTCTTCATTTAAATATAAGAAGCAAAAATTCACAAAATTGTATTTTTTGGTATTATAGTATTTGAGTTATGCGAGACGAAAAAATTGTCACAAACTACACACACACACACACACACATACATACATACATATATACATACATACATACATACATACAGACATCATCGCGAAAATTGTAAAATCGTATTGTAGGGAGCCTAAAACGTGCTTATTCATTGAAAACTCACTACCCAATTTTTTGACCAAAAACAATACCTCCCTTACCTACAGGTAGGCGGGAGGTAAGAAAATTATAATATGAGAGAAACTAAATTATGTCTAATACTACATTTTAGAGTAAATAAAATAAAAAATATCTGTTTTCAAACGAAGCATTTTCCTCAACAAATATGCGAGTTAAAGTGCACCAATTCTTTTGCTGTCTAGTGTACACCGTTCAACACATCTCCCGGCGTTAATTGTCCAAACATAACACAGGCCGTGAAACAACATAAAGAGAAGGTAACTATGGTAACCATTTAATTAATACAAGCCAAATTACCGGCGTCATTGTGACGTCACCAGAAGGAATAAATTACAAGCGACGAGTTAATTAAGATTTAGTGCGCGCCTTCCAAGTACCCGGCGCCTTTACCATCCACAAGAAGTTGAGGACATACTCCGTCAAATTAGACTCGGATTTGAAGGTTTTTGTTGGGGATATGATCGCGCATAAATAGGTTTTTTAGGTGGCTATTCGTAATTAGATTGGGGTAAAGAAGAAACAATAGCTGATCTAATTTGGAATCTTTTCTTTGAAACAATTTAAAAATAAAAAGTTCATATGCGTGAAGCAGTTTTTGTAAAACTTCTTTGACAACTAAATTTAATTTCAAAGTATACCGACGATACGTTTCGTTTTTGTGGTTTTATTAGATATTGGATATTTTATAGAATAAATGTGGTGGTGAGATCTGTAGTTGCAGAGCTTCCCTCTGCTACAATTCGTAAAAACAATCGAGTTTAAGCTGTAAAAACTTGGGACAGAGATAGAGTCGTATTTAGCCATATTTTTTGCTATAGGAAAATGTTTTGGGGGGCATGTGTTATATAGTGGAGTAACCCTTAGAGCTTTCTCTTTTCAATGATGTATAACTTATTGTTTTAACTTTTTATATAAATCGAGTTATCAATGATTATATGATAAGCAAACACAAAATATAATCATTAAATTTGGTTGTGAAACCACGTCAGACATACAATCATTTAATCAAGGATTACACAAATTTGAGTTAAGTAAAAAAAAATACGATTACACTGGTGGAAAGAAGAAGTTTCAGGGTTAATTTCTGTATACAGGGTATCCCATTAATTCAGGTACATATTAGAAGGGCATATAGTTCTTAATGTCCTGATTAAGGAACAAAAAGAATTTTTTCAAAAATCAAAAATTAGTTTTTGAGGTTTTTGAAGGAAACAGTTTTGGGACACTGGTTGAATAGGTAGTTTTAATATTAAATATTACGTTGCATTATATCTAATTAATAAGAAATGTTTGCATAATACAATCATTTCATTAGGTTTCTAGTAGCCGGCCACATAAATTGTGTTTCTTATAACAGTTTTGATATTGCTCTTCTGATTATTGTTACAAATATCCAGGGGTACAAAAAATGTTCTTCTTAAGTGAACTACCCTTAATTATAGGAATTTTGAAAAAATTATTTTTGTTCCGTAATCAGGACATTAAGTAAGGGTCCAGTAAACTTCCTCTTCCGGTTTTTCAATTTCAACACAGCTCTTCATTTTTTCATGAAACTTGTAAATTCCTAGTTTTCTATACATATCTTTTCTCGTTCATGAGATATTACGCACACGGACATCCATCCATCCATCCTCACACACAGACATAATTGAGAAATTGGTCTTAACGGATTCAGTGGACGTCAAAATATGTATTTCCGCAACAATTTTTTTCATGATTCCAATACTTCCTTATACTTTGGATAAGAAAGTAAAAAAGAAACTAATTGGAACAGTTTTTCGATTGAATATTAATTTTTGCAATGAGTATCACTTAATCGATGATAACACAACTTCAGGTTAACTAAATTAAGTGATCCTTACAGCGTTGAAAAAAGGAAGGTTCAGGATACGTATTAGAGTATAAAACGTACTCAATATTTTTTTTTTTCTACAATCGTTGCACAATATCGACATTGTTATTCCATTTTTGGTTAGGAAATGTTCAAAATTGTCGCTCTAGGGCGACAAAGTGACATATTGTCACACTAGCGCGACAAAAACAAAACAAAAATAAATTAGGTAAAAGAAGTAAATGATGCATTGGATTTTTCTGGTAATAACCTTGCTAATGCAAATACAGTTGGCTTATACGTACATACACTTCAACTTAATCACCATAAACGTATTCACTCTGTAGACTTTATGTCAAATGTACTCCATGTGTCAAATTATGATTTCTTTGAAAATTTTTATTTTGTTCATAAACGTTGTCATGATTACGGTGACATGGGTAACTACAATTTGACTGAATTGTTATAGGCGTGATCAAAGATAATTTTGAAAATTAATTTTTTTCTACAGCTTGACATTGTTCAACGATTGTAGAAAAAATATTGTGTGTATCTCGTCGGATAGAGCTCTATCCGCACTTGATACACAAATAACTATAACTCGACAAGTGCACCGAACAAGCTCTATCCGACGAGATACACACAATATTTTTTCTACAATCGTTGAACAATGTCAAGCTGTAGAAAAAAATTAATTTTCAAAATTATCTTTGATCACGCCTATAACAATTCAGTCAAATTGTAGTTACCCATGTCACCGTAATCATGACAACGTTTATGAACAAAATAAAAATTTTCAAAGAAATCATAATTTGACACATGGAGTACATTTGACATATGGAGTACATTTAACATAAAGTCTACAGAGTGAATACGTTTATGGTGATTAAGTTGAAGTGTATGTACGTATATGCCAACTGTATTTGCAATAGCAAGGTTATTACCAGAAAAATCCAATGCATCATTTACTTCTTTTACCTGATTTATTTTTGTTTTGTTTTTGTCGCGCTAGTGCGACAATATGTCACTTTGTCGCCCTAGAGCGACAATTTTGAACATTTCCTAACCAAAAATGGAATAACAATGTCGATATTGTGCAACGATTGTAGAAAAATAACTATTGTAGATGTGACAATTTCCCAAACTTTGTTGTTGAGCATTATTCACCCCCTTAATAGTTATTCAAAGCCATTTAAATCTAGCATTAACTAACAGATGTCATTGTAATCCCCAGACACACCCCCACCCTCAGGAAACAGTCTAAACGATCCAAACACATCCGGGATATCTTTCCTTCATCTACTGAATTGAATTAAAATTCAAATTCAAACAATCCATTTTGTAATCTGCTTCAACCCAATACATTTCCTCCGATTCCGTCGATAGCATCGCGCAAGAAGAATAAGAGTGAAGATTGGCGCGTATTCGATCACGTACTACGTCACATCCGTTCTATGCAAATCAAATGGCCGGCAGATTTACATCTCCGGTGCGGTTAGACGGTGAGGGAGCCGGGGATTGGGAAGGTGAGCAGGAGCAGTCTAAACTGCTGAGCTAAGCAAAACGTTTAAAATGTGTTTATTTGAAATTCTCGCTCGCGATGAGAGCGAATTTCGCGAACGGCTACTCAGCGGATATGGGGTTGTTGGGCGATCGATGGAATATATATTGCTTTTTATCGAATTTTAAGTATTATTTCTTTCCTATTTTTCATTTTCACTGACTGCTGACGATTCAAACTCGCATATTTCACTATTTTACGTTCGTCTCGGATTGAATTGTTCAATAATTACGTTTGATACATGTTTAACATACGGAATAGATGTACATGTATCGTATCTGATATATTTATTTTATGTAATTGTAATAGTATATTACGTACCGTGAACTGTAAGTGATAGACTAAAAAATCACTTACAGTTCGAGGTTAGTAAGATAATTTTTGCAATACCTGCGTAAATATAAGAAAAGGAAAAATAGGTATCAAAATTAACAGCTGTCAGATTGAAGTTAAAAACAAAATTTGAATGATATATATTTACTTACTGTCCACCATGAACGGTAAGTTTCACTTACCATCCACCGTGGACGGTAAGTAAATGATGTAACCATGAATTAGTATATTACGTACCGTGAACTGTAAGTGATAGTTTTTAGGTCAAGAATGTAGTTTGGGATGTCGAGGCCCGTAGGTATCAAAATTAACAGCTGTCAGATTGAGGTTGAAAATAAAATTTGAATGATATATATTTACTTACCGTCCACCATGAACGGTAAGTTTCACTTACCATCCACCGTGGACGGTAAGTAAATGATGTAACCATGGAAACCAATTGTGCAATAAAAGTTCCACTTACTGTGTATAAATTTTGTTATTAATGGGTAACTTACAGTACAGGTATTGCAAAATTAGTATATTACAGCTGTGGTGGGAAATGTTTCATTCCAGCCGAGGGCTTAATATATGACCGAGAGGCTCGGATATAGCGCAAGGCTGGAATGAAACTCCCACCGAACTATGTAAACTATTTTATTCACAATCATCCTTAATTATCCAAATTAAATTCTCATTGTACTCGTATATCCAACAAGCAAAGGTGATGTATGGTAGTAGTCTACGAAAACAAATGTTTAAATTTATTTCAATAATTTGACAGGTGTCAACAGTTCAGGAAACTCAAATCCTAATAAAACAGTATTACATTAGAATTTTATATTATTTTATAATAAAAATGCTTCTGTTCAATATTAATATTGTAATTATCGATGTTTTATTGTAATTATAAGGTTTTATCAATATGTTTGGCAGCACTGTTCAACTTACTTTCAGAGATTTATGACAGTGTTGCTAGGCAATTCTATATAAACACTTTCCACCCATGGGATATATCTGTCAATTCCCATCCAAGAGGTTGTCATATTAGTGAGGAATGACGTATTTCCCAACCTCTAAAAGGTTTGAAATTGACATATTACTATAATGATTGTTAATAAAATATAAATGTCACTTCGAAATCTATAAATATATCCTCATTATTTCAATTTTTATCTCCCGCCTAACTCTAGGTAAGGGAGGTATTGTTTTTGGTAAAAACATTGGGTAGTGAGTTTTCAATGAATAAGCACGTTTTAGGATCCCTACAATACGATTTTACTATTTTCGCCATGATGTCTGTTTGTATGTAAAAATACGAAATTAAATTAAATTTCTGAAATATAAATAGAAAATAAATAAATAGGAAGGTATGTTTATGTATCATTAAGTACTATTTTGTATAGTTTAAGAGTAGTATTGGGCGGGAGGTTATGTGCTGCCCACATCAATTTTTTTGGAAGAGTTATAGTGCCCATAGTTCACGAGAGTGAATTATGATTCATAATTTACTCTTCTCGGTCAATTACAGAGCTAGAAATCCATAACTCACTGTTATTTTAAAGACGTGATATGGATCACTAAGCAACGGCCGTTTGAAAGTTGACATGTAGTGAGTTGTCATTGTTTATTTTTATGTTGACTTTTTTCAACGTGCGTTTTCAATGAATCATATTCATAATGTAAATCTGGTATTTTGATGCCTAGTTAAACAAATGAAACTATTAAATTATACATGCGGTACATGTTTTATTTTTTAATTTTTGATTGTGAATAAAATAGTATATAAACCTCGGCGGAAAGTTTCCTTACAACCTCAGCTAACCTTAGACTACAATGATACACTTTCCACATCGGTATATAATATACTATTACTCACTTATAATTAAATCGATTAATTGTCAAATTAGAGAGGAAAGAGCTTCTTTTTCCCCTCGAGTGCGAAATTTGCCTCATGAGCACAGCGAATGAGGCATTTCGAACGAGAGTGGAAGAAGAGCTTTCCTCTCGTGTTAGACATAACATTTTTTTCACGACATGTTTCTAAAAACTATTTACTCGCACCTAAAATACACTTTGAGAACAGAACTGACAGACTGACACGTTAAAAGTTAGGTTACCAGAGACAAGGCGGCAAAGCAGTGTTGCCAATGAAGCAATCTTAAATATCTTTAATAAGTTGTCAAATTGTGATTTAATAGAAAAAAGAAAAATATAAGGCATGATTGTAAGATAATTTAAGGTATGTATATCACTAAAATAAGGATTTTCAATAAAATTAGGAATTTATTTATAATTTTTACAATATATTTTTTGTAAATAACATTCATATTGGCAACACTTCTATATTTTCCTCTCTAGAGAGGAACAGCACATTTTCCTCACTATTTCGGGAGAAGAACGGTGGGGTTTCCTACCACATCATGAAAAAATATAATTTAAAGGAAAATGAAGAAAAGTAGCCACCAAAATCTTGCTCGGAATTACAAGCACATAACTAGTTAGTTAAATAATTCCTGCAGGAATCTCTAGTAAATTGCATTCCATCCCCGCTAAAATCCTCTCCATCATCCAGCGAAGCCTCCCTCTAGCATCACCCTAGCTCAACCCCACGTTCGGCGTCTAATCTTGACTTTCCAGTCGATTAGCTGCCGTGCCGACCGCACCAACCGCCATATTGCAATTTGATTTAAGAACTCTCATTTCCCGCCAACAAAACCGTCTAACGCTCATGCGACGATCGCTTTTTGTCAACTTTGACACGTGGAGCCGACAGGAGCTGCGAAGCTGTTCGCGGAAGAGGCAGATAACTTGAACTCCAAGAGCGATGAATAACTATTAATTGTGAGGGCTTCAGTGCGAATCATATAGAAGGATGATAGTTAACACTAATGTTTTTGGAAAATGTGTTACTTATTGAGGTCTCTTGTAGGTCAATTAGTGAATGAAAGCTGACGTTTTAAATATTAATCGTGCCTCCGTCCAAAAGTATTCGTATTATACATCTCAAAAACTATAGATTTTCGAAAATTTCCTTTCATTCTCAACATCAGATTGAAATTTATTGGTTCTTAGTAATTTTCCAAATATCAATCGAATCTTTCTGCAGTATAACGATAATTTGCCTCCTTTAGCTACTGTTGAAACATTATTTTCATTCGCAGGTTTTATTTTATATCCAAGGCACTGTAGATTATCAGATTCTCTCATTGAGAAATTACGAATTTTAAAACATCAGTTTGAAGAACCATACTCCACAATATTAGGCAGGACGTTTCGCTTTTATTTTAGATTTCTAGTCTTTAATAATTTTATATATATTAATAATAATTCTATTATCTTACATTTTGACTTTTATTTATATTTTACTTTTCTTATGGTATAAAGTTGTAAAATAAATAAATATATTAAATATGATTTTTTAATGCCCATAAAAAATAAAAAGTAATTGTAATTTTGCATGTAATTGTGCCAATTAATTAATTTCATTTTCATCGTAAAGTAATGTAATTTAATTTACTGGTTTCAGAAGATTTAACCTATGTTTACATGCACAAAAGTACGCAGAGTAAGTGTGTCATAACTCTATGCTGTACAGTAATATTACCATACTGACCTATCAAAACAGCCAAGAAAATGAAAATAAAACATAATAATAATACAATGCTATTAATTAATATGCTCGGAATTAAGCTGTTCATAGCTTCACCTGCTACGTTCCAAATATTTTCAGGCAATTCAGCATCGCCAAAATCCACTTTTATCTAGCCTTTATAGACATTTGACGTTTAAATAAAAAAATTATTTATAAATATGATACAAAACATGTGTAACCATGGTGTTAAATAAAAACATGCAGACTTACTTGATCACCTTCTAAAATTATTATAGACTTTATTCATAAAAGAATTTCAAAAAATAATATTTATTAATGACATTAACGTCTTCATATTCTGAAATCGGTGAACTATTGAACAAACCACGGATTTTATGAGTCTTAACAGGGCCTTATATGTAACTATAACTGACATCTGCGGCTGTTATGATACTCATAACATCACTAGGATTATTAATAGACAGTAATTATAAAAATAGTAATTAATTACATTTTTTCAGTAATTTACCAATCTCTGGATTAGGGTTGGTTATCAATTATGTACGTTTGTATTGATGTTTTCTGAGGAATTTTGTTTTGTCGCTCGTCTCCAATAGCACTAAGCGACAAAAGTTTCGTATTTTCTTTTTGTACTAATTCATTACCATGGACACGAAGTAAAACATTTACTACACCATTCTATGATAGGATGACAGAAAAGAAATGTCATACATGCTTTTATTTTAATTTTTCTTTCTATGTATAATCAGTTGATGGAAAAATATTGTGCCTAATTCGAGCGCAAAGTATTTATGTCGCTCTCGCACGATTGCAACGTGAACCGTAGCGACAAAACATAACTTTGCGCTCTAAATATACAAATAGCTACCTATTTCAGTTGCAGTGCACAACCAATAAATAAATATAAACTAAATAAATGTTATCGAATTTTTCAAATAATACAAACGAATTGATTATATTTATAAATGTCTCGTATCCTTGTTTATGAATGATCTGATGTTACCAACATTAAAATTCCCAATATTTCATATTTGACAAATAATTCATTAAATTCATTTAATAAATAGTTTTGCACACTTGACTTTGTATCTGGAAAAAGACACTTAGTTTCTATGAAAATGAACCATGCCCATAAAGTAATTTATACGCCGTTTCATATTATAGTTCAACTATACAACAGGGCTCTACTGAATCCCCCCTCTCTCTCCCAGCAAGAAAAGTGTTATAAACCTGCAAGAATTGCAAAGTGAAGCCCGCCCCTAAAATCAGAGGTTAGGGGTTAAAATTGATGCGTTCAACTTGGCCAGTATTTCTTCACGTCGGTCTAACGACCTGCAATCTTAGAATTCAAATAACCCGAAGTTGGCTCCACGTTTGAATAAAAAACTACTTATATTCTCTTGAAATGGGAGTGTAGAATACACCTCCAGCGTCCCATGCGATTCCTCAATGTCTTCTCGGTGGGATTTGGGGGAGGACTCGGCTGGGGAACTGCGAAAGCCGCCACTTTTCGCCCGACCGTGTTTTGTCGAGTGAAATGAAATTGCGAATATTGGATTACCAGAATTTAAATATAGAGTGGCTGGAATAATAAAATGGCCGACTCGACGTTTGGCAGTTGATATGTTATTTGGGTTTCTCAGAGTCTCATTGGTGAGATTTCATTGCTGTTGTGATTTCCAATGACGCCGAATAGAGATTTTAAAATGGGGCAGATTTTAAAAAAATATTTATTTCATTTAATTTTTCACGCAAATATAAACATACAAGACACACAAATTATACATTAAAAAGTATCCTCGATCTTCCCCTTTCTAATGATATACAGATCATTTACATAAAATTTTATTAACAAAAATTCCTGTATGTCTAAGCTAAATTAATACCTAAACTTTCACCCTACTTGCTTCGATTTGATAAATTTCTTATTTCCAACTACAGGACAGTAAAATTCAGAGCATCTTTCTCATATCTTGCGCCTACACTAGATAATTGTATTCCAGCCAACATGAAAACTCTATCATTGATTTCATTTAGGCTCAAACTTAAACACATTTGGGATCAGTTATCGATTTAGGTAAATTACATATTTTCCACATTATTATTGTTATTTTTTATTCTATATGTGTATTTATATATATTTATTTATATATGATAAATTGTGTCTTCCAATTCTATGGACATACATAATGACTTTATTTATATTGATTTATTTGTATTATTAGTAACTTATAATCTCATAAAGAGGTTCATCTTGAATATTTATATTTTTCTTTTTGTATATGTATTTTGGGTTGAATGGAAGAACAGCCTATGGCTGAATTCCGCCCTTGACAATGATGTCAATAAATATATATTATTATTATAATAATTATTATTATTATTTGATTTGGTTGGGCCAGACTCAAGTTATCTTTAATTAAGTGGTTGCATGTTTTGTGCACAATAGCTATTAACCAAAAAAAGTATCAATTTGTTTCTTCATTTTGTTGGGTAAACTTTGGCAAACATAAAGTAAGTAAATTGTAAACCAGAATATACCCTGAACATTTCTCTTTTAAACCCTATCAGAATTATTTAATTTATTGTACCTGGAAATGTTCAAGTAACAATATATGTATATTTTATAGAAGAATCATCAATGTATTTTATTTTATATCACAGTAAATATTACAAAAATGAAAATACAAATTACACACGGAAATACACGCACTGATAAAAATGTTTTCTTGGAACAAACAGATTCCTCTTAAATGAAGAGAAATATTGATTTGAATAGTGCCAATCCGATTTCGTTTTCATTGAAAACTTTTGTAGGTTTAATAAATATTCTTGTATGAAAATTAATTTAGTTTTGAAGGAACATATCAAAGTATTCAACTGAGACTCATTATGGGGACAAAATAGTTTGAATAGGAGGAGTTTTAATTCAAAATGTTATCGTTTTAAATAAAAATGTTTTATTTTTTTCAATATTTTTGAAAACAAATTTTAAAAAATATTCATTTTCCTTCAATGCAAAGAAAAGAAGAAACATAAAATATATATGCAAGATTAATGTTTTTTTTTTAAATTTAACCAAATCATTTTGTAAGAAATAAAATTTTCTTCAATGAATGCATAGAAAGGGAACACTGAAAATTTTCTTGGAACTAGAAATTATTTTTATGAGTGCCATATTTCTTCCTCGTTCCATTAAATTCTAATGAGCCATATTCCCAAGAGTTGCAGAAAATATCCGCCTAGCGGCGCTAGTAGTAGGGGGGTACAAGTACAAGTTAGTAGTGATATGTAGTATGAGATTGAATAGTGTCAGTGATTAGTTTCTGAATAATTAAAATGTTTATGAACGAAAATTTTGTTCCTAGGTCAATATTAAAACATTCTGCACGCACTGATAATAATGTACATGATTTCAAACGGTGGTTAACATGATGGTTATCGGTGAAGGGAAAGAAGTGTGATTTAGTAAACAAGTAGTTTAGAATGAAAAATAAATTCTTATGAGAGATACATTTTAGACTTTATAGAGTTACTGACTATATGAAAAGTAAAAATGGTAATAAAAGTAACAATAGAATATGGTTAATATATATTCCAAAAATTTACTCATATGCTTTAAATCACAAATGGATGGTTCAATTTCAGAGTACGCAATTATTGTATGAATCTGATGAAGGTTAAACAGATCAATTTGTACTAAGTTACGGACATTCTAATGCACTGCGTCAAGGAAGATTGTGTTTTAAAAGCAGTCATGTTATGGACATGCAAGACAGTGACGACAGTTTATTTTATTAATTAAAAGCTACGGTAGCAGCTAGTTAAAAAAACATTTGTCATGTTTTTGAGATATTCACTGAGAATGACAGTCATGTAGTAGAGGCCTCCTGTAATTGTAAAGCATCAGAATCAAAAAGTTGTTCACATATTGCGGCTCTCTTATTCGCCCTAGAAGATTATACTTTGGAGTATAACATACATAACCTAAAAGTACATATTAAATTGTTCTGCTATTTCTTAATTCTCACCTCTTGACAACCTCCTGACACCTCCAACAACAAAATGTTTGCTACATTATACACATGTTTTTTAAAAATATTTTCTAGACCAAAGTTTTGTCGTTTACATGCCTGAATTCATCTTTTACATTTATTTAAATCTTGCCATGGCTTCGCAAATCTAATAAAATATACTCCTACACGATATCGACTGTCTGAATTACAATAAGAACAATGTTTTGTTGGCATTTTACTGATTTAAAACACAAAATATTTGAAATATTCACGCTTGTCAAAAGCAATCTTGTACCCCCTCCCAAGTGTCGCCATCTATTGACGATAAAATGAATTTACTTTAGGAATAAGGCTCATTTGTTCGACTCAGAAATTAGTTATCATAGCTTAAATGAGATTACAAATCTCGCACAATAAATACATGTGTAAGGCAATATATTTTTATATTTATTCAGGAAAATTGTGACAATATTAAAAACATAAATTATACTTAATAATGTTGTCTAAACCTTTGTCTGTCCCACGGTGTAAAATTCATTTGTTTTGGTTCGCCTAGATTTGAATAGCTATTAAGGAGATGTGTCAAAACATTTCAATATCAGATAGAATGTAGTAACACTAAAAATATATTTTATAAATTAAAATGTGGCCTAAAACTTCTTCTTTTCAACAATAATAGAAACATTAACTTTGGTTCACCAAGAGTTGAACTATTATAGCTTATATGATAGTACATACAGAGCTGGGCAAGTATTATAATTAAAATATTTAAGTATAAGTATCAGTACTTACTTATGGTTAATACTTGTCAAGTACTTTCTCAAGGTTTGCTTCAAGATACTTTTATAAAATATCAGTTTTTTTTGGTCGAAAATACTTCAAAATAAGTATTTTTTTTAGGTATTAGTAGTTTATTTCTTAAGAAGAATATTTGTTACTGATTTCAGATTATAATATATTTTAAAATAGTACAATTTACAATATTTTTTTATATAGAACTCTAATAAACATTGCATTTTACATGATTTCAGTAATATCGAGATAATTAGTTATTTGAAAAATACTTCAATATTTTTTACAATTATCAAGCGAAAAATAAGTCTTAAGTAAAGGTTTTAATTTTTATACTTAAAAATTTCAAGTATTATGTAACAAAAAATATGTCGTACTTGATACTTAAGTATATGAATACTTAAGTATTGCCCAGCTCTGAGTATATTCATTGTATATAGTATACAAAGATGTATAAATTTATTTATATATTTAAGGTAATATTAAACAATATTAATAGTTATTTACTTTACAAGTGCGCAAAGTAAGGAATTACCCACGAGAGAAATTTTAGCTCACGAAGCCGAAAGCTGAGTGAGATAATTTTATCGAGTGGGTAATTCCACTTTGCCCACGTGTGAAGTATATCGTTTTATCCAATACTTCTTAATAAATGAAAAATTTATTAAAGAAATATTATTTAACAATGACATATGCTTTAAATTTTTAAATTAAAATGTCAATCGAAGTAGTTACCAAGGTGTTGTGTGTTATTATTATTGTTATAAATAAAAAAATACTCACTAGTGGCTTTCCTCAAAATTATACCCACTAGTGGATAATCTGTTACTTTGCTTGTTTAAAATCGCCATAGTTTTAGAGCATTTATTGAGAGGTGTTGGATAAACAAATAAAACATAAATGTAACCTAAGCCATTCTCTTTACAACGATATGACACATTTAATTTGGTTAATCTATACTTGAGTAATCATTGCTTAAGTCCTTAAGAAACAGTACGTATTTTCCATAGAATAGATATTAAGGAAAAAATGTGTCCAAACATTTCTATATATTAGTTAGAATGTAACAACACAAAACTAGTATATTACAATACGAGCGAAGAAACTAAGAATTTCGCTCACGCATGTGTCAGTTTTGAACACGAGGCAAATTCATTTCTTCACTCGTGTTGTATAGCGTTTTTTCCAATCCTGCTATTATAAGTACGCGCCCTCATCCTTGTGGTCCGCATACTCAATGTTAGGTTAGGTTCAATTCGGTAAGGACAGATGAGTGGGAGAAAGTAGTGAGCGAAATAACCTTCGCCCACTCACCTGTCATTACCCATACCGTTACCATAGGAATGAGTTGAGTGGACAAAACAGAAGGTTTCGAGCTCTGTGTCCAAGTAAGAAACAAGTTTCTATAACCCACATTCTGCAACTAAAAACTATATTGGAACAACTATCATTCCATACGTCGCGTGTGGAATAATTTCGACGAAACAGAGCCGTATATTAGCGCGATATATGAAGTATCTTGGTTCAGTTACTATGGTTACGTCGGTTTGTTTTAATTTTATTTATTTGAGTTTGACGTTTTCAACAGTTTTGTATTTGTATTTTTTGTACAATTTCCAAAATCTTGTTATAGAAAGTATAGTCTACAACATGTAACGGAATGACATATCCCACACTCGCAAACCAAAACTTTTTGCTCGCGTAGAACATGTGCCATTCCAGTACTTGTTGTAGAAAGTACTATTTAATATTAGCATTTAACAAATAATATTTATACATGAGAATGTAGCCTGTACTTTCCTCTTTCCAACAGTAGGAGAATTATTAAGTTTGGTTAAATAATAACCCCAGAAACTCCAAAAAACCGTAGGTTCCCCACGCCACTGATCCTCGCAGCCCTCATTTTGGGGATAGATATTCCCAACTCCCGGGAATTGAAGCTAAATAACAGTAGCAAGCTTGAAGATATTCCACGCCATTGTGCGAGAATATTAACTCCAACATGCGATGCATATCTCAGCAACGATTGAGGCTATTACGATTAAGAGATTAAGTTTTTTAAGCGATCAGAATTGAATTGAAGTGGTGTATGGATTGACTGATTAATGGTTATTATGGTCTTTAAAGCTTTATGGTGTTTGCTGTTTTGCAATTTAGCTGGTTAACTGTTTGAGAAACAATGAATTTAAATAGAAACGGAATTGGAAATGGCGGAGATTTGATATGCCAAGGTTCTCGGCATGTCTGGCTAGCTACGCGATTGTTACGAGTATGGACGCTTTTTAATTATTTTCAATTTTTCACGGAAATAAATGGAAACTCTTGCATTTATTTATATAATTTATTCGATACGTTGCATAACAGTTATTCCCAATTACAATACATATGCTACTCGTTATTTTTTACAATTTACAAGCTCTGCAATTACAGGTCTGTTTTGAATAACATCAGATAAACATCAGTAATAGTATCAAGGCACTGAAGTTCAATTTTTTATCACGAATATGGAATTTAGTTGCCGAGGCCCGTAATAAACCATGTGAGTGATAAAAAGGAACTTCATTGCCGAGGTACATATTAAGTTTTATTTGAAATATAAAATTTAAAAAACTGTAAAAAAATTACAATATAGGTTAAGTTTATACATCTGTCAGTTGTCAATTGGAACTGACAGTCAGTGTTGCCAACCTTGAACAGTGAAGTTATCGTAAATAACACTCAAAATTATGTGTTTCGTCCTCAATTTCGTCATCGGAATTAATAAGTTAATTCTTCTTGCACATTTTGTTTCATGTTACGTCCAAATTTACTATAGTACGTCAATATACCAAAATTATACTAATTGTACAATAATTATTTAACGGTTGCCAGCACTGGGTTGCTCAAAATCGTCGTATAATGGGTTACTTTAGTGACAATTTCTGAGAATTTAATGACGATTTTTGAGCACTTTAGTGCCGATTTCAAATAAAGGTTTTTCTATTTATTGTAACATCAGTTAGTTTTTAGTTTGTAACTTGGTTATTTTAAAGTTGAGTTATAAATGCGTAAATTTGAGGTGATCATTGTACTTATTGCAAAAATTATGGTGAAATCTAATATAACATAAACAATGTTTAGTACAGTTTGACAAAAGAAAAACAAATGAATCTTACAGAGTTATAAAGAAGATAGTTCGAAAACTATTTGAGACAGATAAAACAAATTTTATAAACAAATATTTTTCTACTCTTGTGTAAATATAATCCCATTATTTCAATTTTTTTCGATGATTTATAGTATCCATAATACACAACAGTGAATTATGATTCATAATACATTCTTCTCGAGCAATCACAGAGCTAGAAATTCATAATTCACTGCTATTTAAAAAACGTGATGTTTATCACCAAGCAACGGCCGTCTGACAGTTGACATGTACTGAGTTGTCATTGTGTATTTTTATATTGACGTTTTTCAACGTGTGTTTTCAACGAATTTCGATCATTTTCGAAAGTGATTTCCGAATTTACAGCAGTAAAGAAAGTGTAGTATTATATTCGGGATTATGGTCATTATTCATTCGGATGATTTGCATCATCCTAGTTTCTCATATAATAATATACTATTATTTCAGCAGCAATATGGCGTACACTTTTATTTGGATTTTCTGTCATTTTCCTCATTTGCTTCATCATTTTCGTTTATTACTGTACATTACTTACAGCTCGGGAATATACAGAGCTTCTAAATAAAAATAAATAAATATATCATCACGCCTTTTACCCACTATGGGTGTGGCACTCTGTTTACGCAGATCTCGGTAAGTGATATATTTTTGCGTATGAAATGCGGTTACCAGCCGTCAAATCATAGCCTCCAAAGTTGTTAGTGAAGGGGGAACCATAGAGGTAATTTTAAATTGGCAACTGTCGGCAGTGGGATTCGAACTGAGGATCTCACGATCCATAGTCCTAAATAGCTTCTAAATAAATGTTTAATATTTAAATCCTATTATTTTTTTTAGTAATATGTCGAACTCAATGCTAAACTTGAGAACTAGAGCTATTGTTTACATTTTTACCTCCCGCCTACCTCTAGGTAAGGGAGGTATTGTTTTTGGTCAAAAAATTGGGTAGTGAGTTTTTAATGAATAACACTATTTTCGCGATGATGTCTATATGTATGTATGTATGTATGTATGTATGTATGTGTGTGTGTGTGTGTAGCCTGTGGCAATTTTTTCATCTCGCATAACTCAAATACTATAATATCAAAAAATACAATTTTGTGAATTATTGCTTCTTATATTTAAATGAAGAGCTGATTAGATTTTGGATAAAATTGGTCAACCGGAAGTAGCAGTTTATTTGAAAGTTGAAGAATATTTAATTTCACATGTGTTTTGATTACACTAATTTTATTAATTTTCATTAGATTTAGAGTTAATAAAGAAATTAGATTTCACAAATCTTGCATTCCTAGTACACCAAGGAAACATTTAAAAATTTTCAATTTTTACGAAATGTGACACATGTCATTGTGATTGTGAAGCTGTTTTCTTAGTGAAATATATGTCAAAAAATTAAATAAATATAAGAAATAAAAATTAAAATTCTCAAATATAAATAGAAAATGAACAAATAAGAAGGTATGTTTCTATATCATCAAATACTATTTTGTACCGTTTAAGAGTAGTATTGGGCGGGAGGTTATGTGCTTGCCACATCAGATTTTTTCAAACGTAATTGAGGATAATTCAATAATTTTATTACAATCCTTCAAGTTTTGGTGCACTGAAGTATACAAGAACACATAGTGTAGTAGCCACTGTACCGCAACTACTCTGCATTGTATCAAAGAATTATACTTTCATATGAGTTCTGCCCAGCCCTTTCAACCTTCCAGAATCAAATTTATAACTTAATAATAATTGCGCCATTCTCCGCAAAATCTAAAATTCAACGTTGCCGAGTCGTGGCCGGCTAGTTTGTTTAATAGCACATTGTCCTTCAACGTCCTGACTTACGATTGGTGTGCTGGGTATCGCGGGCGGTACGGCGAGCACTCTCACCAGCTGAGTGACGCGAACCTCCTCGCAGAGGCTTGTTAGCGAGGCGCGCACCTAATCTGATGAGGAAAGAGGAACATTCAATGAAGATATAGCTTGAAGGCTATGGTTGCACAAAAAATTGCGGATTTATCGGCGAGAGCTGAACAGAGTTCAAGTTAATGATGAATTTATAAGCGTGTATCTGGTGTAGAATTGAAATGTGGTGTATTGGGATTATGGTTTTATATTGCTGTATCTATTTATCTATTCGATTTACAGAAAAATCTGTTATGGGCACCACAATACCTCCCGCCATAGATTTCATATCAAACAATGGGGAAAATTGCAGTACATCAGGATTTTTTGACAAACAAATATACAAGACAATGACACTAGTGATTCAAAAAATGTGATTGTATGTATAATAAGTTTTACTATAAAAAAAAATTTAACACATTCATACTAAATCTCCCTTTATTGATTACATACTACAGTTAAATTCAAGAATAAGCAATAATCCAATAATATTTAAGTAGTGTTTCATTAAGACAAGAAATTTTTACAATACAGCTGTCAATTAGTAACTTGTAAAGATTCATTTACCCAAGCCCTCTATTACCTTTGAAATTAAAATCGCTATAGCTCTGAAACTAAACATGTTAAGATATTTGTTTATATTAACTTTTTTTGTTGTTTTGAGATGTATTACCCACCTTTAAATCAGTGACTTCTATTTTTTGAACACTGAATGTTTCGAAAATGATTTCTGAACGAAAATTTATTTAATATAGATTAATAATTAACCAGAATTTAGCTTGAAATTACACCTGCAAGACCACCAGTAATGGTCACTAAAGAAGGAGGAAAAATAGGGTAAAAAAATGAATAGTTCTTTGCATATTTCAAAAAAGTTAACCAAATATTTCGGAAAGTACCAGTTCGGAATTTGCATATTTTATTTAACATACAGCGCAAGGAAATGTGCTAGCAAAATTAAATATGTAAATTATGTTAATTTTTTATAAACCATACTCCGAAATTGCAGATCCCAAACAATTTTCAAACATATTCGAAAAAATTCGTAAGATTGTAAATAATTTTTATCTACGCCCGTGAGTTAAGTGTCACTTAACCCACTCATTTTGCGTGGGTTAAGAGCTTCAATAAAGCACTCGTTCACATTAACGTACTATTTATTATAAATGTTGATAATACTATCATTACAATTCTTTAAATTAATTAATATTTAATTATTAATAAATTTTCAAGCTTGTTCTTATATATCCAACGAAATACTTTCTAAATCACTCATTTTCTCGAAATGCTTAAAAAAATTATGAAAAACAACTACACAATTAATTAATGTCAAATTGTGGTCGTCATCGATATGAAAACATTTTACAGGAACTACTTGGATTAATTTTCTACTTGTCAAAATATAAAGTCAAATTATTTAAATTTTTAACTTTAAGTGGACGTAGATAATAATTTTTACTTATAATTAGCACTGAAATTAATTAACTTACCTTATGAATTATTGGCTGATATACTCAGGATCTGATCCTTCCTCAACTCCCGATCTGAAAAAAAATGTATAATATTATATACGAATACAATAATAATATTAATTATTATAAGGCAACGGCTTGGCAGGTAGTGTTAAGCCGGATCACTCGATAACGCAAGTAAAGCAATACTGCCCGCGGTTAGTAGTTGGATGGGTGACCGCTTTGCGAAAACCCATACCAGCGAACACTGCGCGCCGTTATCACACCACCGAAAACGAGGTTCCAAGGCGACAAATAAGCTCAGACCGCTTAACAATAATAATAAAAAAAATAAATTATAATAAATATAAATATATACAGTCCAGTTGCTTTTAAAATATTTCTAAAGTCAATCAAATCTTTCAAATCGCGTCTTCTCTCTCACTGTCGGCACGTTTAAAGTGCGGCACCCCTATTTAAGGGTTGTTTACACAAGTTTAACAGATTTAAAATGGATAACAAGGGCTCTAAGTGGCTAACTTCCACAGTAAATACAGGTTTCACCCGCGTTCTGTCAATAATTGTTTTCAAACGCTAAGGGGTGGCAGCTTGCACCCTAACGCCGCCAACAGGGGATGAAACCACCCTTATTTAGTAGGTGAATAGAGCAGCGAACCATTTAAAAATGTACAGGCGGTTTTAAATAAAGTCAGGCTTAAATATTGACTCTACTTTTAAGGGTTGCAGTGAACTGCTACATTTTAACGGAGGGCAGACTTTTAGGGTGTTGCCGTTGCGATCTGCAACGCCATACAGAAAAAAGTTTCAAATTAAGATTGTAGATAATATTATTCTACATCCTTTTGAATATAACAAAATTAACTATAAAATAATTATTTACCGAGATATACCAAAAAAACCTAACCTCCAAATTACAAAAATCTATTGTCATAGATTTCTTATCGAACAATACACTTGTGATTGTTCCCGGCAATATTCTCTGTAGCTTTTTTGTATTTATTGACAAATGTCAGTTGTCAGACAGTTATCATTAACACAAGCAAAAATGATAAATTTAGTGACGTGCCTGATGATGAAATCAAAAACTAATCTAATTAAATATAACTCGAGAGATCGATAAATTAGAAAATAATTCTCCAGTATCTTTCTCAAACTTGTCGCATTTGGCAATACAATTTTGTGAATTTTTGCTTCTTATATTTAAATGAAGAGCTGATTAGATTTTGGATCAAACTGGCCAACAGGAAGTAGCAGTTTACTTGAAGCTCTTAACAGTTTTTCGTGAAAAATACGGTTAAATTTCCTTTTTCAACAAGTTATTTTGAAAGTTGTAGAATATTTAATTTTACATGTGTTTTGATTACACTAATTTTATTAATTTTCAATATGCCGGGTGGAGCATCATACCTGTGTACATAGGCGATTAACATGAAAAAACAGTTATTCCGTGCGCATTGCTCCCCAAATTATTTTAGGCAAAAATGCTTCAAATACATGTTGTAGAGCATAAAATTCTGCATCTAAGTCAATAAACAGAATTACTTTTACTTGCTTTGTAACGACAGAAATTAAATATGAAAACATGGAAAATTACGTTAAAAATATCAAATAGCCATGGAATTGAAACAAAAATAAACAAATTTTTGACATTTGACAGATGAATGATTAATTTGACGGGTAAAATATCAAATAGACAGAAAAACGATAAGCATTTATTTATTTTTGTTTAAATTCCATGGCTATTTGATATTTTCAACGAAATTTTCCATGTTTTCATATTTAATTTCTGTCGTTACAAAGCATGTAAAAGTAATTCTGTTTATTGATTTAGATGCAGAATTTTATGCTCTACAACATGTATTTGAAGCATTTTTGCCTAAAATAATTTGGGGAGCAATGCGCACGGAATAACTGTTTTTTCATGTTAATCGCCTATGTACACAGGTATGATGCTCCACCCGGTATTTAAGAGATAATAAAATATATAGAAATTAGATTTCATAAATCTTGCACTCCTAGTACACCATGGAAATTTTTTACGAAATGTACACATGTCATCGTGATTGTGAAGCTGTTTTCTTGGTGGAATATGTCAAAAATTAAATAAAAATAGGAAATAAAATAAAATTTTTCCAATATACATATAAAATACATAAATAAGAAGGTATGTTTCAGTATCATAAAATACTATTTTGTATCGTTTAAGAGTAGTATTGGGCGGGAGGTTATACGCTGGACACATAAGATTTTTTCTTTAAAGTTATTAGTTAACCAGCTAAACTGATTGGTTGTTTTAAAAAAACTCACCCTGTATAAGGCTTAGGGTGTCCCTTATTTTGCAAAACTACGAATTTTTCAGATCGCTCCCCTTAAAAGTTTTAAGTTTAAGGAGAAAACAATTGTGGAATTTTTTCAGTTGAATTAATCCGTGCCACCAAGGGGTCCAAGTTTAAATGATATTTAACTTGGGATTTGGTGGTGTTTATGATCAAAATTGTATAACTTATTATGCCCGATTTCTTCACGTTCGGTTATACCACGATTACTATTAAACGTAGTTTAAACCAAAGTTAAACTTAAAATCGGTTTTCTTCACCCTCACTAATCTCCGGTTAGGATTTAAACGTCGATTATAGTTATGCAGTCATTCTTGACCGATTATCTACAGTAGTGTGTACATGCTTGTAGAAGTGTTGATGAATTTGGCGTGATAAAGTAAAAATATGGATGCATTAAAGGACGTTCATGTCTTTTCGGATGACGACAGTGATGAGATCAACGAATTTGCTGAAAATATTCCCAGACTGGAGTTCATACAAATCACTTTGACACTTGGAATTATTTGGAATGTCTTATACGATTTCGATTAACAAAGCCCTACATTTAACTTCATTCGCCAAAATTGAAGAACAATTATTTCCGACACCACCGCCTGTTTTAATTTGTTCGTTTCTTAATCGAGAACATTTTTTCTAATATCTTTTTTCAAAGCATCGCATTTGGTACGAATTGTTTTGGCAGATGGGGCAAAGTTACCATTAGAGCCATTGAATTGTTCAGCTATTATACTATGCTTGCTCAGTTCGAATCTCAGAGCTGACAGTTGCCAATTTAAATTTACCCCTGTGGTTTCCCCTCCACTAACATCTTTGAGAGTTATGACTTGACAGCAGGTAACTGCACTTCATACGCAAAAATATATCACTTACCGAGATCTGCGTAAGCAGAGTGCAACACTCTTAATGGGTAAAAGGCGTGATGATATATTTATTATATTTATTTTATATGCTTGCTTATATTTCAACGCTATGTCTACAAGTAAATTAATTTCTGTTTTGGTGAAGTTTGCAGCTCTCTCTATAACTAATTTGTTTTCCATTTCACTAGAAATTAACATATGTACCTTATTATGTATTTACGCTTCCCTTGCATTCGAAATATAAAAATATATTATAATACTAACATTCTTTTGAAAATACAAATAATAATATATAAACATATGTCAAACTCAGCAATGACATTAGTCAATAATCAATTTTGCGACGATGCCATATTTATCTTGTAGTATTTCTAACCGTAGATTTAGTAACTATGAATGCACATGAAGAAAACCGGCAAATCATTAAACTCCGATTATCTTTAATCGAAGTTTAGAAAATCTAGGTTTAAATGAGAAGTGAAGAAATCGGGCATTAGCCAAATTTCAATCAAAAAATCTGAAACTTTGGAATAATATGTTTTTGATATCGCTGAATTCAAATTTAATTTCAGAATTAACATTTGAAAAAATAACAGCTGTCAAAATCGTTGACGAAAATGAAAATTTGACAGCAATTTTGACAGCTGTCATTTATTCAAATGTAAATTTTGACATTAAATTTGAATTCAGCGATGTCAAAAACATATTATTCCAAAGTTGCAGATTTTTTGATTGAATTTTGGCTAAGTTATACAATTTTGATCATGAACACCACCACTAACAACTTTGGGGGCTATGACTTGACGGCTGGTAACCGCATTTCATACGCAAAAATATATCACCTACCGAGATCTGCTTAAGCAGAGTGCCACACCCTTAATGGGTAAAAGGCGTGATGATATATTTATTTATTTATTTACACCACCAAATCCCATGTTAAATATCATTTAAACGGGTTAGTTCAACTGAAAAATCTGAAAAAATTCCACAATTTTTTTCTCCTCAAACTTAAAACTTTTAAGGAGAGCGACCTGAAAAAATCGTAGTTTTGCAAAATAAGGGACACCCTAATAAGGCTGCATATCATTGTACGAAAATGAAACACCCAGTATAAAAACTTATATTGTAGATACATACAATTTAATTTAAAATAAGCTATGTTTGAATATTTTCTGTAATATCTAAAATAATCGAGTAAAATAAAAAATACAGATCTACGGAATACTTGGTATTTGCGGAAGGTAAAAATGTATAATTCATGTAAAATTTCTTGATTCTGCCTTTAAAATGGCGCATATAATACCGGGTGTCCAGAAAATGAAGACATTTATATTCCCGTAAAATCGGAAACAGATAAAATATTTAGATTATGGTAAACCTACTGGACTTTGAATCATTTTAAGCGAAATATATTTTGTTTCGGACATTAAATATATATTTTGAAGTATTTTGGATGTTTTATATCTTCATTTTATGGAGGAAAGTTGATCCAGTGTTTCTATTTATTCTAATGTTGCTTACGAGTAAAATAAAAGATTATCGGAAGAAATGAAAAAGTTTAAGGCTTTTAAATAGAAGTAAAATAATTTTTCATGTAAATAATGACTATCACTCAAATGCGAAGTACTTAAATATGCCAATTGTGATAAAACAAAAACTTGTACCCGAGATAAAAACGAACAAACTTACGTACTACCGATAATTAGGATTTAAAAGTGTATTTCATTGTTTTATTATCACTATTATCAGCATAATAACGACTTGTACCCTTAGTGTTATAATTAGTTATTACTCCGAAGCCAAGATTAGAAAAACATTTTGTACTTGGAAAATTTATGCGGCTGTACAAACTGCCTTTGTTATTGTAATTAAGAAAATGCTAATGTTGACGATAGCGCAGATAGCAAGTTTACAACCAGAGTTGGATTCGGATAATTTTCTTGGGGCACGCAAGAGATTTGAGGGCATGTTTTATACATCAAAATATAGACTGAAGTTTCCTCTTTTAAGAAATTATTGTTATTTTTGTTACAAGCCGATTTTTACGCTATTCTTTTTAAAAGATTTTGTTGGCGATTGTGATTGGCTTTAATTTTGAGGCGCTCTGCAACTGCAGATCTGTAATGTATAAGCTAAAGTATATGGTGAATCTTCCTCTATTCAATGATGTGTAATTAATTTGTTTTAGTTTAGGCAAATTGGAGTTATTGATGATTATATAATAAAATAATAATAATAAAGATATTTATTTCCAAAGACACAAAACAGTGTATAGAAAGCGTCAAAAAATACATAAAAAATTTAATACATGCTTATGCTTATGATATGTTTATATGCTGAAATATTCTTCTAGAGTGTAAATAGTATGGAGGATTAAATATTTTTTTAGTTCTTTCCTAAAATGTTTTAAGTTATTAATTTGTTTTAAACTCTCAGGTAATTTATTGAACAATTTTAAACCAAATATTTCAGGAGAATTTTTAACAACATTTAGTTTGGCTACCGGTGCATAGAAATTATTATTATGCCTAGTGTTATAATTATGAATATCAAATGTCTTTGCAAAAGTATTTTGGTTTTTGAAAATAAAAATGCAAGTTTCATAAATATACAAACTTATAACAGTTAAGATGTTGAATTTTTTATAGAATTCACGACATGAATATAAGTAACTTACTCCAGCTAAACAACGAATAATTCGTTTTTGGGCAATAAATACTTTTTTAATAGCACTTGAATTTCCCCATAAACATATCCCATATCTCATACGAGACTCTACACTTGCATAATAAAACATAAGAAGTTGGCTAATATTTAAGTATTGCTTTAGATGACGAAATTGATAACAAACAATATTTAATTTACTGACAAGTTCATTACAATGGAGATTCCAATTCAAGTTTTCTGTTACAGTGAGACCTAATATACGGGTTGAAGTACAAGTGTCTAAATGATTATCATCAAACTGAATATTTACTTGAATGTCATTATTTTTAGGACTTATTGTATGAAAACGAATAATATTAGTTTTATTGTCATTTAAAAACAGTTTATTTGTAGAGCACCAAGTGCTTAAAGAGTGTATATTTAAATTACACTTATCAATTAGAGAAGATTTACTTTTATCAGAAATTAAAAGAGTGGTATCGTCGGCGTACATGATAGATTCACAATCATTAGTAAGAGCGGCACTTAAATCATTAATAAAGATAATGAAAAGAATTGGGGCAAGCACTGTGCCCTGAGGCAAACCAACGTTAATTTTTGTTAAATCGGAATTAGCAACATTATTTGATGTATTATTAAAATGATTAATCGAAACAAACTGCAGTCTATCGGTTAGAAAAGAAGAAATCCAGTTTAACGTTTAATGAAAGGAGAACAAAAAATATTGTTAATAATTTGTACTATGACGACCCGATTACTTAAGCAATAATTACTCAACTCAACAACAAAATTAATCCTTTATATAGTGATGAAAAGAGGAAGATTTACAGTCTATTCTAGTATATAATTTAATATAATATAATTCAAAAATATAACGATATAAAAAAATCTGCTGTGGAACCACAATACTTCCCACCATAGATTTCTTATCAAACAATACAAGAACATGGACCATCACTATCAAGAATACTCATATCTTAAAAAATATTAGTTGTCAATAATGATATATTTCAAAGAATGACATTTTTCAAGCGTTATTTTGTTTTTTCAAAGTGCACAGGTTAGTAAATTAAAAAGAAAATGTCAAAAAATAATTTTTCTTTAACGTGTTGTAGTTCGTAAATGATGACAGTAAGAGAAAAATATTTCAAACAATAATTGTAGATAATAATATTTGAAACATTATTCTAATAACAAAATTGTTATTTAACCATAATTTACTGAGATATTTCAAAATAATTTGATAGGGCTTCAAGTAAACTACCACTTCCGGTTATTGGATTATTACCAAAAACTAATCAGCACTTCCAAAGGGAATACATTTGATACATACAAAATATCAAAATTTTAAATTAGTAGTTTTTGTGAAACAGTTACACCAGAGATCCACACAGATTGACAGACAGACAGACATATAAACACACACAGACATCATCGCGAAATTATTAAAATCGTTTTCCAGGGACCCAACGTGCTCATCCACTGAAATCTCACATCCGAATTTTTAGCATGGTTCCTATACCTCCCTTACAGGATATTGCAAGTTAAAAATAATTGACCATCTTCCAAAACAACTTCTTGACCTTTCATTTAATACCAAACATGGTAGGATTTAAATAACATTTATAAAAAACAATTGACAATCGTCCAAAATAACTTTTTGAAATTGAAATCTCGTCCACGAGACTTTTAATTTGATGAGAATGCGTAGGATTTATACAAAGTTTATAAAATAACTTGATAGGGCTTCAAGTAAACTACCACTTCCGGTTATTGGATTATCACCAATATCTAATCAGCTCTTCCAAAGGGGATACAATTGACATTTACAAAATAAAAAAATTTCCAGTGTGGTAGTTTTTTAGAAACCGAAACTGCAAAGAACCCCACACACATACACATAGACATCATCGAGAAATTATTAAAAACCGTATTATAAGTACCCTAAAACGTCCTCATCCACTGAAAACTCAATACCGAATTTCTCTCGTGGGTAATTCCTTACTTGGCCACTTGTAAAGTAAATAACTATTTTAAGTATCAGTACTTTTTTCTTAGGAAAAATGTTTGTTACTAGATTTGCTACAAACTAAACAAAATAATAAAATAAAAGTGTTTTTATCCAACACTTCTCAATAAATGCTCCATAACTATGGCGATTCTAAACAAGGAAAGTAACGATTACCCACTAGTTGATATAATTTTGAGAAAAGCCACTAGTGAGTATTTTTTTATTTATAACAATAGAATAACACACAACACCTTGATAACCACTTCGATCGACGTTTTATTTCAAAAAAATTAAATAATATGTCACTGTCAAATAATATTTTTTTAATAAATTTTTGTATTTTTTAAGAGATGTTGGATAAAACGTTATACTTCATACGTAGGCAAAGTGGAATTACCCACTCGATAAAATTATCACACTCAGTCTTCGGCTTTCTCTCGTGGGTAATTCCTTACTTTGCCCACTTTTAAAGTAAATAACTATAACTTGAAAATAGCTCAAAACTCTTTTTTCCACTAATATATATGGAACAGTAATAAAAATTGCATTATTAAAATTACCCAAATTTTTGGATTTCAGCAATATCGAAATACTTAATTATATAAAAGTACTTAATTTTTTTAGGATTATTACACGAAATATAAGTCTTAAGTAAAAGTTATAATTTTTAAAATATCAGTAACAAAAAATAAAATATACTTCAGTACAAATATTAGGTACTACAAAATACCAAAAATTTATACTTAAGTATATAAATACTTAATTATTCTCCAACTCTGCAAGTTAGTAATAACAGTAACACCACTGTATTAACAATCTTTTTTGGCTCCACTAAAATTATATGTTTATTGCGTTTGCTAATAGGACACCCCTATACTATTAAGTATTGCTGAAGGCATATTATTTTCCAAATCAATCAATATATTGGTAAGTTGAAGTGTTATAGCTTCCTTTCATAATTTAATTATATGTAATATGATTCAACAAATAACATTTAATAACTTAATGTTTTCAAAGAAAATGAAATTGTACCACCATCACGAAGTATATTACTTAATAATAATCACGCTATTTTCAGATCTGCAATTGCAGCGGAAAATAATTTCAATACAAACTAGTTCTTGCGTAATTGATAAGTAAAGTAGTAAAAATTATTTGAAGAACAAAATAGATAAAATTTATCTTTATTTGACCAAGTATTACTTTAGTAATTATTGTTTTAGTATAGTTAATTTGGTAATTGGTCTAGTAGTCGTTTTGAAACATAAAATAAAATAATAAATTATGTAAGAAAAAGATTAATATTTAATATTGTTTTTAGATAAATTTTGGCCCAATTTTTTTATGACTAAGCAAACGATTCTTTCTAAAAAACCTATTAAAGTAAAGTGTCATGTCTAAGTGCATCCTTCACCCTCTTAAGACCATATAAACATCATAACTCCACTTAAGAGCATCTTCAAGTTATCCTTTCACACCAATCGTTGCCTGACTATAATCCACCTAATTAACAAAGTTTTTTGCACCTCTTAATTGGGCTGCGGTAATTATTGAGCACTTAACGTGGTGACAGATGTTCCAGAGTATGTTGGTACACCTGTATTTGCACGATGCTTAGCTATGGCAGCCCTGCCGCCACCGGATACAGCGATAATCTAAAATACAAACACTTTGAAAGTGTTTTTAGTGATATTTGTTTTGTTAGATTTGTTTCAAATAGGGGTAGATGTTTAAAGAGGGTTCTTGTTTCTTTTTAAGTACCGCTATTTAAAAGGAAAAAGTTAAATGCTCGTTAACGTACTTCTTATACTTGGGAGTAACGAAATTTTATAAAAACTGTAAGGGTCATTACAATTTAGAGGAATATGATTCAATAATTCATTTTATCTAACACCTCTCAATAAATGCTCTATTACTTTGGTGATTTTAAACAAACAAAGTAACAGAATACCCACTAGTGGGTATAATTTTGAGAAAGCCACTAGTGAGTATTTTTTTATTTAAAACAATAATAATAACACATAACAGCTTGGTAACTATTTCGATAGACACATGGATAGACATTTTAATTTAGAAAATTTAAAGCATATGTCACAGTCAAATAATATGTATATAATAAATTTTGCTTTTATTAAGAGGTGTTGGATAAAACGTTTTACTTCTCCATATACTCGATAAAATTATGACAGTCAGCCTTCGGCTTCGTGTGCTAAAATTTCTCTCGTGAGTAATTCCTTACTTTGCCCACTTGTAAAGTAAATAACTATTTTCTACTCCTGTATAAATATATTCACATTAATTCAAATTTTTCATAATTCACTCTTCTCAACCAACCATAGAGCCAGAAATTCATAATTCACGGTTATTTTAAAGACGTGATGTGGATCACCAAGCAACGGCCGTTTGACAGTTGAAATGTAGCCAGTTGTCATTATGTATTTTATCATTTTAAAAAGTGATTTCCGAATTTACAGGAGTAGAAAAAGTATAGTATTATATTCGCGATTATGGTCATAATAAAATAATATACTATTATTTTGAGTGCGAAAAAAGCTACAAACAAATGTTTCAATTAAAAGATGTTGCTAATAATAGATACAACAATTGTTATTTGTATAACTAGGCACCAAAGTACCAGATTTACAGCAGAGGCTGTCGCTTTATTAACAAGGCGAATTAGAATTAATATCTATTTACAGACAGATTCATAAAAAGGATTTTTATTTTTACTCGTAATTTCATTTTACATTCTCAGAACATAATTATTTATTTGAAATAATAATAAAAAAAAATTAAATTCTATTGCGTTACAAACAAAAAAAATAACTGATAATAAATAGAAAAACCTTTATTAATCGGCACTTAAGTGCTCAAAAATCGTCATTAAAAGCTCAGAAATCGTCACTAAAGTAACCCATTATACGACAATTTTGAACAACCCAGTGTTGGCAACAGTTAAATACTTATTGTACAATTAGGATAATTTTGGCAGATATATTGACGTACTATAGTAAATTTAGACGTAATATGAAACAAAATTTGCAAGAAGAATTAACTAATTAATTCCGATGATGAAATTGAGAACAAAACACATATGTGTTATAATATCATTGAATTCAGACAAAAATACTGAATCGAATAAGAAAATAAAAAAATAGGTTGCCATTTAAAACAAGATAGTTGCACATCGCATTTTGAGAACCACTGGTCAAAAAAAATCTTGTTTCGCTCATTTTAATTGTCTTATAATATAGAAATTGTTTTCTATAACACAATTTTGGAAACTAGGCATTCCACAACTAAAAATTGTTATGGAATCACTAACATTCCATACGCCGCGTATGGAATATTTTCGACGAACCAGAGCCGCATATTAGCGCGATATATAAAGTATCTTGATTCAGTTACTATAGTTACGTTTGTTTGTTTTAATTTTATTTTTTTGAGTTTGACGTTTTCAACAGTTTTATATTTGTATTTTTTGTATATTATCCAAAATCTTGTTATAGAAAATATAGTCTACAACGTGTAACGGAATGGCATATCCCACATTCGCAAACCGTAGCCCTCGCCTTCGGCTCAGACTACAAACTTTTTGCTCGCGTGGAATATGTGCCATTCCATTACTTGTTGTAGAATATACTATTCTAATTTAACCGACCTCGTAGCTCTTATAGTTCTCGAAATAGAAATAGTGTACCACTTACAAAATGAACACCCTGTATATTGACATAAAGCAAAATTCAGGCGAAGAAAATGAAACATCTAAGAAAAGTACAAGGGGTAACAATGTTGGACAGAATAAGAAACGAAATAATAAGAGAATAATTGCAGAAGACTTCATAGAAACAAAACAACTAGCATGATGAAGCCATATATGATGAGAATGAATTTAGATGACAAACGTGAAGGAAAATAAGGGACGTGGAAGACCAAAAGACACTTGGAATACTATCAAGAAGAATTAATGATATTTCAAATGCTGTACAACTAAAACTGTACCCAAAATAATTACCCCAACATTTTCAATAATTTCTACTAGTTGATCAAGTAGTAAAATTAAATTCTAAACCATCTAAATATAAAAATGGCGCTCAAATGCACCCTCATTTTCATCCACAGTTGATGTCGCGAGGATTGGCGCATGGTCCGTCGCCAAGGCAACCCCACGACGCCGCCACTGGTTGCCCTAGCGACGCCGGCGACCCTCTTCAATTCCGGGCAAAAATCGAATAGGGCTTTGTCCGGATATGGCACTGCGGAGCGAACGAGAACGCACGAAATTAAAAATGATTTACCGAAAACATACTCAATTAATTCATGACTCGCTGGAGATGTCCTCCAGGTCGCTAAGCTTCCAAATGCATCTCCTACTCCAGGTGTTCGACTTACTATATGAGGAGCACAATTATGTGCTTGATTAGTTTTGAGTAAGAGTATCAATTAACCCTCTATTGCATGAATTATTTTTTTTTTTTAAATAATGGCTCAAAAACATTATTTTTTACAAAAGAAATATTCATATATTTAAAATAAGTGTGTTACATAATTTTTTTTCCAAAAATAAAAAAAAAATTTTAAATTTTGTTCACTATTGGAAACATGAACAAATTCAACTTACAATAGAACTTTGGTCTATTGGGTCGTCTTCGCGTACTATACAAATTTGTTTGATAAACAACCTCTTCTAGGAAAACATCAGATAAAAAAATTTGTTTGAAATTTTGTAAAGGTGTATTTAGCTGTAATATATCAGCAGGTAATAAGCTGTTTCCTTCAAATTTTGCATTCTATATCTCAGTTTCAGTAATTATCCTTTTTCCAGTTAAAAATTTTTTTTTATGTTGGTCAAATTGGGAGGAATGACCTAATTGGCAATTTACAAGGTGTATATAATGTTCCCAAATGTTACATGATTGCCATGAATGTAAACTGCATAAGAAAAGAAAAAAAAAATTTTAAATTTTATGTTCCCGTTGGAACAGTATGCAATAGAGGATTAAGGGTTAATATTTCCATCTACGAATAAACTTCCGAATGAGTTATTCGTTGAATAAATAAAAAAATACGCATCAAAACAGCTAGAATAATAAGTATCATTTGAGCTATAATTTCGATGCGACATTTTTCCCCTTAATGATGAAATTTACTGAGATATTTTAAAATAACTTGATGGGGCTTCAAGTAAACTACCACTTCAGGTTATTGGATTATCACCAATAACTAGTCAACTCTTCCAAAGGGGATACAATTGATATTTACAAAATATTAAAATTTTCTGATTAGTAGTTTTTGAGAAACCGTAACTCCAGAGATCCACACAAACAGACGGACAGACTGACAGATTAACAGACTGACTTAGACAGACAGACAGACACACACACACACAGACATCATCGCGAAACTATTAAAATCGTTTTCTATGGACCCTAAAACGCGCTCATTCACTGAAAACTCACTACCGAATTTTTAGCATGATTCCTATACCTCCCTTACAAAATGTGGCGGGAGGTAAAAAATATTGTAACATCCCATCCGGAGCTCTATGATGGTGAAATAGTGAAACACATGGACTAAAATATGCAATACACATATCAGAGCTAAAACAAAAGTAGGTAGTCAATGAATAGAACTGTTACCTCTAAATTACTATTCCAGAACGAAGAATGAGAATCGACGAATAGAAGAACATATCATATAAGTCAGTTTATCTCAAAACTGAAAGCAGATAAAAAATTGCAAATAACCTATTTATTCCAAATATTATTGCTAACATCTTTTATCCAACACCTCTCAATAAATGCTCTATAACTATGGTGATTTTAAACAAGGAAAATAACAGGTATAATTTTGAGAAAATCCACTAATGAGTATTTTTTTATTTATAACAATAATAATAACACACAACACCTTGGTAACCACTTCGATTGACATTTTAATTTAATAAATTTTTCATTATTAAGAGATTTGGATAAAACGTTATATTTCACACGTGGGCAAAGTGGAATTACCCACTCGATAAAATGATCACACTCAGTTTTCGGCTTCGTGTGCTAAAATTTCTATCGTGGGTAATTCCTTACTTTGCCCACTTGTAATAGTTATTTACATACCAAATGCGGGTACGCTTGGTTCCCGGATGAGTGTCATAGAACGAATCCGGGAACCGAGTTCACGCAAGAGGTTTGTACAATATTTTTTGTACGAAAAGTATAAAACTAATAACAGTCCATACAAAGAAATGAAGTTCTTCAAGGAGTTATTTTGATAATTGTCAAAGTTGCACTATAAATATGAACACACAAATTAATTTGTCCAATATATTAGAAAACAATTAAAATATTTATAATATTTACCGTCTTCACTTGTAAAATTATTATATTTCTTATTTATATTGAGATAACTAACATTACATTTGTAGGTTATATATTTTACAGCTGTCATATCGGGCAGATTTTTATGCCAAAATTGCTAACCAAATGCACTAAATTTGTTATTTTAAAATTCAATTTCATTCTTATTCCATCATTGTTTATATTAATATTATGTAAAGGAATGTTTGAAATATTATATTTTTAATTATAAATATATATGATTAATAAACGCTTTAGAAATAGGAATGTTTTCGTCGAAATTTCCCGGTTGTCTATCTGGTGGAGACCTGGGAAATGGATATTTCGGACGTTTCAATGTATGAGTACAAAAAGTAAATAACTATTATTTTAAACTGTTTTTCGTAGCTGTGCACATAATCGAAATAATTAAATTTGTGTGTTCAGACAACTGCCACCAAATTGCGCATTAAACAAAAACTTTTTTATTGCTACTTTACTTTATTAACGTTGTAAATCATACCAAAAATATTATCAAACGCAGCTTAATTCCGTCATCTCCCGGCACGTGTCGTTGGTGTCGCGTAATCCAACGTAAATATTCGCAGGGTATCAATTTCACCCCTCCGCTCAAACAAAACAATATCACACAATAAATAAATCTGAAATATAATATGCACCCCTATTACATGTATGGGAAAGACTATTATGTGGTTTACATGGACTTAGGCCGCGTTTTCTAAGCATATTGAATCTGTAAAATATTATTCTGATTTATAGTTTTGATCATTAAATTGTTTGCTGTTATCGTGATTTTTTGTTTGTGTTTCTCACATTTCTGGTTGAGTGACAGAGTGACGTCATGTCTGAGCTGACTTCGTGGCTGTCAGGGTATATGAAAGGGTTTGTAATTGGGTGGTATTGTCTTGTGACAATAGAGGTTAAGATGAGTTTGATGTGTCTATGAATGTATTTGTTGTGTGGATATAATTGAAAGAATTTCAAAAATTCATGTATCATGTTCCTTACTATAATACGGGTATTTTAGGGACCTAAGTGATAGCTTGTAACCTTTGACCTCTATTTACATAACACATAGGTAGGATCAGCAATTTCAGAGCCTTATCATTCTCAGTAATTTATAACAATTTTGTTCTATTAACTACAAATAATTCGTCGATTAAAAAAAAATTGACTAAAACAAAATTTGGTTGTATGCACAATTATATGTCATCCAACTAGGATCTGCAACTACAGATAATTCATCAATTGAAAAAATAATTGTTTAAAACTGAATCCATTAAGACCAATTTCTCAATGATGTCTGTATGTGAGGATGAATGGATGGATGTGTGTGCAATATCTCCTGAACGAGATTTGTAAACGAAACTTGGAATTTATAAGTTTCATGAAAATATGAAGAGCTGAGTTGATTATGAATGAAATTGAAACACCGGAAGAGGAAGTTTATTGGACATTCAAAACAATAAATTACATTTTTTTCAACAATAGAATCAGCTATGAAAAAAAGTTTGTCATGAAAGATGTTAGCAAAAATATTTGGTATATAAAATGTAATTTGCACTTTTCTTATACATGCTTCTAATTTTGAGTACAACTATATTATATATTTAATAAATTTTTTCAAAAACTAAAACATTTGTAATATCTATGTATCAAACGTGTCAAATAATTGTGAAGTGCCAAAAATATATAGTCATACGCAAAGAACAAGTTATACGTGTTCAGTTTGTTTTATTTGTATAAGAAAGTAGTGTAGTGCCTACACCAGATTTTTGTTTTGTTTACAATTATACGTAGCCCAACTAGGATCAACAATTGCAGAGCCCTATAATCCGTATTATTGTACAACAAAATAGATGGGCTTTAATTTAAAAGAAATTTAATTTGCTGCAACTTTTTGATTTTTGAGTTTTTGTCAAAATTATATTCAGAAAATCTATTGTGGAAACCACAATACCTCCCGCCATAGATTTCTTATCTAACAATGCAGGAACATGGACTACCACTATCAAGAAACGTTCATCCCTTCAAAAATTATGACACATGTCGAAAAATGACAGTTTTTAATCGTTGTTTTGTTTTCTTTAAAAAACACAAGTTTGTAGATTTTAACGAAAATATCAAATATAATTTTTTGCCGATTGACGTAAAAGGTGACACTTTACGGACTGCTAACAGTCTGTAAAGTGTCACTTTAATACCTAGGCTGTAAAGATATTTTACATAACAACCGCTCAACAAACGCATAGCAACCGTCAATAAATACATAACAACCGTTCAACACACGCTTGGCAACGTAATTTGACAGCGATAACCTTCAAAATATATATAATATAATCACTAAATTAATATTAATTCTAAATCGGCAAAAAAAAAATGATGTGTTCAACTCGGCATCAAACATAGATTTATAGTTTCGGCAGCATTCATTGACGAGGCGAAGCCGAGGCAATGAAACGATAGCCTCTGCTGTAAATCTGGTATTTTGATGCCTAGGTAGTTAAACAAATAACTATTTTCTTTAATGTGTTGAAATTCATAAATTGTGACAGTAAGAGAAAAATTTTTCATATAATAAATGTAGATAATAATATTTGAAAAATTATTCTAATAACAACATTTTTATTAAACCATAATTTACTGAGATATTTTAAAATAAATTGATAGGGCTTTAAGTATAATACCATTTCCGGTTATTGGATTATCACCAAAAACTAATCAGCTCTGCCAAAGGGGATACAATTGATATATACAAAATATCAAAATCAAATCAACAATTTGTATTTGCACTACAGATTGTGTGTATTGGTTTTCGGAATGTTTGACAAGAAAATGTTTCGAATAAAAATTATACAGCATTAAATTCTGCATTTGGATCAGTTAAATTGAAAATAGTTAATTGTTACGATAACTTATGGCTTTCGAAGAAAATCCTTTGAATAAAAGATGTAAGGAATAGAACTCTGCTTTTAAATCAGCCACGAATTCAATTTTGCATGTATAGTAACTGCTTAACTACGGTTGTAATAATTCTCTGGCAACAATTTAAGAAAAGGCGCAGAAAATAAACTGCAGAAGTGAACGCAATAAGCGAAGTAAATTTGAATATTTGAAATGTGCAAAGTGTAATTCACGCCAATATTTCTCCGACGTCATAAAAATGTCGGCGTTATTTTAACGTCCGTGAATTATAGGAAAAGAAATTAAAGTTCTCGCGACAATTTCGCATTCACGCCACCGTCTTTATTGCCGCGTTCTTGTTATTACATCCTCTATATCAAATGCGAATTACGCCGCTGCGAATTCGGAAGTATGAATTCCCAACTGGGATCGTAATTGAGAAAGTTAAACGATTTTTGTGCGCGTTTTTAATGTCGCCAGTTATAAGCGCGATGGAGACGGCGGCTGCTGATATTTGCATTCGGATCTTAAATTGTTTTCGGATTTTATGCGACTCGAAGCCGGCCTGATTGCTAGTGGTTCATTAAATTGAGTTTTATTGCCAAAGAACGATTATTGAATGTTTGAAATTGTTGTTTTCACTAGAATTTTACACTAGACCAACATAGATAGTAAACTTGCTATGAAAACAATGGAGCAGAACAATTTTAAGTAAATGCTAATTGTCATTAATTATTTTCAATATAATTATCTCAGAAACTATACATGCAAAATTAAATTCGCGAACTGATCCAAGTGCAGAATTTAAACTTTTATTTGAAGCATTTTCTTGTCAAACAATTAGAAAAGCAATACATACATACATATATACATAACATCACGATGTGTCCCACTAAGTGGGGTAGCACGAACCCGGAAACACAGTCAACCAACAATCAATCTCCTCCAAACATTCCTATCCTGACACACCACTTTCGCCTCGTCCACATTCATAGCGCGATTCATACATGCTCGTTAATTCACACTCGGAATCATTCGTTCACGCAACAAACCATCAATCATACCCAACCAGTTATTCCTCGGACGCCCACGCAATCGTTAACCTTCAATCTCACCCACATATATTAGTTTCACCAACATTTCATTCGACACTCGCTCAACATGTCCAAACATTCTTCTAAATCTCACACTCATCATACACCAATGTATTCCGTATACGATCACGTCTCGTATACCCTCATACTCCTCTCAAATATATCATTTCCACAGCAGTTATACATCGTTCATGCTTCTTCATCCACACCCAACATTCAGAACCATACATCAAAGTAGGCACTAACACAGCATTATAAACACTCAATCGAGCATCTCTAAATACATTCACGTTTCGAGCAAATGTACCCAGAGCACCCAATACCTTGCACCCTGCAGACACTCGCCTTTCAATCTCCCGGTCAATACGTCCATCCAATTGTTTTTAATTAATAAATAAACAATAATTAGGTAAAAGTTTTGTATATTATTTATCAAAATGTTTGGACAGCAAACTGTTGACTACATTTTTATTATTTATTGTTTCATATTTTACCTAAACACTTTACCCACGTGTGAAGTATAACGTTTTATCCAACATCTCTTAATAAATTAATGTAAAAATTATTAAAGAAATATTATTTAACAGTGACATATGCATTAAATTTTCTGAATTAAATTGTCAATCGAAGTAGTTGCCAAGGTGTTGTGTGTTATTACCATAGAATTAATATTAAATATAAATGGGTGGAGTGTTGGCTATGCTTTTAATTCCGTAACCAACATACGAGAGAGATAGTCATATCTAAAATTACGCAGTAGGAGAAGAACAGCACATTTTCATGCCACCCAGCACGTGATACGAATGTGCTGTTCTTCTCCCACTGCGTAATTTTAGATATCACTATCTCTCTCTTATATTGGCATTAAACTGCTGTATGTAAAAATCAAGAAAATGTTTCCCACAAATTCATGTAGTTTCATTAGGTTGAAAATTTTCTCGTTTTATAGTTAATATCCATTTCTTGCTTAAATCCACATTTTTTGAAAAACTGTAATAAACATGTATATGTACAGCGTTCTAACCTAAAGTGACATATTTACCTGTCAAATGGAACACCGTATTTTTTAGCCTGTTTTTTTTTTTACAATTATATGCACAACAGGATTTTACCATATTTGATATATTTAAATATGACATAAATAATTGACAAAATTCTAAATGAGGGACAAAAGCTCGCACAAAAGTCTATCAAAACAGTATTCTACTCACACGTCAAACGTCAAACCAAGTTCTTGTCATCTTGCCACCCATCACGTCACTTTCATCTCTCTGTCTCTATCGCACTGTGCTGGTTACAGTCTATCTTTTTCTATACTCCTTCCATACATTTTATTAGTTCTATGGTTATTACTATTGTTATAATTAGAAAATTATTCATTGATGACTTGTCTCAAAATTATAGGTACCCACTATTGGTTAATCTGTTACTTTCCTTGTTTAAAATCGCCAGTTTATTCATGTTTCTGTCGTATATAATCGCGGATTTTTGTGAAAACAAGTTAAAATTGCTAATTTAGATTGCAAAAACATAGAAAACGCTATTTTCAACTATTCAAACTGTCATATTCATGTTTCTGTCGTATATAATAGCGAATTTTTATAAAATCAAGTAAAATTGCTGATTTAGCTTTCAAAAACATAGAAAACGGTGTTTTCAACTATTCAAACTGTCATATTCATGTTTCTGTCGTGTGTAACGCGGATTTTTGTGAAATCAAGTTAAAATATTGAGAGGTGTTGGATAAAAGCAATAATGCTATTGAAACTAAAGTATAAATGCAACCTGTTCCTAAATACATTCAACCTAATTATCTTGGAAACTACACTTGCAAAATTAATTTTGCAACCGGCTTCATATGCAGAATTGAATGCTCTACAACTTTTATTTGAAGCATATTTCCGTAAAAAAATTAAGTAATAAATGGGAGTATCATTTATAGTAAATATTTAAAAAAAATTACTACGCTCTGTACCTATTTCTTTACGATAATGATGGAGGCGCTTTTACACGGCCAGTTGAGAAAATCAAACTCGGAATCTTACGATGTACCCCTTACAAATATTCCATGTTTCAAAGTCTGAAACAGAGAGAGCGATTACTCTTACAGCCATCCCTGTTCATTCAATCTTTAAAATATCGCGAAACAAATAACCATTTAGGTGATCCATCAGTTTCAGGCCTGAAAGGTCACGTGTACGAATGCAATATTTATTTATCCTCCTCCCGGAGATCGCCGGAAACTCCCGAAGGCGTCATTCCTCCCTTTTATAGCCCATTACCAGCGCTGCGAAAGCTGCGATTCTTGTATTAATAACCAGACGATTAATACGTGTGATTGAGTTATTATTCATTGTGTTTCGCTGGGGGCGTGGCAGCACTGGGAGGGGAAGTTTAAAGGCTGGTTCACATTGGGGGACGGTAATGAGATTGAGTTTGTTGATTTTATGGTCCAGCTAGTGTTCCATGAGCAATTATTCGAAACTGGGTATAATTAAGATGCTTATTCTTGCATTTATGATGTTGGGTTTTTTCGTCAAATTCTGAACGCGATATTTCAGAAGCTAAATAAGATAATTAACTTCTGATTGATAATTCGAGTTCCTCAGAGTTTTCTTTGTAAATGATTGAAATTTTATTAGAATTAGGTGAAGGATAATCGTTTTAATCAATAATGTTTGAAAATTAATCCAGAGGTTGTTGATTCTTATAAAATAATCAAATTCAACTGACTATATCTTTCAAACGAGCAGATATAATTGAAATTTCATTCAAAATTTAAATTCCCACACTTTTTATAATAGACAAACATATAGCTTTCGTTGCAACAACTCAAAAAAAAAACTCCCGCTACTAAGGAAATAAATAATTGTTATTGTCAATCACTGCCACTGTGACAGTTAATTAATATTTTAAGTTACATTTTGCTTTGTCTTTGCAATTTATCTTATCAAATACCACGCGACCTCTCTGATTTTCTCAGATAAATTTTTACTTTTAAGCACTCATTTTCTTTGCTTTTAAGCAAAACCACTCAAACAAACTGACATTAGGTAAAACCCCTCCTTCTTCGGAGTCGGGATTTACCATGCAGTTTGCTTTCGTGATTGTTGCTAAACAAAAAAAAATTCGTGCAAAAATAAACATTTATCGATAAAATCAGAAGGTCTTGTGATATTACCCTTAATAAAACTTTATTGACCTTTCTCCTAGCAACCATATCTTAATACTAACTACATTAATGTCATTTGCATTATATGTCAAAATATGATTGTATTTTCACCTATTGTTTTTTAAAATAAACCTTATCATAAATAATGTCGTTAAATTATCACGCCGAATTACACTCGAGCATTTTATTTTCTTCGGATAAATTTCAGTTTGACCCCTCAACTTTGTCACCTGACAGCAATTTGACTCGAAAACTGTTTTAATATATATGAATATATTCTGCATCATAATTAAAAAACGGTAGGAAATATTAAAAATCTGATTACACTTCCAAGGTAGGTAAATTTTTGTTTTGTTAACTTAAGGAATAAAAACTTTATTGTTATTCAAAATCGGTGAAAATTATTTCATAAAAATGTAAACGTTTCAGAGCGTGTATCTTTCAAATTAGTAAAGATAATTTAAATATGTTTGAAAATATTCAATCTTTATACTTTCGTATACTACTACAGGCCTAAGTCAATATCATATAAATAATTTTAGTTTATAAAGAGTAAAAAATACTTAAAATCTCAGTAATATAGCATTTAATCTTCTTACATAACCGACCTTTCGGTTTACACTAAAACCATCTTTAGGATCTACAAATATACAACAATTATTACAAAAGAATAATTTATATTCACAAATAACTTACGTACTAGTAAGATCTTACAGTAAACTTACTAGTAAATGTGTTGTTTGTGTATATTAATTATTGTTTTCTAATGATTGTTACATATTTGTAGAGAATCTCCAAATATACAACAATCATTACAAAAGAATCATTTATATTCACAAATAACTCACATACTAGTAAGATCTTACAGTAAACTTACTAGTAAGTGTGTTGTTTGTGTATATTAATTATTTCTTTGCAATACCTGTACTGTAAGTTACCCATTAATAACAAAATTTAAACACAGTAAGTGGAACTTTTATTGCACAGTTGGTTTCCATGGTTACATCATTTACTTATCGTCCACGGTGGATGGTAGGTGAAACTTACCGTTCATGGTGGATGGTAAGTAAATATATATCATTCAAATTTTATTTTTAACCTCAATCTGACAGCTGATAATTTTGATACCTATTTTTACTTTTCTTATATTTACGCAGGTACTGCAAAGAATATCTTACAAACCTCGAACTGTAAGTGATTTTTTAAGTCTCGAATGTTTAGGAAATCTCGACCCTACGGGTCTCGACATCAAATATACAACAATCATTACAAAAGAATAATTTATATTCACAAATAACTCGCGTACTAGTAAGATCTTATAGTAAACTTACTAGTAAGTGCGTTGTTCGTGTATATTAATTATTGTTTTGTAATGATTATTGAATATTTGTAGACCTCCTGGAAGATGGTTTAAGTGCAAAGCGAAACGTCGGTTACGTACGAAGAATAAATGCTGTATGACTAAGATTTCGAGTATTTTTTACACTTTACAATAAACACAGTCAAATAAACATCCAAATATTTCACAATGAATTTTATGTTGTACGATAAATTAAAACAATATTTCTCTCAAAATTCAAAGTGCTTTCTCATTCGTTGTTCCAACATACAGGAAGACCAAATAACAAATCCCCTAATATTTCCTAAAACAGCATCGCCTCTACATCAACACACGTCCAGCGAGTTCCCAAAGCCAATATTTAAAATACCAAATCAACACCGCTACTAACAACGCAAACAAACGCATATCTAAGCACAAAAACAATGGAACACCGCGCCCGAAAGAGCAATTAACAGTCGCTTGTTTAGTGAACAATAAAGGAGCCGTTGCTTGGCAACGATTAACAAAAAACAAACAAGAGACTGCCATAACAAAGTGCTAAAATTGTAAGTATGGTTCGGTCAGTTGAGTTCTCGGCGTGCCAGCGCGGAGGACAAAGAGAGAAATGCGATGGAAAACTGCTCGTATTCTCAAATAAGTAAATGAGTTTATTTTACTAATTAGACCTAACATGCCTTCAACTAATTGGGAATGGATTTTCATGCTGTTTACTTAAAAATTAGTTGCTTGATTGACTTAGTCTTTTTAAGAAAAGCTAGCATTCGAAGGAGAATACTTATACAGTTAATTTATCTAAAATAAAATGATTATTAATTAGTAATTTATGATGTATATACCTCCAATAACTTCTATAAGGGTTCTTGACATATTTTAAGGGCTGAAAAATATATTTTTTCATAACATGCCAGTAAACCCCAACATTCGTTTCTCGAAATAGTGAGGAAATGTGTTTCTATAACACTGTTTTGGAAACTAGGCATACAACAACTAAAAATTGTTATGAAAACACTAACATTCCATACGCCGCGTATGGAATATTTTCGTCTAATCAGTGCCGCGATATATGAAGTATTTTAATTCAGTTACTATGGTTACGACTGTTTGTTTTAATTTAATTTTTTTAGTTTGACGTTTTCAACAGTTTTATATTTGTATTTTTTGTATAATTTCCAAAATCTTGTTATAGAAAGTATAGTCTACACTCTACAGCATGTAACGGAATGGCATATCCCACACCCGCAAACCGTAGCCCTCGCCTTCGGCTCGGACTACAAACTTATTGCTCGCGTGGAATATGTGCCATTTCATTACTTGTTGTAGGATATACTATTTCCTCTCTAGTATATATATATATATGAATGATATTTACAAAAATATATTATAAAAATTATAAATAAATTATTCCTAATTTTATTGAAAATTCTTATTTTAGTGCTATACACGCTTAAAATTATTTTTTGTACTCATACATTGAAATGTGTTGATTAGCGTTGCCTAAGCAACGTCCGAAATGTCCATTTCCCAGGTCTCCACCAGATAGACAACCGGGAAATTTCGACGAAAGCATTCCTATTTCTAAAGCGTTTATTAAAAAACTATATTGATAATAAAAAAGTATAGTATTTCAAACATTCCTTTACAAAATATTAATATAAACAATGATGGAATAAGAATGAAATTGAATTTAAAAATAACAAATTTAGTGCATTTGGTTACCAATGTTGGTAATAAAATCTGCCTGATATGACAGCTGTAAAATACATAACCTACAAATGTAATGTTAGTTAGCTCAATATATATAAGAAATATAATAAATTTACAAGTGAATACGGTAAATATTATAAATATTTTAATTGTTCTCTAATATATTAGACAATGTAACTTGTGTGTTTATATTTATAGTGCAACTTTGACAATTATCAAAATAACTACTTAAAGAACTTCATATCTTTTTATGGACTGTTATTAGTTTTATACTTTTCGTACAAAAAATATTGTACATACCTCTTGCGTGAACTTGGTTCCCGGATTCGTTCTATGGCGGCGCTCGCAAGCTCGCGCCGCCAAACACTCATCCGGGAACCAAGCGTTCCCGCATTTGGTATGTAAATAACTATTACAATTATGTCTTATGTTTTCCTTTTTCTAGATTAAATCATAATTTGATAACTTTAATTTAGGTAAGATTGGTTCATTGGCAACACTGCTATACCGCCTTGCGTCTGTTAACCTAACTTTCAGCGTATCAGTTGTGTTGTCCAGTGTATTGCATGCGCAATTATTCCACACGCAAATGTTGGTCTTACTAATAATATAATATTGTATGATATAAATATGATATGTATAATTACATTTATGTCATAAAATAATTAATAATTATTTCAGAGTTTATGTATATAGCGATTACAAAGAAAATAAAATATCAATTTTTTAATCAAATATGTCTTCAGTTTTTATATTACAATCTATAGATTTATAGTTGGAAACACTGCGCACATCTGCGCTTGCGCCGCCTTCATGCTGTGAACATAAACGTAAAAAAGTTTGAGTTTCAGATGTCATTTCTTGTTTCTGAAGAGTAAGAATTAAGATTAAATATTGACAAAAGTGTGATCGTAGAAAAAGTATAGTGTGCAACTCGTGCAAAATTACATATTTCACGCTCGTGTGTTTTCGTCTCGTGATAAAACTCACACAACTCGTGTGAAATAGATAACTTCCTGCACTTGTTGCAAAATATACTATTATTATACTAAAGTAAAAATGTTATTTGTGAATTTCTTGTATCTGCTTCCAATTTTGATAATTAATATTTAATATTAATGAGGTAATCAGCTCCGTGGTAATGCATCGGACTGTGGATCGTGAGATCCTCAGTTCGAATCCCACAGCAGACAGTTGCCAATTTAAGTTTACCCCTGTGGTCCCTCCACTAACATCTTTGGGGGTTATGACTTGACGGCTGGTAACCGCACTTCATACGTAAAAATATATCACTTACCGAGATCTGCGTAAGCAGAGTGCCACACCCATAATGGGTAAAAGGCGTGATGATATATTTATTTATTTTTCTATATTCTAATATGATTGTAATCTAATTATGGGGATGTATGTAACCGCAATTTGGATAAATGGTGTGATGGTATATTTATTTATGTGACAGTAAAAAGTTCCTAAAAACCATCTTGTCTTCAAATTAATCTATCGCCAATTTCTCGCTTTTTCGTTGAATTTTTCCACCAAAAAACCAAACCCTGGACACAACAAATTCCCTGTCATACTTCCCCGCAAAAAGCTTGTAACTCCTCCCCCTGCCGCCCCAAGCGCTCTGTAATCGGCCTCACGCTAAATTTCATCTGAACGTCTTTATTATCGCGTCAACCCTTATTTAGGGGTAGATAGAACCCTAACTGCTAACTGCCTGGAGCCCTCACACAAACTTAGTTTGCAGTGGTGTTCTGCACGCTTGGATTTAAGTGGAAGTTGTTGAAATAGAAATTGGGCAGGTTTTAATTAGAGAAATTACGTTTGGGGTAATTAGAATTAAGCGATGATGGTACAGCATTACGAGAAATTAGTTTGGTATTGTTGCAGAAAATATTAGGTTTATTTTATTGTGTACGTTGCAGATAATATGTTTTAGAATTTGTGGATATTGCATTTAAAGTTAAATAAAATAAATAAATATATCATCACGCCTTTTACCCACTATGGATGTGGCACTCTGCTTACGCAGATTTTGGTAAGTGATATATTTTTTCGTATGAAGTGAGGTTACCAGCCGTCAAGTTATAGCCCCCAAAGTTGTTAGTGGAGGGGGAACCACAGGGGTAAATTTAAATTGGCAAATGTCGGCAGTGGGATCAAACTGAGGATCTCACGGTCCACAGTCCGACGCGTTACCACAGAGCTATTTACCCCATGCATTTAAAGTTCACGATTATTTTTCCATGTGATTACAAAAATTTTAAAAATAATAATTTATAGTTGAACCTTTTTGTTTCCAAGACTATACAGGGTGGTGACTTGGACAACGCAGCATAGGGATTACAATGGTAAATTCTTAGTGTGCACTTATTTGTTCCCCTAATTATTTTAGAGTAATAGCTTATTTAGATTTTATCTAGAGAAAAAAATTCTGCATCTATTGATACCATTGTTCATAAATTTCCATTGTTCGGAAGAGAAAAAATCGAAGAAATTAAAATTAACTTTTTTACAAAAATCATTGATGCCATGGAACAAATAAAACAATAAATAAAAACAAGCGGCCTAACATTTGACGTTTAAATTATTAAATATCGTTGTTATAATGTATTCAATACAAGAAAAAGTAGAAATGATTAAATGGTTTTATTCCGGAAGTAGTGAACGCGAAGTAAATGCCATGTTTGGTGTTAAATATCCGAAACGGCCAATTCGAGCAGCAAGTACTATCCACAGGATAATTTTGAAGTTTGAGAGTACAGGCACTGTAATAAATAGTTACAAGTGTGATAATGACGTTCAGAATTTAATTCAGAACGAGGAAAATAAGAACACCTTTAATGTTTTGATATACATCATTCTCGAATACTGCGAATTAAAAAAAAAACAAATACCAATCATATAAGTACCATTTTCACCAAGAGTTCCGAGAACATGATTTGGCGAGAAGAAATACATTTTGCTTCCAAATGATGGAAAAATGAAATGAGGCGAGAGAATTTCAAAATTTAGAAGAATTAAACAATTCTAATTCAAGTTGAGTGTGCTAAAATATCACAAAGACAATTAGCAAATGTCAGACGTGAATTTTACGACAGGTTGGGCCATTTTTATGGTAAATGGTGGTTTGTTTGAACATTTGCTATGATTTGTTATAATTTTGTGTTTATATGTTGTTAAAATAAAATCCTGTTTCCCAATACTCTTTTTATGGTTTTTTCAATTAATTTATAATAAGTTTAGGGTCGTTACTTAATATGAACCTAAATTATACTGTTGCCAAATGACATTGTTGTAATCAGCTTTTAGTTTGATTTAATTTCCGGAATAAATCCATTTAATCATTTCTTTTCATTGAATTGAGTGGATACATTATAAAAGCTGTATTTAATCATTAGTTTAAACGTCAAAAACCAAGGGCAAATGTTAACGCGCTTGTTTTTTATTTATTGTTTAAATTGTTCCATGGCATCATTGATTTTAGCAAAAGAGTTAATTTTATTTTTTTCGATTTTGCTTCTTCCGGACAATGGAAATTTGTAAACAATGGTATCAATAGAACCAGAATATTTTTCTCTAAATAAAATCTTAATAAAGTTTTGCTCTAAAATAATTAGGGGAGCAAATAATTGCACACTAAGAATTTACCATTGTAATCCCTATGCTGCGTCGTCCAAGTCACCACCCTGTATAAATTATTTAATTTTGCTATCTCAGAGTTGAATAATACTATCATTACTAATTACAAGGGAAAGAGTATGTTTTATATACCAGTTTTAAATATTTTGTTTATATTTATTTATACAAATTATAATAATGATATAATAGTTATTTATGTATCAAGGCACTGAAGTTCATTTTTTTATCACGAATATGGAATTTAGTAGGCGAGGCCCGTAGGGCCGAGGAAAATAAACCATGTGAGTGATAAAGTGATAAAAAGGAACTTCAGTGCTGAGGTACATATTAAGTTGTATTTGAAATCTATGATTCGAAAAAACTGTAAAAAAATTACAATATAGGTGAAGTTTATATACCGTGTGTCCCACGTAAATGTTGGCATAGGCAATTAACATGTAAAATCAGTTTTTTGTAAATAAAAAGTGTCCGGCAAAAAATTATGCATCCAAATTTTATATCACAATACTTCTAATATCCCTACATCTTATTTATTACAGATTCATTTATTTTGATACAGAAATTTAATGAAATTATTGATAATAATTTATAATTTTCCGCCTACTCTTTTTATTGCTACTGACGTATAGTGCTTGCAATTTGTTTTAAATATTTTAATCTGTCACTGTCATCATGAATTCATTAAATGGCGAGAACCGTGTAAATATTATTAGAATGTATTATGGGGGCGCAGTGCAAGACAAATATCTGAATACATCACAGGAATGAACGCTGAATGGTTTCCATCGCCAGAAATTGACAGTGACAGATAAAAATATTTAAAACAAATTGCAGGCACTATACGTCAGTAGCAATAAAAAGAGTAGGCGGAAAATTAAGACTTATTATTATTAATTTCATTAAATTGCGGTATCAAAATAAAGTAATCTGTATTAAATAAGATGTAGGGATATTGGCAGCATTGTGATATAAAATTTGGATGCATAATTTTTTGCCGGACACTTTTTATTTACAAAAAACTGATTTTACATGTTATTTGCCTATGCCAACCTTTACGTGGGACACACGGTATATATATATATATATATATATATATATATATATATATATATATATATATATATATATATATATGTCAGTTGTCAATTGAAACTGACAGTCAGTGTTGCCAACCTCAAGAAGTGAAGTTATCGTAAATAACACCTAAAATTATGAGTTTTGTCCTCAATTTCGTCATCGGAATTAATTAGTTAATTCTTCTTGCACATGTTGTTTCATTTTACGTATAAATTTACTACAATACGTCATATATCTGTTAAAATTATCCTACTTATACAATAATTATTTTACGGTTGCCAACACTGTGTTGCTCCACCTACGGTGTCGTGATTTTATTAAAACAGTTTTCTTGTCAAATTGCTATGTAACAAGGTTCCGTGACAAACAGTTTATCCGACAAAATAAAAGGCTCTTGTGTAATTACAGTTGAGAATTTTTTTCTGAATTCAACGATATATACATATCATATATTAATATAACACAATAGCTGAAAAAAAAAAATGCATATTAAATATATATGTAATTTTATTTATATTTGGTTGACAAAATAAAGTACATACAAAATTAAATAAAATTAATTTCCTCGTTAAATACTGCTACCAGCCGTCATCCCCCTTTCTCCTCTAAATAAGTTACTTCAATAAATACTAATTTAAATTTCTGTTCCAGGGTCTGTTTATTCCCTCATATATTTATAGAACCGTGTACACGTCATATACATTTAATCCATCCGCTTAAGTTAATCGGATTGAACGAATCCAACTGACATAAGTAGAGAGGTACCTGCATACGTGCACTAATTGCTCATCAAAATACAGATCCCGAAACCCACATGCGAGGAGGATGCGATGTTGCACGCTATGTTTAGCAGACATTTTAATGCGTTTTGATGCAATTAGTTAAATTATAGATGGAGAGCCAATTAAGCGCAGACGCAGTGCTGCAAACATTAGCGAAAGTTCACGTCAATATGTTTATTCATTGTTTGATTTGTTTTTGAACACCTATTGCTCGAAAACTAAAAAAGATAATTAAATTTTGAGGCTTTCAGCGAATTCGACAAACTTAATTCATAATATAAGGTAATGTACATGTTAAATACACATATACAGGTTGTTGACCGCGACCCCGGAACATAGGACTTTAACATGTAAAATCATACATCGTAATTTCCTGCTTAACAAATTATATTAGACAAAAAAGGTTCAAATAAAGTTGAGAGATCATAAAATTCTACATCAGAATCAATAAACAGAATTACATTTACATGCCCTATAACGCCAGAAATTAAATATGAAAATATTAAAAATTAGCTCAAAAATCGGGTTAGCCTTGGAAATGAAACAAAATTGTATTCAATTGGAAATGAAAATTGTATTTTTTATTAATTAATATTATAAATTGCATAATTGACTATTTTTTTAGGAATTTTGTTTCATTTCCAAGGCTAACCCGATTTTTGAGCTAATTTGTAATATTTTCATATTTAATTTCTGGCGTTATGGGGCATGTAAATGTAATTCTGTTTATTGATTCTGATGTAGAATTTTATGATCTCTCATCTTTATTTGAACCTTTTTTGTCTAATATAATTTGTTAAGCAGGAAATTACGATGTATGATTTTACATGTTAAAGTCCTATGTTCCGGGGTCGCGGTCAACACCCGGTATAATATCCCAAGTGCATGTCAAATTATCGACAATTACATGCACGAAGGATATTCGAAGGACTATTTCCAATTAAAATGTTGTTTCTCTCATAAAAAAATAAAGCAAAATTTAAAAACTTTTTTTGACAGTCAGAATCACCTTGGTAATTTGCACTAGTGCGAATTAATTCTACGTTGATTGGACGACATTCAAAAATGTCAGAATTCTGATTGGCTTTAATTTTATGAGGGAAATAGTCATTAATATAATTTTTATATGCTTGACTAGGGACTATGATTATTGATCAACATATATTGTGAATTATTAAAAACTGAATGCATGAAAAACTTATAAATAATTTTTTTTGTGATTGACATTAAAAGTGGCACCTTACGGACTGCTAACAGACTATAAATTGTCACTTTCATGCCTAGGCTATAAAAGTATTTTGCATAGTAATCGCTGAACATAGTAACTGTCAACAAATGCATATTAACCGTTCAACAAATGCATAGCAACTTAATTTGATAGCGATAATCTTCAAATATGTATATGAAATAATCAAAAATATTAATTTCAAATTTGCAAAAAACAAATTTTGTGTTACACAGATTTATAGCTGCGGCAGCATTCATTGCCTCGGCTTCGTCTCGACAATAAAACTGCAGCCCCTGCTGTAAATCTGGCATTTCGGTGCCTAGTTAAACAAATAACTATTGTTCACATTATTATTGTCAACATTTTTACTTTCTTATACAAAGTACAAGGGAGTATTGGAAACAAAAAAAATCGCTGAAGAGATTGTTGCGGAAATACATATTTTGACATCCACTGAGTCCATTTAAGATCAATTACCCAATGAAGTCTGTGTGTGAGGATGAATGGATGGATGGATGGATAGATGTCCGTGTGCGCAATATCTTATGAACGAGACTAGATATGTTAACGAAACTTAGAATTTATATTGAAAATATGAAGAGCTGAATTGATTTTGAATGAAATTGAAAAACCGGAAGAGGAAGTTTATAGGACACACAGAACAATAAATTTCATTTTATCAAATATAGAACCAGTTGTGTAAAAAGTTTCAAATGAAAGATGTTAGCAAAAATATTTAGAATATAAAATGTTATTTGCACTTTTCTTGTACATGCTTCTAATTATGAGTAAAATTAAATTACAAATTTAATAATATATTTCAATAATTTTATAGTTACAATGGGAGCAAAAACCAAAACATTTTTAACATCTATATGCTCAATAATTGTCAAAATAAACCCATACGCAAGGAACAAGTAGCGTTTGAAATATTACACAGCAATATTGTATTATTAGAAAGTTTTAAAAATTGGGTATTAATAATACCTATTTTAAAATAAAATCATTGTTAATGAAACAAAAATTTAAACAGGTTAACATCTATACATCAAATAATTGTCAAAATAAAGTCATACGCAAGGAACAAGTCATAAGTATCCAGTAGGTTTTATAAGTATAAGAAAGTAGTGTGGTGCCCACACCAAAATTTGTATATGAAACTATTTTTTTGCAATACCTGCACTGTAAGTTACCCAATAATAACAAAATTTAAACGCAGTAAGTGGAACTTTTATTGCACAATTGGTTTTCATGGTTACAACATTTACTTACCGTCCACGGTGGATGGTAAGTGAAACTTACCGTTCATGGTGGACGGTAAGTAAATATATATCATTCAAATTTTATTTTTAACCTCAATCTGACAGCTGTTAATTTTGATACCTATTTTTCTTTTTCTTATATTTACGCAGGTATTGCAAAAAATATCTTACTAACCTCGAACTGTAAGTGATTTTTTAGGTCTCGAATGTTTAGAAAATCTCGACCCTACGAGTCTCGACATCCCAAGCTACATTCTCGACCTAAAAACTCTTACAGTTCACGGTACGTAATATACTATTGTATCTTTGTCCACATTTGAAATACATATATTGCATTATTGTACTCCATCAAAATACGTATTGTCGGTTTTCCATAATTATTTCTAAATCGTCCCTCGACTTAATCAAACATTAAACAAATCCAATTACCACCCTAATCTATATCCCCATATCCCACATTATATCCCTTACATCCCTCTGATTTCCAACCACCCCTAAATCGCATCCCCTGTTAGAGAAATCTCGTACTGCAGACTCAAATTCACGTTCAGCCGGGGGCAAGTGTTAGTGATATAATAGAGGTTTTCCACCCCCAGTGCGTATAATAGTTTAATACGAGGGTGGATAGACAACCTCTAGATGCGCATGCGTGGAGTGGTATGGTATAGTTCGCTTAGAGATCATTTTCCAGAGTATTTATTTAGTTTGGAGTGCGTTAGCAGGTTCCTGAATTATTTTAGAGAGATATGCTTTAAGTAAAACTCGTAGAAAATTAAATTTTCTATTGATTTTATTTGAAACATTTTTGTCTAAAATAATTCAGAAACGCTAGACAGCTATGTAAACTTGAGAGCCACTACATTTTTTGCAATCAAACAAATGGTATTACTGAAGATTTTCTAATTATATTTAGAGACAAATGCTTCAAAACTTGTAGAAAATTAATTTTTACCTTCCTACACATTCTGTAAGGGAGGTATAGGTATCATGCTAAAAATTCAGTAGTGAGTTTTCAGTGCATGAATCTGTCTGTCTGCCTATCAGTCTGTCAGTCTGTGTGGATCTCTGGAGTTATAATTTCTCAAAAACTACTAAACTAAAAATTTTGCTATTTTGTAAATATCAATTGTATCACCTTTGGAAGAGCTAATTAGATTTAGTGAAAACGCAATAGCCGGAAGTGGTAGTTTATTTGAAGCCCTATCAAGTTATTTTGAAATATCTGAGTAAATTATTGTTTAATAACAATTTTTGTTATGATTATTTTCTGACGTTTATAAAAACCAATGAAATGCTTCATTGTATATTTCCGTTTTGACCAATCTTGTCATTATTATACTGAGAATAAAACTCAGTGATTATTCCCGGGAATAATCTCTGTAGCTTCTTTGTTTTTGTTGACAAATGCTAAATGTCAGATAGTTACCATCAACACAAGTAAAAAGCACTAAAGATAGATTTTTTACTGGCTGATGATGAAATTAAAAAATAATCTAATTAAATATAACTCGAGAGTTTGATAAATTAGGAAATAATTCTCCAGTATCTTTCTCAAACTTGTTGCCAGTTGGCAATAGCCACTCAAGCCCTACGGAGCTGTTGCCTGGCAACAAGTTTTCGAAAGATCTGTCAAATTATTTACAATTTATTCTCACTCCCTTGTTATATTATTACTGAGAGTAATGGTTCAAATATTATTATCTACAATTATTGTTTGAAACATTTTTATTTTTTATCTTACTGTTACCATTTACGAATTAAAAAACGTAAAAGAAAAATTTTATTTTGTCATTTTTGTTTAAATCTGATAAAAATAAAACAACGGTTAAAAATGGAAAAAATATCATTTTTTGTCGTTTGACATTAAAGGTGGAATTTACAGACTACAAACAGTCTGTAAAGTGACACTTTTATACCTAGGCTACAAAATTATTTTACATAGCAACCGCTCTACAAACGCATAGTAACCGTAAACAAATGCATAGCAACCGTTCAACAAATTCATGGCAACGTAATTTGACAGCGATGACCTTCAAAATATGTATGTACTAAATAAATATAAATTCCAAATCGACAAAAAAAAATTATGTGTTCAACTCAGCACCAAACAGATTTATAGCTTCGGCAGCATTCAGTCTCTGCTGTAAATATGGTATTTTGGTGCCTAGTTAAACAAATAACTATTTTTGACATGTGTCGTAATTGAAAACTCAATTTTTTGAAGGGATGAGCGTTTCTTGATAGTGGTGGTCCGTGTTCCTGCATTGTTCGATAAGAAATCTATGGCGGGAGGTATTGTGGTGCCCACAACAGATTTTTTTAATATTTCTCTTGAAACATTTTTCTCTAAAACCTTTCAGAAATTATAGATTTGCTATGCAAACTTGTAATTGTTGCAGTCACCATTATATTATTGCAATCAGATAAATGATGCTATCGAGTATTTCCGAATAAATTTAGAGAAAAATACTTCAAATAAAACATGTAGACAATTAAATTTCCTATCTAATTTATCTGAAGCATTTTCCTCTAAAATGATTCAGTAACCTTTGGCAGCACCTAAAAGAAAATGTTTTTCAGTAGAGGTATAACTGTCTCCCATCCATACACGTTCCGTTATCACCACATTTTGATGTATGAAAAATTATATTACACTCGATTAGGGCACTGATTTAATGTCTGGGCTACAATAAGGGCGACAATCCAGGCCCGTACTCCCGCAATTTGGCTTTGGGGGCCGCTGATAAAAATGCATGGCTGATAAGCGGTGATAATGTGATTAAATGGCTGTTGTCGCGTGTTTTATGTTTTGGAATTTAGGGGTTGATGGGCGCTTGTTTCAGCTGATTTTACGAGGGTGGGGGTGCAATATGTGTATTGATTTTTATTGCCGCTTTCTGCGATAATAGCAAACAGGAGAGGGAGAGAATTTGTGAAAATATTAATGTTAAAAATTATCAGTACACTGGATTGATTTTTGAGCTGCTGCAGAAATGTAATAAAGTTTTAGGGGCGGTATCTCAAAAACTAGAAGAGATATTTAATTTCTGTTTGAAATTTTGGATTGCTCATGGCCTTTTTTATTTATAATTGTATATTTAGAATTTTTCAGTGATAAGTTTGCATTAAAATTAACTTTAAAAACAAAATTTGTTTCATAGACAGTTGTCTCTTTTTGAAAACATTTACTTCTGTGGAAGTATAAAAGCGGTAGATGGCTCTGGATGTATTAAGTTACCTCTCAGTTCCTTTTACCAAACTTTTGGGATCTTAAATCTCGCTGAACCAATCAATCGGTGCCACTGCCTCACAGCAGATGGCGGGTTACACTTTGCTGATGAGTTCCAATAAGAATGAAACGCGTCCGTAGTTACCGATTGATTGGATTGGCCGGTCTCTGTTACTTAGTAACGTAGTTATTATTCAGAGATTGAATTTTATGAAATATTGACAATTTATTGTCTTTATATATTTTATTTTTTTAAAATCACTTTAGAGAATAAATTACTCCGTGGTAACGTATCGGACTGTGGATCGTGGGATCATTAGTTCGAATCCCACAGCTGACAGTTGCCAATTTAAATTTACCCCTGTGGTTCCCCCTCAACTAACAACTTTGGGGGCTGTGCCTTGACGGCTGGTAACAGCAAAAATATATCATCTATCGAATTCTGCGTAAATAGAGTGCTACACCCATAATGGGTAAAAGGCGTGATGATATATTTTTTTATTATTATAATAAAGCTTTCTCAACTGCTGAGGTTATATTTCGTTAAACCTCGTTTTTGGTGGTGTGACAGCGGCACGCAGTATTCGCTGGTATGGGTTTTCGCAAAGCGGTCACCCATCCAACTACTAACCGCGGTCAGCCTTGCTTAGCTTGCGTTATCGAGTGATCCGGCTTTAACGGATGATATATTTATTTATTTATTATCAGGTTATGCGCAATTCAATATTGGCAATCGCATATCACTAAATATCTCGTGGGTGCGTAATTTTAATGTTCGGTTATTTTCGGAATATACCTTGTTTTTTGAAAATAACTGAGTGGAAATTAATAATAGACAATAAACATACATACATACATAACATCACGCTATGTCCCACTTAGTGGGGTAGCACAAACCCAGAAACACAGTCATCCAACAATCAATCTCCTCCAAACATTCCTATCCTGACACACCACTTTTGCCTCGTCCACATTCATAGTGCGATTCATACATGTTCGTCTATTCTTCATACTCGGAATCATTCGTTCACGCAACAAACCATCAATCATACCCAACCAGTTATTCCTCGGACGCCCACGCAATCGTTCATCTTCAATCTCACCCACATATATTAGTTTCACCAACATTTCATTCGACATTCGCTCAACATGTGCAAACCACCTCAACTGACTCACTCCTACTTTCTTAACAACATTCTTCTCAATCTCACACTCATCATATACCAATGTATTTCGTATACGATCAAGTCTCGTATACTCACTCAGGCCTCTCAAATATCTCATTTCTACAGCAGTTATACGTCGTTCATGCTTCTTCATCCACACCCAACATTCAGAACCATACATTAATGTAGGCACTAACACAGCATTATAAACACTCAATCAAGCTTCTCTAGATACATTCACGTTTCGAGCAAATGTACCCAGAGCATCCAATATCTTGCACCCTGCAGACACCCGCCTTTCAATCTCCTGGTCAATACGTCCATCCCTCGAGAACATACTACCCAAACATACAAATTCATTCACTTGTTCCAGTCTCACACCATTCACTGAAACATTACAATCAGTCACCAAATCATTCTTCTCAAACACCAACACTTTACATTTATCCACATTCAATAGCAGATTTAAACCTTTCCCTACTTCATTTTTGCTCACAATCATTCTTCTCAATTGCTCCTCAGTCTCACCCAACACAACAACATCTTCCGCATAAGCTAACGCAGGCACTATACGTCCACCAATACGTACACCATCAGTTACAAGCAAATTATTATTTAGTCAACTTATTGAATTCTTGTTTTTATTTTTCAAATAGAATAAACATTATAAACTTTTTGAACATATTTGCTCTACAGTATGATGTGTGTGTATTATATTGGTTTGCGCCGAGCCGTAACAAAGATTCAAAAGAATAATTAGCTGCAAAGATACCTATAAATTCCTCGTGTCAATATTAATATTAAAATATTCTATAATCGTTAACATCTTGCCACGTTGAATTGACAACATCAATAAAGTATGAGTACTATAATCGCTGTACAAACAGAACCGTACTCTATATTTATATAAATGTATACATCATTAGAACATGAGCATACATTTTTTTAGTAGTTTTTTAGTTTTACGTATTGGCTTTATTTTTAGTGAGGAATATTGTCTACGATAAATACTTTTGATTTTAAGATAGTTTTTAATAAATTGCCACAAACATTTTTTTTTAAGATCAATAGCTCACAAAACTACACTTGATAATAATTATTATTGAAATTTGATGTTCCATTATTATTACTGCTCACCTTTGACACATTTCTACGCTGTCTTATGGAATTTATTCTACGAGCCAAATGAGTAATAAAAAAATAACTGTAGTGCGAAGGTATACTTTATATTTTTCCAAACTCGTTAAACTATTAATTAAAAATATAAATAAATAGCATTATGTATTTGTAAAGCGTCAGCTAGCTGTTGACACGGGAATGGTTATGGTAAAAGAGTCAAATTTGGTTGAAATTTTCATTATTTTTTATGTATTCTAGACGTGTTCTGCATGTGATCTGCATTAAATCTGATAAATTATTATTAAAGGTAAATAAATTCACCAATAGTGTTATAAAATAATTTGTTCGTTATTTTAGGTTTGTAATTCAAGTTTGACATAAGAGTCTGTAAAGTTTACCTTTAGATACTCTTTTAGCTAACTTCGCGTAGTAATACCGTGTAGATTTCGGAAAATAGTTATTTAACTAGGCATCAAAACACCAGATTTACAGCAGAGGCAATGAATGCTACTGAAGCTATAAATCTGTGTTTGATGCCGAGTTGAATACTTAATTTTTTTGCCGATTTGGAATTAATATTAATTTAGTGTTTATTTTATATACATATTTTGAAGGTTATCGTTGTCAAATTACGTTGTCTAGCTTTTGTTGAACGGTTGCTATGAATTTATTGACGGTTGTTATGTGTTCGTTGAGCGGTTGTTATGTAAAATATTTTTACACCCTAGACATAAAAGTGACACTTTGCAGACTGTTAAAAGTCCGTAAAGTGTCAACTTTAATTTTAATTTTTTTTTTCAAAGAACAGGTAAGCTGATTTATTTAGTAATATCAAAATATAATTTTCTTTCAACGTGTTGTAATTCGTAAATGAAGTCAGTGAGAAAAAAATATTTCAAGCAGATAGATAGATAATAAAATTTTAAACTCTAATAACAAAAATTATCAGTAATAATATAACAAGAGAGTGAGAATAAATTGAAAATAAGTTGACAGATCTTTCGAAAACTTGTTGGCAGGCAATAGCCACTCAAGTCCTATGGGCCAAATGGCGACAAGTTTGAGAAAGATACTGGAGAATTATTTTCTAATTTATCGAACTCTCGAGTTATATTTAACTAGATTATTTTTTGATTTCATCATCAGGCACGTCACTAAATCCATCTTTTTTGCTCATTTTTCTTGTGTTGATGGTAATTATCTGACATTTGACATCTGTCAACAAAAACAAAAAAGCTACAGAGAGAAAATTGCCGAGAATAATCACAAGAGCATTATTCTCAGTATAATAATGACAGGATTGGTTAAAACGCATGCAAGTGACATACAATAAAGCATTTCATTGGTTTTAAGAAACGTCAAAAAATAATCATTTAACAATAATTTACTGAGATATTTCAAAATATCTTGATAATGCTTCAAGTAAACTTCCGGTTACTGGATTATCACCAAAAACTAATCAGTTCTTCCTAAGAGGATATAACTGATAAATAGAAAATATAAAAATTTTTAGTCTAGTAGTTTTTGAGAAACCGTAAGTCCAGAGATCTACACAGACCGACAGACAGACAGACAGACTGACAGACAAATAGATAGACACAGACAGACATCATCACGAAACTATTAAAATCGTATTCTAGGGACCCTAAAACTCACTACCGTTTTTGAAGGCAAAAACAGCATTAAGAGCATTATAAATAATACAGAAATTCCCCTTAATCAGGCCCTGTTCCCCTCCTCTGTCGCCACCAAAACCAAACATTAATACCAAGAACAAAATAATTATTCTTTCATAATAATTTAATATTCAGAAAGATGCCGGCATTTAAAACAAAGAATCTCTTCGATCACAAGCATGTTCAACGGGGCGGTTATTTGTCAATGACACAAGATATTTATACCTTAGTATAAGTTAGCGATCACCTTCGGGACCTTAGACTGCTCCTTGTGGCATACCGCTGAGGTAGAACCCGGAGGAAACAACACCCGGGGAGAGAGCATTCTAATAGTTAAGTTGGTATGCATTTCTAGATATATCTATTAAAGGTATTTTATGTCTTCAGAACGTTATGGTAAACAGAAATATTTGTGATTCTAGAGACGATGTGTTGGGTTTAGAGTTTGAAGGGGACTTGTTTGGAACGGCTGGTAATGTCTGGAAATTTCTTACGAGTATAAACAACAAATTATTCAGTTTTCCTTTTGTATGCATTCGTTGAAGGAAAATTTTAATTTCATTCAAAATGATTACGTTCAATTCAATTTGAAAAAATATTAAATTTGAATATAAATTTTTTTTATCCAACACCTCTCAATAAATGCTCTATACTTATGGTGATTTTAAACAAGCAAAGTAACAAATTATCCACTAGTGGGTATAATTTTGAGGAAAGCCACTAGTGAGTATTTTTTTATTTATAACAATAATAATAACACACAACACCTTGGTAACTACTTCGATTGACATTTTAATTTAAAAATTTAAAGCATATGTCACTGTCAAATAATATTTCTTTAATAAATTTTTCAGTTATTAAGAAATGTTGGATAAAACGTTATACTTCACACGTGAGCAAAGTAGAATTACCCACTCGATAAAATTATCTCACTCAGCCTTCGGCTTCGTGAGCTAAAATTTCTCTCGTGGGTAATTCCTTACTTTGCCCACTTGTAAAGTAAATAACTATTATTTTCTCTTTTTTGTATTGAAAGAAAATGAATATATTTTAAATTTTGTTTTTAAAATAATGCAAAAGAATTCATTTTAATTTTATACAAAACGTTTTTATTTAAAAGATATCATTTTGAATTAAAACTACTCCTATTCAAACTACTTCGTCCCAATAATGAGTCTCAGTTGAATACTTTGACTTTGTTTATTCAAAACTAAATTAATTTTCATACAAGAATATTTGGCACTATTGGATTGGCACTATTCAAATCAATTTTATTCTTCATTTAAGAAAGTTCTAAGAAAGCATTTTTATCCGAGCTTTATTCTCAGTAATAATATAGCAAGAGAGTTAGAATAAATTGAAAATTATTTGACAGATCTTTCGAAAACTTGTTGCCTGGCAATAAACACGAAAGCCCGTTTGAAAAAGATCCTGGAAAATTATTTTATAATTTATCGAACTCTCGAGTTATATTTAATTAGATTTTTTTTTATTGCATCATCAAGCACGACACTAAATCTTTCTTTTTTGCTCATTTTTTACTTGTGTTGATGATAACATTGAAATCCCTTCAATTATACACCCAGTATAATTAAGTTTTTCTCAAAACAGAAAGTTTCACATTTGAAATAAAATCCAGTAATTGAATGAATACACACGAAACATTTTGAGGGTCACTGGAATACCAATTAAAATGACATACCAATCAAGAATCAGATCTGCTTCTGCCAGAGCCCCTACACTAATATTTAGAAGCTTTAATGTATTCGATTAACAATAATAAACACTCAAAATAATAGAAACACTTTAGAAAATTGTCAAAAATCACTAAATTCCAATAAAATCACAGAAAACTATTTACAAATACACCCACGCTGATGACACGTTGCTTGTTGAGACCTATGACGTCATCTTGCGCCGTCGCAATCGTGATATTATAATTAATAATGAATTTTTTTGATTGGATGAATCTTGATTTCTCTGCAGCGACCGAACTGACTGAGCGCGACGGTCTGCGCAAGTTTAACTTCAAAGTGTTTTTGTAGACTGTAGAGTACATGTTTCAAACGAAAATATAAATATTGTAATACAGAAAAACAAATTCATGTAGTTTTCTTTCAGTTGATTCAAAATGCTGGCCGACAATTTAATTGTTGTAATTTATCGTTTGTTGGAAACAGATAAATTGGACTGCTTGTTCCTGGATTGTTTTAGAAAAAAATGTCTCGAGTTAAATTTGTACAAAACTTAATTTTATACCTGGTTTACTTGAAGCATTTTTCTCTAAAATGATTCAGAAACGTTGCAGCTCATATCAAATAAAATATTGAAGCAATCTATGACTTGTAAACACTATTTTGTTGCAAATAGACAAATGGTGCTATTATTTATTTCTTAATAATTTTAGAGAAAAATACTTCAAGCAAAACTTATAGAACATAATATTTTCTATCTGTTTTGTTTGAAGCATTTTTCTCTTAAACCATTCAGTAACTTTAGACAGCTGTTTAAATTTGGTATTGTTGTAATCAATCATTACTGTATTTCAATCAGACAAATGGTGTTGTACGTCGTTGCTGAATAATTTTGGGGAAAAATGCTTCAAGTAAAACTTATAAAAAATTAATTTTTCTACTTGTTTTGTTTGAAACATTTATCTCTAAAACTATTCAGAAACATTATAGATAGCTTTGAAAATTTGGTATTGTTGTTATCAAGCATTCCTGTATTGCAATCAGACAAATGGTGTTGTACGACGTTGCTGAGTAATTTTAGGGAAAAATACTTCAAGTAAAACTTGTAAAAAATTAATTTTTCTACTAGTTTTGTTTGAAACATTTATCTCTAAAACTATTCAGAAACATAATAGAGAGCTTTGAAATTTTGGTATTGTTGTAATCAATCATTACTGTATTGCAATCAGACAAACGGTGTTGTACGACGTTGCTGAATAATTTTAGGGAAAAATGCTTCAAGTAAAACTTGTAGAAAATTAATTTTTCTACCTGTATTGGTTGAAGCATTTCTCTCTTAAAGTATTCAGGAACCTTAGACAGTTGTGCAAACTTGGCAATGTTGAAATCAACACTACATTGTTGCAATCAGACAAATGGTCCTGCTGAGCGTTCCTGGATAATTTTAGGGGAAAATATTTCAAGTAAAACTTATAGAGAATTAAATTTTCTATCTCTTTTATTTGAAATTTCTTTCTCTAAAATAACTCGGAGACGCTTAATATGCAAGCAAACATAGTATAGTTTTACAATTAAACAAATGCTTCCAAATTATTTTAGAACTTATAGACAAATATGAATTAGTTATTCACCAAAACCCGGCTTTTGTCCAATAAATGAAATGTGTATCTCCTAAAAAATAATTATAAAAAACCTTTTCCAATATATCCGCTATCAGAATAAAAAAAAATAAAAAATCATACATAGTTTGAAGAGTATTCATCGGCCATATTTACCCATGCAATTTTTTGTCCGCTGCGATTGTAATTTAGATATATTGACATCAGTTATACGCCTGTACTCCATGCATCATTTTTATCAAAGCAGCATAAATCTCTATTGAAAATAATTTCCTATTTACGCGCAAAAAATGCAGCCGAGCTGCATCATATCCACGCATAACCAGCATACGTGAAAAAATAAATAAAAGTAGCCAGGAAATTGCATCTGCGTTTGGTGTTGGGTTTGGGAGTGGAATTTTTATCATTTTCCCACAAAGGCGTTGAATTTTTAACTAACTGGTAATCTATACGCCGATTAGCGCAGAACTTACGATTACAAACATATGGCTTTGTTTTCTCTGCAAATTACACTAATGTTACATGCAAATTTCAGTGGTTATTCTCAAAACTAGAAGCATATACCTAGGTATAAGAAATTTACAAATAACCTTTTTTCACGACATGGTAGGAAACCCCACCGTTCTTCTCCCGAAATAGTGAGGAAAATGTGTTGTTCCTTTTTAGAGAGGAAAATATAGAAGTGTTACCAATATGAATGTTATTTACAAAAAATATATTATAAAAATTTTAAATAAATTGAAAATCCTTATTTTAGTGATATACATACTTTAAATTATCTTACAATTATGTCTTATATTTTGCTTTTCCTGTTTAAACCACAATTTGACAACTTATTAAAGATATTTAAGATTGGTTCATTGGCAACACTGCTACGCCTTGTGTCTGATAACCTAACTTTTAACGTGTCAGGCTGTCAGTTGTGTTCTCAAAGTGTATTTTAGGTCCGAGCAAATCGTTTTTAGAAACATGTCGTGAAAAAAATGTTGTGTCTAACACGAGAGGAAAGCTCTTCTTCCACTCTCGTTCGAAATGCCTCACTTGCTGCGCTCATGAGGCAAATTTCGAACTCGAGGGGGAAAATAAACGCTTACCTCTCTAGTCTGACAAATAACTATTTTTCCATACTAATATTATTAGTAACAACTTTTGTATTAAACTTTTTTTATTAGCGTTCCTCATATTTTGTATAAATTTAATTTTTTGTGCAACCGGGCGCGAAATAAGCATTTCGCAGCCGCAATTCAAACCGTGAAAATTTAATTTCGCAGCTGTTGTTAAGGTAACAGTCGCGAAATCTAAAATGATTGTTTTATACAAGAGCTGCCAATATGTATCCAGATACCCGGATTACTGATATTCAAATCTCTACAAATTTCAAAATCGGATCTTGGGTATCCGAGTATCCGGATCCGGAAAAGAGTATAGGGTATCCTGATCCGAGTAAGCCGGGCATTTATATACCAGATAACGTCCTAGGTCGTTATAAATTTGACGTTGTTGCTATTGAAAATAGAATACACAAACACTGACTTCTATTGGCAGATAGAAATGGGCGCATAAACCATAAACGAAATATGACAAATTTATATGAAAATCGTGTAACACTTACGGAAAAATTAGTAGTAAAATATTTTTTTTCTTTTAAATATTTTGTAGTAAAGCGATATAACGAATTTAACAAATTTTGACGTTACAGGTACTTGCATTGATGCTATTGGCCAGAAATATGAAAATTGGAAATCGCGCGTCTGCCGCTGCTCCCAACGCTTCTTGTGGGCCAAAATAGAACTAGGAAATGTCATTCTATTTATTTTGTTTGTTGGTATTTAAGATTATATTTGTTGGGCTCCTATTACTTGTTTTATAATTTCACTGTTTTATTGAGCTGTGCTGAAAAACTATTGAATAAAATTGTGTGTTGAGGTTAGGTTACCTTACTACCTGCGCCACTGTTCACAAACTTTCGTATATTATTTACTCGAATATTAAGTAAAATACTCTAAAATTTCCAAAGGAATTATATCTTTATTTATATTAAGTTTAATTGTTGTAAATAAAGACTTATAATTTGTAAATATTATTTTTACATTAAAAATATATAACATATACTATAATGAAAAATCGTTGACGTCACACAAACATTAAAAAATCATATCTCTGCTAATATATGGAATTTTCACATCGGGTTTTTACTGATTGTCATAGAATCTAATAAAATTTCATACAAAAAATTGGTTTATGGGCCCATTATAAACAAATAAGAATGTAGCGTTGCCTATAGTTACAGTATTTGCAAGCAAATAGATTAATACAATGACAGAATAAAAATTGATAAAAATCTTTTATAAAATAAAATATCGAACAGACATTAAATGTTGAACGCACCACGGGCGTTAACTGAACAATAATGCCTTCGGTCAACGTACACATACTATTACCATTGCATAAAAAACAGTTTTCTCGAAATTCTTTATTAGCCTCGACGACAATTTTTACCTTGGTACGTTAAAGAGTAATTTCGCAGCCTTGGTATACAAACAACTATTATTGTTAAATGATTTCCTCTTAGTGAATTTCCTATCCGGCGCCTGGCGATCCGTCCCGAAAGCTCCCGAGCAGCGTCGCGGCGGGCGGCGTCGAAGGGATGAAAGGAAAGGACGCGGTAAGCCGATGATCCCTCTAGGGACGTAATTGGTTTATTAGTTTTGCGGTCGTTATGAACTTGAAGCCAACAACGAAAGATTACATTTACCTCCCGCACATACGAAGTCTGTTCAGAAATTACAGAAAATTGTTCAATATTGTCGCCGCCGGCGTAAGAATGTCTCCTGTTAGGTTGTAATTCAATAACTTGACAATTAAAAATTAAGCAAAAATAATAAAACAAGATATTCTATGCACCTATAAATGCTGGATAATACAGTATATTTTTGGAAGTTTTGGGCATTCTTAAATGATTTATAATTCTATTTTCTATGGTTGAAGAAAAAATAGCATGTGCTATTCGGAGTAAATGTGACTTTACACAGTAAAAAAATTGATTTTCGATTTGTTAATTTTGCGATTGTTAAGTATTTTTAGTTAATATTGATAAATATATTGTGTTAAATTAACTATTTGAAGAAATACGACAATTTTTAACAAAAAAGAATTGTTGTTTATATTTATTTGCTGGATTAATAAAATTTAACAAATAGACTCGTCAATAATAACAAGTAAATTTAGCTAAGTTATAAATTTGAAATTGTTAAAGAAAGTTTGTATTCTTTATAACAAATTATTTATTATAGTAACTATGATTTATTGTTCTGCTTCAATATAATTAATAAAATATTTACATTTAGCCAAAAGCATATAAAATTAAATGTCAATAATTACTATATTTACAAATATATTTAGTTACGAAATACACAAAAATAATATGTAACTTGATAACAAATTTGGATCGTCTGGGTCAAACACACAGTCGTGTAGAATAGCGTGGGCAATTATTCCACACGCAAGTGTGACCAACTTAATAATAATATAATACTGTATGATATTAATATGACATATATAATTACATTTATATATCCTAAAATAATTAATAATTATTTCAGAGTTTTCTTTTTAATATTGAGATTGTAAAGAAAATACAATATCAATTTTTTAATAAAATATGTCTTTAGTTTTTATGTTAAAATCTATAAAAAAGTTGGTAACACTGCGTACATCTGCGCTTGTGACACCTTCATGCTGTAATCATATACGTCAAATAGTTTGAGTTTTTTGAATTTTTTATTTCTGAAAAATAAGAATGAATATTTTCCTCGAAAAATTTCAACCAATCACATTGCAGTATTTTCTAAATCTCGACCAATGACAATCAAATACAGTGAATATTTTGCATATCGAGTATTTGCACAAGTGCGATACCCGAATATTTATAATAATTGTAAACACAATGAGGAATAGTTTAATTTCTTCGTTTTAAAAGGACAAAAGGGGTAATATCTTCAAATTTTCAATCAATTTCTTCAAAAGAATTACTTTCAAAATGCTAATGACTCATTTTTAACGTAATTTGACAAATGGCATTTATCAAAGTCTGACGTTTATGTGACAGATTAAAATAAATATATGTTCAATAATTTAAACTAATGACTGAAATCTTTCTCGAGAAATATTCGTCTAATATATTCCCCGTGCATGGCAAATACAATCAGAATATTTTCTCTCGTGCACGTTAGGTATTTAGGTATTTGCCGTGCACTTGGGATATAACTACTGATTATTATTAAATCTTGACAAAAGTGTGATCGTAAAAATATAGTAATTGCAGCACTCGACTTCGTCTCGTGCTATGAATTTTTTACTGTTTCGCTTGTCGTTCAAACTTATATGCTCATCACACAAAGTATCACATTTACTCCTAATAACACAATATACTATAAGAACCAATCCATGAACTTGATGGTCTATAGGGTTTTGGACATATCTTAGTAAATAATTAAGTTACGACATGTAAGAGGAGGTAAGCTAATGAACCGAGGTACCATCACTGCCAATTACCCCTAAAATAATGATCATAATCTCAGTGATATATACCCTAGCATAATTAAAAGAGAAAATCAAAAATCGTCGTCTAATTAAAATCACCCTTCGTAGTTAATATTTTATCACCCCGGCCATCTTTTAACACGTTAATCCCTTAAAAACATCATCCAGGGGTGTACAAAGGCCTCCATCAATCATTTGTTTAAACAAACAACTATTACGCAGCATACAGGGTAGCAGGGTTAGTTCCAATTCCCGCCACGTGCGCTATTGTGCGTCGCGTCGCTAGTACGCTTATCGGCCGCGTGGCGCGCTGATCGCCGTTTAGATAGCCCACACAAATAAGTCAAGTGACAGATCCCCATCCCCCTGGAGGTGGGGATCGGGGGTAATTTTCAGTGAATTGATTTAGATTGTGCACTTTTGTTATGAGATACGTGTTTGTCATTTCCTGGGGCCCCACATTTTAAAAGTAAAGTATTACGAACACAGAATCATTTTAGAGAAAAATGCCTCAAGTAAAACTTGTAGAAAATTAAGTTTTCTATCGGTTTTACATGAAGCATTTTGCTCTAAAATCATTCAGAAACTTTTAACAATACTGCAAAGTAAGTATTGTTGCAATCAACGAATTTTATTGTTGTAGTCAAATAAATGGTGCTGTAGGAAGTTCCTGAATTATTTTATGGAAAAGTGTTTCAAGTAAAACTTATAGACAACTAAATTCTCTATGTGTTTTATTTGAAACATTTTTCTCTAAAATCATTCCAAAGTTATTTGCTCGAGCTTGAGTGGAAAAAAAGCGTCTTCCGTTTGTATTAGACACAACATATTTTTACGTTTCTAAAAACGATTTGTTCAAATCTAAAATACAATTTGACAACACAACTGACACGTTAAAAGTTAGGTTATCAGATGTAAGACGGTGTAGCAGTGTTGCCAATGAACCAATCTTAAATATAAATTATAAATGTCAAATTATGATTTAATCCAAAAAAATTAAATTTAAGGCTTACTTGTAAGACAATGGGCGAATAAACCATAAACGAAATGTGACAAATTTACATCAAAATCGTGTAACACTTACGGAATAATTAGTAGTAAAGTATTTTTTTCTTTTAAATATTTTGCAGTAAAGCGATATAACGAATTGAACATATTTTGACGTCACGGGTTGATTCTATTGGCCAGAAATATGAAATGTGCTAGTTGCGCGTCTCTAGTTGCGCCCAACGCCTATTGTGGGCTAAAATAGAACTACGAAATGTCATTTCATTTATTTTGTTTGTCAGTATTTAAGATTATATTTGTTGGGCTTCTCTTACTTGTTTTATAATTTCACTGTTTTATTGTGCTGTGTTGAAAAACCATTGAATAAAATTGTGTGTTGAGGTTAGGTTACATCACTACTAGCGCCACTGTTCTCAAACTTTCGTATGATGTTTACTCGAATATCAAGTAAAATACTCTAAAGTTGCCAAATTAATTTTATCTTTTTAAAATTAATTGTTGTAAATTAAGACTTATAATATAAATTAATATTATCTTTATTTATATTAAAATTTAATGTTGTAAATTAAGACTTATAATATGTAAATATTATTTTTACATTAAAAAATGTATAATATCTTTTATCATGATAAAACGTTGTTTTAGTGCCACTGGAATAATACCAGTGACATCATTCTAACTTTAAAAACGTCATATATTCTAATAATGTTTCATAAAAAAAAATTGATTTATGGGCCCAATAAAAGTATGTATAGCACTAAAATAAAGATTTTCAATTAAATTGGCCATTTATTTATAATTTTTACATTATATTTTTATGTTAATAACGTTCATGTTGGTAACATTTCTATAGTTTCTTCTCTAGTTAGGAAAAACACATTTTCCTCACTAGAGAAGAATGGTGGGGTTTCCTAGAATATCGTGAAAAAAATATATATTTTGAAATTTCAGTTTAAATCTGTTTGAAGTACTTGTCAGATTTGTAAAAAAATATGGTATGTTTCATTTGAAATTTCAAAGTTGATGAATTACTAGTTAACCGGAAATGATATCATGAATGTACATCCGCTATCAATTAGCTAATATGTTGTTGTATAAATCATGTTATGTGAAATAAATTGCTATGTTGATAAATAAGCGAGATATTTGCTGAATACATTTGGAAATAACAGTAAAAAAAGATCAATATTTCAGTAAATCTTTCAGTTTTGCAAAGCTTCAAGAAATAAATAAATATCACACTAATCGGTGTAACCCGTGCTCTGCAACTATAAATTGTTGAAAATAATCTTGTTTATTTATATAAAGTATATAGATTCCACTTTAAATTCTTGAATTTTTCCGAATTCTCAAACAGTAAATAAATATTTTACTGCATTGCTTTGAAACGGTATATAGCAAGCACAAAACATTTAATTTTATATAGAAATATTCATCAATGTTTAAAGGAAAACTATTACATCTTGTACACATAAAATAAGGCTCTTTAAATCAGGCAGTAACATCTACTAATAACTTAACTGTCAGATATACAGGGTGTGCCAAATACCACGTAAGCAACTAACATTAAAAATTACGTATATGTTTAAATGAAAACCAATAAAATAAATATATCATCACAACAATTTACCCAATTTTGGGTGTGGCGCTAGGCTTTGAACAGATCTCTCTTTGAGACACTTTCGCGCATACACTTCCGTCAAATAACGATCCCCAAGACGTTAGTGAAAACCGAAATAATAATCAAGATGAAATACAGCAGTTCAAGACTAAATAATATTGAGTATAACTTCCGAGACACCCCGTATATGTTCCTCTTGCATAAACACATTTCACCAAAGTAATAAATTAACATCATTACTCTTGAAAACATGTAACGGCGTTCAGTAATACGTGGGCGCTTTCAAACGCACGACAACAAAAAATACGCTTGTAATATATGTTATTTAAAACTGATACATCATAATCTAGTCGGCGTTGGCTCCATGCTAACACGTGACGTAGATGGTACGTCACAACATGGCCGGTGTCGTCGTATTTCTTTTTGGTGGCAGGAGATTTGATGCCGATTGTTTACGGCTATTTATTGGAGATGGAATTGAATAGAATTTGCTATTTGAAATTTAGTAAAACAAAATAAAGCTGTATGAATAATATGACTATTCTGAAAATATATCAACTTTTTTTTAGGGAAAATAGTAAATAAATCACTATATTTTATTGGATAACTTGGCTTTAAGTAAATATATTTCAATTTATTTCGTCGTTGACGTTATCGATTCTTGGAAGTGTATACTTCCAACTAAATTTTTATTACAAAATGTAATTATTTAATGTTAAAAATCTTTTTTATAAACTTAACTTAACTTCAACATGTAATTGACTACATTTAAATATATTTTGTAATTTAAAATTAGACCTGAAGATGGCTGTAAACATAGCCGAAACGTCGTCAACGACGAAATAAATTGAAATATATTTACTTAAATCCAAATTATCCAATAAAATATAGTGATTTATTTACTATTTTCCTTAACAATTTTTTCGGCTTAATAATCTTCTCCAAAATTTTTTTTAACGTTATTATTAATTATATGGATTATTGGTACTGGTCTACTTCAGCGGTGTTTCCAAAGAGCAGAGCTGTGCTCCATAATTTCATTTGAAAAAAAAAATTTTCACGACATGCCACGAAACCTCACGTTTCTTCACCAGAAATAGTGAAGAAAATGTGTTTTTTCTCTCTAGTGAGGAAAATATAGACGTGTTATCAATATGAATGTTATTTAAAAAAAATATTTAGTAAAAACTATAAATAAATTCCTAATTTTATTGAAAATCCTTTTTTTTTTAGTGATTCTTTTTCTAGATTAAATCACAATTTGACAACTTTAATTTAGATTGGCAACACTGCTACTCCGCCTTGCACCTGATAACCTAACTTTTAACGTGTCAGTTTACCCAACTGTATTTTAGGTGCGAACAAATCGTTTTTAGAAACATGTGAAAAAAGGTTGTGTCTAACACGAGAGGATAGCCCTTTTATCCACTCTCGCACTAATTGCCTCATTCGTTGAGCTCATAAGGCAAACTTCGAGCTCGAATGGAAAAAAAAAAACGTTTTCCTCTCTAGTTTAACAAATAACTATTTTTTTCATGATATTCCAAGAAAAACTAATTTTCTTCTCCCGAATTATTGAGGAAAATGTGTTTTTTCACGATCGGGGGGGAAACTCGGTTTCTATGATACCAAAATCATAAGAGAAATAGCCAATTTCATATCTACGACAGATTTGTGCACTTTCTCTCCCATCGTGAGAGAAAGTGCTCAAATAGTGTGAAATATCAACAAAATTTAACAAATCAAAGGTAACTATCATAAATTATATTACAGTTCAAATAATTTTAAAACATAAGTTTATTGCTAAAATCCTGATAGTATTTTTTTTTATGTAATTATGTATTTTATGATCGAAATTCGTTGAAAACACACGTTGAAATATGTCAACATAAAAATACACGATGACAACTGACTACATGTCAACTGTCAGACGGTCGTTGCTTGGTGATCCACGTCACGTCTTTAAATTAAAAGTGAATTATGGATTTCTGGCTCTGTGATTGGCCGAGAAGAGTGAATTATTAATCATAATTCACTTTCGTGAATTATGGGTACTATAATCCATCGAAATAATTGAAGTAATGGGGATATATTTATACTGGAGTAGAGAAAATAGTATATACACCGCAAGAGAGAAGTGTATTGTTGCCCTCGCCTACGGCTCGTGCTTAAATTCTCTCTCTTAATGTGTAATATACTACATTCCTCTTTAGATAGGAAAATATGGAAGTGTTCCCAATATGAATGTTATTTACAAAAAATATATTGTAAAAATTATATATAAATGCCTAATTTTATTGAAAATCCTTATTTTAGTGATATACAGACTTTAAATTATCTTACAATTATGTCTTATATTTTTCTTTTTCTAGATTAAATCACAATTTGACAACTTTAATTTAGATTTAACATTGTTTCATGAGTAACTGCCTGGCGTTTGATGACCTAACTCCTAACTTTTGACATGTCAGTTGTGTTGTCAAAGTGTAGTTAAGATCCGAGAAATCGTTTTTAGAAACATGTCGTGAAAAAATGTTGTGTCTAACACAAGAAGAAAGCGTTTCTTCCACTCTCGCTGGAATTCGAGTTTTATACCGTATAAAATAGCAAAATAAAATGCAACCATCATTTTTACTATGGAAAAATTCAAATCAATCAATTATTTACTGAAATATCCCCAAAAAACTTAAAAAGGCTCCCAAAGAAACTACAATTTCCGATTACTGAAATGCCCCAAAATCTAATCAGCTTATTACTGTACCAAATAAGTTCTAAATATGAAATTAGAAAGCAATATTGTGAGTAGATTTTGAGTTATTTTTTATTTTCTATATATAATAATAAAAATTCCAATATAGCGCCCCTTCCTTTTGTAGGGTGCTCCACCCCCATATAGAGGCATTCATGGCTCGAATGAGCTTAGCCAAAACCAATATGTGTTCGCTTAATCCGTCGTCGGTGTCTGTCAGCAAGCTTCGAGCTTCTGATGGCCCATTGCGTTATTTGGATGCTTTATTACCAGCGCAACACATGCGAAAGTTTGGATGGGCGAGTGTCAATTGAGAATAATTAAGCCAGATTGTTTTTACATTCTATATTTGTGTGTAAACTACCTTAAAATGTCATAAAAATCTTGGAAACTTGTCTAGATGTTCTGTTCGTTTTGATAAAATTTTAGGTTATATCAGGAATCTTATTAATTATTATACATGTTGATGTGCCATTACCATAATTATAGTTAAAGTAAGGTACTAGAATATATGAGTATTCTCATCCGCCATTTTGGGTCCAAGTGTCATAAATAAAACAAATTATTGGAATCCAGTTACTTTAATTACTTCAGTTATTGTATTCCATATCCAACATGTAAGTTTCTAATAATATATTACCATAAAATTTGTTTAGTTGGATTTTACAGAATTTCAAGAAATATATTTTCTGGCTAGTTTTAATAATAAATTTACAATATATACTTCAAATTTGACAGATACAAATTATTTTTTTCAAAGTAACTGGATTCCAATAACTTGTTTTATTTATGACATCTGGACCCAAAATGGCGGACGAGAATACCTACATTCTTCTAGAGCTCTAGATAAAGTGCTTGACAGATGTATTAAAGTGTTTTACTTTATTATACAAGTTATAAGGAAGTATTGGATTAATGAAAAAATCGCTTTTTTTTGCGAAAATACATATTTTGAAGTCCACTGAATCCGATAAGACCAATTTCTCAATGATCTGTGTGTGAGGATGGATGGATGTCCGTGTGCGCAAATCTCATGAACGAGACAAGATATGTAAACAAAACTTGGAATTTATAGATTTCATGAAAATATGAAGAGCTGAGTTGATTTTAAATGAAATTGAAAAACCGGAAGAGGAAGTTTACTGGACACACAAAATAAATTCCATTTTTTTTCAAAAATAGAATCAGCTGTGAGAAAAAGTTTCAAATGAAATTTGCACTTTTCTTGTACATGTTTCTAATTTTGAGAAAAACTAAACTATATATTAAAAAATATATTTCAATAATCTGAGTTACAATGGAAACAAAAACTATATTTTAAACATCTAGGTGTCAAACGTGTCAAATATTTGTAAAATATCAAACATATGTATCGTTTAAAATATTATAATAGTATATTATTATATGAGGGATTATGATAGTCATTATTCACGAAGATGAACTTTGCGTCAAAAGCCGTAAGCGAGTGTTGCAAATCATCCAAGTGAATAATGACCATAATCCCGAATATAATACTATACTTTTTCTACTCATGTAAATTTGGAAATCACTGTTGAAAATAATCGAAATTCGTTGAAAACCGTCAACATAAAAATACACAATGATAACTCACTACATGTCAATTGTCAGATTGTCGTTGCTAGGTGCTCCACACCACGTCTTTAAAATAACAGTGTATTATGGATTTCTAGCTCTGTGATTGGCCGAGAAGAGTGAATTATGAAATCATAATTTATTTTCGTGAATTATGGGTATTATATTTCATTAAAATAATGGTGATATATTTATACAATATTTATATTAATAGTTACAAAGTTTCAAAGACTTATTATTAAGTAATACTTATTTTAAAATAAAATCATATAGTTACCATAAAAACAAAAAATTAAACAGAAACATCTATATGTCAAAATAAAGTCATACGCAAGGAACAAGTCATACGTATTCGGTTGGTATTATATGTATAAGAAAGTAGTTTCATGTTTAAGTTTTCAACTCATTGAAAAAGAAATAATTTGCAATAATTAAAAAGTTACAGAGAAATATATTATTTATCACTTTTATTTGATGTATTAAAAGTATAAATGAAAAGTGTAGTACGGACAAAGATAATTATGAACCAAAAGTAATTTCAGATGCTGCAAATAATTCAACATATATTTTACTAACACGTATACTCAAATTCAACATTCTAAATATTGCTGTATATGTTTTTGAGATAAACAGTAGTTTTCCATACTCGATAGATTTGTTAGAACGAGTAATAGCAAAATATTTCAAATAATATTTCAATGTTTCATTTCTTATATATTGTGTAGAATACTTGCAAAATCGCGGATCTAGTTTCAGCGGTTACAAGCTAAAAATAGAAACATCACTCTTCAGGATTTTTCAGGTTCAGCCTTACTTTCAATCGACTAAAAGTTCGCCGGCTGCTAGATTTTATATTCGAGTTAGATTATAAATTAACGGCATCGACTGCGCAAGTCACTCAATTATATTTGGTGGGAGAAATTTTCTTAGTTTAAAAATATTCATGTTTTGAAATGAACGTAAAATATTGTAGGTACAATTCCATCAAACTGGAACATATTTTTAAAATGTTTTAATACATTGCTGCCAATCACTAATTATGTAATGACACATACTTATGTATACTGATTTAAAAAAAAAACTGTCTGTATATACTGAATGTATAATTGAAATGTAGTGTATAAGGATTTCAATTCTACTTTTTTTATGTTGCTGTAAATGTTTACCTAATTACTTTACAGCAAAATTGTAAATAAAAAAACTTGTTCAGAATTTCAAAATGCATGCAATAAGGCCCATTTGGTTACCTAAAATTAGTATTTCACAATATATCAATCAAATTAAAATTAATATTTATTAGAAAATTGTAATACGGCTATGGAAAATTGAACAAAAACAAAAAATATTTGATATTTCATAACATAGATTTTTCTACTCCTATATATTATCCCAATTATTAAATTTGTTTTGATAAATTATAGTACTCATAATACCCGATAGTGAATTATGATTCATAATTCTTCTCTTCTCGACCAATTACAGAGCCAGAAATCCATAATTCACTGTTATTTTAAAGACGTGATGTGGATTACTAAGCAACGACCGTCTGATAGTTGACATGTAGTCAATTATCATTGTGTATATTTAGGTTGATGTTTTTCAACGTTTCGATCATTTTCAAAAGTGATTTTCTAATTTACAGGAGTAGAAAAAGCATAGTATTAGTATTATATTCGGGATTATGGTCATTATTCACTCGATTGATTTGCATCACTCGCCTACGGCTCGTCACGCAAACGTCATTTTCGTGAATAATGACTATCATAATCCCATATATAATAATATACTGTTGGATATGTTTATTACAGTGTTGCATTGCATTTTCTGTGGAAATTTCATAGAAGATTATAATGATGTAATGACAAATTTTCATAGTTATTTCTTTCTGTTAAATAATAGTTATTTACTTTACAAGTGAGCAAAGTAAGGAATTACCCACGAGAGAAATTTTAGCACACGAAACCGAAGACTGAGTGTAATAATTTTATCGAGTGGGTAATTCCACTTTGCCCACTTGAAGTATAACGTTTTATCTAACATCTCTTAACAAATGCAAAATTTATTAAAGAAATATTATTTGGCAGTGACAAAATATGCTAAAATTTTCTAAATTAAAATGTCAATCGAAGTAGTTACCAAAATGTTGTGTGTTATTATTGTTATAAATAAAAAGACTCACTAGTGGCTTTTCTCAAAATTATACCTACTAGTGGGTAATCTGTTACTTTTCTTGTCTAAAATCCCCATAGTTATAGAGCGTTTATTGATAGGTGTTGGATAAATAAATAAACCTTAACCTGCTTCGGAAATGTCAAATATTTTTTTTGTTTTTATTTAATTTTTCAAAACTAACAAAAATAAAAATAGTAATATCTCTTGCAAATTTTGATTTATTAATATTCTCAAATGGAGCACAACTGTCTCCATATTTGAAATAATTTGAATTTATAATATTGTTGTAATTTTTGCATAGACTAAACTTATTAAGTATACGAAAGTAACATCTCAAGATTTGCTGTAATTAAATAAAAAATTATATTTGAATGTTGCTTCAAGCAATTTGTGTGTTAATGTCTAACAATTATTAAATGTCATGTGCATGAGTAGAGTCCAAAGATCTTAATTTATTTTATAATAAATAGCAGTCATTATTCAAATTATAATTTTCACGTCTGAAACATTAAATATAAAATAATTATATCGCCATGTGAGCCAAGTGCAGTGTGATAACTTTCCGTCAAATAACAACCCCCTAAATTGTTATAAAAGAAGATGAAGCAGATCAAAAATTGTAAATTAATTGTACGATTAAATTGGAAATGCATAATAAAAAAAAATCTGATTTGGACAATATACAGGGTGTTCATTTTAAGTGGTACACTATTGCTATTTCGAGAACTATAAGAGTTACGAGATCGGTTAAATTAGTAAACAATTTCTATATTATAAGACAATTAAAATGAGCAAAACAATAATTTTTTTAGACAATTGGTTTTCAAAATGCGGGTGCAACTTTCTTATTTTAAATGGCAACATATATTTTTTTATTTGCTTATTCGATTTAGTATTTTTTTCTAAATTCAACAATATTCGCATGTAATGACTAAATAATACAAAACATTTGAGAAAAATTCAAATTAAAAATGTATCATTTTTATTTAAATATGCCTATATAAAGTTTACCATGGAAGAAAACAAATAAATCAAATGCAGAAATAATTGCAAAAACTGTAATTATGAGAATAATTATTCATTTTGTTGTTACAGTACAAAAATACAGAAGTACACTTCAAATAACTAATATTAACAATTGTTTGATTTATTTTTTTTATTTGAAATCTTTATTTGAAATCTAAAATTCGAAAAAACTGTAAAAAAATTACAATATAGGTTAAGTTTATCCATCTGTCAGTTGTCAATTGAAACTGACAGTCAGTGTTGCCAACCTCGAGAAGTGAAGTTATCGTAAATAACACTAAAAATTATGTGTTTTGTCCTCAATTTCGTATCGGAATTAATTAGTTAATTCTTCTTGCAAATTTTGTTGCATGTTACGTCCAAATTTACTATAGTACATCAATATATCTGCAAAAATTATCCTAATTGTACAATAATTATTTAACGGTTGCCAACACTGGATTGCTCAAAATCGTCGTATAATGGGTTACTTTAGTGACGATTTCTGAGATTTTAATGACGATTTTTGAGCACTTTAGTGCCGATTTCAAATAAATGTATTTTTTGACATGCGTCACAATTGAAAATTAATTATTGAAGGGATGAGCGTTTCTTGATAGTGGTGGTCCGTGTTTCTACATTATTTGATAAAAAATCTATGACGAAAGGTATTATAGTACGCACAACAGATTTTTTTCAGATTTCCATGTTCCAAATAAATCCATTATATTGAACATACCGACATACATATCCATCTATTCATCCACACAGATATCACTGTAACACTGGTTAGTCAAAACATGTATAAGAATAGTCTAACACAGCCATACAGAATAGAAATGTTCAAATGTCTGTTTTGAAAATCAAACGGATGTAAAATTATAAATTGATTAGATCAGAGAAGAATTCAAGATTTTGTTAGTAAATTATGCCCATCCTCTTTCGAAAAAAAATGTTTTGTACCTACAAGAATATTCTAACTGGTTTTTAAAAGGAATTTGAGGAACAAACGATTTATGTTTGTTTGTATTTTCAAGTTAGTCAAAGAATTTGAATAAATGCCTAAATTAAGCAATTAAACTTTTATGTTGTTTTGGAGATGAACTATTTCAGCAGGGAATTTTATTATTTTAAAATGTTTTACATTCCACGTTTTATGGACATTATACTAGGTTAGAATCTATGATAAAATATTTTAACTAATTCGGAAAATGAATAGAAATAAGTACAGTCCTGAATCAAAAGCAGTATTACGCTTTTTAAATGTCTAAATGCTAAATGGTAATGTTTGAAGCAAAACCTAGAGAAATGGGCGTGCTTTAGTAGTATCGAAAGTTACGTCAGTACTTCTCAGCCAATGACAACACTAGACTTCTCACATTACTCTATCCAATTATACACATACGACCACAGTATAAGAATTCACACAGTAGCAACGCTTCAAATATTTCATGGTCCCCAATATTTTAGTGATACGCTACCGGGAAGATGGCCGCTTAGCGTCCGCTGATATTTTGATATCTTAGTAACCATAGAAAAGGGAGTATAGTATGTAAGTGTCAGTGTCAGTTGTATCTGTCAAATATCAAGTCACAGTGACTGCTAGTAAGAACAACCGATTAAGAGTGATTAACAAGCAGTTGACTAACTTTATTTTACGCTGTCAAGCGTTCCTAAATTATTTTAGAGATATAAGCTTCGAATAAACGACATACAGAATTAAATATTCTACCACTTCTATTTCAAATATTTTTCTCAATAATCATGTAAGAAGGTTTGACAGCTGAAAAACACAGATAGTCAACTGCTAGTTAGTCGCCCTTAATCAGCGTTCTTACTAGCGATCCATGTTTCTTTCTTGTTAAGTACGTAGATAATACTAAAAAAATTATACTTTATAAAGTATTTAAAATCTAGTAAGCAACTACACAATTGATGTTGTTTTGCAACATATTTGCCGGCTGAATAACTTATTACTCGGTATATAATAATAATAAAAAACAAAGTTTGCTCCAAGTCCGTTATTTAAAAAATTAAATATATTACAAAAAAATCAATAAATAAATTAGAAATTTCCACATATCAAAAATAGTTATTTGTCAAAATAGAGAGGAAAGCGCTTCTTTTTTCCACTCGTGGTTGAAGTCTGCCTCATGAGCGCAACGAATGAGGCACTTCGAGCGAGAATGGAAGAAGAATAGAGAACGAATTAGACGAACGAAAAAAAAAATTATATGCGCAAATATATGCACGGATTTTTTGGGAAATATGTATATATGCACAAATATGACAATATATTCAGCAAAATATGCAAAAAAATTTAAATTATTAGATAAAAAGTATAAATTAATGCATTATGAATTTTATCCAACACCTCTCAATAAATGCTATATAACTATGGTGATTTTAAACAAGGAAAGTAACAGATTACCCACTAGTGGGAATATTTTTGAGAAAATCCACTAGAGAGTATTTTTTTTTTATTACAATAATAATAACACACTACACCTTGGTAACCACTTCGTTTAACATTTTAATTTCAAAAATTTAAAGCATATGTCACTGTCAAATAATATTTCTTTAATAAATTTTGCATTTATTAAGAGTTATTGGATAAAACGTTATACTTCACACGTGGGCAAAGTGGAATTACCCACTCGATAAAATTGTCACACTCAGCCTTCGGTTTCGTGTACTAAAATTTCTCTCGTGGGTAATTCCTTACTTTGCCCACTTGTAAAGTAAATAACAGTCTTAATCCTGATTCACAATTAACAAATATATTACTAATATACATGTAAACTAAGTCTAGAAGCTTGATATTATAAGATTATTTTTTCAAAATTTTCTAAAAAAAAAAATGAAACCTAAGTAAAAGATATATCCAGATGAGAATTCTCGGTCTTATATTCATTGTACCCACTTTTTCCAGTATTCGTGTATACAATGAATATCTACCGTTACCGTTACAGGGATTTTCCTAGAAATATTAGAGTTTATTGGTTTGTATATTTGCTTATAGTATTGTTTATTGCTTTTTCCGTTGCATTCTTCTATTTATTGCGGCCTCCTCCAATATTTGGAAATTATCAATGCGCATTACCAGAAATTTCAGATTGTTTATCACTAGACAAAGTTCTTAAAAATATTGAAATATACAATTATATATAACTTTTGTAAAAATATGCATGAGAATGCCTAAATATGCAATATATGCAATTAGTAGTTAGCATTAATTAACTCTAATCAATGTAATTCGTCCAGAACATAGATTTTATTTAAAGATATACAAAAATTAAAATATATGCACTTTGAATATAGTCCGCTCTCTAATAATAAATAAGAATTTTTTTTAAAGAGCAGCTAAAGATCTTTAAAAATTTTTCAAAAATGTATATCAAGTTCTATTAAGACATATAAAGTTGCATATCATTGCGCGAAAATGGTACACCTGGTAGAAAAACTTATAATCCAGACATGTGAACATTTTGATTTAAAAGAAAATTTCGGTAATATTTAAATAATCGAGTACAATAAAAAAGGCAGATGTACCATCCGATATATTCCAAAAATTACAGTACAATTCTTTTAGTAAAATATATCAAAATCCAGTAAAATTCCTCGTCCAAATTCCTGGTACACAAACGCTGTAGCATTTCCCCCCCTCGCCCGCCGGGATAAATCCCCCGGGGGGGTTGGTGGAGCGAGGGGGGCTCGCAACGAGCCCGACAGTGTAACAATTTAATTTGCACATTAGCGCCCCGACGGAGAAAGACAGAATTAATTAACGCTATTATCGCCTATCATCTGTTTTAATTGCCTTACTGAGGGCGCCATGTTGTTTTTGCGAGAAATTAAAATGGCCGCCGTTAACAATGGTGTAGTCATTATATAGAGGCCCTAATCAGGATGCAGAAATGGTAAATTGCCAGCGGTGATAAGCCGACGCTTAAAGCCTGTATCACACTGATGCAAAATTGCCGCAGTACGAGTTTCATACCCTACTTGTTTACTGAGGGTGTAGCTTGTTTTTGATGCTGGTGAATTCACATTGGGGGTTGGCATTTTATAAGCAAACTGAAATGAATATTTATTTTAAATTGATACATTCGATATATTTATTTGTCAACTTCACTGTGCAATAGCTCACAAACGAAATGAGATAATTGAAATATCTCTTAAAAATTAATTTCTCAACACATTTTTCTATAAATATTTTGAGAGAAACGCATTGAACGGATTAGTGTATTGTACAACGAGAATAGAATGAAAATTATTTCCTAAAATGGACATTCCATATGAATTGTACACTATACTTTTTCTATTACCACGATATTAATTCTCAATTAATTTAATTTTAATAATAAATTCCAATATTTAACAATTCTAATTAAGTATACTAGCAATGACACCTGTATTGAAATAAAATGACCTATATTGAAATACTCACAAAACAAATTCATTTCGCACGATGCTTGCAATGTACCTCATATCCCTAGGAACAACAAACATACAATGAGCATATTTCTAAGTAAGCGGTCTTAGAAATAGTAGTTTATATACCAAGGGACTGAAATGCATGATATAATCCCGAGGGTGAAGTTTATTTCATGAGCCGTAGGGGAGGGAAATAATCACAGGTGACTTCAGGAGGTCCTGAATACATTATTTTTTGCACTTCAACCCTCGTTTCAGCAATACATTATAAATAATAATTAATTTTAAAGGATTTAAAATACATATTCGTATGATGAAAATAAATGGCTTTGATAACAACGATAGCACTATTCAAATTTTGTAGGTTATCGAGATACCATAAACAAAGTGAAAATTTATGTTTATTTTGAGTGACGTTTCATTATGGATAATTTGAAGAAGCCACAGTGGAAATACTCCCGACAAAATCTAGAAAAATATCTAAAAACAATTCGAAGCTTTCAGCAAGTGATGTGACAATAAAGAAGTTCAAAAATACAGGAAAACTGTGCTGCTAGTATATTTTTATGAACGATCAAAAATTTTGCAAGCTATCATTTGGGCGAAATTCAATGTTGAAGGGAATGTTGGTGGTTAGAAATAATACTGATATAAACAATTTCCCGAAATTATTTGCTTTATTTTAAAGAAGAAATTGTGGCTACTAACCTAAAAAGTCAAAATTACAGCAAAACAAGTTGATCAATTCTTAAAATATGTACTAGACAAGATATTTTTAATGGTCAAAGTAATTAATTTTATCAAAAACGTCTAAATATACTCTGTATAATACAATTAATAATAAATGTAATTAATATAAAATAATTTTGATAAATATTTTACTTGTTGCTGTGGTTACCTCTTTACTTGTCAATTTAATCCCTTGGGATAAAATTTCGAAATTTAATCCCTCCGAGATTAAAACTGACACTTCAGTCCACGAGAAGGAAGAATAAATTAGGGCATTTAAACCCGGAAGTGCAAACAATAATTTATTGATACCTGATTGAAAAATTGTTCGATTCATAACTATCAAAATATATTTGTTCATATTCAATTGAGAGTATCTTCTAAACGAATAAAGATAATTTAAATCTGTTTAAAAATTTGCTTTCCTGATGATCTTTTACGTTGAAAAAAAAAATATTGAAGTTTGTTACACAATAAAATATGTAAAAATTAGAAACTGAATGCACCTAAAAGAAAATGTACCTCAGAAATCAACGGTCCTTCCTTATAATATTAAACCTAACTCGCTGAATCCAGATTTTAAGAGCACACTTCCATATTTCTTATAGTCCGCGAGAAATTCGCGGCTGAAATTTGTCCCACCATAACTTAAAAATGAATGAAGATACAAATTTCAATCTTATGTCATTAGATTCCACAAGTTGCATAAGTTTGCAAATTTTTCGTTAAAATCTCTGAGGGAAAAAGAGTTAGTACAAAAATTATAAAAGCGAGCCAAGATTCGAAAAACGTCAAAGTGTTTATTAATTTAAAGTTTATTAAAGAAATTCATTTGCCAACTTTTTAAAATATAGTGTCTATTCTCTTATTTTCGATCTGAAACTACTGAAATATAATGTATTGGAACGCTCACTCACTTTGAAATCTTTCATTCAAGCAACAAATAAATACATACATACATATAACATCACGCTATGTCTCACTTAGTGGGGTAGCACGAATCAAGAAACACAGTCAACCAACAATCAATGTCCTCCAAACATTCCACCACTTTCGCATCGTCCACATTCATAGTGCGATTCATACATGCTCGTTTATTCTTCACACTCGGAATCATTCGTTCACGCAACAAACCATCAATCATACCCAACCAGTTATTCCTCGGACGCCCACGCAATCGTTCACCCACATATATTAGTTTCACCAACCTTTCATTCAACATTCGTTCAAGATGTCCAAACCACCTCAACTGACTCACTCCTTTTTTCTTAACAACATTCTTCTCAATCTCACACTCACCATACACCAATGTATTCCGTATACGATCACGTCTCGTGTACCCACATACTCCTCTCAAATATCTCATTTCTACAGCAGTTATACGTTGTTCATGCTTCTTCATCCACACCCAACATCCAGTAGGTACTAACACACCATTATAAACACTCAATCGAGCATCTCTAGATACATTCACGTTTCGAGCAAATATACCCAGAGCACCCAATACCTTGCACCCAGCAGACACTCTCCTTTCAATCTCCCGGCCAATACGTCCATCCCTCGAGAACATACTACCCAAATATACAAATTCATTCTCTTGTTCCAGTCTCACACCATTCACTGAAACATTACAATCAGTCACCAAATCATTCTTCTCAAACACCAACACTTTGCATTTATTGACATTCAATAGCAGATTCGAGCATATTCACATACATTCACGTTTCGTGCAAATGTACTTAGAGCACTAAGTATAATAAATGAAACAGTTATTTTCGTTGTGAGATTTTCTGGGTTTTCCAGTGTAAATCAGACATTGCTCTCTCTGCTGAACGCGGGAGGCAGATAGCCACGAAAATGAAGTAATTAAAACTATAAAGGGCAGGTTAATTGCTTTCTCTACCACCACGTAAATTAAAACAAGCCAATTAAAATGCGCCTTTGTTGCCGCGTTGCCCTCTTTTCCCCACCACTGTGTTTCCGTGACTCGTGACCCGGGGTGCCACCCCTTTTGAGGGGGGTGGAACGAGGAACAGGATTTTGGGATGGAGAATTTTGTTGAAAAGAGTATTTATATTATATGTAGTACCTAATATTTTATATAATGTGGAACGTGAGATCCTCAGTTCGAATCCCACTTCGACAGTTGCCAATTTAAATTTACCCCTGTGGTTCTCCCTAAACTAACATCTTTGGGGACTATGGTTTGACGGCTGGTAACCGCACTCCATACGTCAAAATGTATCACTTACCGAGATCTGCGTATGCAGAGTGCCACACCCATAATGAGTAAAAGGCGTGATGATATATTTATTTTATTTATTCTTTAATACCCAATAATATTTATTTATACTAAAACACTAAGTAATTACATTATTAATAAAATTTGTTTTTATATTTTGTTTCTATACCAAAGCTGTTACAACACCCAAAAGAGTTTCGTAACAGTTCAATGGAGTGTTATAATAGAGTACATATTTTCAAGTTTGGTAAGTCTACTGAAATGTCACATTTAAAAAAATATCAAATTTTATACTTCGATAAATAAATAAATACAAATTGTAAGAAAGTTATTTTTGTAAATTCTGAATTTAGGTCAATCATACGGGCACATGAACAAGACTTTTTTGAAACAATATATCATTATTATAATAAATGAAACATATAATGTTTTATACCTACATTTGTAGATAAAAGTCCAAAGTTTTGTAATAAATTTTAAAAAGCTAATTTTGTTTACAAATTATACATGAACATAATTTTCAAAGTAGTAAAATTTATGTCACACATTCCCACGAACGACTACAGTAATGCAAATAATTTGTTTATTTATAAGTAAAATAAAATAAAATAAATATATCATCACGCCTTTTACCCATTATGGGTGTGGCACTCTGCTTACGGAGATCTCGGTAAGTGATATATTTTTGCATATGAAGTGCGGTTACCAGCCGTCAAATTATAGCCCCCATAGATGTTAGTGGAGGGGGAACCACAGGGGTAAATTTAAATTGGCAACTGTCAGCGGTGGGATTCGAACTGAGGATCTCACGATCCACAGTCCGACACGTTGCCACGGAGCTATTTACCCCATTTATTTATTTATTTATTTATAAGTATGATCGTCTATAACATACTAAGATTATTTTACATGTGAATTTGCAGATTTTGAGAAACAAATAAAATTTTGATTTATTTGTTTTCTTCCATGGCAATCTTTGTACAGGCATATTTAAATAGAAATGATACATTTTTAATTTTGTATTTTCCCAAATATTTTGTATTATTAGGTTATTACATGTGGATATCATTGAATTCAGAAAAAAAACTACTGAATCGAATAGGCAAATAAAAAAATAGGTTGCCATTTAAAATAAGAAAGTTGCACCCCGCATTTTGAGAACCACTGGTCTAAAAAATTCTTGTTTCACTCATTTTATTTGTCTTATAATATAGAAATTGTTTACTAATTTATCCGACCTCGTAGCTCTTATAGTTTTCGAAATAGCAATAGTGTACCACTTAAAATGACCATCCTGTATATATAATTCATAACAGTCAACAATTTACGATCATAAATATATTGTAGAAGATACATTTATTGATAAGTACAATAGAAATTATAAAATAACATGGGTACATTTCCAATCAGATCAAACAAATTATTAATTAAAACTGCCGCTCAATAATTAAAATTTATTTCGCGAAAATTCCCTTTTAATTGAAAGAGCAATTAATCCCACACTCTTTGAAAATTTATATCTCATTATTTAATTAAAACAAAACGTCCCAAATTAAATTTTCCTCATCGCTGTTCGTTCGTTAGCTTTCCACGTAATGGCGCTGGCGTCGAATTTTAATTTTGTAGGAACTAAATCATGCGATGAACGTTTAACAATTAATTATGACTTGCATTTTAAAATTAACGAGTTCGGACCGCTTCATGAACTTTTACAGGCTCCCCCTCCTGGTACGTGCCTGTAAAAAATAATGACGAAGAAAGAAAGTGTAATAGTTAGAGAAGATGATTCGTGGATAATTTTGGTAATTTTATTGCACAGATTTTTAAGAAATCAAGTTTGCTTGTCCATGTATATATGTATTATACAGAGTTCCCCATTTTAAATTAAATTCACGAATATTTCAAAAAGTATAAATTAGCAAAGGCGTTTATCAAACTTTTATTCTGAGCACCCCTTTCTAAAATTAAAAGTTGCGGTAGGCCCTTCAGTGAATTATTTTGTAAAGATTTTTTTTCGATTTATTTTATAATTTAATAATTTTATTAGTATATTATTATACTGGGTATCTAAAATTCATAGGGAACGAATTATTGCCTATAGAAAAGTATACATTCGGTATAAGGGATAATGACCATAATCCCGAATATAATACTATACTTTTTCTACTCCTGTAAATTCGGAAATCACTTTTAAAAATTATCGAAATTCGTTAAAAACACACGTTGAAATACGTAAACATAAAAATAAACAATGACAACTGACTACATGTCAACTGCCAGACGGCCGTTGCTTTGTGATTAACATTACTGCTTTAAAATAACCGTAAATTACGGATTTCTGGCTCTGTGATTGGTTGAGTAGAGTGAATTAGGAATCATAATTAACTGTCGTGCATTCTATTTTTCACTGGATTTTTTCTGCATTTTTTCCTACTGACAACTTTTTTCTGTAGTTCTTTTTTTCACTAATTTCTTTTCCCATTTCAAAAGTTTTAATTTTTTTTAACTTGGACATTCGTTCGAACAAATTAGAAAATATGAATATTCAACTGACAAAAGCATAATATCTGCAGGTAAGATTATTTCGCTCATACTTTTAATAAGCAAACCCTAAGCCTACACAATTCACGCTCGACAGTACCTTTTTTAATGTACTCGTAAATTATTTGATCGTTCAAAATATCAGCTAAAGTAAAACTTTACAGACTCTTATGTAAAATTTATCTCTAAGGATTCAAACCTTTAGCACTACCTATAATAACAAACATATAATTCTATAATACTACTGGTGAATTTATTTATTATTTACCCTTAATAATAATTTATCTGATTTAATGCCAACCACGTTTAAGAACATGTAAATATTAATAAAAATTATACACAAATATTTGACACTTTGACAGTACTTTTCTTATCAAAGCCATCCCCATCACAACAGCTAGCTGACATTTTACAAATACATTATGCTATTTATTTATGTTTTAATTAATAATTTAACGATTTAGGATATAATGTATATCTCGAAACTGAAATATTTTTTTTTACTCATACATGGTTTATTCGTAATTTCCATATTCGTAATAAAAAAATATGCTTTAATGCCTTGATATACAAATAGCTACATACACTCTGCCGTAGCAGTAAAAGTGACATTTTTCTGATCGTTAGCTGTCAAAAAATCTCACTTTTAATGTTATCGGTAAAAAACTCAATTTATTTCAAAAACTGGGGGCAGCTACGAAAAAAAGTTCAAATAAAATTTGTTAACAATAATATTTGGAATAAACAAATTGGTGTGGGCACCACACTATTTTCTTATACATACCTAGAAAACCGATTGAACACGTAAGACTTGTTCCTTGCGTATGACTTTATTTTGACAATTTGACACATAGATGTTAAGCTTGTTAAATTTTTTGTTCCCGTTGTAAATATGATTTTATTTTAAAATAGATATTAATTAATATCTAGTCTTTAAAACTTTCCAACCAATAATACAAATAAATAAAAATGAAATAAAAATATCATCACGTCTTTAACCCATTATGGGTGTGACACTCTGCTTACGCAGATCTCGGTAAGTGATATATGTTTGCATATGAAGGGCGATTACCAGCCGTCTAATCATAGCCCCCAAAGATGTTAGTGGATGGGGAACCACAGGGGTAAATTTAAATTGGCAACTGTCAGCAAATATTGCTTTTATAATATTTCAAACGACACATACTTTTGACACTTCACAATTATTTGACATATAGATGTTAGCAAGTTTTAGTTTTTGTTCTTATTGTAACTAAGATTATTGAAATATATTCTTAAATATATAATTTAGTTTTTCTCAACATTAGAAGCATATAGAAGAAAAGTGTAAATAACATTTTATATTCAAATATTTTTGCTAACATCTTACATTTGAAACTATTTTTGATAGCTGATTCTATTTTTTTTTAAAATGAAACTTATTTTCTGTGTCCAGTAAACTTCCTTTTCCAGTTTTTCAATTCAATTCAAAATCAACTCAGCTCTTCATATTTTCATGAAACTTATAAATTCCAAGTTTCGTTTACATATCTTGTCTCGTTCACACACGGACATCCATCCATCCATCCATCACACACAGACATCATTGAGTAATTGGTTTTAACGGATTCAGTGGAGGTCAATATATGTATTTCCGCAAAAATCTCGTCAGCAATTTTCTTAATGATTTCAAAACTTCCTTTTCCAAATTTTCAATTTAATTCAAAATCAACTCAGCTCTTCATATTTTCATGAAACTTATATATTCCAAGTTTCGTTTACATATCTTGTCTCGTTCATGAGATATTGCTCCATCCATCCATCTATACTCACACACCCAGACATCATTGACAAATTGGTCTTACCCGATTCAGTGTACGTCAAAATATGTACTTCTATAAGAAAGTAAAAATTGTATCTGCTTTAAATTTTGAGAAAAACTATTAATTTTCAAACGATAGAAAAATATATAGTATTCCCAGTATTTTTGGACGCTGGTTGAAGGACTGGATAAAGTGATAGTGGTCCATATTCATAGGGAGATAAAATTTGGTTAATTGAGCAAACATCAGCGTTGCAGTCTGCTGAAGTTGCTTCAAAGATCATCGTTGTCTCCTCTGGCGATGTTCAGTCTTATCTTCATCTAAATTAGTAAAATGTTTAACGCTAATTAAATTTTATCGCTGCTACTATCAATATGATATGAGCTTATGTATTTTTTCTTCACATATGCTGACAATGCTCTCTTGTAGGTCTTGGGAGTTATTTATACGAATGGGCGTTTGGTTTTTTAATGTTGGCAGCTACTGGACTTTTTTAGATTTTCAGATGGGAAGGATGATAGGTTTATGAGGCGTGGCTCACTTTTGCTGAAGTGACAAGAATACATTTGTTTATTACGAATCTTAATTATTTAATTTGCCTTGGCAAGAGATGTCGTTATGCTTTATTTAAACAGCCCCCCCCATATACAGGGTGATTCATAATATACGGAAAAGATTTAAAGTGTTATTAGGGCTGCCCAAAATAATGCCTTTTTGGAAAAAACATAATAACAAAAGAGTTACAGCACATTAAACTTGAATCAATTAATAAGCACTCGTTATAAATTAAGACAGTTAATTGTATTTTAAATAGAAACTGGGAATACTTTAAAGTTAGTTGAACAATGTTTAGTTAAAAATAATAAATAGTATTGTATTATTATAAAAGTTATGCAGTTTAAATTTTTATTTTATTGTTCAAAAGTTGTTGTCCACATGGTTGAGAGACACTTAAAAACAAAAACACAACTGGAATAGTATATTGTGCAACAAGTGCAGAAAGTTACCTATTTCACGCTCGTGTAATTGCAGCACTCGCGTGAAATAGGTAATTCTGCACGGGTCTTGTCAAGATTTAATAATAATAATTCTTACTCTTTAGAAACAAGAAATGACATCTCAAACTCAAACTATTCGACGTTTATGTTTACAGCATGAAGGCGGCGCAAGCGCAGATGTATGCAGTGTTACCAACTATATCATACAAAATTATATTAGTAGTAAGTTGGTGGAATAATTGCACACGCTATTTTACACGACTGTGCGAAATATACAATTTTCAATATTTGTTTAGTGTGCAGAATGTGTAATTTTCAGTACTGATCGTAGAAAAACTAGTTGACGTTGAAATTCTTACATTATCAATTCTTGATACGTTAAAGAAATATAAAATATAATTAAGTGCAATATTATATTGTGCAACAAGTGCGGAAAGTTACCTATTTCACGCGAGTTGTGAGAGTTTTAGCACGAGACAAAGTCGAGTGCTGAAATCATACGAGCGTGAAATAGGTAATTCTGCACGAGTTGCACACTATACTTTTTCTACGATCACACTTTTGTCTTGTCAAGATTTAATACTAATAATTCTTACTTTTCAGAAACAAGAAATGACATCTCAAACTCAAACTATTTGACGTTTATGATTACAGAATGAAGGCGGCGCGAGCGCAGATCTGTGCAGTGTTACCAACTATAAATCTGTAGATTGTAATATAAAAACTAATGACATATTTTATTATAAAATTGATATTGTATATTCTTTGTATATTGAATATTGAAAACGAAGATTTATATAAATTATGAAATAATTATTAATTAGTTTATGATACATAAATGTAATTATACTTGACATATTAATATCACACAGTATTATATTATTAGTAAGTTGGTCACACTTGCATGTGGAATAATTGCAAACTCTATTTCACACAACTGTGCGAAATGTACAAATTTCAAGATATGTTTAGTGTGGAGAGTGTGTAATTTTTAGTAGTGATCGTAGAAAAAACTAGTTGCCATTGAAATTCCTTTTATTGTCAATTCTTGCAATGTCAAAGTATAATAAAATATGGTTAAGTGCAAAATTGTTAATACTTTCAATAACGAGGAATTTGCAGAAATAATGTTATTGAAAAGAGAAATAAAAAATAATTATTTTATAGGATACAACATAAATAATGGTGTTCTCAATAGCATTGGTAAGTTTCTGTTTGACGAACTTCGCCCAAGTGAAAAAAATGACCGTCTGACACAGTTTTTCATCATACATCAACCTGAAACCTATGATGTCATCAAACATAGTTTGACAAACAAAAATTAAGTATTCATTGACCGTGTGACAAGAATCACCCTGTATTGCCGACAACTGGAATCGAACAGCACATCTTGAAGACATCGTAATGTCCAGGACTCGCTTACGATTTAGTGAAACTCCCCTAGTGTAATTGCCTTGGTAATTGCGCTTGCTAGATTAGCTATTGTTTTACAATTCCATTGGGAAGATAAATGAAGGTGCAATTGCTGCTCGTTTGTTTCCGTAGCACCGTTGACTTATGCTGTGCTTTATCAGGGAGGTCTTTTGTCTTTGTCTAACGCACTGGAACCCCTTTGCTGTTTCCTAAATTTGCTCATTAATTATTTTTTGTAATTGGCCCGATTTAAAGAGTGAGAACTCTTTTGTTTCACCCTTCAACTGTTTTAAAATGAGGATGAATTTAAGGAAACAAATTATTAACAGAATATAATTAAGTTTGCTGCAATATTGGAAGCAGATACAAATAACAATATTATTGAAGCTTTTTTACTTTCTAATACAAAGTATAAGGAAGAATTGTAATAATGAAAAAAATTGTCATTTGCGGAAATACATATTTTAACGTCCACTGAATCCGTTAGGTCCAATTTCTCAATGATGTCTGTGTGAAAAGATGGATGGATGTCCGTGTACGCAATATCTCACGAACGAAACTAAATATGTACACGAAACGAAATTTATAAGTTTCATGAAAATATTAAGAGCTGAGTTGATTTTGAATAAAATTATGAAATTGAAAAACCGGAGGAGGAAGTTTACTCAACACACAAAACAATAAATTCCATTTATTTCAAAAATAGAATCAGCTGTGAAAAAAAATTTCAAAAAAAAGATGTTAGCAAAACTATTTGGAATATAAAATGTTATTTGTACTTTTCTTGTACATGCTTCTAATTTTGAGAAAAATTAAATTATATATTTAGGAATATATTTCTATAATATTAGTTACAATGAGAACAAGAACTAAAACATTTTTAATAACTATGTGTCAAACATGTCAGATAATTGTGAAATGTCAAAATGTGTTGTGTGAAAAAATATTATAAAAGAAATATTTGTATTATTAGTTAGAAAGTTTTAAAGACTAGATATTAATTAATACCTATTTTAAAATAAAATCATAGAGAACAATGAGGACAAAAAAATTAAAAGGTTTAACATCTAATTGTCAAATAATTTTAAAAATAAAGTCTTACAAAAGGAACAAGTCATATGTGTTTAGTTGGTTCTGTATGTATAAGAAAGTAGTGTGCTGTCCACACCAGATTCTTTACCCCTTGCACTTATACTTGCATAGGTATGTAAGAAAGAAACGGACGAAATACTAGGGTCATATGCCGCCTCATGAGTGAATGTTTATGAATTTATGTGAACATAAACGAGGATTCGAACCCTCGACCTCTGGTGTGCTAAGCTAGTGGCATAGCCACTACACTACTGGCATCGGCAAAAATTTATTAAATTTTGAGTTATCATGCATGAAAAAATGCATTGTTCAAAAATAATTAACCTCTGTGAAATAATAGTATATTATTTTATTAGGAGTAAATGTGATAGTTTGTGTGCTGAGCATGTAAGTTTGAACGACGAGCGAAGCGAGTCGGACAATTGCTAGCGAAACACCCAAAGCCACATTTACTCCGAATAATACATGCTATTTTTTCTTAAAACATGTAAAATAGAATTATAAATCATTAAAAAATGACCAAAACTGCAAAAAATATTCTGCCTTACCCAGCATTTCTAGTTGCCATAGAATATACCGTTTTGTTATTTTTGCTTATTTGTTTCATTTTTGACTGTTAAATTATTAAATTACAACCTAACTATTTTAATTAATATTTTACTTTGTCCGTCGCCGAACTAGAAGTCTTTCCAAATGATACACTTTTACGCCGGCGGCGACAATATTGAACTTCTACTTGTTGAATACAAATTCATAACAACGTAGTTTTATGGTGTTTCAGGAAAAACATATACATTCAGTAGTTATATCCCAAGTGAATGGCAAATACCTGAATATTTTTTCGAGTGCACAAACGTGCACGAGAGAAAATATTCTGATTGTATTTACCATGCACGAGGGATATATTAATCGAATATTTCTCGAGAAAAATTTCAGTAATTATTTTAAATTATTGAACACATATTTATTTTTATCTGTCACATAAATGTCAGACTTTGATAAGTGTCATTTGTCAAATTACGTTAAAAATGAGTCATCAGCGTTTTAAAAGTAATTCTATTGAAGAAATTGATTGATAAATTGAAGATATTACCTCTTTTGTCATTTTAAAACGAAGAAATTAAACTATTCCTCATTGTGTTTACAATTATTATAAATATTCGGGTATCGCACTTGTGCAAATACTCGATATGCAAAATATTCACTGTATTCGATTATCATTGGTCGAAATTCAGAAAATACTGCAATGTGATTGGTTGAAATTTTTCGAGGGAAATATTCATGTTTACATTAAAATATTTAATTTATTAGACCACTTAAAAATCTAGTCACCGATTAATTGATTATTGTTTTTAACTATTACACATTGAATTTTATAAATAATATAGTTGAAAAATATTTTCATTATGCTCTGTAGAAGAGCGTCAGTTGCAGCGTGAAAAAAAAATAATTTTTTTCAGGTGATACGAATGCATTTGGCGTCGAGCTTGTATATATACCCAAGGTAATGATATATAAATTTATATTAGATTAATTTAGCAATTAGGAGATAATGCGGTTATAACAAATTTGTTTCGGATAATGCACATGTTAAATAAATTAGTTTCAAGCATAAAGAATGATTTAATTACGGTGTCGTGTCTTGAGAATTATGAGAAACATAAAAATATTTCATACACCGTTGTTTTCAATGTTAACTAATTTTTTAATTATTAATTATGGGTGTACTCTCTCTCTCTTTCTCTCAATGCCTGTTTAGTTTGTATAACATAACAGTTATTTACTTAACTTTGTAAGTTTAGAACAAAAGTTATTCTAGAAGTATTAATTGAGCCAAATGATATGATTCTAGGCTCATATGTGCGGGAGGAAAAAAGGTTTTAAATAATAGTTATTTACTTTACAAGTGGGCAAAGTAAGAAATTACCCACGAAAGGAACTTTAGCACACGAGGCCGAAGGCTGAGTGTGATAATTTTATCGAGTGGGTAATTCCACTTTGCCCACGTGTAAAGTATAACGTTTTATCCAACATCTCTTAATAAATGCAAAATGTATTAAAGAAATATTATTTGACAGTGACATTTGCTTTAAATTTTTAAAATTAAAATATCAACAGTTAGTTGTGTGTTATTATTATTGCTAAAAATAGAAAATTCCTCATTACTGACTTGTCTCAAAATTATACCCACTAGTGGGTTATTTGGTACTTTCCTTGTTTAAAATCGCCATAGTTACAGAGCTTATATTGAGCGGTGTTGGATAATAGTTATTTATGTATCAAGGCACTGAAGTTCAATTTTTTATCATGAATATTGAATTTAGTAGCCGAGCCCCGTAGGTCCGAGGAAAATAAACCATGTGAGTGATAAAAAGGAACTTCAGCGTCGAGGTACATATTCAATTTTATTTGAAATCCAAAATTACAAAAAACTGTACAAAAATAACAATATAGGTCAGGTCTGTCAGTTGTCAATTGAAACTGACATTCAGTGTTGCCAACTTCGAAGTGAAGTTATCATAAATAACACTCAAAATTATGTGTTTGTTCTCAATTTCGTTATCGGAATTAATTAGTTAATTCTTCTTTGCAAATTTTGTTTCATGTTACGTCCAAATTTATTATAGTACGTTAATATATCTATAAAAATTATCCTACTTGTACAATAATTATTAAACGGTTGCCAACACTGCGTTGCTCAAAATCGTCGTATAATGGGTTACTTTAGTGACGATTTCTGAGCTTTTAATGACGATTTTTGAGCACTTTACTGCTGTTTTCAAATAAAACATTTTATCTTGTCATTAGTTCGCCCAAAAGAGCGTTGGTTGTTTTGAAGGAAACACCCAGTATACCAAGAGATGTAGAATTATATTGGCTACATTGTTTATTTGAAATTTTGTTCTATATTTTGTACCGTTTTAAAATTAGAATGCTTGGGTTGTTTTTAGTTCCTTTTTTTCATGTATGATAACTCTAAGTATACATATGATATTGTTATCTTTCATATTTTGAATTTAAGGTCAAACATACGCGTCGAAAAGAACGAACCCTTTATTTTTTAAAAAAACAGCAAATTCTGTATTCTTTATTTATTTTCATGTTCTTTATGGTCCAACAACCTCCATTCGTCAAAATATCGTGGATTTTTTACAGTGACTTGTACATTGCAATGTCAGATGAAGAACATATTTTCGTTGGGTTCGTTCACTCCCATGAATTTTGTTTTGCAAATTCAAATTTCAATAAATTATTTCTTACAATTATTCTTATCGAAAAACAAAACAATTATTACTGTGAAGTCTTTGAACATTCTAGTATTTATATATGTGGATGAAAAGGATAACTGAAACATTCAACTATAAAAAAATATTCGTTGAAGCCTAGTTGGTCAAAAATTCAGAATTTTGATACTGAATTTCTAATTCCCATGAACGACGACAGTAATGAAAATAATTCGTATATTTATAAATATAATCGTCTATAACATACTAAAATTATTTTACATTTGAATTTACAGTTTTTGAGAAACAAATAAGAATATACAAAAAAACACACTTTTTGGTATATTTTTATTTGTTTCTCAAAAACTGTAAATTCAAATGTAAAATAATTTTAGTATGTTATAGACGATCAAATTTATATATATACACATTATTTGTATTACTGTAGTCGTTCATGGGAATGTGTGACATATATTTGACTACTTTGAAAATTATGTTCATGTATAATATGTAAACCAAATTGGCATTTTAAAATTGTTTACATAACTTTGGACTTTTATCTACAAACGTAGGTATAAAACATTATATGTTTCATTTATTATAATAATGATATATTGTTTCAAAAAAGTCATGTTCATCTTGCGCTATCTTCAGCCCGTATTGGCCCGGATGGTTCACCTTAAATATTTCAGTTGCAAACTGATTTGATTTCGCAAGCAATCTGTTAAATAAAAATATTAGTTTACTTAAAAGTTTAGCAATTTTTTTAGGCAATATCTCATAAAATACTTGAGTTAGAGTCAATCTTGTTACATTCAAAAAGATGTAGAGTTATATTGGCTACATTTTTTTTGTAAACTTTTTTGTCTATTTTGTACCGTTTAAAAGTTGTTAAGGTTCGAATTCATTTGGACTCCAATGGCCATCCCACACGAATCCAAAACTAAACGACGCTAATAACGACCATTCAACTTCATTAATTAGTCGATGGGTTATTAAATAGCTGCCCGCTGTTTCTTAATTAATTTTCAATTAGTTTGGGAAGAAATAAACTTTCTAGTTTTTTAGTAATGATTGGAGCTGTTTATTGAGGAAAAATTAAATCAAATTTATAGCTGAAATCGAAACCATCAAAGGTTAGAAAATGTGCTCTTTCTCCTTGCATTTAGCCTTCTCCCGGCTATCATCAGCCCAGTGATTTTCCGGGGGGTCCCCCAGCGACGGGGGTCCAATTAAGGCCCCATTGGACGCTCTGGGGCGCCGGCTCGACACAGCTGTGCCCGCGGGGCCCGCTATTCAATACCGTATTATTTTCAACTTAACACTAAGCGATCGTTGTTTGTATATGGCGCGAGCTCGATGAAGAGAGGAAGAGGGAGACGGTATAATAGAGAGAGAGAGACAGAGAGAGAGAGGGATAGAGAGAGAGGGCGGGCGTCCTTGGCTAACTTGATTTGATTTAAAATATTGTAACTGTATTGCTAAAAGATATATTAATAAATATAACCTATTCTATTATACAAGGGGTAAGGTAAATAGGTACATTAAATTTAACCCTCTATTGCATGAATTATTTTTGTTTTAAATAAGGGCCCAAAAACATTATTTTTTACAAAAGAAATATTCATATATTTAAAAAAGTGTGTTACATAATTTTTTTTTAAGTTTTGTTCACTATTGGGAACATTATGAACAAATTCAACTTATAATAGAACTTTGGTCTATTGGGTCGTCTTTGCGTATTATACAAAATTGTTTGATAAACAACCTCTTCTAGGAAAACATCAGATAAAAATTTTTTTTAGTAATTTTATAAAGGTGTTTTTAGCTGTAATATATCAGCAGGTAATAAGCTGCTTCCTTCAAATTTTACATTTTCTTTCTCCGTTTCTGTAATTATCCTTTTTCCACTTAAAATTTTTTTTTTATGTTGGTCAAATTGGGAGGAATGACCTAATTGGCAATTGACAAAGTATACATAATGTTCCCAAATGTTACAACATGATTACCATGAATGTAAACTGCATAAGAAAAGAAAAGAAGAATTTTAAATTTTATGTTCCCGATCGGGAACAGTATGCAATAGAGGGTTAACCAGTTATAGAACTCGTCGAGAAGAACAATATTTCTTTAAAAAAATTTTTTTCTAAACCATCTAGTTTTCGAGTTAAAATTCTTTAAAAATTTGTTAGAATTTGGATGTCCCGCCAATGGAGTACATATGACTGCATAGATGGCGTTAGTGTAGACATTGCGCTATTGCGCTTTACATCTGTTTTCGCATCGTGAAAGCTAACCTAAATTTTGTATTTTTACAATAAAAATGTATTCAAACGATATTGAAGCTGAAGAACAAATTCTAATTATTATTTCACTCATTACAAATTTGACCTATCGGAATGGCTCATTTTCCATTGTAGTGTATTATAGATAAGTGATTAAACAGCAGCATGCGGTCTCGGGATTTTTTCAAATTATTATGTACTCAAACAATTTTCAAGCAAATTATTTTGCATAAGCTAGGCATGTCAAATTTAATCGATTAAATTCTTAGCACTCGTGATATAACTATTGACTATACAACTCATTGGAAAATGTACCAATCAGATAACTCAATTTTTCTTAGTTACGCTGTATAATATCGGATATTTGCATTGCTAAGTTGTCTTTCCCGAAACACAACTAGTCACATACAAGTGAATCATATGTAATCATATAATCCATGAATGTAAACAAACAATAAATATTTTTGACATAAATACATAATAGGGGTAAATAGCTCCGTAGTAACGTGTCGGACTGTGGATTGTGAGATCCTCAGTTCGAATCCCACTGCCGACAGTTACAAATTTAAATTTACCCCTGTGATTCCCCCTTCACTAACAACTTTGGGGGCTATGACTTGACGGCTGGTAACCGCATTTCATACGCAAAAATATATCACCTACCGAGATCTGCGCAAGCAGAGTGCCACACCCGTAATGGGTAAAAGGCGTGATGATATATTTTTATATTTTTTATATATACATAATTTGTTTAATATAATTGGTTGATTCGTTGTATAGTCTTAACTTATACAACTCGAGCTTTGAAAATCATCCGAATATACAGTTGCAGACTCGATGTGTTTTCTACAAAACACAACTCCACCTACGGTGTCGTGTAACATCAATAAATGTATTTGCTCATTTTGTGCAGTTTTGGTTTCTGAATATTTTTTGTATTTATACGCTTTTGTTATAAGATTCATAGGGAACAAGCTACCGCCTAATGAAAAGTTTAACTTTGTATTTCCTATGTGCTATAAATAAGTAGACACCCGGTATATGTAAGGAAGGTATTAAATTTAATTTAGGAAATAATTTATAAACAGTAAATGGGTATATTATTTGAAGAATAATCAGGGTTTTTGGGTATCTTAGTAAATTAATAAGATAGAGTGAATTTCATTGGAATAAAGAAGATGTAGAATAATATTACCTACAATTTTTCTATATTTTGTTGTCATCAGATTCTAAAACCTACTGGTCAAATGTAATCTTTGTTAGTAATTTTTGTTAATTTACAATTTCAGTCGTTATTTATCCTTAAAATATTCTTGAAACTAACAGAATTTAAGGTACAAATAAATGAATACAATTTTCCTTTTGTAAGTTTAGAACAAAAGTTATTCTAAAAGTATTAATTGAGCCAAATGATATGGTTCTAGACTTATATGTGCGAGAGAGAAAAACCTTTCAAATAATAGTTATTTACTTTACAAGTGGGCAAAGTAAGGAATTACCCACGAGAGAAATTTTAGTACATGAAGCCGAAGGATGAGTTTGATAATTTTATCGAGTGGGTAATTCCACTTTGCCCACGTTTGAAGTATAACATATTTTAATAATAAAAAAATTATTAATAAAATATTATATGATTTTTATCCAACAGTTTTCAATAAATGCTCTATAACTCTGGCGATTTTAAACAAGGAAAGTTACAGATTACCCACTATTGGGTATAATTTTGAGGAAAGTCACTAGTGAGTATTTATTTATTTATAACAATAATAATAACACACAACACCTTGGTAACTACTTCAATTGACATTTTAATTTAAAATTTTAAAGCATATGTCACTGTCAAATAATATTCCTTTAATAAATTTTTCATTTTTTAATATGTGTTGGATAAAACGTTATACTTCACACTCGATAAAATTATCACACTCAGCCTTCGGCTTCTTGTGCTAAAATTTCTCTCGTGGGTAATTCCTTACTTTGCCCACTTGTACAGTAAATAACTAGGTATTAAATTAAAATGTCAATCGAAGTAGTTACCAAGGTGTGGTGTGTTATTATTATTGTTATAAATAAAAAATACTCCCTAGTGACTTTTCTCAAAATTATACCTACTAGTGGATAATTTGTTACTTTGCTTGTTTAAAATCTCCATAGTTATAGAGCATTTATTGAGAGGTCTTGGATAAAATAATCAAATAAATATTATTCGAAAGTTTCTCGTATCTGTTTTCAATTTTGAAATAAATATAAATAAATGTAAAGATAGTTATTACACAATCATTCAAACACATAAATATTAAAAATTAGTTTAAAAAATATATATAAAGTGCATACCCAACTCCTGGTAGATCGCCGGGCCCAGGTTCAAATCCCTTTCGTTGCACTGATCACACAATAAAATAACACAACACACAGATCAATAAATATAACGTCTATTCACTGTAAAATGCTAATACGTACTGCAGACAACCAAATGCTGCGATTTAATGTAGCAAAAACAAAACGAAACTATTCCTGTATCGAGCAGAAACTTGCAAATTCGATCTGTACTGATGTTTATTTCGCTTTTTATTCAGTAGTGAAGTGTGTCTTGTATAGTAAAGTGCGTTTTCAAAGCTTGAGGCTTAATTTTATTGGTAAGTTTTGATTAAAATCCTTTGTTATTTATTGTATATTTAGTTTTGAACAAAGAGACTTTAAGATATTTAAATTTCAACCCGTATTCTAATCATGCTGACTGCTTTAAAAGATATATGTTTTAATATGGTTCGTTTATTATAAAAAACAGTTAATGTAAAATTAATATTCCATGATAAACCATAGTTATCGTAAACGATATTTCTTTGTATTTAAATATCTAAATATTGGAAGCTAACAAAAAAAAAATTCAAATTTGTATGTTCCAAATTGCAAATAACCTGATATGCTTAAATGATGGATTTAATGGATTGCTTTCAAATTCTAATTAACTCAGAACATGAACATCTAAAATCTAAATTTGGAATATACATTTAATAGCTTTATTAAATTTTGAGTTATCGTGAATGAAAAAAATCGTCACATTCAGATACACACACAGACAGATGTCATCATGATATCATATAAATAGTAAAATCGGATTCTAGGGACTGTAATATCATACGTACTTATCTGTTGAAAACTCACTACCAAAAATATTTACCAGTCACAATACCTCCCGTCATATAATGTGCAGAAGGTAAAAAGTTGTTTATAGTAAATAACCAGTGGTTCTTAACCTTTTTGAAATCAGGGAATCTGTTTTATTTTCGCGATGATGTCTGTGTGTGTTTCTCTGTCTGTCTGTCAGTCTGTGTGGATCTCTGGAGTTACAGTTTCTCAAAAAATACTAAACTAAAATTTTGATATTTTGTATATATCAATTGTATACTCTATGGAAGAGGTGATTAGTTTTTGGTGATAATCCAATAACCGGAAGTGGTAGTTTACTTGAAGCCCTATCAAGTTATTTAAAAATATCTCAGTAAATTATGGTTTTGTTTCAAATATTATTATCTATAATTATTGTTTGAAACATTTTCCTCTTACTGTCACCATTTACGAATTACAACACGTTAAAGAAAAATTATATTTTGATATTTTCGTTTAAATCTGCTAACCTGTGTTTTTTGAAAAACCAAAACAACGGTTAAAAATGTCATTTTTTGACATGTATCATAATTTTTTGAACGGATGAGCGTTTCTTGATAGAGGTGGTTTGTGTTCCTGTTTGGTTCGATAAGAAATCTATGGCGGGTGGTATTGTGCTGGCCACAACAGATTTTTTCTCTACCTGAAATCGAAAAATTTACGGAATTGTTTATTGGCAATTTCTTTAAAAATACCATTGCATAATTTAGCTACTAAGTAGTTTCACTGTTCGAAGACAATGTTTTGCGTTTAACGCCCGTGGTGCGTTCAACGTTTAATGCCCGACCAATATATTATTTTATAATAGTTATTTACTTTACAAGTGGGCAAAGTAAGGAATTACCCACGAGAGACATTTTAGCACACGAAGCCGAAGGCTGAGTGTGATAATTTTATCGAGTGGGTAATTCCACTTTGCCCACGTGTGAAGTATAACGTTTTATCCAACACCTCTTAATAAATGCAAAATTTATTAAAGAAATATTATTTGACAGTGACATATGCTTTAAATTTTTGAAATTAAAATGTCAATCGAATTAGTTACCAAGGTGTTGTGTGTTATTATTATTGTTATAAATTAAAAAATACTCACTAGTAGATTTTCTCAAAATTATACCCACTAGTGGGTAATCTATTACTTTACTTGTTTAAAATCGCCATAGTTATAGAGCATTTATTGAGAGGTGTTGGTTAAAAGATTTTATCCAACACTTCTCAATAAATGCTCTATAACTATGGCGATTTTAAACAAGCAAAGAAACAGATTATCCACTAGTGGATATAATTTTGAGGAAAGCCACTAGTGAGCACACAACACCTTGGTAACTACTTCGATTGAGATTTTAATTTTAAAATTTAAAGCATATGTCATGTCAAATAATATTTCTTTAATAAATTTTTCATTTATTAAGAAATGTTGGATAAAACATTATACTTCACACGTGGGCAAAGTGGAATTACACACTCGATAAAATTATCTCACTCAGCCTTCGGCTTCGTGAGCTAAAATTTCTCTCGTGGGTAATTCCTTACTTTGCCCACTTGTAAAGTAAATAACTATTTTTCCTATCATTGTGTTTTGTTAAACAGATTAATAAGCTTGCAAACCCTGTAACTAGGTAACGTGATATTCTTATTTGTTTACAATACCGATTTGTTTATTTAAATATTTCTATCTGTCAATAGAATTCAGTGTTTGTTTCTATCTACCAATAGAAGTTAGTGTTTGTGTATTCCGAGCCCAATAGCAACAACTTCAAATTTATACCTCCCTAGGGCGTTATTTGATATATAACAGCCCTGTTAGCCGGGCAGTTATGAAGACATAATAACGTAACAGTCGACATTAATGTAAATAAATCTGTAAGAACGAAAATCGGATTCTTTTTTTTTGTGGATAGAAAGAGATAGTGCATAGAGGCCTTCAAATACTTACCTTGCTAATGGAGTTCTGAAAAAATATCAAAAAATAATTGAAACATAGGGTTAAAATATTAATTAATTTTTATTATTTTAAATTATTTTCTAATCGCATATTTCTACTACAATATAATTTTTCATATGACTTTAGATACACCAGCTGTTTCAGAGGTGCCCCCTGAAATCGCAGCTAAATGCGCCCGTACGCCACTGCATAATATACATACAATAAATTTACATAATATACTTAGAAAGAAATTATAGCATATTTTTACATTCATATTACATGTGTATTTACAATATATACATTTCACAATATTTACAATTAATTTTATTCACATTTTGAAATTATATAATAAATATTTGTATTGATATTTGATTTAATATAAAAATACTGACGCACGTGATTGTACTTTCCGTTCTACTTTTAATGTGCCCTCCTAGAAATTTTGTTGAGACGCCACTGTATTTTTATATTAATTCAAGTTAATTATTAATAATAAAATAATTTCATTGCACTTCTAAATGCAGCAAATTGCCCCAGAAAAACATCAACAAATTATTTCAACTCAAAAACTAATTGCCTTTTTAATTAAATCTTGGCTTGTTGCCCAAAAAGACGTTCTAGAATTTAAAACAATAATTTTAATAGTTTATTCTGACAGTTTGAAATTTTCGTTTCTGGTGTGGGTTTCAAAATATATTTCTTTTCTTAAATTTAGTATTTTTTATGATATCCAACTAAAATTTTAATTATTCGAGACGTGGTTGATTTGGTCAGGTGATAATTATGTTAAGACGACGAGCAGGTAGCCAGGGGACAGGTCTGTATTCAGGTAGATTTAAAATATTTTAATTTGTAACCGGTACAAAATATTGAAAAATGATTCAAATAAATATTGTAGCCACTTTTATTATGTATCTTTTTGATTATAACAAATTTTGTTCTAACTCAATTATTTACTGAGATATTCTCAAAAAACTTCTTCGCCTTCTAATAAAACAATTGAAATTTCATTCAGTCCGGCTCTGCATGTTGAGTATCCTATTTCAGCTATTTATAGTTCACAGTTTGTAGGGTAGTTTCGTTACTAAAGGCTGGTAACACAACCTTACTGGGAGTTCTGAATTTACGACTTGTTTTTGATTCGCCAATTTTGTAATATTGGTTAAATTGATTTCAACAATTGTTGTTTAGTAAATGACCGACTATTATACTTGATATAGTGTGGGAATGTATTTCGCAGCATTATTCATTTGTTTCTTTGTAGGCGGGTTTGAATTGACGGCTGGTATTTGCATAAATATAATACAAAATTAACAAATAAGTTATTTATAATAGACTTTTGGATTAAGTTTTGTAACAATATTTTATTTTTATACAACGTTTAGAATTATTCTACATTATTCTTCATTTTCTTCAAAACAAATGAATAACATAATAATAATGTTATTCATTTGTTCTCCCAATAAAAATTATGTACTCATATAATAATTAAAAACGTTGTATATTATACATCAAGGGAGAGAAGTGTTTGATTTTTTCCCGCGGAGTAATTTCAAGCACGAGGCGTAGGGAAAAAATATACTTCTCGCCTGCGGTGTATGCATTATTTTTTCATGACCCCAATATTTATGATGGTTTTTTATGTATTCCAAATTTATTTGAATTCTAATAACTATAATTTATAATAGTATAACTTAGATTTGTTTAATTTTGTTTATTTTACAAATTTCTTAAGTACTTTCTTTCACGACGAGAGAGAAAGTGCCAAAATCTCCCACTGATATAAAACTGGCTGTTTCTATCACGATTTTGGTATCATAGAAACCTAGTTTCTCTCCCGGTAGTGAAGTAAATAATTTTATCCAACACCTCTCAATAAATGCTCTATAACTATGGCGATTTTAAACAAGCAAAGTAATAAATTACCCACAAGTGTATATAATTTTAAGGAAAGCCACTAGTGAGTATTTTTTTATTTATAACAATAACACACAACGCCTTCGTAACTATTTCGATTGACATTTTAATTTAAAAATTTAAAGCATATGTCACTGTCAAATAATATTTCTTTAATAAATTTTTCATTTATTAAGAAGTGTTGGTTAAAACGTTATACTTCACACGTGGGCAAAGTGGAATTACCCACTTGTAAAGTAAATAACTATTTTCTACTGCTGTATAAATATATCCCCATTATTTCAATTTTTCGATGACGACAGTGAATTATGATTCATAATTCACTCTTCTCGACCAATCACAGAGCCAGAAATCCATAATTCACGATTATATTGTCTGACAATTGACATGTAGTCAGTTGTCATTGTGTATTTTTTATGTTGACGTTCTTGAATGTGTGTTTTTAACGAATTTCGATCATTTTCAAAAGTGATTTCCGTATTCGGGATTATGGTCATTATTCATTCACTTCATCTTCGTGAAAAATGACTATCATAATCCCTCATAAAATAATATACTATTACAGAACTTAATCCAAAAGTCTCTTATAAATTTACTCTGACTTCTGAAAGTTTTTTCAAGTTAAATTAATAAATATTTCATGGAAAAAATCTATTTCGGGTGTGACATCCTCTTTCATAAATCTATGTAGTATGACGTCAAAATGCAACCCCCAAAATACTAGTGGAAAGAAAGCACACAAAAAAGTTATTGTTTGTGTGACATCCAGCTGTCAAATTACAATACCCACACATTAAAAAAACTAAATAATCTTGTTAATTTACTAAAGAACCATACAGATAAAGAGCAGTGTTGTTCATATTCAATTTTTTGTCCGTCCAAAGATAAGAAACTTAATGAAAGAATCTCTTTCCTTCGGAATTGTCAACCGAGTATACAAGGCAATTATAGATAGTCGTTTCACAACATATAGCATGTTAATTAATAATTTTAATTGGGTGTAAAGATCACAGCCGCCTGAATCTAATAGAGCCAGTTGTGAGTGTGTTTGTAATATACAAGAAATGAAGTTCATTGCAGAGGTCGTGATTATTTTGTTGACGTATTTCTGGAGCAAGATTGTTTTTGGCACAATTGAGTAATATTTTTAATTGTTTTGCTAACTTATGTTTTGGTTGTTTTAATTGTACAGATCAGCAAACTGATATGCGCAGCCAAAGGCTTATTATTCAAATGGAGGTTTGAGGATTGTTTTTTAAATGTTAAATATTTTTCCTGTTTCTGGATCTGTCTTTTGAATGCATCGACAAGCTCATTGGCCGAAGTAAAACGCATTCTCACAATTTATCTTTGATTTCTGGAAACAGAAATAAGTCGTTTGGTACTATTCAAGCGACAGTATATGGATGGGCGTTATCAAGATTCAATTTGACTCTTCCTCTTGTTTAATTGTAACAGACTTTTGAAGGATACCATAGTATGCCATTTAGAATTTACCCAGTAGTACCAATAAAAGTAGTGACCATTTTCTGGTTAGGTTCACTAACAACTTTTGTTGGTGTATACTCATTCTGTAAGACCTTTTTTCTTGATCGAACGAATAGATTCTACTTTCGTCAATTGTCGAAACGTTGCATTGCATCAATTGGCCCGAATTACCTTTTGAATTGGAGTTAAATTATGGGGAATCCATCAAACTCAAAACTTCCATATACCCAAATGATTGGGCAAAGTGCAAGATGGTGTAGGTCATTTTCACTCAAGGTTGCTTGAATCGAACGAATAGTAACTTGATGATCTTCTGTGCTATGATTACGTCAATAAAATTTGTTTTGAACTGGTGTTAGATTATGAGGAATCCAGCGAGCACAAAACTTCCATACACCCAAAAGATTGGGCAAATTGTACGATGGTGTAGATCATTTTCACCCAAGGTAGCTTGAATCGAACGAACAGTAATATGACGATCTTCTACGCTATGATTTCTTCAATAAAAACTGTTTTTGCACGTCCTGTATTTCAAACAACTTCTTCACAGTTCATGAAAACGTTCTTCTCGACTTAACCCACGGATGAAATTGTAAATGATTACAACTTGAAAATGCTCGTTGTTACGTTTCATGATTTTCCACTGCATTTCGTTCAACAAAAGATGCAGTTCAATTGTCACAATTTATGCCAAATAATCAAAGCCTTATTAGGTAGGCTTAACATTTAAAAACAATCCTCGTGTATCCATTGAAATAATACTGGAACGCTAACTTGTACGCTTTAATGAAAGTCAAAAATAAGTCTGGGACAGATAGATGTCGTAAGGCCACTGTTCTTTGTTTAACAGTTGTTTGTAGAGTGATTGCTATGTAACAACATGTTGCAAAGTCTTGTCCAAAAGTGATTACTTTACAATTCGAATTATGTACTATACTTTTTCTAGGACTACACAGAATTCACTGAAAAACACAAACAGATGTTCAGTGTACAGTCAGTTGGGTGATCGCTATTAGCTGCAGCGTTTCCAACAGGAGAAACAACTAGTCACTAAATGATAGAAGTGAAACCAGTTAAACAAAAACGAAAGCGACAAAAATTAATTTTTATCCAAACGAGAACATACTTTATATAATATTTAATGCTTATTTATGTATGGTTGCACTGCCTTTTATTTAATACTAATTGTTTTCTCTCTTGTATGTTGTCAACAAAATATCGATAAATTATAAATTCCCTAACCGTGCGATCGACGATTTTACACACGGCTGTGCGTAAGGAGAAGCTTACATAGTATATGGATTGTACATAAATGCTCATTTACTATAGTGGTAATTTTTTTCATCAACTTGAACAACAAAGACAGGTAGCCCAACAACTGGTTGTTTCTCTCGTCTCGCATTTCCAACGTCAGTTAGCTTTTCAGTATTATTACCAATATTTCAGTGCCTGAATCAGTTTGCCTATCTATTTCAGCTGCATGGAATTTTATGATGAAATGCAGTACAGTATAATAGCAAAACAATTAAATTAAAAGTACCCCCTACCTCTCCCCCCATTACGACAAGTGGGGGCTAGGGCTCCTCATCCCGGGGTGCTGTCCAACCATGCCCCCAGGGACAGAAGAAACGTTCGCCACTGAAGGCGGTAGGTTATGTTGGGGTTGATGTAAGAGCCCTAAAGGTGCCATGGGGTGTCGCGCCCCTAATAAAGACGCAAGGGGGTGAGCGACTGCTCCCCCTCCAAAGTACCCCTGAAGGGCGGGGTGGGGGTATAAGGCATGGGGGTGTCGAGATAACGACGCCATTTTTAATTTTTCAATCTCGGCTTCTTGAAGACGTTTGGCCTTGGCTCGCCGGTTTTGGAACCAAATCTTCACCTGGAAAAAACAAATGAAATTGTAATGTTTGTCTAATTATAATGTCGGGAGATCCATATATCTCATTTGAGAATGAGAGGAGAATAATAAATAATTTCAGTTTGCTTAGGGATAGTCGAACAGACTTAATATAGTACACAGTAAAAAAAAATTGATTTGCGATTTGTTAATTTTGTGGTTGTTAAGTATTTTTAGTTAATATAGACAAATATATTGTGTTAAATTTGAACAAATATGACAATTTTTTAATTAAAAAAATATATCATCACGCCTTTTACCCATTATGGTGTTTTTGCGTATGAAGTGCGGTTACCAGCCGTCAAATCATAGCCCCCAAAGATGTTAGTTGAGGGAGAACCATAGGGGTAAATGTTACCACGGAGCTATTTATCCCTATATGTAAAATTAAAATTTTGTTTATTCTGAATTTTTAACAAGAAAAACTGTTGTTCTTATTTATTTGCTGGATTTATCAAATTTAACAAACTCGACAATAATAAGTAAATTTGGCTAACTTATCAATTTGAAATTGCTAAAGAAATTTTGTATCCTTTGTAACAACTTAATTTGTTATAATAACTATGATTTATTGTTTTACTTCAATATAATTACTAAAATATTTAGTCAAAAAAAAAAAAACATAAAAATAAATATAAATAATTACTATAATCACAAATATATTTAGTTACGAAATATACAAAAATAATTTGTTACTTGCTAACAAATTTGAAATTTGTTAAATTAATAAATATTAATCATGGATCTTCTGGGATTAAAATTTTTGTTAAAATTTTGACTAAACATTTTTTTACAGTGTAATTTGATTCTTCGTTGACCGCACTATCACTGTGAACTCCATTCAACTGAATTAGTGTAGGCTCAAGTAAACAGTGAAGTAGCGAGGAACACCGTCACTTTTAAATTGGATAATGTAAAGAAAACTTTAATATAATAATATAAATACATAAACAGAAAACTCTAAGTAATCATATCTACGTTTATGTTACGGTCCGAAAGGGATTATTGGAACGTTAATAGCGGTGTTTCTATTGTTAAAGAAGTAATCTTACTAAAGTAAAGTTATATCTTTTTTTCTGGTACATTTATTTGCCACATTACTGACAAAAATTCAATAGGTACTAATATTGTAATTTTATTAATCTCTCTAATTTTTAAATGGAATATACAGCATGGTTGCAATATTATCAAATTTTGATACAGTTATTGAAATTACAAAATATTCTTATTACCAACAGTAACAAACTTATCTTCATTTTCTCAATTAAATAAATAAATAAATATATCATCACGCCTTTTACCCATTATGGGTGTGGCACTCTGCTTACGCAGATCTCGGTAAGTGATATATTTTTTCGTATGAAGTGCGGTAACCAGCCGTCAAATCATAGCCCCAAAGATGTTAGTGGAGGAGGAACCACAGAGGTAAATTTAAATTGGCAACTGTCAGCTGTGGGATTCGAACTGAGGATCTCACGATCCACAGTCCGACACGTTGCCACGGAGCTATTTACCACATTTTCTCAATTTTTACCTCCCGCCTACCTCTAGGTAAGGGAGGTATTGTTTTTGGTCAAAAAATTGGGTAGTGAGTTTTCAATGAATAAGCACGTTTTAGGGTCCCTACAATACGATTTTACTATTTTCGCGATGATGTCTGTATGTATGTATGTATGTATGTGTGTGTGTGTGTAGTCTGTGGCAATTTTTTCTGATTAGATTTTGGATAAAATTAATCAACCGGAAGTAGCAGTTTACTTGAAGCCCTTAACAGTTTTTCGTGAAAAACACGGTTAAATTTCCTTTCTCAACAATTTATGTTATTTTGAAAGTTGAAGAATATTTAATTTTACATGTGTTTTGATTTCACTAATTTTATTAATTTTCATTAGATTTAGAGATAATAAAATATAAAGAAATTAGATTTCACAAATCTTGCATTCCTAGTACACCATGGAAAAATTTTCAATTTTTTACGAAATGTGACACATGTCATTGTGATTGTGAAGCTGTTTTCTTAGTGAAATATATGTCAAAAAATTAAATAAATATACGAAAGAAAATTAAAATTCTCAAATATAAATAGAAAATAAACAAATAAGAAGGTATGTTTCTGTATCATCTAATACTATTTTTACCGTTTAATAGTATTGGGCGGGAGGTTATGTGCTGGCCACATCAGATTTTTTATAATTATTGGATGTTCTAGATAAGGGATTGGCAACCTTTTGTATAACAGGGGCCAGAATAAGATTTACGTTTCGTACGCGGGCCATGGTAGTTAATTCACACATTTTTGTTACTTAATTAAAAAAAATTAATAATAAAACAAAATTCACTAAGTACTACACTTATTTCTTAATTTAAACAAAACGAATTATATCGAAAATACAACTGTAAATCACTCCTTTTCCTTTATATATTATTATAATATTTCGTCCTCCAGGTCCTACCTGAGTCTCGGTGAGACGTAGTGAGCTGCTGAACTCGGCCCGCTCGGCGATGCTGAGGTACTGTTTATCCCGGAACTTCTTCTCCAGCGCCAGCAGCTGCTGCGTGGTGAATGGCGTCCGTGGTTTCCGGTTGGGTTTGTGCTTCCTGAGGTTGCACTTCAGTTTTGGGGGCTCGCCGTTTGAATCTGCAACGAACACGACGGTAAGTGGATGAACTTCTTAAGATATTTATCTGGTTTGGGTTCAATATATTATATGGTTTTTCTTGGAATGAAGGGCTTTACAGAAGCAAATTTTCGTGGGTGAAATACAAACAAAACGCTGTCAAGATGACAGTTCTTAAAATGATGCTAAATATGAAAAATAAAGTGTACAATGGGCCCATAAACCAATTTTTTTTAAAATTTTTTTATGAAACTTTATTAGAATGCATGACGATCAGTGTAAACTCGATGTGAAAATTTCATATATTACCCGAGATATGATTTTTCAAAATTTGTGTGACGTTTGTGTGACGTCACAGGTACTGCTCCAGTGGCACTAAAACAACGATTTTCCATGATAGTAGATATAATATATTTTTTAATATAAAAATAATATTTTCATATTATAAGTATTAATTTACAACAATTAAACTTAATATAAACTAAGACAAAATTCCTTTGACAACTTTAACAGTATTTTACTTGATATTCGAGTAAATAACAACAAAAGTTTGAGGACAGTGGCGCTAGCAGTGATGTAACCTAACCTCAACACACAAGTTTAATCAATAAATTTTCAACACAGCACAATCAAACAGTAAAATTATGAAACAAGTAATAGAAGCCCAACAAATATAATCTTAAATACCAACAAACAAAAATATGAAATGACATTTCGTAGTTCTATTTTAGCCCACAATAGGCGTTGGGCGCAGCGGCAGACGCGCGATTTGCAATTTTCATATTTCTGGCCAATAGCACAATGCAAGTACCTGTGACGTCAAAATATGTTCAATTCGTTATATCGCTTTACTGCAAAATATTTAAAAGAAAAAAAATACTTTACTACTAATTATTCCATAAGTGTTACACGATTTTAATATAAATTTGTCATATTTCGTTTATGGTTTATGCGCCCATTGTGACTCACGTTATTACTATAAACTATAAAGTATATATGACCAGTGTTAAATTTATTAAGTTTGCTAAATAATAAACTTCAAAAATAAAAACATAACCTTGTTAAAATACTATCGCAAACATCAAAACATGAATGTTTGTATTATGAACTTCCATCTCAACTTATACCTCATCTTTCTCTTTCTTGCCTGTGACGTCAAAATTATAACCCTCCATTGAAGTAACAAGAAAATTGCTAATAAAGTTTTTTCAGGTAAATATTATTGGATTCAAAAGTTTAAACTTTTATTTGTAGCTGGTTTTGTAGTTGAAAAATATAATTAATTGTTTTGATTTCCATCAATTTCAAATATAAATCTATTTTATCTACGATCGTACGATATACACACTACATATCCCACTCATATTAGGCAGGTAATGAATTACATTACCGCACCAGTGCGCTTTTTCCATATTAGCGTATTGTTTATTTGTTGCCGCGATTTTCACCTCCCTTAAGTTAACAAAGCAAAGTGAGCAGAATGACTTCTTATATATTTTAAAATATAGTGCTATTTTAGTGCTCAATTAAAAAATTGGGTGCTGCTGCGGTTTTTTTTAAAGGTTTTGCTAGCTTAAAATAAAGCAAGCAAAACAAATTGAAAAACATAAGCAAAGTGAGCAGAATAACTTCTTATATATTTTAAAATATAGTATTTTCAACGAGTTGCTATCATTTCTATCTCGGCCTGTTGCTACTTAGATTTCAAATTAATTAAATTTTTATGTCAATATAATAGTATATTGTGCAACAAGTACAAAAAAATTATGTTGTGTTGTGAGAGTTTTAGCACGAGACAAAGTCGAGTGCTGAAATTACACGAGCGTGAAATAGGCAATTCTGCACGAGTTGCACACTATACTTTTTCTACGATCACGCTTTTGTCAAGATTTGGTAATAATAATTCTTTTAAAAATGATCGAAATTCGTTGAAAACACACGTTGAAAAGCATCAACATAAAAATATTTAATGAGAACTGATTACACGTCGATGATTGGTCGAGAAGAGTGAATTATGGGTGTTACAGTACATCGAAATAGTTGAAATTGATTTAATTGGCTAACGGACAGGAAAGAGAAATACTAATAGCAGATGCAGTTTTTACATTTTCCTAGTAAAGTTACAGGCAAATAATACTTGAATATATCTTTTACAATAAGAAGATTTGAATATATTTTTGTAAAAATTATATGAATTATAAGAATCATGTAAGTTCTCAGACGGAATAGAACAATGCTCCATGTAAATTCAATAACTATTTAAGTTTTGCAATATTTTAACAATTTCCATGACTAACAGTTGTTTTTCTGGGTGTAATTGGTTCATAAATCTATAGTTTTTATATAAATAAAAAATAACGACTATTAATAACATATAAGCGCGTATTAGACCCGCATTAAAACAAGTAAAATAAATTTTATTCTTATAATTTTCAAGGCATAGAAACATACATTTAAAAGGTGTTTTGTGCTATCGCATTTCTTTAGATACCCTTATCGCATACGGTATATTCATTAGCAATCGTAACATACGCAGTTCGCTTCGAAAAACTGGCAAAAACACACAAACCTCCTACAGATAACTATCGTTTCTTTCGATAAGCGAAACTGTCTTAAGTGTTAGAATTTCCGTTAGACTTCGTAAAACATAAACGCATCCGCTTCTAATAGCCATGCGGTTACAATTTGCTTCAGTCGCAACGTCAAAGGCAAAAACTGTCCACTTGGACACCCACGTTGACTAAGCAAATAATATTAGAGAAAATCTATTGACTAAATGTTAATCATAGAAGATTCAGAAACGCCAGTCTTTTTAAAGATTTAAATGAGCAGTTGTTCTAACTTTACTCTTGTGGTTCTTTCACTACTACTATCTTTAGGGAGAAGAGCTCTCTCCTGAAATGATATGATTATGATGAAAGAGTGGAGATCTCGGTAAGTGATATATTTTTGCTTTTGAAGTGCGGTTACCAGCTGTCAAATCATAACCCTCCAAGATGTTAGTGGAGGGGGAACCACAGGGATAAATTTAAATTGACAACTGTCAACTGTGGGATTCGAACTGAGGGACCACAGTCCGACAAGTTACCACGGAGCTATTTACCCCATGTAAAGTGTGTATATTTGATTTTTTGCATATCTTAAAATATCAATTTTCTGGACGAATTATATTGATTAGAGTTAATTAATGCTAACTACTAATTGTATATATTGCATATTTGGGCATTCTTATGTATATTTTTACAAAAGTTGCATATAATTGCATATTTCAATATTTTTAAGACCTTGTCTAGTGATAAACATTCTGAAATTTCTGGTAATGCACATTGATAATTCCCAAATATTGGAGGAGGCCGCAATATATAAAAGAATGTAACGGAAAAAGCAATAAACAATACAATAATCAAATACACAAACCAATAAACTCTAATATTTCTAGGGAAATCCCTGTAACGGTAACGGTAGGTATTCATTTTATACACGAATGCTGGTAAAAGTGGGTACAATGAATATAAGACCGAGAATTCTCAGCTGGATTTATCTTTTACTTATGTTTCACTTTTTTTTTTAAATTTTAAATAATTTGTTATTGTAATATGTAAATATGTCATAATCTTATAATATCAAGTTTCTAGACTTAGTTTATATGTATATTAGTAGTATATTTGTTAATTGTGAATCAGATTAAGACTGTATTGTGCAATAAAATTCATAATGTACTCATTTATACGTTTTATCTAATAATTTAAGATTTTTTTTTGCTTATTTTGCTGCATATATTGTCATATTTGTGCATATATAGTGCATATTTCCCAAAAAATCTGTGCATATATAAATAAAATAAAAAAATAAATATATCATCACGCCTTTTTCCCATTATGGGTGTGGCACTCTGCTTACGCAGATCTCGGTTATTGATCTACTTTGCGTATGAAGTGCGGTTACCAGCCGTCAACTCATAGCCCCTACAGGTGTTAGTGGGATTCGAACTCAGGACATAATTCAGTTTTTTCGTGCATATAATCCGCTCTCTAATTATGATATTATAATAATTTTAAGGAAGTTGAAGCGGGACAGTCCGAACCAAAAGTAAAAACTGTTTTGTAATTAACTATTAATAATGATTTTAACTTTTGCAATAATTACTACTATAAATGATAAATGCATATTTAAATGATTTATACCTCCCGCCACATCCTGTAAGGGAGGTATAGGAATCATGCTAAAAATTGGGTAGTGTGTTTTCAGTGGATGAGCACATTTTAGGATATTTAGAATATGATTTTAATAGTTTCGCTATTATGTCTGTGTGTGTCTCAAAAACTGCTAAACTGAAAATTTTGATATTTTGCATATATCATTTGTATCCCCTTTGGAAGAGCTGATTAGTTTTTGGTGATAATCCAATAGCCGGAAGTGATAGTTTACTTGAAGCCCTATCAAGTTATTTTTAAATATCTCAGTAAATTATGATTTAATAAAAATTTTGTTATTAGAATAATGTTTCAAATATTATAATCTACAATTATTGTTTGAAATAATTTCCTCTTACTATCACCATTTATGAATTACAATAGGTTAAAAAAATATATTTTGATATTTTCGTTTAAATCTGCTAAAAATTATAAATGATATATTTCGACTAAATATAGGGGAACGATTTGACGGATAGTAGTCATCAGATCAGTACCCAGAATTGGGTAAATGGCACCATATATTTTAAAGTTGAATATAAATAATTATTTGGGGTGTAACAGTTTGACGGCTGTATCATCGCTTAAAGACAAAAAATCAAGAGTTTCTTGTATTTTCCCGAGCTAATTTGCGCGTAAATTCGTGAAAATAAACAACGGGGACCTCTTTTTAATGATTTTAAAAGAGCGCCTGGCAATTACTCCGTTTAAGATGAATCGACTCAGTATAAAAACTCATCCGAAGTGACAGCTTGCATATAATGAGCATAAGCGAGTCTGTAGGCCGTCTTGGTGTTTTTGCTGGTGTATTTTATAGTCTTATTTTATTATTTTCTGTTTGCCCGGACAGGATATTGTAATATGTGGGCAATTAGGTCCATATGATGCGTCGGGCGAGCCTCACTTCGAGGAGAAATGAAAAACTTAGCCGTTTTATTGCTTGAGGTAATTATTTAGGGACATGTATTATATATCAAAATGTGCGTTGAATATTCCTATTTTCAGTGATGTATCGATTGTTTAAACTACTTTAATTCTAACTGAGTTATCGTTGTTTAAATTACCAATGGGAGTTTGTATTCTGCATTATTATTTAATCATTGATAATTCCACTCTGGATTAACTAAATTGAATAAGTCTTATAGATTTGGAAAGAAGAAGATACAGGCTACATTTTAATATATAAATTATGCCCTCTATTTTATGTAAATGTTTTCAAATCGTTCATAAAGAATATACAATTTTCAAACTCTCATTTCTGCTTTTATGTGTGTGACCACTTAAGCAACAATAACTTAATTCCGGGTGAACCGGATTAAAACAACTTTAAAATTCTATAAAGAGGAAAGTTCGAGCTACATTGTGATATATAAATTTTCCCCCATTCCTTGATTATTTTGTCGCAATCTATCATTAAAAAACACATAACTTTGCAGAATTTTGTAGCTCTTGTTTAGGCTCCTATATAATCATTCACGCAACTATAACTTAAATCTGGATGAATAAAATTAAATAAACTTGTATTTGTTGAAAAGAAGAAGGTTTAGACTGCAATTTAGTGTATAAATTATACCCGTAAGTAATATTTTCAGAGTTTCCACAACGAAGAAAACAGTTTCGTATTTCTTTCGTATATTGGTGTATCTGTAGTAACAATAACTTTACTCTCGGATACTTAAATTAAATGTGTCTTATTATAAATCGCTGTTTTACTATTTAATATATATTTTTCCATGCCAGAAAATGAACGTCTGATATCGGATAATGAATTCCTGCTAACAGAAAATGAATTTCTGATAATTGAAAATTAATTTCTGGTAGCAGAAATAAATACCAGAAAATGAATTTCTGATACAATAAAGTCAAATGAATTTCTGCTAGCAGAAAATGAATTTCTAATAACCAGAAAATGAAATTCCTGCTAACAGAAAATAAATTTCTGGTAGCAGAAACTGATACCAGAACATGAATTTCTGCTAACAGAAAATAAATTTCTGGTAGCAGAAACTGATACCAGAATATGAATTTCTGCTAGCAGAAAATGAATATCTGGTAACCAGAAAATGAATTTCTGATACCAGAAAGTCAAATGAATTTCTGTTAGCAGAAACAGATACCAGAAAATGAATTATTGATACCAGAAAATGAATTTCTAATACCAGAAAATGAATATCTGCTAACAGAAAATACATTTCTGGTAGCAGAAATTGATACCAGAATATAAATCTGTGTAACCAAAAATAAATTATTGAACCAGAAAATGAATGTCTGCTAACAGAAAATAAATTTTTGCTACTAGAAATTCATTTAGATTTACTGGTATGAGAAATTCATTTTCTGGTATCAGAAATTCATTTTTTGGTACAGCAAAATATGTATTAAATAGTAAAACGGCGTTCCATATCTTATAGTTTTGGAAAGGGGAAACTTCAATCTATATTCTAGTGAACTAGTGTATAAATTATGCCCCCTCCTCCAAAAGTAAAGTTCTGAAATCCTTCAAAAACACTGGACAATTCGCAACCTCTTGTTTCTGCTTTGATATCTGTAACTTAAACAACAAAAACTCAATCGAGGGTCAATCGAATTAAAAAAACAAAGTTATCAGTATATAAATGACCATCCTTTCTAATTCTTATGTATTTCATAAAAGGAAATATAATTTTCTAGTACAAAACGCATGTTTAGCCTTGTATATCTGTAATCATTCAGGGTATAATTTATATATAATTTATGTCCCTCAGGAATATTTTCAGAGCTTACCATAACGAAAAGAGATTATTTTGGTTTACTTTGTAAACCATTTCGTATATTAATAAATCGGTAAACATTTTTGTAACGATAGAACCAAATTAAATTAACCATATATGGTTGGAAAGAGAAACCTTCAAGGCACATTTTATTATAAAATTTATGTTCCCAAAAATTTTTGAACTTTGATTTCTACAAGTGTAAAACTCTAAATTTCATTTCAAACCACAGCATCCAATTAAACTGTTTTTATCAAGATTAATTTGAATGAAGCGATGTATTAAAATAACAAATTCAAATGAAAATTGCAAAATATTATTCATAAATGCAAATGCCATTTAGTAAATTCAAATAGCAACAAATCATCTACTTTGTAGTCCTTTAAGTTGATATAAATCTCGTCTAGCAAGTTTAATTTCTCAATTATATAGCCATTAAAACAAAACACCATCAAAAAACAGTCCTCCAACTGCGAGCTGTCATCATAACATTTAAATATTCCCGCGCAAAAACAAACTCGAACGATCGGCAAAAAACGCGCGAAACTAGTCTAACCTTAATCGCTGGGAATAATTAATACCCAATCTGCCCGTATTAATTATAATTGTTTATAATTAACGAGCAATTAAGTCCTAATTAGTTTTATTATATGCGATGTAATTGGTGTATCTTATTAAGCTAGAGCAAGGACAGCAGAAATGAGTATAGCGACTTGGAACTGCCTTAATGACTTATTGTGTGCCGTATTCCATAATTGACACCAAAAAATTGTTTAATGACATCATTACTGCGTTTTTAAAAGTTGCTGAAGACATTTAACAGTTAACAGATTAAGTGACAGAATAGTATATTTTACTACAAGTAATGGAATGTCACATATTCCACGCGAGCAAAAAGTTTGTAGTCCGAGCCGAAGGCGAGGGCTACGGTTTACGAGTATAGGATATGCCATTCCGTTACATGTTGTAGACTATAACAAGATTTTGCAAATTACACAAAAAATACAAATATAAAACTGATGAAAACATCAAACTCTAATGAATCAAATTAAAATAAACAGACGTAACCATAGTAACTGAATCAAGATACTTCATATATCGCGCTAATATATGGCTCTGATTCGTCGAAATTATTCCATACGCAGCGTATGGAATGTTAGTGATTCCATAACAATTTTTAGTTGTGGAATGCCTAGTTTCCAAGACAGTGTTATAGAAATAATATTTCGATGTCGAACTGACGAAAGTGATTTTCACACAAACATAAAATTACTATAAAAACAATATTTTAACTGAAGATACAAAAATGATAATTAACCGGATGATAATAAGACCAATAACAATGTTCGCTGATGAGACTGTGACAATGACAAAAACAGTTGAATAAGATTTAAGAATAATGGGACGAAATGTAATAAGAATAATATTAGCACCAATAAAAATATTAGAAAACGAATACATAACTATGAAATAGAACATAAGTTGCAAGGAGAAGACATAGTGAAAAAGATCTACAGAGAGTCAGATGGCTTGTATATACAAGATGGCTGGCGGTCAAAGTGTGTTAAACAACGCTAATAAGAAACTTTGCAAAAGGTGCCATAAAATAGCACATAGTGGATTAAGGTGTATAAAATGTGATACCATATCACACACAAGTTGCGTGAATACATTAAAGTTACCTGTGCTTAGTGACAATACAACAAATTGTTGTGAAAACGAAAAGTTAGACAGTGACAATGACATTGACGCGTCATTTACAAGTGTAAGTGATAGTGATATAAATGATATAAAGAACATTGGCACAAATGAACTATATTATATGAAAGAACTAATTAAACAAAAGGACGAAATGATATTTTCTCAAAAGAACACAATAAATATACTTCAAGAACAATTGTGTATTATAAATAAATTATTAATTAACTCTAGTCATTTACAACAACCATCGCCATCTGAGAACAAATATAATAAACAAAATGCTAAGCCAAAAAAATCTACTAAAATAAAAGATTTACCGGCTGCGACAGAGTCAATATTAATTAACAAATCGCAAGACGGCAAAACTACGAACGGCATTATCGACATAGACAAGCATCAACAAAATGGCGTGATAAACAAAGTATCAAAACAAAGTGAAGTGAAAGTTATTAATAATTCAGTTAAAAATAGTACGGTAGGAACTACTACTGATATATCAAAATCTCAACCCGAAAGTTATCAACCCAAACTCGTTAAAAATGTCTCCAGACCTCGAAATAATGCACCAATTATTGGAAAGAATGAAAACATAAACATCGCTAACTCTCTAAAAACTGTTCCCAAATATGTATATCTTCATGTTTATAGATTGCATCCGGAAACTACGGACATAAAAGTGAAAAACTATCTCAATAATCTATTTCCAGAAGTACAGGTAGAGAAAATCGTTGCTAAATACCCCGATCAATATTCATCATTCAAAATAGCCATTCATGAGACGAATTTACAACAAGCAATGAATCCAGATATCTGGCCACAGGGAGCCTGTATTAACCGTTTTTTTCATCGAATCATCAAGAAACCACCCACAACATAAACAAAACAAAAATAATATTAAAAGATATTAATAACCTGAACAATCTAAATTTAAATTTATCGATTTATCATATTAATGTGCAGTGTCTTAGCAATAAAATTGATGAATTGACTTTATTTTTACAAGATAATCCGTTTAATATTGTTTGTATTACAGAACATTGGCTTGATTCTTTTGCTATCCAGGGAGTCAACATTCCAGGATATAAATTAACTACTTTTTTCTGCAGAGAGGCGACCAAACATGGTGGAGTGGCAATTTTTGTTGATTGCAATATTGAATATATTCCTCTAGATATTTTACAGTATAATGTAGCACAACAGGCTGAATTTTGTGGTATTCATTTAAAAAGCTACAATATTAACTTAATTGTCACCTATAGGACTGGATTAGGTAATTTTAATATCTTTTACAATAAAATTGATGGAATTCTTAACTTTTTAGACTCTTCACACAAAAAAACAATTATCGCAGGAGATTTCAATCTTGACTTTTGCTCTGAATTTCCCAGTAAAGATCTAACAGATTTCAATAATTTAATTGATTCTTTTGGTATCAGGGCTACTATCGACGTTCCCACTAGAATTACCACTACATCTTCTACTAGTTTGGACAATATTCTTACAAATTTAAATGCATGTTTAATTTCAGTCGGCGTCTTGGATCCATGTCTTTCCGACCACGGGGGTCAATATCTTATTTTAAATGAAAATATTGAGACATCTAAACAAACTCCAGTGTTGGCAAGAAGCTTTTCGACCCGTAATATTAATTATTTTAAATATTGTTTGAGTTTAATTAATTTCTATACTATTTTTAATACTCAAACAACAACTGCTGATGAAAATGCGAAAGCACTAGTTGATTGTTTAAACAACTATATAGAAATTTGCTTTCCGTTAAAAGAATGTAAAACTAACTATAATAAATATTCTATCCGTTGGTTTGATTTATCTCTAAAGCATATGAGGGATAAATTAAACCTTTTAAAGTTAATTTCTGATAGTACTAAAAGTGTATATTTTTATGATCTGTATAAAATAACTTTAAGAGATTATAAAAATAAAATTACACAATGTAAACGTACAGCGTACAGTAATTTTCTAAGTTCTTCTGATAACAAAAGCAAAGATAGTTGGAAAATAATCAACTCAGAGCGTAACATTGACAATAATACTAATAAAGTGCACCCGGATTTATCTCCTGATAATTTTAATGAATTTTTTACATCTGTTGCTACAAAAACCATAGAGAACATTAAAAATGGATCTCTTAGCGGTACCCCGGTCGCTTGTACGGTGTCGAAAAGTTTTACCTCCAATAATAAATTTGTTCTTGAAACTATTGAAATTGCTGAAGTGTACAATGCAGTTCGATCTTTAAAAAACTCCAAATGTCTTGATATCTTTAATATCAGTAACAACCTACTGAAAGAAATAATTGATCATGTTGTGGAACCATTAACATTTTTATTTAATAAATGCATTACAGAGTGTACTTATCCTGATATCTTTAAAATAGCAAAGGTTCTTCCTTTATATAAAAAGGGAGACTCTTCAAAAATGGAAAATTATCGACCTATATCAATTATTCCTACAATTTCAAAGGTCTTTGAAATAATTTTAAAAACAAGATTAGTCAAGCACTTCGAAAATAACAATTTGTTAAATAACAATCAATTTGGTTTCCGTCATGGGCGCTCTACAATTCAAGCTGTTTTAAGTATTATTAATAGGACAGTTGAGGGCCTTGAGAAGGGCAATAAGGTAGCACTTACTTTATGTGACCTTTCGAAGGCCTTCGATTGTGTGTCACATGCTAAATTGCTTTCCAAACTAGAAGACTATGGAATTGATCAAAGTGCGTTAAAATTATTCGCTTCATACCTGGAAAAACGGACTCAATCTGTTTTTATAAGATCCGATTCATCTAATCCTAGAATCCTGGAACATGGCGTACCGCAGGGTTCAGTACTGGGACCACTGTTTTTTATTATATACATAAATGACTTTAGTAGTTTTATGCAGCCTTGTAATTCTGTTTTATTTGCAGATGACACTACTCTTTTAAATGATCACTCAGATCTGAATGTTCTTTCAGAAATTTGCAAATCAAATCTTCTAAAGGCAGAAAAATGGTTTTCATCTAATAACCTACTTTTAAACAAGAGCAAAACTCAGGAATTGATTATCTCATCTAATAATAAATTTGTTTCAGGAAACTCAGTATCCTTATATGGTTTAACATTAGATGATTCTCTTAGTGGCAATATTCACATTACAAATATAAGTAAAAGATTGGCTTCGGTTCTTTTTCTACTAAGGAGACTTAAACTTATAGTAGACATAACCACACTCCGAGTAACGTACTTTGCCCTTTTCCACGCTGTTTTGACTTATGGTGTAGCTTGGTGGGGCAACTCATCAAATGCAATACAAATTTTTAGACTGCAAAAAACAGCTGTAAGAATTATTTCTGGTTTGCACTATAGAGACCACTGCAAACAGTTTTTCATCAATCTGGGAATTATGCCCTTACCTACAATTTTTATATATTATTCTGTAGTAGAAATACATAAAACGAAACCGTCTTTTTCTACCAACAGTGATTGCCATTCCTACCATACGCGTTCATCATCCTTGTTACGAAAACCTAGGTTTAAATTAACTAGGTCTGAGAAAAACTCCTTGAATGTTGACCTTTATAATGTTCTACCTGAACAAGTCAAACTTCTGGATGAAAAGAAATTTAAAATTATTTTTAAAAAATACTTGCTAAGACACTGTTTCTATACAATAGATGAATACTTAAATTTTAACCATAGAGATAATCTTTTATTGTAATTAATACTATTGTATTTTCATTTGTAATTTTTTTAATTTGACGTACTATAAACATGCCAATGTAATATAGTCAATAAAAACTAAACTAAACTAAACTAAACTAAACTATGAAGAGCAGAAGAAAAGGAGCAGTAGTACAATCGAGACAAGAAGAAAGAAGATGAGGCAGACCTAAACTAATATTGCTAAAGGAAGTAGAAGATTTAAAAGCAGAAGCAATTAAAAACTGGTAAAGTAAAACATAGTTAATTTAAAGTTTTGAATTTGATATTGTTTGATTTCTGTCATTTTGAGGTTTTGAAAAAACTAGGAATCGTAGATAGCATACATGTCACAAAAAAGTAGTCTCGGAAGTATTTAATTTAAATGGTAACACTTTCTCAAACAAATCTCCTGAAGTTATATTTTCAAAATGTAAGCATGTTACTGTTAATATATATATAAAGTTTTTGTTACAATAATAATTGATTTACATTTCCGCACTAGTGCGTAAAAATAACTAATGAATATTGAAGTCAAAGACATTTTCAATTTGAATGAAATATCGTGCAATACTAACATTTAGGTAACTAAATAGGTCTTATTATATACATTTTTAAATTCTTAACAACTTTTGTACTTACTCTTTTACTGTAAAGTGAATAGGTAAAAATTTACAGCAATATAAATAAATAGTACTGAAATTCCTATATTTCACATTTCATTTCTACAACCGGTATATGTATATAGGTATACACTGACGAAAGCGATGATTATTTATGGTATTAATTGTCTTAATTGACAATCCCGATAACTTAATTGCTATTTATTTATTTATTTATTGTCAAATCAATCCAACAGGACACAAAGCCCCAATTACAGGATGATACATAAATACAAAATACAAAAGTCTTACAAAAAAAATAAACATCAAATATTAAATTGAATTATATCATACCCACTTATATAAAAACAAAATTCACGCCATGGCACGCGAAGGGTCGTGGGTTCGAATTCCACTGACGAGCTTGGTCGTTGCGTTCACATAAATTCACAATCATCCACTCATAAAAAAAATATATTGTCTCAAGTCTGCCATTGTATCATATTTAGTAGAATACCCCAGCATAGAGGCTTAATTTAAATATTTTCACGTAACAACTCATAGTATTGACAGTAGCCATATAACTTTCGTTAATTACCACTTAAACAAGACAGGTAATTACGCACAAAACACGTGTTTCAAAGTACTTTAGTTCCTAAGCAGTACGACCTGTTAAATTTACGAAAGAAGCCTGTTTACGTGTATTTCTTTTTAATCTTTGTTGAACAGATAATTTTGTAATAATTTCAACCTCGCAAAATTTTAAAATGGTACAAAAAATAGAAAAACATTTCACATAAAAATTGCAGGCAATACTTACATATTTTTTAATATAACTTATTTATTTACTGAGATATGCCCAAAATACTTGATGGGCTCTCAAATAAACTACAACTTCCGGTTAACAGATTACTACTAAAATCTAATCAGCTCGTAATCAAACCTTGTAAAAATTTTTAAAAATCTGGTGTGGGTACCACGCTAATTTTTTATATAAATAAAACCAACTGAACACGTATGACTTGTTCCTTGCGTATGACTTTATTTTGACAATTATTTGACATACAGATGTTAAACCTGATTTTTTCTCCTCATTGTAACAATGACTTTATTTTAAAATAGGTATTAATTAATGTCTAGTCTTTAAAACTTTCTAACTAACAATACAAATAATGCTTTTGTAATATTTCAAACGATACATTCTTTTGACATTTCACAATTATTTGACACGTTTGCAATTATTGAAATATGTTATTAAATATATAATTTAGTTTATTTGAAATAGGTACTAAAGTGTTCAAAAATCGTCATTGAAAGCTCAGTAATCGTCACTAAAGTAACCCATTATGTGATGATTTTGAGCAACGCAGTGTTGGCAACCGTTAAATAATTATTGTACAATTAGAATAATTTTGACAAATATATGTCGTACAGTAAATAAATATATACGTAAAATGAAACAATAAGTGCAAAAAGAATTAACTAATTAATTCCGATGAAGAAATTGAGGACAAAACACATAATTTTGAGTGTTATTTACGATAACTTCTATGTTCGAGGTTGGCAACACTGAGTGTCAGTGTATACAGAAGTATAAACTTAACCTATATATAATAATTTTTTTACAGTTTTTTCTACTTTTATGTTTCAAATAAAATATAATATGTACCTCGGCACTGAAGTTCCTTTTTATCACTCACATGGTTTATTTTCCATGATAAAAAGTTAAACTTCAGTGCCTTGATACATAAATAACTATTTTCACAAAATTTGAAGCATGTACAAGAAAAGTTATTGTTTTGTGTGTCCAGTAAACTTCCTCTTCCGGTTTGTCAATTTCATTAAAAATCTACTCAGTTCTTCATATTTTCATGAAACTTATAAATTCCAAGTTTCGTTTAGATATCTTGTCTCGTTCATGAGATATTGCGCATACGGACATCCATCCATCCATCCTCACACACAGACATCATTGACAAATTGGTCTAAACGAATTCAGTGGACGTCAGAATATGTGTTTCCACAAAAATCTCGTCAATAATTTTTTTCATGATTCCAATACTTCCTTATACTTAAAATAAAAAGTAATATAAAATTTTCAAGTGACGTCATCTCACATCATATTGTTTGGACCATCACAATACCTCTCCGACATACATAAGTAAATATATGTATATTATTATTTACTTATTTTACTTCAAACACAATATTTTTGCCCCCTATGACAAGTCAATCCCATATAGCGTTAAACGCACCATTGGAATTGCAATTCCAGTAGTTAATAAATTGGTTTGTATATTATAACTAATTCTAGTTTATAATATGAATAAAGTTCCTACTGCTTTTGGTTAAAATGCAGATATAGCAACGCCCAAGGCTCAAATTACAATTAGTAGTTGAGAGTTAAAAAGAAATAAAATGCCTTATATGTGCATTAATTTATATTTATACATTTTACAAATATATTCACGTATGTTTAAATGTAATTACTGGAAGATTATATGGTTATTAGGTACCAGGTTTACCGTATAGAAGAGACTGGATGATTCGTTCAGGAAGAATTCAAGCGAAGATTACTGTTTTGTTAATTAATTATTTATTTGACTTACTGCACAGTAAGAAGCAGAATGGTTAATAATTACTCGTAGCATATGTTTCTTTCGGTTATTTGTCCTCACAGTAAAAACTAATTTAAATGAAAAGAATATTGGTTTTAGTTATTATTATTATTTTAGTTAAAATATTATTTGTGACTTTTATCGCTCTTGAGGCACCATTTACCACATTTTAAATGACAAATTAAGTTGGCATCCCTTACTTTTATAAAATTTAAGTTCGTTTTATGAAGTATGTTAATTTATTTTTCAGACATCCTAACATCTCTTGCCAACAATGTCTGAAACTGTACTGTTGTTACAGAAACTAACAGATATTTACGATACAAGTGGGATAAGAGCGTTATTAAGATACGCATGTGTAATCACATAAGTGTATTAACAATGCATTATCACACGTGTATTGTACAATATTTTATTTACGCCCGCTTAAAGTTAAAAAATCTGGTGTGGGCACCACACTACTTTCTTTTACAAATAAAACCAACTGAACAATTTTTTTGACAATTATTTGATATATAGATGTTCAACCTGCGTTTAAATTATTGTTCTCATTGTAATTATGAATTTATTTTAAAATAGAAATCAATTAATATCTAGTCTTCAAATCTTTTACTCTAATAATACAAATATTACTTTTAGAATATTTCACAAGATATATATTTTTGACACTTCACAATTATTTGACACGTTTGACACATAGATATTAAAAATGTTTTAGTTTTTATTTCCATTGTAACTAAGATTATTGAAATATATTCTTAAATATATAATTTAGTTTTTTTCAAAATTAGAAGCATGCACAAGAAAAGTGAAAATAACATTTTATAATCCAAATATTTTTGCTAACATCTTTCATTTGAAAGTTTTTCTCACAGCTGATTCTATTTTTGAAAAAAAAATAAATTTATTGTTATGTGTGTCCAGTAAACTTCCTCTTCCGGTTTTTCAATTTCATTCAAAATCAACATAGGTCTTCATTTTATCATTAAACTTATAAATTCCAAGTTTCGTTTACCATCCATCCATCCTCACACACAGACATCATTGAGAAATTGGTCTTAACGGATTTATTGGACGTCAAAAGATGTATTTCCGCAAAAATCTCGTCAGCCATTTTTTTCGTGATTCCAATACTTCCTTATACTTTGTATAAGAAAGCAAAAATTAAATAATTTGACTTAATTTTTTACAAGTAGTTGCTGTAAAATTGTTTCTAATCCATGGTGACCACAATTTGATATTAAACAATTAAAAAATAAATTTTTGAAGCATTTCGTGAAAATGAGTAATGTAGAAATTTACAATTTATTTCGTCTGATATAGAAAAACAAACTTCAAAAAATTATTAATTCATTTTAAAAATTGTAAAGATTGTATTTTCAACATATTAATTTCGTGACTTATGATCAACGCCATCTCTTGATAATTTGAAGCCCAATTGAAACAAATAATTTAGTAATTCTTAGCAGAAATAACTAATTACGAATTGGGCTACCTATAACTCTTAATTAGGCTCAAAATCGAGCTTAAACGACGGAGATATCCTAACAAATTACCAGAGACCCAGAAAAACAAAAACAACCGAATTAATAAAAGTTTAATACAGCACTTTCCAATCAGTTAATGTGCATTTTATTCAAATCCGAATGTGTTCATTATAGATTCTGGGATTGGAAGGAACACAAATTGAATCCAAACCGTCTTCGTCGCCGAGATCTGCAAGCTCAGGGCTTCGCCCAATACAGTAGCAAAATTTAGAAAGGAGAACTAATTAGCATAATTTATGTCGTTGAAAATAAATATCTTGCTGAACAAACGCTGGCTAATCAATAAAAATCAGATAAAAATAATTCAAACGATAAATCAATATCAGTAATTTTAAAGTTTAATGATACTTAATTAAATTTCGTCCCGCGAATAAAATAAAATGAACGAAGTTACAATTAAGTTAACTAATGGCGAGATCAGTTTGAGCCCACATGTTCGATTTGCAGGCGATAAGAATGACGCATTGATCTGCAGCTGTTTCTGCAGCTACTGATCTGAGTCCTGAATTCGCGTTCAAGGATTTATATCTCTCCGATATGATCATTAATTGATTATTTATTCACACGAAGTTCTACTAATTAGCCCAGCAAGTCCAGTAAATGCAGTGCCGTTCGTGAAATGTACAAATATGTTTATATTTCCTAAGGTATTTTCAATCTTGTGTGGTCTATTACAAAAGGCAATAGTGTGATCAATTAATGCTAACTGCGTTTTCCCAGAACGCTTAGATGTTTGCCTGCAGTAGAATGAATAATTTGTACTTTACCAAGTAATTAAGCAAATGCTGTAGGCTCCGTCATATGTGTGTTATTTATTTATTTATTGGAATAACTTAAAAGAAACTTAAGGATATTGTTAAACTGCTACTGCAAAATTCCATATGATTATTGTTACTTCCGGTAGATGGACATAAAAGCAGGTCGTGTCTTGACTCTTCATATTCTAAATATGAAATTAGTAATATTATATTCTATTCGTGGAAAACTCACTACTCAAATACCATCCTAACATAATACCAGCTGTAGGTAGAATGGGGTCTTTCACCATTTTTTTTTTTTATTTTTTTTATGAAACTTTATCTATACTGAAGACTATCTACACTTTTATAAAGTGTTTATTGTTATTCATTAAGCCATAATGATTTTTTTTTAATGTGACGTCATAGTAGAGATGTTGCTGGATTTAAAACAGTACAGATTGTAATTAATTGTAGTCATATATTTTTTTACTTATTTTATTATTATTATTACAATAAAATGGAACATTTATGTAACAAAAATTATTTAAATCTCTACTGTTTTAGATCTCTACTATGACGTCACAACATTTTTAAAAAATCATTGTGGCTTAATGAATAACAAATAAGACTTTTTAAAAGCGTAGATAGTCTTCAATATAGATAAAGTTTCATAAAAAAATAAAAAAAAAAAATGGTGAAAGACCCCATTGAAATGTGTTCTGTAGGAATTTCAATATTTTTCTATATTGCTAGTTTTACCTATTCACTTTACTTTAAAAGTGTAAATACAAAAGTTGTTCAGAATTTAAAAATTAATACAAACAATAAGGCCCATTCGATTACCTAAATACTAGTACATGTTTCACAATATATCAATCTTAATATTTATTGCAAAAATTGTAAGGTGGCCATGGAAAAAATAAATAAAAAAACGAAATATATTAGACATTTCATAAAACAGATTTAATAGTATATTATACATTAAGGGAGAGATGTGTAAGAAGAAGAAGTGCTACAATACTACAAGGGAAAAAACACTTTTTTCATGACACTAATGTTTAAGATGATTTTTATGTATTACAATAGTATATTGTACAACGAGCATGGAATGGTACTCATTTCCTACGAGTATGAAAGTTTGCCTTTGGCTCATGCTGCAAATCATACGAGTATGAAATGAATATTCCATGCGAGTTGTACACTATATTTTTCTACGACCACGATATCATTTCCTAATTCATTTAAGTTTAATAATAAATTATCCCGCTTTCACCATTCCAGTATTTGGCAATTCTAAATAAGTTTCCTAGCAATGGCACCTGTACTTCAATGAGCTGACCTGTATTGAAATATTCACAAAACAAATTCATTTCTCACGAAGCTTGCAATGTACCTCATATCCCTAGCAACAACAAACATACAATGAGTTGATTTTTAAGTTGTCGTAGAAAAAATTATTTGAATTGTAATATAATTTATGATTTGTTCATTTAAGAAGCAAAAATACACAAAATTGTATTTTTTTGTTTTATAGTATTTCAGTTATGCGAGACGAAAAAATCGGTATAGACCACACACATACATAATTCGCCTAAAATTTCTTTAAATTATTTGCCTTAAACCAAAAAGTGGGTGACGATTTATTATGTTTTATTGATTGTTAAGAGTTTACTTGTTTTTATTATTAAGTATTTCTATTTACACAATTTTCAAAATTTTCTAAATTAACTTCGTTTTCGTTTGAAATCCAAATAATTGTTTAATTCCTTTTAATTTTCTATAGTAGGCAAACACGACCCAATAGACAAAAATTCTATTGAAAGTTGAATTTGTTCATAATGTTCGAAATAGTGAATCAATTTTTTTTTTTATTTTAAGAAAAAAATTTATGTAACATATTTTTAAAATATGAATATTATGTAAAAAATAATTTTTTCTTCAAACGTCATAGAAGTACGTTGTTATGTATTTGTATTCAACAAGCAGAAGTTCAGTATTGTCGCCGCCGGCGTAAAAGTGTATCCTTGGCAACACATTTACGCCGGCGGCGGACAAAGTAAAATATTATGAAAAATAGTTAGGTTGTAATTCAATAATTTGACAGTTAAAAATGAAACAAATAAACAAAAATAACAAAACAGCATATTCTACGGCAACTTGAAATGCTAGATAAGACAGAATATTTGTTGAAGTTTTGAGCATTTTATAATATTTATAATTTTATTTTCTATGTTTGAAGAAAAAATAGCATGTGTTATTCGGAGTAAATGTGACATTGTATGCTTCGCATGTAATTGTTCGACTCGCTTCGCTCGTCGTTCAAACTTACATGCTCAGCACCCAAAGTATCACATTTACTCCTAATGACACAATATACTATTGTGTGTCCTTATTTAAAAAACTAATAATTCATGCAATAGAGGGTTAAGATGGGTAAATGTAAATGATAGCCGGACAAAACCCCATTGTACGAAACCCCAAGTTTAAGATATTCGCGCGGATACAATTGCGTGATTTGGCTCACCATAGATCCATTTCAAATTAGCGAGACAGCTACCGATGTTAATTAAAATATTATACTAATTAAAATGCTAATTCAACATTGATTCATAATATATAAGCTTCAAATAGATCATCGTGTATAGTAGTTAAGTAGTTAATAGAGAATTATAAGTTTTTGGCAATGCGCAATTTTGTAGAAGTTTATTTTGAATATGGAAGTAGCTATAAAAAATTTGCTGTGGGCAGCACAATAACTCCCGCCATAGATTTCTTATCGAACAATGCAGAAACACGGACCACAACTATCAAGAGACGCTCATCCCTTCAAAACATTATGACACATGTAAAAAAATGATATTTTTCAACCGTTGTTTTGTTTTTTCAAAAAACACATGTTAGCAGATTTAAATGAAAATATCAAAATATAATTTTTCTTTAACGTGGTGTAATTCGTAAATGGTGACTGTAAGAGGAAAATGTTTCAAACAATAATTGTAGATAATAATATTTGAAACATTATAATAACATTCATTAAACCATAATTTACTGAGATATTTTAAAATAACTTGATAGGGCTTCAAGTAAACTACCACTTCCTGTTATTGGGTTATCACCAAACACTAATCAGCTCAAGGGAGATACAATTGATATATACAAAATATCAAAATTTTCTGTTTAATAGTTTTTGAGAAACCGTAACTCCAGAGATCCACACAGACTGACAGACAAACACACAGACAGATACACACACAGACAGATACACACACAGACAAAATCGCGAAACTATTAAAATCGTATTCTAGGGAACCTAAAACGTGCTCATCAACTGAAAACTCACTATACAATTTTAGCATGATTCCTATACCTCTCTTACATGATGTGGCGGGAGATAAAAAAAATCTAATGTTATATGTAACGAATATTGTGCTTATTTTTAAACTCAAGTGTCAAGCACATAACCTTCCGCACAATACTACTCTTAAACGATACAAAATAGTATTTGATACTGAAACATACCTTGTTATTTATTTATTTTCCATTTATATTTGAGAAATTTAATTTTATTTCATATTTTTTGACATATATTTCAGTAAGAAAACAGCGTTACAATCAAAATGACATGTCACATTTCGTAAAAAATTAAAAATTTTTAAGTGTTTCCATGGTGTACAAGGAGTGCAAGATTTATGAAATCCAATGAAAATTAATAAAATTAGTGTAATCAAAACACATGTAAAATTAAATATTCTATAACTTTCAAAATAACATAAATTGCTGAAAAAGGAAATTTAACCGTGTTTTTCACGAAAAACTGGGCTTCAAGTAAACTGCTACTTCCGGTTGACTAATTTTATCCAAAATCTAATCAGCTCTTCTTTTAAATATACGAAGCAAAAATTTACAAAATTGTATATTTTGGTATTATAGTATTTATGTTATGCGAGACGAAAAAATTGCCACAGACTACACACATACACATACATACATACAGACATCAGCGAAAATACTAAAATCGTATTGTAGGGACCCTAAAACGTGCTCACAACCCAATTTTTTGACCAAAAACAATACCTCCCTTACCTAGAGGTAGGCGGGAGATAAAAAGGTTCAAATATAAAATATCAGCAATATTATTGGGAATAAAAAAGTTATTTGTAGTTTTTTTGTATTCCAATTTCGAGAAAAACTAACTTTTCTACTATGAAGACATACAAATAATTCTATATTTCAAACACGTGTCTTGTGTAATTACTAAACAACCAAATTCTTGCCCAAAGTAATGTTCTTGGCATGTTATTTCTCCTAATAGTTTAATTGCTTCAGTGTAATTTTAGCAAGTCTTAATTTATGATAAATTATAAAGATCTTCTACGTAATTGAAAGCGAAGTGTCATGCATCTGCCAATGGCAATATGCCAGTCAAGATGTGGCGAATACGTGGTGAAAGAATTACTGTAGAATTTGTCATGTTACTGATGAGCCAAAACATAGAAAATAATGACAGGTTTTATTGACATCATCTTGATTAGCACGAACTTCAAGGCAGGCAAAAGACTCAAATAGAAATTTCTATTGGAGAACATTGTTGAGAACTAAACTATTTATTTTGGGATTCGACTGTTCTTCGACTTATTGAAATATATGGTGTTTTATTACGAGGAGGATATACTTTATAACTTCTTTTGCGCATCCTGAAGATTTTGGAAGATTTTGCTGTTTATTTTAGACAGAAATGTATGATTTATGAATATTGCTCCTTGCACGATATCATTAAAATTAATATTTTGAATTTACAAGGTCTATTTGGTGGTAGAAAACCATCAATCGGAAATGGTTTACTTGACAATTTTTATTTGAAACTTTTTTGTATACAGGGTGATACATAACGCACGGAAAAGATTGAAAGTGTAGCTAGGTGGTTCAAAATAATGCTTTCTTCTTAATAAACTTTTAACAAAATCTCAATAACTAAATTATTACAGTAAATTAAAATTCTTTAAAATTAACGTCCACCTATTGAATACCGCTGAAAATAAACAATTTTTTTCACGACATGGTAAGAAACCCCATCGTTCTTCTCCCGAAATAGTGAGGAAAATGTGTTGTTCCTCTCTAGAGAGGAAAATATAGAAGTGTTTACAAAAAATATATTATAAATAAATTCTTAATTTTATTGAAAACCCTTATTTTAGTGATATACGTACTTTAAATTATCTTACAATTATGTCTTATAGTTTTCTTTTTCTTATTAAATCACAATTTGACAACCTATTAAATATATTTAAGATTGGTTCATTGGCAACACTGCTATACCGCCTTGTGTCTGATAACCTAACCTTTAACGTGTCAGGCTGTCAGTTGTGTTCTCAAAGTGTATTTTAGGTCCGAGCAAATCGTTTTTAGAAACATGTGAAAAAAATGTTGTGTCTAACACGAGAGGAAAGCTCTTCTTCCACTCTCGTTCGAAATGCCTCACTCACTGCGCTCATGAGGCAAACTTCGAACTCGAGGGGGAAAAGAAGCACTTTCCTCTCTAGTTTGACAAATAACTATTAATAAATGAACTTATTTCATAAACCATAATTATGTCTACATAATCCTCGGTACTGAAAATATTAACAATTTTACACTTAACTATATTTTATTATATTTTGACGTTTAATGAATTGACATTTAAATGAATTTCAACGGCAAATTGTTTTCCAGTTGTAAATATTGTTCAACTAACTTTAAAGTTTTCCCAGTTTCCATTTAAAACATAATTTAATGTCGAAGTGCTCATTAATTGATTCAAATTTATTGTGCTGTAACTTTTTTTTATTGAGTTTTTGCCAAAACTTTATTAAGAAAAATACATTATTTTGGGCCTCTCCAGCTGCACTTTAAATCTTTCCCATATGTTATGAATCACCCTGTATTTCGTACTTTTTTGGTTGATTGGGTCCATAGTTAATGTTTAATGACAGCAGCCGAAAAACAAACTAGTATTTTGACAACAAAAGTCAAACACAAAGAAAACCTAACGCTCTATGTAAACAACAAGTTAAATACCCTAAATACATCATTCAATAAGCCTTTCAGCCGAGGAAAACAAAATATGTGAAACAAAAAAGCGCCGGCCAAGAAAAAAAAATCATACTCTCGGTAATAGTGCAGGTCTAAATATAACAGGTGAGACTATACATCTCGAATGAAATACGAGCAGCGACATCTCGCTTGCGACAGGCAACATAGTGCGGCATTTGTTTCGGCTAAAAGCAACCCGAACAAATGAATAATGACTTAGGCGCCCGATACCGAATATTTTCGGCGCGGCTTTTTTGCTGCGCGCGTTTTTTACCAGTGGTTTTTTCCAGATATTTTTGAAATAATTAATAACACTGCTCATTGGTTCATATGCTTGAGGAATTCAAGCGACGGAATATTTGTTGATTACAGATTAAGATGTTGTGGGATAAGATTTTTAGAGATTTTTTAATTTGTATCCATTCATTTCGATTTGATTCGAAAGACAACATTGTTCTTAATAGTTCTTTAAGCTACAAGATTAATCATAAAATAAACTGAATGGATGGAAAAATAATGAGAACAATATTGGGACCCTAAAGGAACCAGAAAACTTATACAGAACTATGAAATAGAACAGGTGTTGGAAGGTGCAGATATAGTAAAAAAGATAACTTGGACATACTAGCTGTGGCAATAAAATAAACGTTTTCTTTTAAAGTTGTACATTTTTAATTATTATTCTCTTTAATATACACTCTTTCTCTATCCCTACACTGCCGTGTGCGAATTTTCCATTGTTCAAAACAGTGTTGGAAGTCTTCTTCTGTAAGCTCGTTCAAGATGCGTGTCTAAAGAAACAGAAAACAAAGATTGATTCACTCCAACAAAAGTTTCTAGAAAGCTTACTCCATAGAGGTGTTAAGCTGCTACAAATAGCATAATTATTGACTCTATTTCAATGTTTAATTTCTTTTGACGGTAGTGGAAACAATACAGTACTCATGCAAGAAGAAAATTCGTCTCTCCTTTCTTACAAATTGTAAGTAGCTAGAAGGCTCTGCAAGTGCAGATTATAAATTTTCACACATTTCTAGCTTCAAACAGTAGAGAATTTATTGAAGAAACTAGAGGAATTTTTTGGAACGGTGTTTTGAAGAACTATGAATTTAAAAAAAGACCTCAAAAGCCTGTTAAAAAAGATGGATTACTTATGTTTGAAGACCTCGAAGACCTGTTAAAATATGGAGAGCTGTTTTACTAAAGGCTGAAGACTTCGAGGAACGTAGAAGAATCTAGAAGGCTCGGAAGGTATCGTTCAACAAATGTTTGAAAGAGCAGAAGTTGAGAGTATTTTTATTAAAATGGGGAAGATAACATAAGATCCCGAAGACATGCTACGGTAGGAAAGAGTTCTTCAAGGTAGAGGTAGATAGAAGATCATAAACCTTTTTAAAATTTACTAAATTCTTAGAGGAAGAAACTTGTGGGGAAAATATAAAACTTGGAAGACCTGTTACGAGATGGAGGGACTTCGAGGAACATAGCAGATTCTAGAAGTATTGCTTAACAGATTTTTGATGATAGCAGAAGTTGAAAGTATTTTGGGAGAACGAGGAAGACGATATACTATTTTGAAGACATGCTTCGATGAGATCAAGTCTTTTCAGAGGCCTTTAGAAAGACAGAAGATGTCCAGGACATTTTCCCAGATCAGGGAAAATATAGTAAACTAAAAAGTGTACCCTGATCGACATAATTTTGTCTTACAGATATATTACAATATGTTAAAAGTTTTTTGGAACGTCGTGATAATGACCTAATCCTTCATAAACCTTGATAACCCTCGTTGTCTTGCATGCATCGTCAGTCTCCACAAGATCCCTCTCTTCTTTCTATCTTCCTTATTCTCGCACAAAACTGCTTCTGTCCTTTCCAAACTATCGTATGTGTGCCCTGTATAATAATAAATTTTCGCATTCTTTGTTCATCATCCATTTTTTGGCTTGTACTGTAAGGATGATTATTTAAATAAACAAATAAATCATTAAAGGCCTGTGTCCACGGTGATAGAAATCGGTCCGAGATCTAGGATATATCTACATCATAAATAGTTAACTTGTATGACAACAGATGTCAGGTTAGTGGAATTTATGAAGTTAGCTTCAGTACATTCTACCAATACTAAAAACTAATAAAATTTAACTCAAAAAATTATTCTGACATAAGTAAATTAAATTTGTTTATACGAGAAATAAATAAAATAGTTATTTACATACCAAATGCGGGAACCGAGTTCACGCAAGAGGTTTGTACAATAATTTTTGTACGAAAAGTATAGAACTAATAACAATCCATACAAAGAAATGAAGTTCTTCAAGGAGTTCTTTTGATATTTGTCAAAGTTGCACTATAAATATAAACACACGAATTAATTTGTCTAATATATTAGAAAACAAAATATTTATAATATTTACCGTATTCACTTGAAAATTTATTATATATCTTATTTATATTGAGGTAACTAACATTACATTTGTAGGTTATGTATTTTTACAGCTGTCATATCGGTCAGATTTTATTGCCAACATTGGTAACCAAATGCACTAAATTTGTTATTTTTAAATTCAATTTTATTCTTATTCCATCATTGTTTATATTTATATTATGTAAAGGAATGTTTGAAATACTATATTATTTTATTATAAATATAATTTATTAATAAACGCTTTAGAAATAGGAATGTTTTCGTCGAAATTTCCCGGTTGTCTATCTGGTGGAGACCTGGGAAATTGACATTTCGGACGTTGCTTAGGCAACGCTAAACAACACATTTTCAATGTATGAGTACAAAAAATATATTTCATGTTTCAGAAACGTTTTGAAAATACTAATTTTCAACTTTTCAAACATTAAACGTCAAAATTAAAATTTGGTAACATCGATATGAAGTTAGCAACTAGTATGAAAAAATCAGACAGACCGCGTTTTTCATCATAGTTTTCTATTCGATTTTTTCTTCCAAGTTGGTAGTGTCCACGATCCGAGTTTTTGATTCGAGAACTATATCATTTCTATCACCGTGGATACAGACCTTAAGACCTGTTAAAGGATAGAGGGATGTTTTACAAACATTTACATTCGAAGGAATCATTTGTTGCAATTGAGAGACGCCAACAACCTTAACCATAACTTTGAAGGAATCCACAATACTTTCAAACGACTCATAGTCTAAGCACATTTCACACAAAGTGTCGTGAATCTCGTCTCTCTCAAACGATTTAATTGTGCTGAACGAGATGGGCGTTACACTGTTTAAACGTTGCGCCGCCATTAACAAGCCAAACAGACAAGTTGTAGGAAACAACTCGCAGCAATCACCCAACAATTAAACGAAAATAACACGCACTCCGACAAGATATTCGGAGAGGCATGTGCTATGTGCAAACAGCGAGCTCAACCACACTATGTCTTCAAAGGAGGAGCGAAGAGTGCAGAGGCGAACTGCTGGATTTTAAGGTTGATGAGACATTAGCTGTGTATTCCTACATAACTGTTAATAGTATGGGATCAAAATACAGAGATATCTTAGAGTTTGGACTGAGATTAATTTTGTAAACAAATATTACAGATCAGCTAATAGTTTAACTGTATGATTTCATTAGATATTAAGATTGTTCGGTTTTCTTGTTAACCTGTTTTAGTATTACTTTTAAAAATGTATTTTGCCCATGCTTTATAGGTTTAAAAGGGTAATGAGTTTAACATAAATTAATAAGATAAATCCAAATGCTTGGGATCACAGATTGCGCTGTACTAAAGTTGGAAAAAGTAACTTTCTTCATATAATAACGAGAGATGTAAGTAGCAAATTACGCACGAGTGAAAAAATTGACACACGAGCCGCGTAGCGGCGAGTTTGTAATTTCACGAGGGCGTAATTGCTTTACATCTCGAGTTTTGTACTATACTTTTTCTACGACCAGTCAATACTATTTCTAAATTAAAAACAATATTCAAATAGTTGTAAATTTATTATGTATTTTTGTATTCTCCAATCCAATTTTTGGTACAAGTACACAAATTCGTATCGTTCTCGAGATTTTGTCGCCAAAAAATTATTTGTTGTACTTTTAGCTTTAGCTTGTATCTCCAGTGGTTTTCCAATTGAAATATCACTGTCGCTTGACATTTCTTACTTAAAATATTAATAAATATAAGTAAAGGATAATAATATTTAGTAGTATATAATTACCTCACTATAAAACAGATTATAAACTATAGATGCAGATGGGAGACTATAAAATAAGACCAGTATACATGTAATAATCACACACATGATGAAACATAGTCCCTTCTACATATTTTATTGAAATATTTATTGGTGTCATAATTTATAATAAACCCAGCAAAATATGAATTTAGTTAAAAAAAAATTAGCAATTAGCCAAATTTTAATCCATAACATTTAAATCTAAAATTTGATGCATCAAATTTTAATTATTTTGGTAATGTGACAATCAGTAGTTCTAACTTAAATTTCATTTTCAAGTGCTACGTAATGAACATTACACTATTCGTAACAACGCACTAACATTGATTGTAGTTTGTTCTGGAATGACATACTTACAGTAGTGGTCATAGAAAATAGTATATTACGTACCGTGAACTGTAAGTGACAGTTTTTAGGTCGAGAATGTAGTTTAGGAAGTCGAGACCCGTAGGGTCGAGATTTCCTAAACATTCGAGACCTAAAAAATCAATTACAGTTCGAGGTTAGTAAGTTATTTTTTGCCATACCCGCGTAAATATATGAAAAGGAAAAATAGGTAACAAAATTAACAGCTGTCAGATTGAGGTTAAAAATAAAATTTGAATGATATATAAATACTTACCATCCACCATGAACGGTAAGTTTCACTTACCATCCACAGTGGACGGTAAGTAAATGATGTAACCATGAAAACCAATTGTGCAATAAAAGTTCCACTTACTGTGTTTAAATTTTGTTTTAATAATGAGTAACTTACAGCACAGGTATTGCAAAAAAGTAATTTTAAGCAAATTTACTTGTTTTTGACAATTGCACATCATCTGAAATTATTTTATGACTTACTTAACTTTGCTGTCAAAAATTTGATTGTCATTTGTATAACTTTAGTACGGAAGTAATTAAACAGGAGTTGAAATTTCTTTATAATATCGGGCAATAATTAAATAAATCACTTAAATAAGATTTGGCCCCCCCTGAGTGGGGCCCTGCTCGTCTCGCAGACACCGTCACTCCAGCCTATAAAGGAACGCTTTGAAACCAGAGTGAGACGTATTTTTTGGCTCTTCAGGAATGTTAAATAGTCGGGCGTCCGACCGGAGACGGGCTTGGTGATAGATGATTATTAATCCCCGTTAAATGCAGCACTAAAGGACGCTGCTTTACCGGCAATAAATATTAACTAATGATCGTTTGCTACCCTTTAAGCGACGCATGGGAGGGGCGCTGCGTCTGACAAGGACAGACGCACGAGATGAAGATGGATGATGCTGGGAGAACCGCCAAATTTGAATTGGTAAATTCTTAAACTTGCAGTTTACGGTTAGAGTTACTTGGCTGGGGTTTTAAAAACAGGGAGCGTGTATCATAAAGCCGTTTACCCAGTTAAACAAATAAATAAATTTGATAGGTAGATGCAGGAAATCTGCAACTGCGGAACCATTAGTTACATATAAGTGTGTCTCATATACTTTTTATGATATGAACTACAAAGATTATATTCTTTATTACGTTTCAAGTCAATCAGAGAGCATTATTTGCACCAGAAGAATGATTTAACATCTATAAATATTTGATAAAATCCTTGCACCATACCCTAGGCCCCAAGAGAACCGTTTGTTCTGACATTTAAGCAATTACTTTGTTTACTTTTATTTAAACTCAACCAAATATAACTTGAGCCATGAATTTATTTGGTAAAATCCCTCAAAATTCTCAAGTCGAAAATGATACTTAGAATCCTTGGGATCTAATTGTCATTTTTAATTTAAAAATATCCAATTGAATTCCTGCAATTACATTGACTATTTCCCTCATAAAATTTAAGCCAATCAGAATTCTGACATTTCTTAATGTCGTCAAATCAACGTAGAATTACACGATAATTTTGCACTAGTGCAAATTACCCAGGTGATTCTGACTTGCTGTCAAATGTTTTTTAAATTTTGCTTAATTTTTTATGAGAGAAACAGCGTTTGACTAAATTTTAATCGGGAAATAGTCTTTCGAATATCCCTCGTGCATGTAATTGTAGATAATTTGATATTCACTTGGGATATTATATATGAAAATTTCCCGGGAAATTTGAAATTACATTAAAATGGTAGAAATTATTATTTTATTTGAAATCGGCACTAAAGTGATCGAAAATCGTCATTAAAAGATCAGAAATCGTCACTAAAGTAACCCATTATACGACGATTTTGAGCAACGCAGTGTTGGCAACCATAACATATTTTTTGTACAATTAAGATAATTTTGAAAGATATAATTGTAATAAATTTATACGTAAAATGAATAATATGTGCAAAAATAATTAACTAATTAATTTCGATCATGAAATTGAGGACAAAACACATAATTTTGAGTGTTATTTAAGATATTTTCAATTTATGAGGTTGGCAACACTAAGTGTCAATTCCAATTGACAACTGACAGATGTATAAACTTAATCTATATAATATTTTTTTACAGTTTTATCACTCACATGGTTTATTTTCCTCGGCCCTACGGGCCTCGGCAACTAAATTCCATATTCGTGATAAAAAAATTGAACTTCACTGCCTTGAAACATAAATAACTATCTTATTATTGTAACTATGGTAATGACACATCCCTATGTATACTGATAAAAAAAAAACATTTCCGGTATATATTTTTACACATGGTCGATTAACTGTTAAGTTCAGCTCCAAAAGATGTTAGTGGAAAAACTGGAAAATTCATTTTCGGAACTTCATAAACTGCTTGTCCATCTAATCGTCTTGGGTCTAGTACTACACTTCAAAAAGATTGCTGGAGTTTTGTAAAAAATAAATGTCAGAATTCATTCGCCTGTTCAAGAATCTTTCATCTATACACAGCGCAATAAATCGCGCAGAACAAAAAATTATTTGTCTCATTTAAAATTAAAATACGAACTAATTTATACTTTTGTAAATAGTACAATGTTTAGCGTATACAGTCCGTAGACACGCCATTTACAAATAGATCTTAAGATTCTAATTTCGTGACAAACAGAAATTGTTTCTTGGTTCGTGATTCGCCTATATTCACGATAATAGCGTTTGTCAGGCTAGTCAGGAAATCATTCAATTTACACTACAAACCCGCCGCCATTTTGAATGTTGGCCGCTTATTAAATTGCTTTTTGGGCTTCAAAAGAGTTTTTGTAAAAGGCGGCCGCGGTAATGAATTGAGTAATTAGTTTTTCTTTTGTTTTTTCGTGAGTAGACATTTTTGAGGGTTTTTATATTGATTAGATCTCGTTATGAGCCTGATTTAATAATTTTAATAAGGTTTTCTATATGGCTCGAACAGGAAATTAGTAAGTTCATCAAAGATGACGACGAATAAAATAAATAAGTAAATAATAATTAGAAAACGTATAATTTAAATATTTGACGTCACGTTTATCAATTACAAATATTATCGGGAAAACATTGAAAAGGAAGATTCTAAAACAATTACTTCTTCATTAAATAATTAGTTTTAAACATTCAATTGAGATACTACCAAAAAAAAAACACTTAATTGTATGCTTTTATATCTTCTACAAAATGTAAGGAAGTGCTACCAAATCGATGACGAAATTTAATTTGCTTTAATTCTTAATAAGTTAGGACTTTCAAGGATCTCAAATATCAACTGTAATTACACAAGAGCTTTTTATTTTGCTGCCCGTTAAATTTCTTTTTGTTACGATTCCTTGTTACCTAACAATTTATCTGTTTAAAAAAAAATCGCGACATCTTAGATGGACACCACAATACCTTTTGCCACAAATTTCTTATCAAATTAAGAGGAACACGGACCACCACTATCAAGAAACGCTCAGCTCTTCAAAAAATTTACTTTCCACTTATGACACATGTCAAAAATAGATATTTTCAAGTTTTTTTGTGTTATTTAAAAAAGCACTGGTTAATAAATTTTAACGAATATGTCAAAATATAATTTTCTTTACCGTGTTTCAAACAATAATTGTAGATAATAATATATGAAGTATTATTCTGATAACAAAAATTGTCAGTAATATTATAACAAGAGAGTGAGAATAAATTGAAAATAATTTGACAGATCTTTCGAAAACTTATTGCCAGGCAATAGCCACAAAAGCCCGTATGGCTTGAGTGGCTATTGGCAAATGGCAACAAGTTTGAGAAAGATACTGGAGAATTATTTTCTAATTTATTGAACTCTCGAGTTATATTTAATTAGATTATTTTTTTATTTCATCATCAGTCACGTCACTAAATCCATCTTTTTTGCTCATTTTTACTTGTGTTGATGATACCTATCATACATCTGAAATTGCCGGGAATAATCACAAGAGCAGTATAATAATGACAGGATTGGTTAAAACGCAGACACGTGACATACAATAAAGCATTTGATTGGTTTAAATAAACGTCAAAAAATAATCAGTAATATTATAACAAGAGAGTGAGAATAAATTGAAAATAATTTGACAGATCTTTCGAAAACTTGTTGCCAGGCAATAGCCACAAAAGCCCGTATGGCTTGAGTGGCTATTGGCAAATGGCAACAAGTTTGAGAAAGATACTGGAGAATTATTTTATAATTTATTGAAATCTCGAGTTATATTTAATTAGATTATTTTTTGATTTCATCATCCGGCACGCCACTAAATCTATGTTTATTTATTTTTTACTTGTATTGATTGTTACCTGGCATCTGACATTTGTCAACAAAAACAAAAAAGCTACAGAGGTTATTTCCGTATAATAATGACAGGATTGGTTAAAACGCAGACCCGTGACATACAACGAAGCATTTCATTGGTTGAAATATCAAAAAATAATCATGTAACCATAATTTACTGAAATATTTCAAAATAACTTGATAGGGCTTCAAGTAAACTACCAGTTCCTGTTATTGGGTTATCACCAATAACAAATCAGCTCTTCCAAAAGGTATACAATTAATATATAGAAAATATTAAAATTTTTAGTTTAGTAGTTTTTGAGGAATCATAACTCCAGAGATCCACACAGCCTGACAGACAGACACACAAACATACATCAATGCGAAACTATTAAAATCATATTCTAGCAACCCTAAACCGTGCTCATCCACTGAAAACTCACTACCGAATTTTTAGCATGATTACTATACCTCTCTTACATGCTGTGGCGGGATGTATAATAAAGTAGACTAATGCCCACACCATATTTTCCTATTTCGTACTACTTACAAGTTGTTTCTACGAGAGGTTAAATGTACCTCACATCAAATCCTCATTTCACTCATCCATCTCCTCTACTTGATATTCCTGCCGGTGAATCCGATGTTCCAATGTTTCAGATGCCTTAGCAGTCTTTGTTTCGTCTTTCGAGACTTTGATCTCTGACAGATTTACTGCTGGTATTCAAAGTAGCCGGGATCATTGTTCGACATCGTTGTGGCTTACTTCAACTGTCATTGGGATGTTCGCGAGACTGAGTTGATCGGAGAGATATAGATTCATGTTAAGGGATACAAGGCTTGGAAGGAATACGAAGCGAATACATCGATGATGAATATTAATTAATTGGATAACATAATTATTAGTATTTATGTATTTTATCTAAAACTTCTCAATAAATGCTCTACTTATAACTATAGTGATTTTAAACAAGGAAACTAATAGATTATCCACTAGTAGGTATAATTTTGAGACAAGCCACTAGTGAGTATTATTTTATTTATAACTATAATAATAACACACAACACTTTGGTAACCACTTCGATTGACATTTAAATTTAAACATTTAACGCATATGTCACTGTCAAATAATATTTCTTTAATAAATGTAGCCTTTATTAAGAGATGTTGGGCAAAGTGTGCTAAAATTTCTCTCTTGGGTAATTTCTTACTTTGCCCACTTGTAAAGTAAATAACTATTATGCAAACAAGTAGTATATTACATGTGAGGTGGGAAATGTTTCATTCCAGTTGAGGGCTTATTACATGACCGAGAGGCTCAGATATAGCGCAAGGCTGTAATGAAACTCCCACCGAACTATGTAAACTAATTTATTCACAATCATCCTTAATTATCCAAATTTACTTCTGATTCTACTCGTATATCCTACAAACAAAGGTGATGTATGGTAGTAGTCTATGAAAACAAATGTTTAAATTTGTTTCAATAATTTGACATGTGTCAACAGTTCAGGAAACTTAAATCCTAATAAAACAGCATTACATTAGGATTTTATATTACTTTATAATTAAAATGCTTTTGTTCAATATTAATATTGTAGTTATTGATGTTTTATTGTAATTATAAGGTTTTATCTATATGTTTGACAGCACTGTTCAACTTACTTTCAGAGATTTATGACTGTGTTGCTAGGAAATACCATATAAACACTTCCCATCTATAGGATAAATCTGTCCCTTCCCATCCAAGAGGTTGTCATATTGGTAAGGAGTGACATATTTCCCAACCTCTAAAAGATTTGAAATTGACATATTACTATAGTGATTGTGAATAAAACTATTAAAATACAAAATTTTAGCCAAAAATTTTGGATTCCTAGAATATGAATTCACTATTTTCACAATGATATTTCAGTAAATAATTGAGTTACATCCAAAAATATTAAGAATGACATAGGCCACAATTTATATTTGTACTGTTTAGAATTTAATATTCGCGAAATATACTCAAAATTGGAAGCATTTTTAACAATAGTTTATAATAATACATAAATATATTATTTAGCCATTTACTCCTTTGTATCACCCTGTAGCACTTTGCGCATGCAGTTCCAATAAATAATAATCCTCAAAAAATTTGCCGGTTGCAGGATTCGAACTGAGGATCTAATTAACCCCACAATCTATCATGTATTTTATTGATAGTTTTTCCAAATTAATTCATGCACTTAGAAGACAAAATAAATTTTTTACCTCCCGCCTACCTCTAGGTAAGGAAGGTATTGTTTTTGGTCAAAAAATTGGGTAATGATATTTCAATGAATAAGCACGTTTTAGGATCCCTACAATACGATTTTACTATTTTCGCGATGATGCCTGTATGGATGTATGTGTGTGTGTAGTCTGTGGCAATTTTTTCGTCTCGCATAACTTAAATACTATAATACCAAAAAATTGGTCAACCGGAACTGGCAGTTTACTTAAAGCCCTTAACAGTTTTTCGTGAAAAATACAGTTAAATTTGCTTTTTCAACAATTTATGTTATTTTGAAAGTTGTGGAATATTTAATTTTACAGGTGTTTTGATTACACTAATTTTATTAATTTTCATTAGATTTAGAGATAATAAAATATAAAGAAATTAGATTTCATAAATCTTAAATTTCATGGAACACCATGGAAACACTTAAAAATTTTAAATTTTTTACGAAATGCGACACGTGTCATCTTGATTGTGAAGCTGTTTTCTTAGTGAAATATATGCCAAAAAATTAAATAAATATACGAAATAAAATTAAATTTCTCAAATATAAATAAAAAATAAACAAATAAGAAGGTATGTTTCTGTATCATCAAATACTATTTTGTACTGTTTAAGAGTAGTATTGGGCGAGAGGTTATGTGCTGGTAACATCAGATTTTTTAAAAATATCTTGGAGAGAAATGGTAGCACATACATTTATAATAATTGTTGGTAGTTCTATTAAACTTTAGCCCTAATTCACAGAGCTACCACGCGAGTTATATTAAATTTAATACACTATTTCTATAGGGAATTTAATGCTCTTTAATTTATATTTGAAGCATTTTTTTGTAAAATGTTTAGTAGAGTTAATGTGACGGACAAACAAATTGGGAATATAGGCGTGCTATCTCAGATTTGCAATAATATCCTACAAATAAAATTGTTAATTAGTTTCGCTCCAATTTAGCATTATTTGTAACGATCTGCAGCATGAAATTGTATATATTTAAAATAGGAATAAAAGTTTACAATATATTTATTTACAAGTGTAAATAATAATTGGTGAAAACTTGGATTCTGTTGGATTTGGTCAAGCATTGCGATTTGCAAGTCGAACACTATGTCAAACGATCGTTTCTCTAACAAATCAAATTAAAATATCAAGTTCATTGTTCTGAAAGTTTCGCAGAGAATAATACTGCAGCCCACGAGTGCTAATAAAAATTATTCGACATGGTTCTTTGTTAGAAATGCAGTTTATTTTATAAATAAAAGCTAAATTGAACTGTAGGTACCGTGTACTATTCTCTGTACGCAATTATACGTATTGTTATCAATGTTTTATACTGTGGAGCTCAATAATTAAATAGAAATTTGTTTTAGAATTTATCGCTGATTGCAAGTAATTCTTGTTAGGGCTATATCACTATTAACCTAAATATTTTAATAGAGGTACAGTCGCTGTAAAATTGCAAGTAGATTTTGTATCTTTTTAATCAACTTCCTACAAAGAACGAATGCCTGAAATAAAAACTAATTAAATATGAAATGAAAATAAATGCAAACAAAACTGAATTCATCAACATCAAAAGATATTTTGGAGTTTTTGACGAAACCAATATACAAGAAACATCAAATAAATCTGTTGTGGGCAGCACAATACTTTCCGCCATAGATTTCTTATCAGACAATCCAAGAACACGGACCACCTCTATCAAAAATATGATTATCCCTTAAAAAAATGTAGATTTCAATTATGACACATGTCAAAAAATTAAATTTTTCAACTGTTGTTTTAAACGAAAATATCACAATATAATTTTTCTGTAACGTGTAGTAATTCGTAAATGGAGACAGTAAAAGAAAAATGTATCAAACAACAATTGCAGATAATAACATTTGAAACATTATTCCATAAACAAAAATTGTTATTAAACCATAATTTACTGAGATATTTCAAAATAACTTGATAGGGCTTCAAATAAACTACCACTTCCGATTATTGGATTATCACCAAATACTAATTTGGCTCATGAGCGTAGCGAATGAAGCAATTCGAGCGAGAGTGGACGAAGGATTTTCCTCTAGTGTTAGACACATTTTTTCACGATTTACTTTGGCCTAAAATACATTTTGACAACACAACTGACACGTTAAATGTTAGGTTATCAGACGCAAGGCGGTGTAGCAGTGTTGCCAATGAACCAATCTTAAATATAAATTAAAGTGGTTGGTCAAATTGTGATTTAATCTAGAAAAATTTAATATAAAACATAATTGTAAAACAATATAAAGTATGTACATATATCACTAAAATTAAGATTTTTAATCAAATTAGGTTTTTTTTTTAATTTTTAGAATATATTTTTTGTAAATAACATTCATATTGATAACACATCTTTATTTTCCTCCCAAGAGAGGAAAAATAAATTTTCCTCATAATTTCTTGAGAAGAACGGTGCAGTTTTCTGGCATGTCGTATAAAAATAAACTTTCCATAACACTGTTTAGAAACTGCGTATTCCACAACTAAAAATTGTATTAGAATAACTACCATTCCATACGCCGCGTATGGAATAAATTCAACGAATCAGAACCGCATATTAGCGCGATATATGAAGTATCTTGATTCAGTTACTATGGTTACGTCTGCTTATTTTAATTTTATTTATTTGAGTTTAATGTTTTCAACAGTTTTGTATTTGTAATTTTTGTATAATTTCCAAAATCTTGGTATAGAAAGTTTAGTCTACAACAGGTAACGGAATGGCATATCTTACACTCGCAAAGCGTAGTTCTCGCCTTCGGCTCGGAATACAAACTTTTTGCTCGTGTGGAATATGTGCCATTTCATTACTTGTTGTAGAATATACTATTGCACTCTTTAACATATATTGTAATTTGAGATGTGGAGCAAAATATACTAAGATGTTATTTCTAGTCAGTAGAACTTAAACAATTTTTTTTATTATTTATGTACTTTAAATTCTGGAAGCTTTTTTAACGGCACAATACACGAAAAAAAAAATACAGTATAATTTACGGAACTATTCGATAGCCAAAATTTCAGAAAATTTACTAAACTTTTTGATATATTTCTACAATTGTTTAGTAAATAGTCGTGTTAAATTTCTTAATTGTTATTAAATTTTCAGAAAATATATCCTTAGCTTATACTGAATACAGTTTGGTGAATTCTACACTAGAGTTTTTTGAGTGTATTTTACTGTGTTTTGGTTAAACTAAATTAGTACGCATTTTTCCATAATTTTATAATTTTAGCAATAACATTGTCACAAATAGCAATACCAAAATGGCGCTGATTCAAGGTGCATTATCGATAGCTTAATTTGAATATTAACAAGCTAATTCATTTATGTTTGTGCTGTAAACGTCATCAATTTATGTAGCCTATAAATAAGAATAATTGTATGTCTCTATTATTTTCCGATATATGAATATTAATCGAATTGCAAATTCTTGTTTGCCATGATTAGTTCCTTCACAAATAGCCTTGGGGGTTTCTGTTTGACGGCACGCTCAATATTATATCATGAGAATATTGAAACTAACTTTTAGGTACCTATAGTTGATTATATATTTAAAATAAATTAAGTATTGTCAATTTAGGACACTCATATCTCAAAAATTGACAGAGATAATTAAAAATTAATGCATTGAGCAATTTAATTAGACTTTAATTGTAAAATACGGTGATTTTTATGTTAATTACTTAATAAATAACAGCTATTATTATAGCAATTAATTATTGAATATATAAATCAGTTTTTCTCAAGATTGGAAGCAGATACAAAAAAATTGCAAATAACATTTTTATTACAATTGTTATTGGTAACAACTTTTATAACAAACTTTTTATGTAACTGTTTTAGTATTTGAAATAAATTGCATTAATTGGTGAAACTTACATTTATGACGTTTTGCTGATTTATCCGTTTTGGTTATACCTCAAAAACTAAAGGAGTTCAAATTTGAAGCAATAAGCGAAATAATCAAACTTTATTTATGATACACGCAAATTTTTGTGTTAATTACTCATTAAATACAATTTTTATACGAATGACTAGCAACTACACACAGAAAAAAAATGGATATTGCTATAATAGCAATATTTATCTTATGTATAGCAATTTATAAATTCTTACTTTGACAATACATACATTTATCTCACAGCAAAATTTCATATTTTGCTTGAAATAGCAATATTAGTTGTTGATTTGAATATATATTATATTCTTAACAATATGGCAAATTTATAACAATATAATCTAGATAAATACTGCAACAATATTAGATTATTACTAATATAAATAATAGTTATTTACTTTACAAGTGGACAAAGTAAGGAATTATCCACGAGAGAAATTTTAGTACGCGCATCCGAAGGCTGAGTGTGATAATTTTATCGAGTGGGCAATTCCACTTTGCCCACTTGTGAAGTATAACGTTTTATCCAACATCTCTTAATAAAAGCAAAAATTTATTTAAAAAATATTATTTGACAGTGACGAATGCTTTAAATTTTCTAAATTCAAATGCCAGTCAAAGTATTTTCCAAGGTGTTGTGTGTTATTATTATTGTTATAAATAGAAAATTACTCACTAGTGATTTTTCTCAAAATTATACCCACTACTGGGTAATCTGTTACTTTCCTTGTTTAAAATCGCTATAGTTATAGAGAATTTATTGAGAGATGTTGGATAAAAACATTGTTATTATAAATATCTAAATTGTAAAAGCCCTTATATAGGTTAATATTAGGTTTTACTAGTATATTTTTGGATTAACCGATGTGAATTGGTAAATGTAATAATTTACTGGTAAAAACCTCAGATTAACCAATTCATGGGCTTTGACAGGTTAGGTTAAATTATTTACCGTGTCTTTGAGGTAAATTCTAGGATTTAACAAAGGAATGTTTGTAAAAAATTTAATTGAACGATGATCACAGATCTGTTGGACTGTTTACCATTAAATTTTGTTAAATCTTAGGTTTTACTAGAAAATTTTAGTATTTACCGGAACATATATAACTCAGTTTTTCTCAAAATTGGAAGCCGATACAAGAAAATTGTTTATAACATTTTTTGTTCCAAATATTATTGTCAACAACTATTATTTGAAACCTTTTTTTGTAACTGTTTTAGTATTTGAAACAAATTGAATTAATAGTTTTGCTATATTATCATTTAACTTGTAATATTATGAATTGTAGTACTCTCCCTTATAAAATGGGTATATAGCATAATAATCTGTATATTTGTACATAAAATAATTGCCCTTCCGAATTCCGGGTGTATTATTTCTTACGAAACGCTTGAAAGTTTCTCTAAGCATCCGACGGTAACATAAAAATATAGTTTGAAATATACTAACACCAACCTGCAGCTAAACTGGGAACACCGAATCCTGCAGGTCCTTGAAACATATGCCCAGGTCCTGGAAACGGCCCCACAATTCCCTGCGACGCCCAATTAGGATGCGCCGCTTGATAAACCGCCGCTGCTAGTGCCGAGAAAGGTGTTGGTCGGATAGGACCTTGACTCATCATACTATCTCTAGGAAAATCCCTCGGGAAATCTCTTTCCCGGTAAAGGTCCTGCTCCTTGGCCGCTTCCTTCTGTTCGGAATTCAAGTCCTCCACGTCCACGATGGAGTCCTCTTGGTTCGAATCGTACTCTTCATCGGAGGAGTGGTTAGTTGTAGGACTTCCTGAAGGAAGTGTTGCTGCAGGGGTTGGGCTAACGCTTGGAGATGACGATGGTCTACTTGGTCGGGTATCTGCCAGTAATGAAGCTACACTAAAACTGATATGTCCATTTTGTTTGGTTTGTTGTTGATTGGGTTTGTCACTGTTCATCGACATAGTTTCTGATTTGGATAAACACTCTATGGTTTGGATAGTCATGCTTTGTGCGTTATCTATCTGATTCTTTAACATGAATACACTTTAAAAGTCACTGAGTACCAACATAAACTAAACATAACACAACATTTTCACTAATCGTAACACTATTTTTTCTCGAACGGGTTCTCGGTACGTCCAAGCGTTTCTACTACCTATATGGAACTGACCACTTCTGCTAGCCTAACCAGCTTTCCTCCTCAGGGCGGTTCTCCAACAAGGCGGAGCCCTAGAGGTCTCCGCCTATTCGGAAACACTCCTCTGGTAGCGCTTTCCACCAATGACTGGTTGGTGTTTTGAATACGAAAAGAGAAACCCATCTAAATCGTCGACGTATGTTGGTTAGTCTTTACATTGAAGGGCATGAACTGGCTGGGTGATTGCATCATTTTGTTTCGCTGTAGAGTTTTTTGTTTTGTTGTTATTATTATAAACAAGGGACTTTAAGTGCTTGTACTCTTTTATAGACATATAAAGTGGCTTTTGAAATTGTTATAACTTAATTATGAACGTGCAGATAGGTGGAGAGATCTCTTTCTACTTTTGAGACACTTTGCTGCTGATGGGAATGCTTTCAGGAGTCATGAATACTTTCGTAATTGATTTATTACATGAAAATTTTGCCACAGGCGTTTAACATGGAAAATTAGTTATTCCTTTTACTCATTTTGGGTGTGGCATTCTGCTTTTGCAGATCTCGTGCAAATAACAACCCCCGGCTGTAAGATTCTAACTGAGGGTCTCAAGATCCCCAGTTCGATGCGTTATCCCGGAGCTACTTATCACATTAGAATAGAAATTAAGAATTATAAATTGTAGTTAGTAGGTATTATTCTAACTATTTTTGAATAATAATTATTTATATGAAATCGGCACTAAAGTGCTCAAAAATCGTCATTAAAAGCTCAGAAATCGTCTCTAAAGTATTCCATTATACGACGATTTTGAGCAACCCAGTGTTGGCAACCGTTAAATAATTATTGTACAATTAGGATAATTTTGGCAAATATATTGACGTACTATAGTAAATTTGGACGTAACATGAAACAAAATTTGCAAAAAGAATTAACTAATTAATTCCGATGATGAAATTGAGGACAAAACACATAATTTTGAGTGTTATTTACGATATTCTTCACTTCTCGAGGTTGGCTACAATGACTGTCAGTTTCAATTGACAACTGACAAATGTATAAACTTAACCTATATTGTAATTTTTTTACAGTTTTTTCGAATTTTAGATTTCAATTAAAACCTAATATGTACCTCGGCACTGAAGTTCCTTTTTATTACTCACGTGGTTTATTTTTCTCGGCTGTTATGTATCAAATACACTAAAGTTTAACTTTTTATCGCGAATATGGAATTTATTTATGCCGAGGCCTATGTAAGCGAGAAAAAAAAACTTCAGTGCCGAGGTACATATTAAATTTTATTTGAAATCTAAAATTCGAAAAAACTGTAAACAAATATTATATAGGTTAAGTTTATACATCTGTCAGTTGTCAATTTAAAGTAACACTCAGTGTTGTTAACCTCAAACATTGAAGTTATCGTAAATAACACTCAAAATTATGTGTTTTGTTCTCAATTTCTTCATCGGAATTAATTAGTTAATTCTTCTTGCAAATTTTGTTTCATGTTACGTCCAAATTTACTATAGTACGTTAATATATCTGCCAAAAATATTCTAATTGTACAATAATTATTTAACGATTGCCAACACTGGGGTTGCTCAAAATCGTCGTATAATGGGTTACATTAGTGACGATTTCTGAGCTTTTAAGACGGGGTTTTGAGCTCTTAGTACCGATTTCAAATAAAACAAATTTTACTTTAATCAATTATTCACAAAGACATTCCAAAAAACCTGGATACATTCAAACAAACTACCACTTTACGTTGATAAATTACATCCAAAATCTAATCAGCTCATTCCTTAACCCTCGAAATTCTATATGTAAAATTGAAGAACAATTTAACAAATCAATTTTCTTCACATTTTCTAGTTTCGTTACAATAAATAACCCGATAATGCAATCGCGTGTGTATATTGTACAAATAAAAAAATTAAAACTAAAATACATTTCTCAACCTACAACTTGCATGTGAGCTTTAAAATAATTCTAAAATAATTGATTGGTGGAATGGTTTGTTTCTCGTAAAGAAGAAATGAATAATTGTTTTGATAAAGATATTGTCAGCACATGTTGTTCAGAAATTAATAAAAAGGTATTTTAATCAAAACTCCAATAAAAATTCTTGTATTTTTAAGAGTTAATATATTTATACTGAATCGTATATTAATATTTTATGCACGTAAAATATACTTGACATGACAAAATTTGATGAATTATTATAATATACGAAAGCAATAATTTCCTTATTTAGTAGTTCGATTATTTTTAAAGATTGTCTCGTTTCTAGGTGGAATATAATAATAGTTATTTATGATATAGTGTTAAAAGTGACATATCATGAGTAAGTGGGGAAGTTTGTGAAACGAGGCGAATATCTTACAAAATGTGATCTATAATTTTTCTAGTGTATCAGAAAAACTAAAAAATGTAGAATTATATTTTGACAGGTAGGGTTAAATTTGTTTATTTATTGGGCTTCCAATTTATCAAGAGATGGCGTTGATCACAATTCCCAGAACCCCAGAAAGTACATGTGAAATTTATTTTGTTTGATATCTTGTGATGGCGAATGCTTGCATTAGTATTGGTAGTTTGCTTTTATTGGCAGCAGAACTTTTGCCATACACACTGCAAATTTTCCTATTTTAAAGGTTTTTTTTAGGAGAAAATTCAATCTTAACCTATAATCTACAAATACAATGAACCATTTTTACATTTTATTTAAATAATTCGGCTTAAACAAATGTTATGCTTACATTGGAATACTCTTAAAATAACTACTATTGTTATTAATTTTTAAAAATAATAATTTATTTCAAAATACAATAAAATTTATGTACCTTATGGTTAGTTTAGCTTTCTACCACTAGTTAGCGTATTTTAATTTTGGAAGCCCAATTGCCTACAAATCCTTAGCAACGACTTAAAAGTAACAATAAAATAACTTTTAACACGTTGCTTTGTTACTTTTAACACTTGCTGAGCAAGCGTTAAGAAGGACACTTTTAACTTGCTGAGCAAGCGCTAAAAAGGACACTTTTAACAACGGTCGTATATAAATATATATACAGGGTGTAGAATCATTTACCTATTCACTTTACATCAAAAATGTAAATATAAGACTTGTTCAAAATCAAAAATGCATACAACAAGGCCCTTCTGGTTACCTATATGTTAGTATTTCATCAATCAAATTAAAATTAATATTTATTAAAAAATTGTAATTCGACCATAAAAGTTAAAAAAGAACGAAAATCATTTGATATTTCAGAAATTTATTTATTTCACAGAAACAAATATGAATTCTCAAATTCGCCATTATATCTTTACAATCTTCTACGAAATTTCTAAATAATATAATCCAACATTGTAATGAATACAGGGTAGTCCATCGTTCTGAATTTTTTTCTATGCGATTATTATAAATATTACCGAAATTTTTTTTAGACATAGTTTATTTTACATAACAATGTTCAGGTTCACGTATCTGCAGTATTAGTTTTTCTACCATGTGTTACATTTTCTTACAATGATATGCAACTTTATATTTTTAAATGTAACAGCCTATATATTTTTGCAAAATTGTAAAGACCTTTTATTTCTCTTTAAAATAGTTCTTATTCATTATAGTCTAAATATGATAAATACAGAAACTTTTCATGTTTTTATTAATAAAGTATCTCACATAGAAAATATGCCCTGAAATTAAAAACAATAAAAAATTTATAAAAAATCTGATGTGTTCAACACATAACCTCCCGCCCAATACTACTCTTAAACAGTACAAAATAGTATTTGATTATACAGAAACATACCTTCTTATTTGTTTATTTTCTATTTATATTTGAGAATTTTAATTTTCTTTCGTATATTTATTTAATTCCTTGACATATATTTCACTAAGAAAACAGATTCACAATCACAATGACATGTGTCACATTTCGTAAAAAATTGAAAATTTTTAAATGTTTCCATGGTCTACTAGGAATGCAAGATTTGTGAAATCTAATTTCTTTATATTTTATTATCTCTAAATCTAATGAAAATTAATAAAATTAGTGTAATCAAAACACATGTAAAATTACATATTCTTCCACTTTCAAAATAACATAAATTTTTGAAAAAGGAAATTTAACCGTGTTTTTCACGAAAAACTGTTAAGGGCTTCAAGTAAACTGCTACTTCCGGTTGACCAATTTTATCCAAAATCTAATCAGCTCTTCATTTAAATATAAGAAGCAAAAATTCCTAAAATTGTATTTTTTGGTAGTATAGTATTTGAGTTATGCGAGACGAAAAAATTGCCACAGACTACACACACACATATATACATACATACATACAGACATCATCGCGAAAATAGTAAAATCGTATTGTAGGGACCCTAAAACGTGCTTATTCATTGAAAACTCACTACCCAATTTTTTGACCAAAAACAATATCTCCCTTACCTAGAGGTAGGCGGGAGGTAAAAATGTTCTAATTGAACATTAGTTCAACAAACTAAACTAAATATAACAAAAATAGTTTTTAAACTAAGTGAAAATATTAAATAATTATTATTAAAGATCTGACAGCAACTAGTCTGATTGTCTATACATTCACACACAATTTTAGGGCCTTCGGCTTCGTGTGCTAAAATTTCTCTCGTGGGTAATTCCTTACTTCGAACACTTAGTAAATAACTATTATATATTTGTTTCAGAGGCAGTTTTATCTTTTTGAAATTGTTCTTATTGTTTTCTATTCCATTATTTTTAAATCTTTATTATATTTTTCTCCTTTTAGTAGATCTGTAAATAACTATTACCTAATATAAAAACATTGATGATATATTTATACATTTAAATTAGTTTATTTATAAAATTTCAAACTCAAAACGATCTGCCAAACATATGAAGAAAGCTTTGAGCTTTTACATTATAACAAGTAAACAAGATTATCATTTTCGTCAAAAGAAGTAAATTGACCGAGTATTTGTATTCATTATTTAGTTCTTAACTCGACTCGTTATTTGTTCGCTTAGCCGATTTTTGAATTCCGCGAATTCCGTTTGATTGGTACGCTTTTTTCGCATCGAGCTAAAGAGAGACAACTTATTATCCTTCTTGCAGGAGCAACAAGGAGGACGACAGGCGGAGCCAACTCGACTAACGAGCATTGCAAATTGGTTGTTACGAATCGAATTCGCGAGCTGAAAAAGGATTCGCCCAGTCATTCTTTTTGTCTTTTCGAAAGGCTTGATATAATTAGAAATAATGATCACTTAATTGTGAATTATTGATCTCGCTATCGACCGCCTTGTTAAAATTAATCGGGAAAAAATTGTCGGGATGGGTCCCAGTTTTTCGGGAGTTGGTAGAATAAATGTGGAGCTTTTCAGTTGATGTCCAGGTGGTGTTGTTGTTGGAGCAACTTTTGCATGGCTCGGCGCGAGAAATAATTAACGATAATTTTAGCTTGTGAATGCGCCATTACTTTTCAATTATATCTACTTGTGCCTTTTATTGCTTGTGGAATGTTGTGCCAGAATTATTATTCCTAGAAATACAGATGTTGAGTCTGACATTCGTAAAGGATTTTCAGAATTTCGCAAGTACCTAAACAGTACAAAATATGGACAAATATTTCAAATAATAATTATAGATAATGTTCTTCTTAATTAAACAGAACCGATGAAGAAGAATTATGTTCTTCTACATCATTTTGATTATATTAAAATTTTCTCTAGATAAAAAATTTTGTGTGGGCACAACACTACTTTCTTATACAAATAAAACCAACTGAACACGTATGACTTGTTCCTTGCGTATGGGGTAAATAGCTCCGTGGTAACGTATCGGGCTGTGGATCGTGAGATCCTCAATTCGAATCCCACTACCGACAATTGCCAATTTAAGTTTACCCCTGTGGTTCCCCCTCCACTAACAACTTTGGGAACTATGACTTGACGGCTGGTAACCGCATTTCATACGCAAAAATATATTATCTTCCGTGATCTACGTAAGCAGAGTGCCACACCCGCAATGGGTAAAAGGCGTGATGATATATTTATTTTATTTATTTATGTATGTCTATGTTGACATTTATTTGATATATAGATGTTAAACCTGTTTAATTTTGTTCTCAATATAATCTTCAAAACTTTCTAACTAATAATACAAATATTACTTTTATAATATTTCACATACACATATTTTTGACACTTCACAATTATTTGACACGTTTGACACATAGATATTAAAAATGCTTTAGTTTTTGTTCCTATTATAACTAAGATTATAGAAATATATTCTTAAATATTTAATTTAGTTTTTCTCAAAATTAGAAGCATGTACAAGAAAAATGCAAATAACATTTTATATTCCAAATACTTTTGATAACATCTTTCATTTGCAACTTTTTCTCACAGCTGACTATTTTTGAAATAAATGGAATTGTGTGTCTGAGTAAACTTCCTCTTCAATTTAATTCAAAATCAACTCAGCTCTTCATTTTTTCATGAAACTTTTAAATTCCAAGTTTCATTTCCATATCTTGTTTCGTTCATGAGATATTGCGCATACGGACATCCATACATTCATCCTCATACACAAACATCATTGAGAAATTGGTCTTAACGGATTCAGTGGACGTCAAAATATGTATTTCCGCAAAAATCTCGTCAGCGATTTTATTCATGATTCCAATACCGTTACTCCAGATATCCACACAGATTGACAGACAAACAGACAGACACACACACAGACATCATCGCGAAACTATTAAATCGTATTCTAGGGACCCTGAAACATGCTCATCCACTGAAAACTCGCTTATGAATTTTTAGCATGATTCCTATACCTCCCTTATAGGATGTGGCGGGAGATAAAAAACAAAAAACAATCTAAATGTAATAATTACACTAAAATATGCGTTACTTAATATAACAATTTAACATGTTCGACTAGCACTATATAATATTCATTTGACCGCAGTTGTGTTTTCTTTAACATATTTGAAAGAAATAAAGAAATGTGCAACAAAAATATTAATTTGGGCTTGTGTTACCAGTAATACAGTTTTAACCAAAGTACCGGGAGATAAAATTAATTCCAAATTGATAACACCGCACATACAGGGCTGATAACCAATTTATATGTCGGTTACTGCAAAATAAAGTGATTTATTTTGATAAAACATTTGCTATGTCCGCCGTTGGTTCGTGATAAATTGCTATTGATAATATTAAAAATAAATCATATTATCATTTCTGAATGACGGTTAACTAAAATGTTTTTAAGGTATATTTCATTGTTTTTTAGTTGATTTTTCTCCAATTGAAAATATATTTTTGGACAGAAATAATATATTTTATGATATGTTATCAATTATCATATTTATATATATTCTTGAGTTATAAAAATTGTCTGGAAAAAAAGCAAAAGAAAAAGTTGTAGAACTTGTAATAAATTAGCTTCGAGTAATTATTCATATACAATTATTTGCTGCGGTGATATTAAAAAGTATTAATTTGCAATTATTTTTGCAATTGCTGATGAAATGACAGGAAATTTCTATAGAATATAAGTAAGTAGAACATCTTTTAAATTAACAAAATGTAGAAGAAATTACGTCTAATTAATTGTTGAAAGTCCACAAAAATACAAGCAATACTTTAATGACCTGAAATTCTAATAAATCTTAAGTTTACTGCTCATATAAAACAATAATTTAATATAACAATCTAAGGGGTATTTTTTTAGAGGTTTATTTTTCGAATGGGTACGTTCACTACAGTCACAAAATAATTTTTTTAAAGACTTCTACAATGACGTCAAAATATTATGGCGCATATCTATCCTATTCTAAATTATTTGTACTGCTCTTATTATTGGGCTGTCAGATTCTCGAAGTTTCAAAATAGTTGGCAACTAATTTGAAGGTTTTTTATTTCACTTTGAATTCGTAAGTATATTTTAAATACATACAATAGTTATTTGTCAAACTAGAGAGGAAAGCGCTTCTTTTTCCCCCTCGAGTTCGAAGTTTGCCTCATGAGCGCAGCGAGTAAAGCATTTTGAACGAGAGTGGAAGAAGAGCTTTCCTCTCGTGTTAGACACAACATTTTTTTCACGACATGTTTATAAAAACGATTTTCTCGGACCTAAAATACACTTTAAGAACACAACTGACAGACTGACATGTTAAAAGTTAGGTTATCAGACATAAGGCAGTGTAAATAAGTTGTCAAATTGTGATTTATAATAAGAAAAAGAAAAATATAAGACATAATTGTAAGATAATTTAAAGTATGTATATCACTAAAATAAGGATTTACAATAAAATTAAGAATTTATTTATAATTTTTATAATAAATTTTTTGTAAATAACATTCATATTGGTAACACTTCTATATTATCCTCTCTAGAGAGGAACAACTCATTTTCCTCACTATTTCTGGAGAAGAACGGTGGGGTTTCCTACCATGTTGGGAAGAAAATATATTATTTATTTCTAACTAATAAATATTAGTTTAGGTCGACTGAACGAAATTAAAGGCTTGTTGAATGACATAGGTTAGCAAAATGTATCAGTGGTAATCAAACATTTGACTAAAATAATCTTACAGTTTATTTATGTTTCTTCCAGAAATAAATGTAATTTGTTTTTAATTATTCACCATGCAGTTATTTTAATTCCATTTAAATAATTTTCAAAACAATAATTTAGAACATTCATGTGACTACAATTATTTACAATCTCTACTGTTTGAGATTTACCAACATCTCTACAATGACGTCACTACATTAAAAAAAATCATTGTGGCTTAATGAATAACAATTAAGACTATTTAAAAGTACAGATAGCCTTTAATTTAGATATAGTTTCATAAAAAATTAAGGCAATGAATGCTGCCGAAGCTATAAATCTGTGTTTGATGCCGAGTTGAACACAAATTTTTTTTGCAGATTTGGAATTAATATTAATTTAGTGATTATTTTATATAGATATTTTAAAGGTTATCGCTGTCAAATTTCGTTGCCATGCATGTGTTGAACGGTTGCTATGCGATTGTGGAGCGGTTGTTATGTAAAATATTTTTACAGCCTAGGTATAAAAGTGACACTGTACAGACTGTTAGCAGTCCGTGAAGAGTCATCTATAATGTCAATCGGAAAAACAATATTTTTGCTAACATCTTTCTTTTGAAACTTTTTCCGCAGTTCATTCTATTAATGAAAAAAAAAAAAAATGGTATTTAATGTTTTGCATGTCGAGTAAACTTCCTGTTCCGGTTTTTCAATTTCATTCAAAATCAACTCAGCTCTTCATATTTGCATATATAACTTATAAATTCCAAGTTTCGTTTAATATCTTATCTCGTTCATGAGAAATTTCGCACACGGACATCCATCCATCCATCCTCACACACAAACATCATTGAGAAATTGGTCTTAACGGATTCAATGGATTTCTGCAAACATATTTTGGCACTTCACAATTATTTGACACGTTTGACACATAGATATTAAAAATGTTTTAGTTTTTGCTCCCATTGTAACTAAGATTATAGAAATATATTCTTAAACATTTAATTTAGTTTTTCTCAAAATTAGAAGCATGTACAAGAAAAATGCAAATAACATTTTATATTCCAAATACTTTTGCTAACATCTTTCATTTGAACCTTTTTCTCACAGCTGATTCTATTTTTGAAGTAAATGGATTTTTTTTTTTGTATGTCCAGTTAACTTCCTCTTCCGATTTTTCAATTTCATTCAAAATCAACTCAGCTCTTCATTTTTTCATGAAACTTTCCAAGTTTCGTATACATATCTTGTCTCGTTCATGAGATATTGCGCATACGTACATCCATCTATTCATCCTCACACACAGACATCATTGAGAAATTGGTCTTAACGGATTCAATGGACGTCAAAATATGTATTTCCACAAAAATCTCGTCAGAGATTTTTTTCGCAGTTCCAATACTTCCTTATACTTTGTAAAAGAAAGTAATAATTTGCAAATGGTACCATTTCTCGTTTATCATCGTGCAATGCTAGAATCCTTGGTGGTCCTTTATGTTTTTGAATCAATTTATTAACAAATAAACTGTACAATGTAGACGTGTGCCTTTTGTACAAAGTAAAGTCAAGTTCCTTCGAAAATACTCCCAAATATATTTTTAATAGACTCTAAACATGAATAGCAACCAAATCCTTGACAAAGGTACTCGAGAGCATCTTTGAAAACCGTTGTCTATTTGGACACGGTTCTCAATGACTTTGCTGCCATTGTCAAGACGAAAAGGTGCGCGTAAATCTAGCACCTTCAATAAGGGTAATTCTTCCTAAAAGTGCGGTTTCAAGTGGCTTGTATAGGTTTTAAATTGTGCCTTTTGTGGAAAGTCGCAGTGGAACAAATTCTTGAACTGAAATTTTATTGGGGCTTTGTTCAAGAGCAGCTGTTGAAGAAACAGAGGAGGCTAGACCCGAAAGGAGGCGTTAGGCATTTATTTCAGTTTGTCAAGTTGGAAATAGTCGCAAGAAGTCTTGTAATTAATTTTTGTTTTATAGTAATTGTAAGTGATGATTTTTTGCGTATACGGGCATGTTGAAATGGGGCGTTTTTTCGTCGATTCGTCGATCTATCGACGAATAGTTTGCACCTGGTGTTTTTTAATCACTGTTTTCCAAATGAGAATGAGAGAGAGTAATAAATCAGTCTGTCAAACACATTCAAGCTTAGTCGAAAAGATCTACCGAAAAATTACTTAATAATCATAAATATGTTGATCATATTATTGACGATAGGCGAATTAGGAATTAGTGTAGGCTCAAGTAAAAAGTGAAGTAGCGCAAAACACCACTACTTTTAATTGGATAATGTAAAAAACATTTTCTGAAATCGTTACTACAGTACATGCAATCACACCGACAAATTAGTTAAAATATTAGCTAAAATAAAACTTTACAGAGTCTTATGTCAAAATATTACTTTTCAGACTCATCTGTTAAATTAAATTTGAATTACAAACCTAAAATACCAAACATATTATTCTATAATACTATTGGCGAATTTATTTATTATTTATATTTGATAATAATTTATCGGATTTAATGCAGATCACATACAGGCCACGTCTAAGAGCATTTAAAAATAATGAAAATTATAACCAAATATTTGATACTTTGACTTTTGACAGTACTTACTTTTGTTATCACAGCCATCCCCGTCTCAAAAGCTAGCTGACGTTTTACAAATACATAATGCTATTTATTTATATTTTTTCCAAACTTTTCAATAAATGCTATATAACTAAAGCGATTTGAAACAAGGAAAATAACAAATTAACCACTAGTGGGTATTATTTTGAGAAAATCCACTAGTGAGTAATTTTTTATTTATAATAATAATAATAATATTATTTATAATAATAACACACAACACCTTGGTAACTACGCTCGTGTTTTAATTGACCTATTCCTGACTAAAGATTAGCTTTACATACTTGTATCGTAAATAACTCTTATCCAACACCTCTCAATAAATGGTCTATAACTATGGCGATTTTAAACAAGGGAAGAAGAAGATTACTCACTAGTGTGTATAATTTTGAGAAAAGTCATTAGTGAGTAATTTTTTATTTATAATAATAATAACACACAACACCTTGGTAACTACTTCGATAGATATTTTAATTTAGAAAACTAAATGCATATGTCACTGTCAAATAATATTTTTTTAATAAATTTTGCATTTATTAAGAGGTGTTGGATAATACGTTATACTTCACACGAGGGTAAAGTGGAATTGCCCACTCGATAAAATTATCTTACTCAGCCTTCGGCTTTGTGCCAAAATTTCTCTCGTGAGTAATTCCTTACTTTGCCCACTTGTAAAGTAAATAACTAATAATTTAATGATTTCAGAGAAAATATAATGTATACCTCGGCACTAAAGTATTTTTTTATTACTCATATGGCTTGTTCACCTTGGCTATCGCCTCGAAAAATAAATTCCATATTCGTAGTAAAAAATTATACTTTAGTGCCTTGATATACAATAGTTATTTATGTATCAAGACACTAAAGTTTAATCTTTTATCACGAATATGGAATTTAGTTGCCGAGGCCCATAGGGCCGAGGAAAATAAACCATGTGAGTGATAAAAAGGAACTTCAGTGTTGAGGTACATATTAAGTATTATTTGAAATCTAAAATTCGAAAAAACTGTAAAAAAAAATTACAATATAGGTTAAGTTTATACATCAGTCAGTTGTCAATTAAAACTGACAGTTTGTGTTGCCAACCTCGAGAAGTGAAGTTATCGTAAATAACACTCAAAATTATGTGTTTTGTCCTCAATTTCGTCATCGGAATTAATTAGTTAATTCTTCTTGCAAATGTTTCATGTTACATCCAAATTTTCTATAGTACCTCAATATATCTGCCAAAATTATCCTAATTGTATAATAATTATTTAACGGTTGCCAACACTGGGTTGCTCAAAATCGTTGTATAATGGGTTACTTTAGTGACGATTTCTGAGCTTTTAATGACGATTTTTGAGAATTTTTCGTTTTTATTGCTACTTGAAAATCATTTTTGTAGCAATCAAAACTCAGTACAAGCGGCAAATTTCCGGAAATCAAACTAGCTAACTAGCACTTAATAGATTATGAATGAAAATCTTACAGACCAAATGGATTATCGGAACTTTTATAGCGGTGTTTCTATTATTGCAGAAGTAAGTTTTGTTCTAGGTATAAAGAAAGTGGCACTCTATGAGCATCCTAGTAAAGGACTATCTTATTTTTCTGGTGGATTTATTTGCCATATAACTGATAAAAATCCAATACTACTCTACAAATTTTGATTTATTACTCTCTCTCTCATATTCCCAAATGAAATATAATTTTCAACAATCCTTGATCGTGTGAACTACTCTATACACTACCTGCAACCGTACAGCTCTTAGTTGCGGATCAAAGCAAGCTTTGTTCGGGCCGTGCGAACAAATTAGAGCCTTTTAAGGCATTTTAGCGATATTCACGCTAAATTAAATTAGTGATTGTACAGATCGTACCGTCAGAAAAGGACACTGGCTTCTTTGTTGGGAGAATAAGGAAATACTGTTTGAGTGATTAGAATAACATTTTAATGAGGAAGTTTACTAATTAAAATGGTTTCGTTAATTAGGAAAATTTGAGGCTTAGAATTAGAATAAACTAATAGCTTTGGGGGCTGGGACTTGACGGCTGGTTAACGTGATGGACTTGTTAGCTAGCTACCCTTATTTCAAAATAAATGAATCAATACCTAAATCAATCAATTCTGACAATGCTGGAATTAAAAATCTGGTGTAGGCAGACACAGTATTGCTCAACTTGCGTTATCGAGTGAACCAGCATAAACTTACATATATTAGCGGCAAGAGGAATGTAACCTGGTATATGACTGCGAAATGCTGATGGTTCTGGTTGCAGTGGGGAAGCGGCTTCACTATCGTTTGATAATGGACTTTCCTCTATATTTTTAATGTCCAGTCGTTACGTTGTTGTTATCATAACTGCCCTGATAACCGGACTGTTATATATCAAATAACGCCCTAGGGCATTACAAATTTGACGTTGTTACTAATGGGTACAGAATACCCAATTGCACAAACACTGACTTCTATTGGATGATAGAAATATTGAAATAAACAAATCGGTATTGAAAACAAATAAGAATATTGCGTTACCTAGTTACAGTATTAACAAGCAAATAGATTAATCTCTCTAACAAAACAGAATGATAGGATAAAAACCGATAAAAATCTTTTATGAAATAATATATCGGTTGGACATTAAACGTTGAACGCACCACGGGCGTTGAACGAGCAATAATACCGGAGGTCCTCAGCAGCACACTGTTGAACTTACGCATTATTAGCCTTATAAACGCCCTTGATACTTAATTTCTATTTCTCCAAGATGTCAGATGTTGTTGCGGCAGTTACTAGGAAACCCTTCCCGAACTAACACGAAATATAACGAAAGTACGCGGAAAATATAGAAGGCACAGCACAGACACAGAAAATTGAACATTGCTCATTTGTTCAATTCGTGTGCTGTGCTAAATTATTCCTGTTTTCTAAGCAAAATATAAATTGAAGTTTATATTTCCATATGACCAAAACTTTAACTTATTTTGTGCTAAATTATTTCTGTGTTCTATGCAAACTATAAATCCTGGTTTAGATGTAGCGTAATTCCAGAGATCTGCACTTGCAGAGCTTTTACCAATATATTCCAGATGCTCTAAGGCAGCATTCTTTTACCAAGATTTGCAATTATAGAGCGTCGCTTCAGTTAACAAGATATAGTTATTTTTTTTATGAAGATGGGATGATTATGATTTTTATGTGAACACACTAACCCAGAAAACAATGCTCTTCAGTGGGATTCGAACTCATGACCTCTGGCGTGCTAGGCCAATGCTAGCCACTATGCCACCGAGATCGGCAGTATATAGTTATTTATTTCATATTTTATTTATTTATTTTTGGGGGATACATTTTGACGGATCTTCACACGCAGACCCTAGCGTCTAAAATCTCACTAATAAACAAACGATTCCGTTTAAATTTAAAATCCAAAGAGACAAGAAAACCCGACGTTATTTTAAACGGCAATTAAGATGCTACTGCGCATAGCGGTCTAAAACGAGACTCCCCAACTCTCCAACGCTCAAGAAAGAGACAAGACGACTTCCAGTACAAATAGCATGTTCTAGAAAGAAGACAACACGATGCAAAGCCGCCCAGTGGGAAGAAGACGGCAGATGCGAGACAAATAATACGGTAGAATTGAAGTAAATGAGTGTAAGCGACTAAAACAATGGTGATTGCCCACCCAAGAGGGAAAAACTGGATGTATTGGGGGATACGAGATTCTTGACGACGTCTCAGTTGACTGTGATGGCCGCGATGACTTTGTTATATCAATTAACGTCGAAGAGACGATGGCAGAAGAACTTGAAGAACTCTTTGTTTAACAGGTTTTGTATCTTCCTCAGCGAACACCTACGGGGTTGGTATTTGACGGAACTACACACTCATAAAAATAATTTCTTGTTTCATGAACATTTCCAGTTTTCCTTTTGTATGCATTTGTTGAAGAAAATTTTATTTCTTATAAAAATGATTAGGTTCAATTCAAAAAAACATAAATTTTATGTATCTTCTTTTTTTGCATTGAAAGAAAATGAATATTTTTTAAAATTTGTTTTTAAAAATATTGAAAAAGAAGTCGTTTTAATTTTAAACAAAACATTTTTATTTAAAACGATAACATTTTGAATTAAACTACTCCTATTCAAATTACTTCGTTCTCATAATGAGTCTCAGTTGAATACTTTGATATGTTCCTTCAAAACTAAATTAATTTTCATACAAGAATATTTATTAAACCTACAAAAGTATCAATGAAAACTAAATCGGATTGGCACTATTCAAATCAATTATTCTCTTCATTTAAGAGGAATCTGTTTGTTCCAAGAAAACATTTTTATCAGTGCACTTGGAAAATATTACTGGAAATCTGCAAAAGCAGAGCTTCCACAGGAAATGGTAATGGCAACATGATATTGAAATTATTGTTGTGCTTGATGTCAAATAAATATACTACTTTGTAGTTAGAACTATGTGCAGGCGAGATCTGCAATCGCAGAGCCACTAACAGCAATAAGAATCACGTATACTGTCTATGATTTTCAGAAAATGAAAGAAAATTATTTGTTGTACTCACATTGAAATGTATTGTTTAGCGTTGCCTAAGCAACGTCCGAAAAGTCCATTTCCCAGGTCTCCACCAGATAGACAACCGGGAAATTTCGACGAAAACATTCCTATTTCTAAAGCGTTTATTAATATATTATATTTATAATCAAATAATATAGTATTTCAAACATTCCTTTACGTAATATTAATATAAACAATGATGGAATAAGATTGAAATTGAATTTAAAAATAACAAATTTAGTGAATTTGGTTACCAATGTTGGCAATAAAATCTGCCCGATATGACAGCTGTAAAATACATAACCTACAAATGTAATGTTAGTTATCTCAATATAAATAAGAAATATAATAAATTTACAAGTGAATACGGTAAATATTATAAATATTTTAAGTGTTATCTAATATATTAAACAAATTAATGTGTGTGTTTATATTTATAGTGCAACTTTGACAATTATCAAAATAACTACTTGAAGAACTTCATTTCTTTGTAAGGACTGTTATTAGTTTTTTAATTTTCGTACAAAAAATATTGTACAAACCTCTTGCGTGAACTCGGTTCCCGGATTCGTTCTATGGCAAACACTCTTCCGGGAAGCAAGCGTTCCCGCATTTAGTATGTAAATAACTATTTAACTCTTACCACGTTCTATAAGGGAGGTATAGGAATCATGCTTCAAATTCGGTAGTGAGTTTTCATCGAATAACAGGTGATTACTTCACCCTTGGGATTAAATCAAGCACTTCAGCCCCTTGGTATATAAACTACTATTACGAACCTCGTATTGCCTAAAAAAAAATTAAGTTTCAAAATGTGTTACACCTCTTTGTTAAAAGAAAAGGGAAGTTCCTTTATGCACGATCAAATATTAAGAGGAATGAAGGCCAGAACATTTTTTTTTTTTATTTATTTGGAACCATTGTAGGGACGCCCTGGTTAAAATTCGTTTTAACCCCTTTTAAGGTCCACCCTAATAATCATTTATTTGATACTTTTTACAATAGGCCTTTACACACTAGCTTACGAGCCCAGAATCATATTATTTGGCCCAGTTAAAGTTATAAAAAGGAAATTTGTTTAATTCACCTTATTTAGATTTTAAATTCTATCATTTTTACATTCCGCACATATAAATGTGTAATGGAGGTATTGTTTATGTTACGAATTAATTAGATTTTGGGAACAATTCATCAACAGTAAGTGGTTGATTATTTCAAGCCTATCAGGGTTTTTGGGCTTATATTAAGGGCATAATGTACCCAACTGAAAGATCCATCGTTCTCAGCGGTGTGTGGTGGCGGGTAGCAGGTAGACAGAGATGGGGCGGTACATATTTCTACAGCACAACACCCATTGTTGACGCACGTGGTCATGTGACAAGATTGTTTCTGGGATATTTGGAATCGGAATAAATAAAATTCTTTAAATATGTATAATACACATTCACTTATTTAAATAACGTTATAAATTACAATAATTGTACTTATAATTAGGGTTGTAAAAAATCGATTTATTTGATTTAAATCGGTTTTTTTTTAAATTTTAATTGATCTAAATTTTATTTTATTGAATTTTATTATTTTTTACAAACTATTTAATTTAATAAAAATCATTTCATCTAGTAGGAACACAGTTCTAAAAGCAATAACTGAAGGATAGATGACTTTTAAAAGGCTCTAAGATGAAAGAAATAATAATAAATATAAGTACTGGTACAACGAGCTCTGTTTTTGGGTGTTTTAGAGAAGTTTTTTATCGTCGGGTTTAGCGCTGTACAATGTTCTAAAAATCTTTTATAAATAAATACTTCAAATAAAAGTGGTAAACAATAGTTGTAAATTTTTAAGTAATTTGAATTTGAAGCATTCATTTATAAAATGATTTTAGAACATTGTAAAGCGATAAAACTGAGGCTAAAGTACTTCTCAATACCCAAAAACGGAGTTCGCAGTACCAGCCAATGAGTTTATTTTATTTTATATCGACATATAATTTGATACGATTTATTTGTATGTGAATGTGATTGGAAAACAATTCGTATACAACCCTACTTATAATATTAATTATGTTTTAATAAGTTCAAAAAGCTATCAGAACTCGTAGTAAATAAGTAAAATTGTGTTTATTAAAATAGTGTTAGATTAATTCGTGAAATATTCAAAGTTTATTAGTTGGTAATTTGAATGTAATAAGTAATAAATAAATAAACTAAATATAACGTCACACTTTTTACCATATTGAGTGGTAATTACTTAGCACAAATAAAAATTTAAATTCTAAAGTATATCAATTAACTGCTACGAGGTATAGGTACAAGAACAATATTTAACTAAATAATACAACTTCCAAATAGATTAATAAATATATTACTTTATCGTATCACCAACTGTTATAACCCTTTAATATTAAACATTTATTGATAATTATAAACATAATACGTTAGTTACTTATAATAAATTAGTTACGAACTTAATTCGTTAGATACAACTATAATACATAAAGTAAGTACATTATTAAAACTTCACAGAGAAAAAATGTTGATTTTCTTCACCATACGATATTTTTTACACTTTAATACACTTTCAATAGTATCACACCAAATACAAGACATCTGATTTCATCTACTTACAACAATAAGATAACTGTCTTATTGTTGCGAGAGGAGCTAAATATATATATATATATATATATATATATATATATATATATATATATATATATATATATATATATGTATATATTTTTTTTTCCTTATAAAGAATTGTGTTGAATGATTCTAAACGTTGAGTATAATAAATATATTTATTTACCCAAATTTTTTTTAACTTTCTCAATTTTTATGTATGGTCACATGGACCCTTAAGCATAGCTGCAACCGCAAAAACTCCTAAAATTAGGTAATTGGGGCGCATGGCGCATATAACGCTGGAATTGTTCTTCGAGGGATAGTTTCTGTCAAACAAGCCAAATTCATATATGTACATATTTCGATATGTATTTACTACTTTGTTACAAAATAGTTGCTAAATTTAATGTAAAGAGAGAATATTCATAATTTCTTTCTGTGTACCTTTTCAATAGTTACTTAATTCTAGAACAAGTAAGTGAGCAGATACTAAGTTTATTCAATGAAAAAAGGTTCAGTCTGATCTGAACACCCTAGTCCTTCCTCTCACCCCGCCTAAACTACTGCAGTGGGCAGGTCTTAGCGTTTAGCTGTGCACGCATCTCCTCTAGCGACATCTGTTGCGAAGAAATGTAACTAATTTGCACAATTTTATATTAAATATTGTGACTTTATTTGTATAATAAATAATTTTCTGTTTAATGGAATAGATAACCTCTGTTAATCTCTTCACCGGTATTAAAGCCTTTTTTAAATATTTACTTGTAGAAAGATAGAAAGTGATACCTCAATATTGACGAAATGTGTAGTATTTAAAAATTTATTTAAAAAAATCTAACAAATATTTCAACAATTTTGCTCAACACCGGTGTACAGAGAACTGTTAATTGTTAACTAAAAAAATATGAAACCATATACTTCAAAAATACAAATACAAAACTTAATATAGTAATGGTCTATTTTGCCATTCATTTGAAAGCTACTGTAGCGCCTTAATAAATAAATGAGATAGAGAAAATTTCATTGGAATCTGAGAGATGTACAATTTTTATTTGAAACAATTTTCTGTATTTTGTTATTTTTCTTTAAAATATTCTTTAAAATAACAGAATTTATGACATAAATTAATTTAATACAATAAATTTTCCCTTTGTTAGATCAGAACTATTTTTTAAAGCTATTCTAAAAGTCTTAAGTGAGCCAAATAATATGATTCTTTGCTCGTATACTGAAACTAAACTAAAAATTGGCGGCCCCAATGATGATGTGCAAACTCTCAAATAGTTAGTAAACAATTATGAAAGAATCACCTTATAATTAAGGAACATTTCAGAAAAAAGCAATAATAGTTAGAACATCTCCAAAACAAATTATCTCCTATTCCATCAAAGATAATTGACTGTTCTAAACGGCGTCGAATACATCATCTTCCTAAGAATGCTAGTAGGCAGCTAGTCCTTAAACGACAACTAAACACCCCCTAATTAAAGATGAGTTTTAATTGCCGAGAAACACGATTAATTCTGTCCGAACACATGTTCCTAAATACCGCGGACTAAGGTTCCTGTTGCAGTGGTCGAAGAGGGTGTTGGATGCATTCCTTCTAATGAGATGGCGCTCCTGGAATTCCTGTGACGTCACATCCGGGGATGATAATTTTAGTATTATTATACTGTTTAGTAACCCAGCGTGCATCTGTCTTTCCTAAACGGTCTACCTTAATCGTTCAGAACGGAAAGAAACCCAATGCGCTAACGAAATTTTTCACACCACAAACATCCGAGGTACACGGATAACACGAGATGGGAAGGATGGATGGCAAGAAGGGAGACGGAAGGGGTTGCTCTCTCCCTAAATGTAGAGACATTCACAAAATACAGGCTGTTTCGATTGGCATGTTCAGGGAACGCAGAGAATTTCGTTTCCATCAGATAGATTTTATTTCATATTTTTCAACATGCTTTTTACTTTCTTATATCAGGAAGTATTGGAATAATAAAAAAATTGCTTACGAAATTTTAGCGGAAATATATATTTTGGAGTGCACTGAAACAATTTCTAAATGATGTGTGTGTGTGCGTGAGGATGGATGGATGGATGAATAGATATCCGCGTGCGCAATAACTCATGAACGAGACAAGATATTTAAACAAACCTTGGAATTTATAAGTTAAGTAAGTAAAATATGAAGAGCTGAGTTGATTTTGAATTAATTTGAAAAACCGGAAAAGGTTGTTTACTGGGCACACAAAACAATAAATTAATTTTTTTTTCAGAATAGAATCAGCTGTGAAAAAAGTTTCAAATGAAAGATAAAATGTTTTTTGCATTTTTTTTTTGTACATGCTTCTAATTTTGAGAAAAACTGAATTATATGTTTATAATATATTTGAATAATCTTAGTTACAATGGGAACAAAAATTAAAAAATTTTTAACATCTATATGTCAAATAATAGGGGACACGCATAAAATTTTTAAATCGCTAAAAGTTTGTTTTTTACATACTTTAATGTTATATATTACATATCGTAAAACATAAATTATATTTTGCTTATAATTTTTATAAGAAATTAATATTTAAAAGTTAATAATTTATCCTACTGCCGACCACTGTGCGTAGATTGTCGAGCTAACACGAATAGTATGTGACGTCACTTTCTTTGTTTCTTTGTAAACGTCATGTGTGACAGTTTACTGTATAAGTATTTGGCGGTATATTTGTGTCAAAATAAGCTTTAGTTTAACATTTTGCTATAGATATATTATATAATGGCAGAGACTGGCTTTGTTAAGGCACAAAGCGATAATTTGCCAAACATCAATTCCTTTATGCTTATGGAATTTATAAAAAATTATGATTGTTTTACTGGAGAAGAAATACTTGGAGACTTAGGATGAAGAAGTTCAAAGTAAAAAAATCCCGTGTAAGTCTCCGGAGACCGGTACAGCACAGATCAAAAGTTTAGTATAAGTCGCCGGGGACCGTCAACGCATCCAGAACGTAGATACGGCCATAGGTTATGTACAAGTTAAAAGATTCGGTACAATGTGCACTGCTCTGGGTCAAATATGCCCGGAACAAAATTAAATCAAAAAATTATAAAGTTAGAATTATAATTTGTGAGGAAAAAGAGTATGTTGAAGAAGTTCAATGTTTGGATTGTGCTGCTTCTTCGGGAGGTTGCAAGCACGCTTTGGCCTTTTTAATGTGGATACATCGAAAGAGTACCCAGCCAGCACCCACAGAAGTAGAATGCTATTGGAAGAAACCAAAATTAAGCGATAATAAAACCGTTGTAACTTCTGATTTTGGATCTGTTCCTTTTAGAAATATAGATACATCTAATTTCTTACAAGATACATTGAACATGGCCCCTAAAACATCACATTGTCAAATTTTAAATTTTTTTCATGTTGAAATGCCCATTTTCAACGAAAACAATAACTAATTACATTCTACAAAACGGTCAAATTAGTTCAAGTTGCAAGGCACAAGTTGCAAGGCACAAATACATTTATGTTAAATTTTAAAAAGGGTTATTTTTGTGTAGTTGATCCAAATTTTGAAATAAATAACCAGATAAATATTTTAGAAATTATCTATGACGAGGAATATTTTAAGAAAATATTGGTAAAAGCTAGAAAATTTTGGAAAGAAACACTCTTTCTTATGTTGCTAAATACTGTTCAGTAGGTAAATACTGATTCTTCGATAAATTATATAATTTTATTTTGTATTTAGTTAATAAAATAATTTAAACAAAATTTGTACTTTCGCATACAAACAAATCGCACGAAAACAGCACAGTATACAATGGTATACAAGCACAAAATATATGTCACACAGGAAAGTGACGTCACAGAACAAAAAAGGCACACTCTACGATCGTTTTTGTGCGTTTTTTGAAACTAGTTTTTAAAATATGAATATTTACCCCTTTAGGATAATCAAATTAATTTTTAACTATTTATCTATAGATACAGGGAGTATAAAGTGCACTTTAAAATTATATTTGAAAATTATGCGTGTCCCCTATTGTGAAGTGTCAAAAATGTGTGTCGTGTGAAATATTATAAAAGTTATATTTGTATTATTAGTTAGAAAGTTTTGAAGACTAGATATTAATTAATATCTATTTTAAAATAAATTCATAATAACAATGACAACAAAAAATTAAACAGGTTTAACATCTATATATCAAATAATTGTCAAAATAAAGTCATACGCTAGGAGCAAGTCATATATGTTCAGTTGGTTTTATTTGTATAAGAAAGTAGTGTGGTGCCCACACCAAATTTAATATATAATAATTTTTTTATCTTTTTAGTATACGTATTAAAATTAGTATTTTGTATAACTATTGCTGGAAGTTGGATATTTCACACGATACTTTTCCGACGACCACAATTAAGTAAAAAAATATATATAAAAATATTAAAACAGATTATGTTAACATCATTGCTGCTATCAGAATTAACCAAAACTTATGGTCCAACCAGCAAATTATCTGCGACTGTCACACTTTAAATACAATATTTTCGGTTAGTTCGCTCTGTTACCGCAGCGTGTGATAAAATCATAGCACACAGTTGCAGATGCATCTGATTGGCTAACGAGCTTTCATATCACACAGCATTGCAGTGATATACAATGACCAACTTTCAGTAATAGTTTAGCGTGTGAATTTATGTTCTTTTCGTAGTGGTCGTCGGAAATAAATATTGTACAACAAGCATAGAATGGTACTCCTTTCCTACGAGTATGAAAGTTTGTAGCATGAGACGAAGACGAATGCTGCAAATCATACGAGTATGAAATGGACATTCCATGCGAGTTGTACACTATACTTTTTCTACAATCGTTGCACAATATCGACATTGTTATTCCATTTTTGGTTAGGAAATGTTCAAAATTGTCGCTCTAGGGCGACAAAGTGACATATTGTCGCACTAGCGCGACAAAAACAAAACAAAAATAAATTAGGTAAAAGAAGTAAATGATGATTGGATTTTTCTGGTAATAACCTTGCTATTGCAAATACAGTTGGCATATACGTACATACACTTCAACTTAATAACCATAAACGTATTCACTCTGTAGACTTTATGTCAAATGTACTCCATGTGTCAAATGTACTCCATGTGTCAAATTATGATTTCTTTGAAAATTTTTATTTTGTTCTACAGCTTGACATTACTACAATTTTACTGAATTGTTATAGGCGTGACCAAAGATAATTTTGAAAATTAATTTTTTTCTACAGCTTGACATTGTTAAACGATTGTAGAAAAAATATTGTGTGTATCTCGTCGGATAGAGCTTGTTCGGTGCACTTGTCGAGTTGTTGATCTCGACTTCGCCTCGATCAACAATTTTCTCGCCGCGTGCAACAAACAATGCTCTATCCGCACTTGATACACAAATAACTATTTTCTACGACAACAATATTATTTCTTAATTAATTTAATTTTAATAATATTTGTCCCGCTTTCACCATTCCAATATTTGACAATCCTAAATAAGTATCCCAGCATTGGCACCTGTACTGAAATGAACTGACCTGTATTAAAATCCCCACAAAACAAATTCATTTCGCACGATGCTTGCAATGTACCTCATATCCCTAGCAACAACAAACATACAATGAGCAGATTTCTAAGTGGCCGTACCGTAGAAAATAGGTATAAATACCCAGTTCCTACGGAACGCAGTGTAGCCAACAGTTCAGCACCCTTCACACGGGTCGCTGGAAACATAATAGCTCCCAACGTTTAAATATGACTTATACCTCATAGTGATTGATTTACTCTCCTCTCATTTTCTCTCTGTATATTTGTGTCTATTTCTGTCTCGCTTGCTCTTCTCTCGTAGCTGGGGTGAGACATCAGACACCTTTCTACCCTTCTTTGCTGCCTGCTGGAAGGAGGGAGTAAATTGATAGGCGGTAGTTATTATTTGTGTTAGTACTTAGTAGGGGGTGCATTGATTGATTTAGCTATTGATTCATTTGTTTTCAGTTAAGGGTAGCTTGTTATTAAACCATTTGTACATTTATGGCAATTAAATTTTATTAAATAAATAAATGTATGAACCTTAACAATATCCTTAATTTGATAAATATCAAATATATCATCACGTCTTTTTACCCCTTATGGGTGTGGCACTCTGCTTACGCAGATCTCGCTAAGTGATATATTTTTGAAGTATGAAGTGCGGTTACCAGCCGTCAAGTCATAACCCCAAAAATTATTAGTGGGATTCGAACTGAGGATCTCACGATCCACTGTCCGATACGCTACCACAGAGCTATTTACTTCATAGATTTTAATAAGTTGAAAATTATAAAAACTTTTAGTTTAAGTTCTGTAAAATATTTATGCTCAACAATATTACAATCACTTGTTTATGATATTGTTTAGCGTTCATAAAGTAACTCTTTGTGGACTAGTTCGATAAAGTAAAAACAGTAAACAATAAACAACTTTTAACCGAACAATAGAAAAAAATAAACTGCGAAATTATAAAATTTTTCATGTCAACGTCATGTGTCAAATATAATTATCATTCTGAGCTAAAGAAAAATAATCTGCAATACATCCAAAAATTAAATATTGTTTACGAACTTCCATTAAGACCATTTTCCCAATGTTGTCTGTGTGTGAGGATGGATGGATGGATGGATGTCCGTGTGCGCAATATCTCATGGACGAGACAAGATATATAAACGAAATTTGGAAATAACTTTCATGAAAAAATGAAGAGCTGAGTTGATATTGTATGAAATTTACTGAACACACAAAACAATAAATTCAATTAATTTCAAAAATAGAATCAGCTGTGAGAAAAAGTTTCAAATTAAAGATTTTATTTGCATTTTTTTGTACATGCTTCTAATTTTAAGAAAAACTGGATTATATATTTAACAATATATTTCAATAATCTTAGTTACAATGGGAACAAAAACTAAAACTTTTTTAATATCTATGTGTCAAACGTGTCCAATAATTGTGAAGTTTAAAAAATAAGTGCCTTGTGAAATATTATAAAAGTAATATTTGTGCTATTAGTTAGAAAGTTTTGAAAACTAGGTATTAATTAATATCTATTTTAATATAAACATTTAGTTACAATGAGAACAAAAATTAAACAGATTTAACATCTATATATCAAATAATTGTCAAAGTAAAGTCATACGCAAGGAACAAGTCACACGTATTCAGTTGGTTTTATTTGTATAAAAAAGCAGTGTGGTGTATGATTGGTGCGCGCGGTTAGTAGTTGGATGGGTGACCGCTTTGTGAAAACACATACCAGCGAATACTGCATTCCGTTGTCACACCACCGAAAACGAGGTTCCGAGGTGGCATATAACTTCAGCAGTTGAGACCGCTTAAATAAATAAATAAAAAATACATATTATAATGTAACTGTACATTTCAGTAGGATATAGTTTTCTTCATTACCGGCCGTCAAATCACTGCCCCAATATTAGCAGATGAGAAACCACAGGGGTAAAGTTAAAATGACAAGCGTCAACTATGAGATTTGAACTGCAGATCTCATGGTCCACACTTCAATCAATTTAATTAAAATTAATTCGAAACTGTGTTATCAGGACAAACATATAAATTATTATAATTAAGATTTAATTTTAAATCGCGATGTTATTATTATTTATAGGAAACAACAGCCTTAATTCTAATTATTTGATAACAAAATTCGGGGTTATCACAAGCTATTTATTTCATTCACGTGTCAAAGCATTTCAGAGGGGCCGACTTGGTCAGTTATTCAAGGATTTATATTTTTAATAATCCATTATTTATCTGCTGTATTTATAGCCATTACTTAATATTTTTAGTATTTAGCACGAATTGGGTTACAGATATTTCATCATATTTACTCATATTTTTTACCAGCCGTCTAACTATGCCCCCAAAATGATAAAAATCATCTGAAATCGGATCGTTAATTACAACAGAAACTGAAGAAAAAAGAAAATCTGATGTTCCCAGCACATAACCTCCCGCCCAATACAGAAAAATTCTCTTTCGTATATTTATTTAATTTTTTGACATATATTTCACTAAGAAAATAGCTTCACAATAACAATGACATGTGCAACATTTCGTAAAAAAAAATTGAATGTGTTTCCATAGTGTATAATATAATTTTTTTATATTTTAATATCTATAAGTCTAATGAAAATTAATAAAATTAGTGTGTCAAAAGTGATGTAATAGTTATTTGTTAAACTAGAGAAGAAACCGCTCCTTTTTCCCCACTCGAGCCCAGCGAACGAGGCAATTCGAGCGAGAGTGGAAGAAGGGCTTTCCTCTCGTGTTAGACACAATATTATTTTCTAAAGACGATTTGCTGAAACCTAAAATACACTTTGACAACACAACTGACACGTTAAAAGTTAGGTTATCACATGCAAGGCTGTGTAACAGTGTTGCTAAAAAATCAATCTTAAATATAAATTAGAGTTATCAAATTGTGATTTAATATAGAAAAATAAAAATATAGGATATAATTGTAAGAGAATTTAAAGTATGTATATCACTAAAATAAAGATTTTCAATTAAATTAGGCATTTATATATAATTTTCACAAAATCTTTTTTGTAAATAACACTCATATTGGTAACACTTCCATATTTTCCTCTCTAGTGAGAAAAACACATTTTTCTCACTATTTAGGGTGAAAAACGGTGGGGTTTCCTGACATGTCGTGAAAAAAAAATAATTTTTCTACGTTTTCAAAAAAACATAAATTGTTGAAAAATTAAATTTACCGTATTTTTTTACAGAAAACTGTTAAGGGCTTTTAGTAAACTGCTACTTCCGGTTGACCAATTTTATCCAAAATCTAATCAGCTCTTTATGTAAATATGCATAAGAAGCAAAAATACACAAAATTGTATTTTTTGGTATTATAGTATTTGAGTTATGCGAGACACACTTACATACCTAAATAAATTTCGTATTGCAGGAACCCTGAAACGTGCTTCATTGAAAACTCATTGCCCAAACTTTTGACCAAAAACAATACCTCCCTTACTAAGAGGTAGGCGGGAGGTAAAATATATTGTGGACACCACAATACTTCCCGCCATATATTTCCTATCAAACAATGCAGGAACACGGACCACCACTATCAAGAAACGTTCATCCTTTCGAAAAATGTAGATTTCGATTATGATACATGGCAAAAAATGACATCTTTCAAGCGTTGTTTTGTTTTTTTCAACGCCTAGGCCGCAAATATTTGAGGTTCTGCTTCAACTAGTATCTTAATGTATTATTATCACTGTTGGACAAAGCTGTGCTACATGATTTTACATAGCAACCGCTCAACAAACTGCATAGCAACCACTCTACAAACAAAGATTAGACAAAGAATAGTAGCCATATGACATCTATCTATCTCAAACTCGTTTTCTCTTTCATAAAAGCCTCCAAGTAAACGTTCCCGTATTACTGTATCTCAGTGAGTCCACCAGTTATGTTGTCAAGACTTAAAAAGTGCTCCCTACGTCTGTTTTGCTTAAATATACACAAACTAACAACGCATGGACAAAGCATTCCCCACCATATTTTGTCAAGTCCCAAACACAGAGGGTCTTTCAGATTCTATCTCCAAATTTAATTGGCAAAATGGCGACAGTCACCTGTTAAGGTAAAACCATCCAGCTACTGTTCTACATTACACGATACGGACTTTTTAATCTTGTAATTTGCGTTTGTGATATCTGAACTAATTATCTCGAAGAATCAATCATTCGAATCGGTAATTTTTTCCGGTTGGGTTAATTTTAGCGTGTTGATGGAATGGAACACGAAAGGATATGCTAATTATGAAGAGGCGAATATACGAATTAATTAAGATGTACCTCACAAAATTTTACTGTAATTAGTGGAGGGCACTCCTAGTCATTTGGTGAGTATTTATAGATGATGAAGATTTCCATAACCTTATAGATATTGACAAACTGTATGATAAAAACATATAATGGAATATTTAACAATTGTGAGAAATATTTGAGTTTTTGAGCTCCCATTTTTACCTCCCGCCTACCTCAGAGTAAGAGAGGTATTGTTTTTGGTCAAAAAATGTGGTAGTTAGTTTTTAATGAATAAGCACGTTTTAGAGTACCTACAATACGATTTTTATTATTCTCGCCATGATGTCTGTTTGTATGTATGTGTGTGTGGTCTGTATCCGATTTTTTCGTTTCGTATAACTCAAATACTATAATACTAAAAAATTTAATTTTCTGTATTTTTGCTTTGTATATTTATATGAAAAGCTGATTAGATTTTGGATAAAATTAGTCAACCGGAAATAGCAGTTCACTAGAAGCCCTTAAAAGTTTTCCGTGGAAAACATGGTTAAATTTAATTTTTCAACAATTTAAGTCATTTTGAAAAGTGCATAATATTTAATTTTATATGTGTTTTGATTACACTAATTTTATTAATTTTCATTAGATTTAAAACTAATAAAATATAAAGAAATTAAATCTTCAATTTTTTTACAAAATGTGATACATGCCATTGTGATTGTGAATCTGTTTTTTAGTGAAATGAATAAAATAATAAATATAGGAAAGAAAATTAAATTTCTTAAATATAAATAAGAAATAAACATTAATAAGGTGTTTGCTCAATAGTTATATCACGAGTGCTAAGAATTTAATAGATAATTTTGACATATCTAGCTTATGCAATAATTTTGCTTAAAAAGTGTTTGAATACATAATAATTTGAAAAATTCCCGAAACCGCAGGTCGAGGGATTTTATCTTAAATTATTATGTACGATAACACTTTTTTTAAAGCAAAATTTTATAAATAAGCTAAAAATCAAATTTAAATGATTAAATTTTTTAGCACGAGGGGTATATGTCAAGATTTCATTGTATAAACTTTAATATTTGCCGAAAAATTGTACTAAAACGTTGATTTTGAGACATTTTCACATGAATAAATCGTTACACACATGAACAAGAAAACACCAAGAAATTTTGTTGTTATATTGTAACTATAGCAAATTGTTTGTTTTTCTTTTTACTTATCAAATAAATTTATTTGAAATCGGCAATAAAGTACTCAGAAATCGTCATAAAAAGCTTTGGAATCGGCACTAAAGTAACCCATTATACGACGATTTTGAGCAACCCAGTGTTAGCAACCCTTAAATAATTATTTTACAAATAGGATAATTTTGGCAAATATATTGAAGTACTATAGTAAATTTATACGTGACATGAAACAAAATGTGCAAGAGGAATTAACTAATTAATTCCGATGACGAAATTGAGGATAAAACACATAATTTCGAATATAATTTACCATAACTTGAGGTTGGCAACACTGAGGGTTAGTTTCAATTGACAACTGACAGATGTATAAACTAAACCTATATAATATTTTATCCAGCACCTCTCAATAAATGCTCTATAACTATGGCGGTTTTAAACAAGGAAAGTAACAGATTACCCACTAGTGGGTATAATTTTGAGTAAAGTCACTAGTGAGTATTTTTTTATTTACACCAATAATAATAATACACAACACCTTGGTAATTACTTTGATTGACATGTCAAAAATAAATAAATAAAACTAGCATAAATTGAATATTTATAAAATAAATTGAATAATTCAGTTTGTTTAAAGATATAAAATACCAGTAAGTAAAAGTAAAAAAACTAAAAAGGCTAAACGCCTTAAAAATGTTCAAAATTTATATATAAAAGCTAGCTTCAATTTAATCACTATTAAACAGCATGGTTCTTTTTAATCACTTATTTAAAATGCACAACAATGGAAAATGAGACATTCTGATTGGTCAAATTTGTAATGAGTGAAATAATCTGTATTATCAAATACTATTTTGAACCATTTAAGAGTTGTATTGGGCGGAAGGTTACGTGCTCGCCACATCAGATTTTTTTTCGTATGCGTGAATTGGCCTAATCTTCATTTTTGTATCTTTAGTTAAAATCTTGATTTCAGTAATTTTTTGTATACATTAGCAATATCTTTTATTTGATTTTTGCTACTCTAACATAACGTTGAAACATTTAAATTTTTTAACTTACTTGAATTTGAAATACCCCATCAGTTTTTCTGTCGTGACGATATATTTATTTATTTCGTTAGAAAACCACTATCCCGTCGTCCAGAAATAAAACCACAACAGTCCTGCCGTACATTTGTTTGACAAGATTAATATCAAAGCACACTTGATAATTATACGTGGAAAATAACAACACGGTCAGAACAATGCTACACGCGACTACGACAAAAACCTAACGAAGATAATTAGAACCACTCGGTCCGTTCAGGTTTGGGTATTAATGCTTATTATCCAGGAGGGCCATTGTTGCCTGTGATAAAATCGCCTGGTGACATAGAATGCACGGGGAGGAGGGAACCTGTCCAATGACAAAAACTACTGTAATTGGAAGAGCAATTAAGGGCAGTCGCAATTTAGATGTTTTAATTAGCAGCGGGAGAGAAATGAATGCAAAGACGATGATTTCAATTTTCGAAACTTTTATATTATTTCTATTTTATTATGCCTAGACAATTCCTCAATGGCGTCTGTGAGTGTAGATGGATGAAGCATCAAAAGTTATCAAAATGTAAACTGTGCAGCTTGGCAATGGGCGCATAAACCATAAACGAAATATGAGCAATTTATATCAAAATCGTGTAACACTTATGGTATAATTAGTAGTAAAGCGATATAACGAATTGAACATATTTTGACGTTACAGGTGCTTGCATTGTGCTATTGGACAGAAATATGTAAATTGCAAATTGCGCGTCTGCCGCTGCGCCCAACGCCTATTGTGGGCTAAAATAGAACTACGAAATGTCATTTCATATTTGTGTTTGTTGGTATTTAAGATTATATTTGTTGGGCTTCTATTACTTGCTTTATAATTTTACTATTTTATTGTGCTCTGTTGAAAATCTATTGATTAAAATTGTGTGTTGAGGTTAGGTTACATCACTACTAGCGCCACTGTCCTCAAACTTTTGTAGTTATTTACTCGAATATTAAGTAAAATACTCTTAAAGTTGTCAAAGGAATTTTATCTTAGTTTATATTAAGTTTAATTGTTGTAAATTAAGACTTATAATATGAAAATATTATTTTTATATTAAAAAATATATTATATCTACTATCCTGGAAAATCGTTGTTTTAGTGCCACTGGAGCAGTACCTGTGACGTCACACAACGTCACACAAACTTTGAAAAATCATATCTCGGATAATATATGAAATTTCCACATCGGGTTTTCACTAATCGTCATATATTCTAATAAAGTTTCATAAAAAAATTTTTTAAAATTGGTTATGGGCCCATTGCAGATCTGTAAATGCGTCAATATAAGATATAAGATAGATGAACGTAAAAACGAAGATTTCTGTTACATTATTGTATGTGCAGATATTTTCGCAATGATGTCTGTGTGTATGTGGATGTATGGACGGATGGAACATTAAAAACATGTTATCCGTGGGAGCTCTGCAATTGCAGTTCTCTGAAAGCATATTTTTAAAATTATTTTTCAGTAGGCTATGGAAAACAAAATCTGCTTTCTGAAATTCCAGCCATATTAAGGAAAAAATAATCGCACAACACAACACAGCAATAGCAATTTTCAACGATAGGAATTATACACTAAATTATTCAAATTGACAGATTGCAGATTTTGTTTTTCATAGCCTACTGAAAAATAATTTTAAAAATAAAATTTATTTAAATTTCAATCGCATTTTTCTCAATATTTTTATTATGTAAGGGTATAAAACGAACACATATATGAATTCAGAAAAAAATACTCTATCGAATGGGCCTAAAAAATATACAATATCTTATTTGAAAAAATATAACTTTGTGTTGTAGCTTGAGAACCAGTGGTTTAAAAAAGATTTTTCTTCCTTAAATGAATGTCCCCCTTCGTCCTGTATAAGATTGGCTTATAGTATTTTATTGTATCTTTATTTTTCTAAATACTGAAATTGTATTTTAGGAAAATTTACGTCCTAATTAATTATTCCCTTTAAAATCGCCTCATTTGCCGTGAATTTCCAAATTTATTCTTAATTAATCATTACTCTTTGCGCAATTTTCTGAAAATTCAGCAATCCTTTTTAATTACGGCTCGTTATCGTCTAAAGGATATCATAAACTCGTGGATATAGCCCACAAGGATCTGTTTCCTTGCTATTAGCACCCTTATGGAAGACGAGATAGGGTCCTGGAATATTCAAAGTTAAATCCTTGCTTAACAAGCAAGCAAACTGTAGAGAATGAGAAGGAAAATTTCAGCCAATTAAAAATAACTGAAGAATATATTTGTTTTTTTTCTTTGTGGTATTATCTTAGAACTATATAACTATGATGATTATATGATTAAGGTTGCTGTTGAACTAGAGCAACGAACAGTGCGGCTCTGCAACTGCAGATCTCTGAAAATATATTAAATATATAAATGCAAGTAGATAGGTATCTACTTCTTCTTGTGCATGATTGCTGAAGCACTGCTTTGCCATTTTTAAGGGAAAAATTTAATGAAAAAGTGTCCAAGCATATTTGAGTACATATATAGACACCCCCCCCCCCCCCCCCTCCCAATCTTTATCATACTGTTTTGTTAGCAAGTCGAAGTTGATAAAAAAACGTAAAGAAATTAACTTTAAATCATTTTGAAATAAAGTGTTTAATATAAAAGTTAAATAATCCATTAATAGAAATGAGTTCATTTAACAATTATGTTTTTAAAAATATTTTCAAACAATTGAACAATACATTGTTATAGTAATTAACGTATCAAGCACGTTATAAGGACAATAATGCGTGAGGTCAACCGTGTGCTGCCGAGGGTCGCAGACCGAAGACATTATTGTCCGTTTAACGCCCGTGGTTCGTTCGACGTTTAATGTCCGACCGATATTTTATTTTATAAAAGATTTTGTTTACAATACCGATTTGTTTATTTCAATATTTCTATCTGTCAACTGAAGTCAGTGTTTGTGAAATTGTATATTCTGTACCCAATAGCAACAACGTCAAATTTATAACGCCCTAGGGCGTTATCTGACATATAACTGCCCGGCTTACAATAACAATAACGTATAGGTCGGACATTAAATATTATTTATGATTAGAGAACGGATTATATGCACAAAAAACTGAATTATATGAGCATATATATTTTTTGGTTAATATGCACTATATAAGTACATATATGACAATATATGCAGCAAAATATGCAAAAAAAATCTTGATTATTAGATAATAAGTATAAATGAATGCATTATGAATTTTATTGCTCAATACAGTTTTAATCCTGATTCACAATTAACAAATATACTACTAATATACATATAAACTATGTCTAGAAACTTGATATTATAAGATTATGACATATTTACATAATTACAATAACACATTATTCAAAATTTTCTAAAAAAGAAAAGTGAAACATAAGTAAAAGATATATTCAGCTGAGAATTCTCGGTCTTATATTCATTGTACCCACTTTTACCAGCATTCGTGTATACAATGAATACCTACCGTTACCGTTACAGAGATTTCCCTAGAAATATTAGAGTTTATTGGTTTGTGTGTTTGCTTATTGTATTGTTTATTGCTTTTTCCGTTGCTTTCTTCTATTTATTGCGGCCTCCATCAATATTTGGGAATTATCAATGTGCATTACCAGAAATTTCAGAATGTTTATCTCTAGACAGAGTCTTAAAAATATTGAAATATGCAATTATATGCAACTTTTGTAAAAAATATGCATAAGAATACCCTAATATGTAATATATGCAATTAGTAATTAGCATTAATTAACTCTAATCAATTTAATTCGTCCAGAAAATTGATTTTATTTATATATATGCGCTTTGCATATAATCCGCTCTCTATTTATGACTTTCGAACAAGACTGTGCAACATATTTTTATATAGCTGTTTCAAATAAAATAATATTTGGAATAAAAAATGTTATAACAATTTTTTTGTATCCTCTTCCAATTTGATATTTTTTGTCATCTATTCTATATACCAATTCCTATATTTTCAACCGCCATTTTATCTCAATAATTATCTAGGCTTCAAGTATCAATTCCTCTAATCTAACACAGCTTATCTATTAGGCAAATCAACAAACAACAATAAATTTACAAAATTCATTACAAACTCAACCACCACAATGCACCACAGTGAGGTATACGGATGATACAATACAAACCCACAGTGCTGTTACAATGCAATTACCTTCTATTCAACTTTGAAAATATTCAAAATTCGAACAGGCAGCGATTGTTGGCCAATTAGGGACTCATTTCACGGCATGGACGTCAGTAGAGGTTTGGTTCACAATGTGAGGTCATTCATTAAAGTCGAACCGTTGGACCAACACCTGGGACTCCCAGGGAAGGACGTCTAAAATTATGAGCTCTAAAGGAGAGATTGTCAAAGGTTTTTCGTTTTATTTTGTTTGTGAAATATTCAGGAGGGACGGAATGGTATCTACAGAGGAGGTAGTTGTTGAGTGAGCAAGAAATTAACAATGAAGTATCTTTAGATTATAATATTTTAGATGTACTAATCAATTCCTGAAACTTCTTGAAAGATGAGTTCACAAAAAGATATTTCTTTGCAAGATCGTTTATAATTTGGCTAGAATTGTATATGTTTGAATTCATTTAATATCGTATTTTATTCGTTAGTATGCAAGCGACTCTAGCAGCAGTCCTAAAACATTGACATGTTTGGTTGCAAACTATCAAAAGTTTTTTTAACGGCAAAAAATTTCAAATATCTCAAATTTAGAAACAGATACAAGAAAATTGCATATAACTTTTTTTACCGAGGTCCTTACTGATAGTAGTCTATAAAGTATTAATTTACTACCTAGACTGTAAAAAATATTTTACATAGCAACCAAAACGCATAGAAACTCATATCAGATACATACATAATTTTAAATTATATATTAAAAATAATCACTAAATTAATCGGCAAAAAAATTATATGTTCAACCAAGTACCAAATGCAGATTTACAGCTTCGGCAGCTTTCACTGCCTCGTCATTAAAACCTCTGTAATAAATCCAGTATTTTGGTGTCTAGTTAAAAGATTAACTATGATTTAAAATATTATTGACAACTTTTTTTCTAGCTCATTCCATATTAATTTGAGACAAACTCTCATTAAATCTAACTATTTAACTAACATCTTTAGAAACCGTAACTATACGGCTGGAATCGAGCAAAAATATAACTCTTACTAATATTTCATTTGACAAAGTTCTTTGTCAGATCTGATATTCCAGAGCTTTGTGTTAGTTAACAATATAATTATTTAATTGATAAATAAGTAGTGTATTTCTAAAAACCTGCAATTGCAGATTTTCCACTGAGCTCACAAGATATTTCTGATACTCTAATATAGCGGAAATTTCATGGAGATCTGTAATTGCAGAGCATATCTTTGGTGATCAATAGTATATTATTATATGAAGGATAATAACCAATCTTGATATAACACTATACTTTTTCTACTCCTGTAAATTCTGAAATCACTTATGAAAATGATCGAAATTCGTTGAAAACACACGTTGAAAAACATCAACATAATAATACACAATGACAACTGACTACATGTCAACTGTCAGACTGCCGTTGCTTGGTGATCCACATCACGCCTATAAATATTAGTGAATTATGAATTTCTAGCTGTGATTGGTCGAGAAGAATTAATATTGGGTACTGTAATTGGGATATATTTATACAGGAGTAGAAAAAAATTTATTTATCAAGAAATAGTGTATTTCCACAGATCTGAAATTGCAGAGCTTCCACAGTTCCAAAGTAGAATGTATAAAAGTTATTTAATTTACAAGTGGATAATTACACTTTACCCACGTGTGCAGTATAACGTTTTATCCAACACCTCTTAATAAATGAAAATTTTATTAAAGAAATATTATTTGACAGTGACATAAGCTTCACATTTTTTAATTAAAATGTCAATCGAAGTAGTTACCAAGGTGTTCTGTGTTATTATTATTGTTATAAATAAAAAATACTCACTAGTGATTTTCCTCAAAATTATATCCACTAGTGGGTAATCTGTTACTTTCCTTGTTTAAAATCGCCATAGTTATAGAGCATTTATTGAGAGGTGTTGGATAAAAACATTTTTCTATTCCTGTATAAAAATAACCCCATTATTTTAATTTTTTCGATTAATTTTAGTACCCATAACTCACAAAAGTGAATTATGGTTCATAATGCACTCTGCTCGACCAATCACAGACCAAGAAATCCATAATTCACTCTTATTTTAAAGACGTGATGTGGATCACCCAGCAACGGCCGTCTGACAGTTGACATTTAGTCAGTTTTCATTGTGTATTTTTATGTTGACGTTTTTCAACGTGTGTTTTCAACGAATTTCGATCATTTTCAAAAGTGATTTCAGAATTTACAGGATTAGAAAAAGTATAGTATTATATTCGGGATTATGGTCATTATTCACTCGGATGATTTGCAAACTTCAATAATATAAAAAATAAATATATCACGCCATTTACCCATTATGGGTGTGGCACTCTGCTTACGCAGATCTCGGTAGGTGATATATTTTTTTAGAAATGCGGTTACCATCCGTCAAGTCACAGCCCCCAAAGCTGTTAGTGGTGGAGGAACCACAGGGGTAAATTTAAATTTTCAACTGTCAGCTGTGGGATTCGAACAGAGGATCTCACGATCCACAGTCCGATGACTATCATAATCCCTTATATAAAAATATACTATTGTAAAATGTCGCATCGGTGAGATGGAACTGTTTGAGGTCCACTGGTGGTTCGCGAGAATACAGCGTCAACACAAACACACTCACACACTCACACATGTGTAAGAACATCCACGTCCAGAACAGGTATAGGAGCCTCACATAAATAAGTAATATCACACAATGCAAAGATGATATTTATTGTTCATTAGTATCCATTCGGGCTTGTGTGGCCGTCGGTTCTCTAATTGTGCTTAAGGACCTTATTCACACGTGTAATATGCTCTTAGCGCGACGTTAATACCCAGATGAATAATTTATTTATAATGGCAAAGACATAAATACGGGATTTAATAAGATTTATCGGACTCTCGTGGGCGCGAAGATGGAATTGATTGCCCCTTTCAACAGACGGAGACGAGAGCTGTTGTTGCAGCTGGTAAATATTCCTCTTTGATGGGGAACTCACTTTGACGTTGTATTGTATTTTACTCTTTCTACATTTTCCAATACGACTAATATGTTAATAACGGGTGTTTATTTTTTTAGAGGTGTAGAACTTTAAAATGATATAAGACACATTAAAATCGTGATAATGGCTTTTTTGGAAAGACAAATTTATGCCATTTGTGTTTCAACATGATTTCGGAAAGACTAATGTTGTGGCTGTCTCGAATTAAGCGTATTCTGAAAGGCTAATTATCGACCACTTTTCGAGGTATCAAGGGCGAATGTTAGCTTCAATGTCGTCCGTCATCTAGGGTTTATCGACATAGACTAGCGACTTCAAATATCCAAGCAGAAAATGATCCCACCCTGACATGTTGCGCCGTCTTGTTGAAACCACTGCTCTTCCACATTAATGCCATTTAAATGGGGAACGAAAATGGCAGTAATCATGGCTCTCTAGCGGTCCCCATTGACTGTAACATTCTGGCCGGTATTATTATTGAAGAAATATGGACCAATGATTCCAACAGCTAATAAAACACACCAAACAGTGACTTTTTGTTTATATAAAACCGTCTCAATTATGGCTTGTGCATTTTCTTCTCCCCTAAAGTGATAACTTTGCTTGTTGACGTAGCCATTTAACAAAAAACTAGTCTTATCGCTGAATAAAATTTTCAAAATAAATTTGAAAAATTTTTCAAACGTAGTTCTGGCCAATGTTCCCTTTGGTGCAAGTCTGTTTATTGTGCACAAAACAGCTGTCAGTTGTCAAATTGACTGTCGCTGGAAAAAGTGTTGCAAATTCGAAAAACAAACCTCTAAAAAAAAAACACCCGTCATATTTACAATGAATCAGAAAAAAGAGTAGGCTGAATATAACTCAATGTAACAACGATTTTATTATTGTATTTACAGTTTCCTTTACTTTCATAAAAACCAACATCTTTGAATAATGTTATTTGACGGCATTGCACGCGCAAAAATGTATCATCGAGACCTGCAAAAGAAAAGAACCCCGCATTTAAAAGGACTAAAGGGCATGTTAATGTTCTATATGCATTATGTCAAGCAAATATACTAGATGTCCCATTTTAATTTACCACCTGGAATGTCTTGAGAAATATGGATGGAGTGAAAAAATATTTCAGGTAAAAGTTTAATGATTTGGAGAGGACATCTAATCTTGTAAATAATTAACCTTCCACTCTTCGGGGGGCGGGAAAGAGGGTGGCACTGTAATCGGAAAATCGGCCACACACACAGATGCATACAGACATAATGGCGGAAATAGTAAAATCGTATTGTAGGAACCCTAAAATGTGCATATTCATTGAAAACTCACTATCCAACTTTTTGACCAAAAACAATACCTCCCTTACTCTGAGGTACGGGAGGTAAAAAACGGGAAATATTTAAAATAATCGCATCAAATAAAAATTACAAACTGATGAACCAGCCGGTACTAAATTGTAAATATCTTAAAAGAACTTAATCTATAAGTCTTTTATAAATATAGAAATAAATAGTAATAAATATATTTACTTGTTACTTGTAAACAGCATTTACCCAAGCCCTCTATTGCCTTTGAAAATTAATCTTTACAAGTTACTAATTGACAGCTACATTGTAAAAATTTTGCAAGTTAGTAAACAAGGTAAACAATGCACGTTGCCACAGTAATGCTTACAAGGCTTACGCGAAATCATTTCAAATAATTTTTGACAGAACAGTTGTGTGCAACTGACAGGACTTGGTTATAATTTTAATTTGATTTACAAATAGCCCGTGAGCCAGCTTCAAAAAATGCAACCCATTTGACCAAAAGTTTCATTATGTTCAATGGAATCTACCCGTTTAGGTACATCGAAAAGCGCACGTCTGCCATTTAGATCTGGGTGGAATTAAAAATGGCGTCCATTAAAGAAGGAAAGTAAAAGAAGGAATTTTGAATAATGTGACCAAAATTTTCTTTTTTATCACATGATACTAGACGAAAATACAAATCAAAAGACACCAGTCTGCCACTCGTATGTGGCCGGGTTGCCTCAGCAGACGAATTTCAAAATTTAAAATGTATTGCTCGAAATTTGACTCAAATGACCAAAATGTTCTTTTTATTCCATGATACTAGACGAAAATACAAATTAAAAGACACTAGTCTGCCACTCGTACGTGGTCGGGTTGCCTCGTCAGACTGGTGTCTTTTGACTTGCATTTTCGTCTAGTATCGGAAAGAAAGAAAATTTTAGTCATTTGAGTGAAATTTCGGGCCATAAATTTTAAATTTTGAATTTCGTCTGTCAGGACTACTCGACCATGTACGAAAGGCAGACTGGTGTCGTTTCTTCTAGTATCATGAAATAAAAAAGAAAATTTTGGTCACATTATTCAAAATTCCATCTTTTACTTTCCTTCTTTAATGGACGCCATTTTTAATTCCACCCAGATCTAAATGGCAGACGTGCGCTTTTCGATGTACCTAAACGGGTAGATTCCATAGAACATACTGAAACTTTTGGTCAAGTGGGTTGCAGTTTTTGAAGCTGGCTCACGGACTAAAATGAGTAACAAGAAAATATGTTGTACATTTGCTTCAAGGAGGTGACAGGCTCGCCAGTCATTTCCTCCATTCAGCAGTAAAAACTGTTTTGCCTTGCTTGTAATGTAAATAACTATTACGTTTCTGTATCCGTAAACAGATTTAAATTATCTCTCCTAATTTTAAAGATACACCACTTTGAATTCTAATTCGATTCCCGTCGAATTCTATCGAGATCTGGACCACCTCTTACCATCCGATATCCCAACATATTTAGTTATTTTATCAATTAAAATATTTCAGTAGCCAAAGTTTCTAATTGACTACACATATCTAAGATTCCAATTTCCAAAGTGATCGCTCTCCTATATATCATTCAACATCATTAAGTAGTTATTTCGTAATAAGGCAACATTTTTTAATTTGATTTTTACAGATATTTTCCCATTAAACTCTTGTACGACATTTTTTGTTGCGCTGTGTAAACTGATTTTTAAATTAGTGATATTCGACTAGATAAGATTAATTAATAGGCTTCACAGTAATTTGTATAGCTGTTCTATCAACACACAGAATATTCGTATGGTTTGGTATCATTTTAAAAACGTTATTTGTATCACTAGTCCAGAAACTGTTCTTTTGCGAGTGTGGTTATATTTTGACAGGCCGAGCCGAAGGCGAGGATTGCAAATTACGGGTACACTTTTTTGTGGCGATTTTGTCATAAATTTATTAAATAAAATTACTGATTTATTTGTCAATTATGAAATAGTACTAGTAATATTTTATGTTGGTAACATCAGATCATTCGTAAACAAGGATACGAGGGTATTATAAATATAAACAATTCATTTGTTTACTTACGTGACATTTATTTAGTTGATATTTATTTATTAGTTATGCACTGCAACTGAAATTTTTTTTTATTACTATGAGCAGATTATATGCACGAAAAAACTTAATTATAAGCTCATTTATATGATACACTGATTTTTTGGGAAATATGCACTATGTATTTACAAATATGACAATATATACAGCAAAATATGCAAAAAATCTTAAATTATTAGATAAAAAGTGTAAATGAATGCATTATGAATTTTATTGTACAATACAGTCTTAATCCTAATTCAGAATTAACAAATATACTACTAATATACATATAAACTAAGTCTTGAAACTTGATATTATAAGATTATGATATATATACATAATTACAATAACAAATTATGCAAAATTTTCTAAAAAAAAAAGTAAACATAAGTAAAAGATAAATCCAGTTGAGAATTCTTGGTCTTATATTCATTGTACCCACTTTTACCAGCATTCGTATATGCAATAAATACCTACCGTTACCGTTACAAAGATTTCCCTAGAAACATTAGAGTTTATTGGTTTGTACATTTGATTATAGTATTGTTTATTGCTTTTTCCGTTGCATTCTTCTATTTATTGCGGCCTTCTCCAATGTTTGGGAATTATCAATGTGCATTACCAGAAATTTCATATTGTTTATCACTAGGAAAGGTCTTAAAAATATAGAAATATGCAATTATATGCAACTTTTGTAAAAATATGTACAAGAATGCCCAAATATGCAATATATGCAATTAGTAATTAGCATTATTTAACTCTAATCAATGTTATTCGTCCAGAAAAATTATTTTATTCAAAGTTATGCAAAAATTAAAATATGTGCACTTTGCATATAATCCGCTCTCTACTTATGAAATTTTCTAAAAAAAAAAAAAAGAGAATATACGCTTTACAGGGATTTTTTCTATAAATATTAGTTTATCGATTTGCGTATTTGCATATTATTTTATTATTATTGCTTCTTCCGTTGTATTCATATATTTATTGCGATATCCCCCAATATTTGGTTTTATATTATTTACCACTAGATAAATTCTTAAAAATATTGAAATATGTTATTATTATTATTAGATGCAACTTCTGTAAATATATATGCATAAGAATGCCAAAATATGCAATACATGCAATTAGTAATTAGTATAAATTAACTCTAATCAATGTAATTCGTCCAGAAAATTTATTTTATTTAAAGATATGCAAATATTAAAATATTTGCACTTTGCATATAATCCGCTCTCTAATAACTACTTACATTAGAGCTTACAATTAACAATTTAGGTCTAAAATTGATAGAAATCTCTAACCTTCAAGAACTCAATCACGTACAAAATTGACAGCCAATTGATGTCAATCAACCTTATAAAATCAAGAAACAAACAGTTTCTGGACGATTTTGAGATGAGTAAAATTACTGTTTTTGGATTGATGCACGAAAATAAATATGCCGGACTAACATCTGCTTTTCGTCATCGCCTCACAGAACGATTAGCAGCTACACAGCAACCTATCATAAGCCAACGTGTTAATCAAGGTATGATTACTTGTATCAGACGCTCTTCACTTCACACGCAGCGAGCTATGATGCCTCACGACATGGTATTGAGAAACTGGTATACCTAGTTCATTCTACATATTCCATTCAACATATTAACATAAAAATTTCGCCCCGAAAGACATTGTGTAGATGATGTTAAAGTTGTTTATAATATAGTATCAATTATTGTTCTATATACAGGGTATAACACCAAAACTGACCGCCGCAATTATTGTTTATAAAATCTATATTATTATAGATATCTGGAGCACATTTCTCAATAAAAAGATACTTACCTAAACTAAAAAACAAATCAATGTTGGCAAACATGAATGTCAATTATTACTGTTTTATCTCGTATTTTGACATATACAAACTGCTGTTTTGTATATTAAATATGGAAAATTTGGAAATAAATAAATCCTGATTTTCAGCTGTAGCTGTAATAAAAATCAAATATTGCTCAGAAATCGATGTGGAGAGAGAAATGAGAGTGGCAGTGTCACACCTTATTCCGAGTTTTCAAAAAAGTTAGTTGTTAAAGTTTTTCAGCATTTTTTCATATTTTTTTGTATTTTCATATATTTAGTTTCAAATACTTAATTTTAATAAATGTGAGGTTTATCTAGAGTTGTATTCTTACGTGTGTCTGATTTATGTCATTGTACACATATGGGCCCGGGAACTGATAATGTTTGGGAAGACTTGTTTTATAAAATTCTTCATCAATGTATGTTTAATTTTACATCTATTTTGAATACACTAATTTTATTAATTTTCATTAGATTTAGAGATAATAAAATATAAAGAAATTAGATATCATAAATCTTGTATTCCTTGTACACCATGGAAATTTTCATTATTTTACGAAATGTGACACATGTTATTGTGTTTGTGAAGCTGTTTTCTTAGTGAAATATATGTCAAAAAATTGAGTAAATATACGAAAGAAAATTAATTTCTCAAATATAAATAGAAAATAAACAAATAAGAAGGTATTTTTCTGTATCATCAAAAAATATTTTGTACTGTTTAGGTAATGGTTGTATTGGGTTATGTGCTGGGGACATCAGATTTTTTCAGATGGGATTATACATATCTTTTATGCTTATTCGGGAAACAATAGATTTATATACAAAATAACAAAATTTTCAATTTAGTAGTTTTTGAGAAACCGTAACTCCCGAGATACACATAAACTGACAGACAGACAGACACACACCCACACAGCATCGAACCTATCATATTATTAGGACCTTAAAATGTGCTCATTCGCTGAAAACTCACTACCGAATTTTTAGCATGATTCCTATACCTCCCTTACAGGACATGTTGGAAGGTAACAAAATTGAACCACAAATAAGATTCCTTTTCAACAAATAAAAAGCAGTCTCACCATTGGAATTTCGTTAACTACAAGAGCGATTTCGCTTATTTTAGACAAAAGTTGACATAGTACTAGACCAATTTAATGATGTTTCTAATTTAACGAAAAAAATTCAGATGATAGGAATACGTTAGTGGTTTGGTTTAAACTTGCATATTCCAAAAGATTCCATGCGAAAGTCCTGGAAATAAAGCAATGCTAAAATAAAATGGCAGCAATTTAATCTTAATCTTCTTAATGCAGCAACTTTCACCACCTTCTCCAATTACCGCTAACCATCCGAGTAATCTTTCTACAATGCGTAAAATATGAAATCACCAATAATTACAATAATCCATCAGTTCCATATGTTCCTCACCATCACCCTGATGGTGATGACGCAATGGTAATCAAACCCACACGTCCGCGACGCTGCGATTATGACGAAGTAAACAAATTACCTCGCCTTCGAGCGAAGAAGCCTATCATTATCCTGGCTTATTAGCAAGGCACAGCTGGTGGAGCGAGCTTGGTATAGTTGGCTTAGGAATTGTACTCTTATAAATTAAACCAAATATGTTTCAAATAAAAGTTGCAGTTAATAAGATTCTACATTTTTACCTCCCGCCTATCACTAGGTAAGGGAGGTATTGTTTTTGGTAACATAACTCAAATACTATAATACCAAAAAATACAATTTTGTGAATTTTTGCTTCCTATATTTAAATGAAGAGCTGATTAGATTTTGGATAAAATTGGTCAAACGGAAATAGCAGTTTACTTGAAGCCCTTAACAGTTTTTCGTGGAAAACATTGTAAAATTTGCTTTTTCAATCATTTATGTTATTTTCAAAGTAGATTTAGAGATAATAAAATATAAAGAAATTATATATCAAATCTTGCATTCCTTGTACACCATGGAAACACTTGAACATTTTTAATTCTTTACGAAATGTGACACATGACATTTTGATTGTGAAGCTGTTTTCTTATGCCCGGTTGCACCAATGTTAGTTAAATTTTTAACTTGGTTTAAATAAATAAAAGCAAATCGAAGTTATATGTCATATGGAGTAATTGACATTGATGTCAAAAAAATAGATACGCTTTGATTTATTTAAACTAAGTTTAAAATTTAACTAACTTTGGTGCAACCGGGCATTAGTGAAATACATGTCAAAAAATTAAATAAAAATACGAAATATAATTAAAATTCTGAAATTTAAATATAAAATAAATAAAAAAGGTATGTTTCTGTATCATCAAATACTATTTTGTGCCGTTTAAGAGTACTATTGGGCGGGAGGTTATGTGCTGCGCACATCAAATTTTTTTTGTTATATTTTGTTTAACTCAATTCGAACTTGTTTTATAAATTTATGTATTTTTTACCTCCCGCCTACCTCTAGGTAAGGGAGGTATTGTTTTTGGTCAGAAAAATTGGGTAGTGAGTTTTTAATGAATAAGCACGTTTTAGGGTCCCTACAATACGATTTTACTATTTTCGCAATGATGTCTGTATGTATGTATGTATGTATGTATGTATGTGTGTGTGTGTGTAGTCTGTGGCAATTTTTTCGTCTCGCATAACTCAAATACTATAATACCAAAAAAATACAATTTTTTGAATTATTGCTTCTTATATTTAAATGAAGAGCTGATTAGATTTTGGATAAAATTGGTCGACCGGAAGTAGCAGTTTACTTGAAGCCCTTAACAGTTTTTCGTGAAAAACACGGTTAAATTTCCTTTTTCAACAATTTATGTTATTTTGAAAGTTGAAGAATATTTAATTCTACATTTGTTTTGATTACACTAATTTTAATAATTTTCATTAGATTTAGAGATAATAAAATATAAAGAAATTAGATTTCACAAATCTTGCATTCCTAGTACACCATGGAAAATTTTCAATTTTTTACGAAATGTGACACATGTCATTGTGATTGTGAAGCTGTTTTCTTAGTGAAATATATGTCAAAAAATTAAATAAATATACGAAAGAAAATGAAAATTCTCAAATATAAATAGAAAATAAACAAATAAGAAGGTATGTTTCTGTATCATCAAATACTATTTTGTACTGTTTAACAGTAGTATTGGGCGGGAGGTTATGTGCTGGCCACATCAGATTTTTTAATTTCATGGCATATTTTCTGTGTGTAATTTTTCATTAATAAAAACATCAATAGTTTCTGTACTGATCATTTTAGGACTATAATGTATAAGAACTATTTTAAAAAGAAACAAAATGTCTATTAAATTTTTCAAAAATATATAAAGTTCATTTCGTTCTATTTATTTCTATTAAATAAATAAATCTAAAAAAAATTTCTGAATTTTCAATCACTTTTGTATTTATACTTATGCCGTAATGTGAATAAGTATATAGGAACAGCACTATAAAAACAGCAAAACCATATTTCAATATTGTACACCCAGTATATGTACCAGAGATAATTACATTTATAAAAACAAATTACAAGAACAAACAAACAGTATGTGGTTATGTGTAAAGGCACCGATTTATGGATAACAGTGACCGCCAAAATGTTCCTCAAAATTCTCACGTAAATATTATTTCAAGAGTGTTGTAAATTATCTTCGACAATTTTACCATTCAGGATTTCTCAATATTCCATAATATTGTAAGAATAACTTCACAACATTTTTCTGTCCACTGGTGGGGTCCAAGTTGACACGGCCCTCAGCGGTCTTACTGGCTCTTCAGCCACCGTATTGTGTCGGCAAAGAAGATTTCGTTTTGAGCGGCCGGCCGACCGCCTTCAATCTCTGCGGTCCGTTTACTAATGACCTCGCTAACTCCGGCTAAAACAACATTTAATTAGGGCCTTTCCAGCTCTTCGATGTGGTTAGGCTTTGCCCTACACTGTAAAAAACACCGACAATAGCTGGATGCATTTTTTGTGCGTTTTTTAGAAGGTAGAGTTTTTGTTGTTGTTAGGTTTAATATTAATTATGGGTGATTTAATGAGGTAATGGATGATGAAGCGGAAAGGGATTTGGTTAGGTAACCGTTGCGGAATGATTTAGAAGGATGGCTAATTAAATTTGTCCTATATCCTTCAGATAATTTGCAATAAATTATTTTGATGTTAATATGATTATTTCTTGAAAGTGTTATATACTAGAATGTACGTTGAAGATTCTTCTATTCAACGGTGTATGATTCGTTGGATTCAGAACTGCCAGACTAGAGATATAAGCGATAACGTAAAATATGACAAATTTACAGTTTTACTCCTACTCATAACATTAGCAGCACAAATAGTTTAATTCCTCAAATAGTTTTTTAGGGGACTCAAATTATATACAAGAATATATCTTGGACCTTACTCTATCCAACAATGTATGATTCATTTGTTAGATTGCCGTAATCGTCGATGACGTCTAAATAGTTTTACTTGACATTAAAAGTAGTATTAAGTTAATTTTTTTGAACTGCCATATAATTATTGTGGGAGCTCAAATAATACACTGCTCAAAAAAAAAAAAAAATCGAGCCACTTGGCCGAACCAAGAAAATGACTGTTTTTAAAATGTGGGGCATTTCTTTCAGGGTGTTAACCAAAATCTGGAAATTTCCTCTGGAGATACATTCCACCTCTACGTTCTCCAAAAATCCCGAAGAGATTCGCTCCACCCGACCCCCTGAAAAATCGCTTTATGTGATGTCATGTCTGAGCAATGAAAAATACCAAAGTTTAAAGGCATGTAGCTCCAAAAAATCCTTTCTTAAGTTCACTCACTCAATTCTTCACCGATGAGGACGAAATTTTCAGCTCTGAAAAGGAAATTGGTAGGGTTTTGTGACAATCGAGTCGAACAACCCCCTTAAGACAGGATTTTTTGGAGCTACAAGCCTTCAAACTTTAAGATTTTTCATTGCTCAGACATGACATCACATAAAGCGATTTTTCAGGGGGTCGGTGGGAGCGAATCTCTTCGGGATTTTTGGAGAACGTAGAGGAGGAATGTATCTCCAGAGGGAATTTCCAAATTTTGGTTTACACGTCCTTGAAAGAAATGCCCCACATTTTAAAAACAGTCATTTTCTTGGTTCGGCCAAGTGGCTCAATTTTTTTTTTTTTTTAGCAGTGTATAACAGAATATTTTACTCGAAAAATCACTTTACAATATTTTCTGAATTTCGACCAACGATAAAATGTATTTACCGAAATTTTTGAATTGCAAGATTTTGACGTAATAATTTGTAATATATACCTCTAGTGGTATTACCTTTGAATATTTGTATACATTCACATTTCGAGAAAATGTACCCAGATCACCCAATATCTTACACCCTACAGATACCCGTCTATCAATCTCACAGGCAATACGTCCGTCCTTCGAAAACTACCCACGTATACATACTTAATTACTTTTTCCAATCAAATGGTATTATTGATTTATGAATATTACATTAATGTTGAATAGGATTAAATTCATTATAAAACAATGGAAAACTATATAATTTTCTTAATTAGAATTTTGCTGCAAATTTTGTCATATTTGTGCATATATAGTGTATATTTCCCAAAAAAATCCGCTCTCTAGCAATAACTAACATAAAGCTATCTTCATGCTATCACTAAAACATAAATAACTCCCGTATGAATAAACCAAATTAAATAAACTAAACATGGTTGGAAAGAAGAAGATTCAGACTATATTCTAGTATATAAATTATATTCCAAACCTTAGTTGGTGGGATATAATTCCATTATTTCTCCCGAACAGTGTAGCAGCGCGGCACGCGCTCACCACAAAGGGCCCCATCCTGTCTCGAGTTTCAAGGCGGAGCACCCCGGCGCCAGGGCAGGCTCCACGGTCTGGGGACCTCGGATTGCCCCTGGCCCAAAAGAGGCGCTAGTAATTATCATTTGACACTAGCAGACGTGTTATTCGCTCAGTTGAAAATGTCCGAGAAATCAGAAATCAATCTTCGAAATTGAAAGCTTGAAAGTTTAACAGAAAATTTGCAAATTTCATATGTGAAATTTGGAGGGTCAGGTTATAAGCTAATTAGATTTTGGTAGCAATGCATCAACTTAATGTGGTAGTTTATTTGAAGACCTATCAGGTCTTTTTGGAAATATCTCAGTAAATAATTGAGTTAAAGTTAATTTTGTTATTTAGAAAACGTGTAGAATAATATTGGTTACAACAACAACCTCCCTCCTGTAAGGCAAGTATAGGAATCATGCAAAAAAATCGGTAGTGAGTTTTCAGTGGATGAGACCCTAAGACGTGCTTATTCATTGAAAACTTACTACCCAATTTTTTAACCAAAAATAATAACTTCCTTACCTAGAGGTAGGCGAGAGGTAAAAATGTTTCAAATGAAGATAGTATGTAATATACATCTTTTTAATGAAATTTGCTCATCTCATTTATTTACTAAGATAAGCCCAAAAACCCTGACAGCCCTTCAAATAATCTAGCACTTACTGTTGATGAATTGTTTCCAAAATCTAATCAATTCGTAACAAACATAATACCTCCCTTACATGTATGTATGTACGGGAGGTAAAAATTATAGAATTTAAGATATAAATATGGTGAATTAAACAATTATCCTTTGTATGTATGATTCATGATACATTCACATTTCGAGCAGAGCACCCAGTACCTTAACAGCCTTACAATCTTCCGGGCAAAGTTCATTCTAAACTCTATTTAACAATGAGGGAAAGTGGTAAACAATATTTGCAAGAGTAGTATTCGATTTTTGTCAGCTATGCGGCAAATAATTCTCCAGAAAAATTAAATTTAACTTTACTAGGATGCTCATAGGAGGCCGTTCAGTTTTTATCAACAACGAAACTTAATTCTCGAACAATAGAAACACCGCAAAAAACGTTTCGATAATCCGTTAAACCGATAAACCGTAACATAGACCTAAATAGGATATTTCGAGAGATCTGTTTATATATTTTTGCAATACCTGTACTGTAAGTTACCCATTAATAACAAAATTTAAACACAGTAAGTGGAACTTTTATTGCACAATTGGTTTTCATGGTTACATCATTTACTTACCGTCCACGGTGGATAGTAAGTGAAACTTACCGTTCATGGTGGACGGTAAGTGAAACTTACCGTTCATGGTGGACGGTAAGTAAATATATATCATTCAAATTTTATTTTTAACCTCAATCTGACAGCTGTTAAGTTTGATACCTATTTTTCCTTTTCATATATATACGCAGGTATTGCAAAAAATAACTTACTAACCTCGAACTGTAAGTGATTTTTTAGGTCTCGAATGTTTAGGAAATCTCGACCCTACGGGTCTCGACATCCCAAACTGCATTCTCGACCTAAAAACTATCACTTACAGTATATTATTATATAAAAGTTTTGTTTCATTATCGACTGTTCTCTGACACTCTAATTTATTACTCTCTCACTCTCTCAGTCTCAAATACACACAAATATACTGATTCATTTTGGAATTAATATTATCTATTTTTTTCAGGGCTACTTATCTGCATCCAAGCTAACCTGAGGCCTCTGCAGATTCTGGTAAGTGACCACACCTTTTAAATAAGTTTTAAAAGAATTTATAAATCGTTCAAAACAGAATAGTTTGTTTCATTCTTTTTGTAAATATAATACCTTATAAAATAGCAAATACATTCTGATAAATATTAATAAAAAAAACAATAATTTGTTGACTTAAATTAGTCAATGATTTTTAGTAACTTTTAATGAATAGATATTGATAATATTTCTGGCTTTAAATCAGCATATATTTTACTCAGAACAATGTCCTATTTCTTCTGAAAACATACATGTATTATAAAATTAAACAATATTTTCTGCTCAACAATTAAACAATGATTTATAAAAACAATTTAGGGTTCCAGATGCGTAGTAAAATAATATTTTTAGGTTGGAGCATCGCCTGAACCCATCAAAAAACTTAATAACAAATACAAAAATATGTTTCCATTTCTACCTGTCGGGAATTATATAAAAAATTGTGAAATAAATCTTGATTATTTTCGACTGGCTAATTAAAAATCATTACGGCCAATTTCTTAAGCTAAATGCCGCATTCATATCACTTTCATGACGCAATGAAGCATATTCAGGACATAGAAAATTAATATATTTTAATTGTAATTAATTATAGTGATACACAAATAGTGTAATTAGTACCTGATTCAGAGAGAGGCCATTAATCATGTTATTAGACACGGATTATAATTTAACTCGCTACTAAACTAGATAGGCTAGTATTAGGTCTAACCAGACGCTAGTGGCGGAGTTAAATAAGGAGAAAAATTGTTTGGTATTTTAGAATTGAAAATTTAATTACTTATTTGTTTATTTATTTTTTCTACGACCACTGAGAAATCTGCTTATTGTATGTTTGTTGTTGCTAGGGATATGATGTACATTGCAAGCATAGTGCGAAATGAGTTTGTTTTGTGAGTATTTCAATACAGGTCAGTTCATTTAAGTACAGGTGTCATTGCTAGGATACTTATTTAGAATTGTCAAATATTGAAATGGGGAAAGCGGGACAAATTTATTATTAAAATTAAATTAATTTTGAAATAATATTGTGGTCGTAGAAAAAATATAGTGTACTACTCGCATGGAATGTCCATTTCATACTCGTATGATTTGCAGCATGAGCTCGTAGGAAATGAGTACAATTCCATGCTCGTTGTACAATATAATATATTACAACAGGATATTATTCCAGTTATGGTAGCTTGAACTGGATTCAAAATCACTGAACGGTATCTGCAATTGCAGAGCGGGAGCAACTGCGGTTAATGCAATATTTAACATTGTGCATAACAAAAGAAAATTTTCAATTGAGGAGTATATAGGGTGTTTCATTTAAGTGTGTCATTGCTATTTCAAGAACTGAACGAGATAAGAAATTGGATGAATTAGATAACAATTTCTATATAATAGGACTATTACAATGAGCAAAGAATTTTTTTTACCAATAGTTTTTCAAATGTGTTACCCAACTTTAATGTTTTATATGGCAACATGTATTTTTTATTAAACATATGTTTTAAAATAACAAAAACACCGAAAAATGTTAAGTTTATATGTATTTTATTTATATCTGAGTAAAACAAGACAAATTTTTATGAGTCAGTATTTGTAATATTGTAGTAACATCATTGTTAGATTTGATTAAAATTTTCAATTGTTTTCTATCCAAAGCACTCTTGGTTTAACCAGATATAAACAAAATTAATATAAATTTTACATTATTATTAGTTATTTTGTTCTATTAAAATATTATATATTTATATCGGTAAACTGAGAAAAAAAATGTTCTATTGAATAAGTCAATATAAAATACATGTTGCCATTTAAAAAAACTATGCATCCAAATTTTATATCACAATGCTGCCATATCCCTACATCTTATTTAATACAGATTAATTTATTTTGATACCGCAATTTAATGAAATTAATAGTAATATTTCCTAATTTTCAGCCTACTCTTTTCATTGCTACTGACGTATAGTGCTTGCAATTTATTTTAAATATTTTAATCTGTCTGTCAATTTCTGGCGATGGAAATCATTCGGCGTTTATTCCTGTGATGTATTCAGATATTTGTCTTGCACTGCGCCCCCATAATACATTCTAATAATATTTACACGGTTCTCGACATTTAATGTATTCTTGATGACAGTGACAGATTAAAATATTTCAAATAAATTGCAAGCACTATACGTCAGTAGCAATAAAAAGATTAGGCGGAAAATTATGAATTATTATTATTAATTACATTAAATTGCGGTATCAAAATAAATTATTCTGTATTAAATAAGATGTAGGGATATTGGCAGTATTGTGATATAAAATTTGGATGCATAATTTTTTGCCGGACACTTTTTATTTACAAAAAACTGATTTTACATGTTAATTGCCTATGCCAACATCTACTTGGGACACACGGTATATAATTTTTCGCGCCGCCGTCCGACATTGACACATTACATATCTCTAAAGCGGTCGGAAATCATGTTTTTGTCGAACTAGTTCGACAAAATTTACTAACTTTTTATGGTTATATGTTGGCATCATTTCACTAATTTTAGCTAACTTCTGACGCTAGAAATGTCAAAGTATTACATTGACATAAAAATATTATGGCAATATATCTACAATTGACTATCCGCAATACAAGAAAACAGAATATTTATGGATTTTAAACATATTTGCAAGTAATTATAATTGAATTTGCAGTATAAAATCCAAATAAAAATATGTAGATATTTTTGGTTATGATATTGGAAAATAAACATAATTGACATTCAAATATTGTGAAGTTAGCAACATAAAATATTCCCTGTCATTAAGAAAATGAGTAACAAATTAAATTTATTTATTAAATTTACATAGAGATTGGCGCGAAAAATCTTGTGTATCCCTCGGTTGAAAACTATTTTGCGAGTGCTTGTATTTGTAGGACTCGCCTTTGGCTCGTCCTATCAAAATAAACTCGCACTCTCAAAACAGCAGTTTCCAACCTTGTGATACAAATAACTATATAATTATAAGGGACAGCCATTTTGCAATTCTCCCTCACTAATATCTTTAAGGGAGGGTATAAATTGACGGCTGGTAATAACAAAAATACATCACTACCAAGATCTGCAATAGCACAGTTCATCACCCAAAATGCATAAATGGCGTGAAGACAAATGAACATCTCAAACTTAATAGAGTCATTGTCGTTTCAAAGCGATCCATCCACTTCCCAACCGCCATCTTGCATTTCTCTACCACTACCTCAATCTGCCGAGCCTCCCATCTCTCTTCCTCCAACATGCACTAATCGCCGAGTCGGATAATTAAAGCGTTCTTCTTAATTAGTTCAACAGCATTTTCCAAACTCCATTAGCGTCGATAGCAAAACAACAAAAACTCACGCCATGCCACAAAAAACACTACGCATCTTAATTATTGATTAACAAGTCACTGAACTTAGGACTCTGAGGTTTGCAAGTCATAGGTTTACCTATTTCTGACTTTTTCTACTTCCATGGTTGATTGGAAGTCATTTATAAGCAACGCACGATGGTTGAACGCTTGGAGACTGGAGACTTGGATGGCTGTATTCATTGTCGACGTAATTTAAAATATTATGTAATTGTTGCTGGTAAAATGGAAGGATTTGTATGGAGTAAATAGCTCCGTAGTAACGCATCGGATTGTGGATCGTGAGATCCTCAGTTCGAATCCCACAGCCAATAGTTATAGTATACGCCAAGTTCATACATTTGACTTCTATAATGCCTGCAATTTCGACTACAATAGCAAAAAATGGTGAACTTATAGCAATAGAAAATAGGTTTTATTTGAAATCGGCACTAAAGTGCTCAAAAATCATTATTTAAAGCTTAGAAATCGTCACTAAAGTAACCCATTATTCGACGCTTTTTAGCAACCCAGTGTTGGCAACCGTTAAATAATTAGTGTACAATGGGGTCTTTCACCATTTTTTTAAATTTTATTTTATGAAACTTTATCTATTTTGAAGACTATCTACACTTTTAAAAAGTCTTAATTGTTATTCATTAAGCTACAATGATTTTTTTTAAATGTTATGACGTCATAGTAGAGGTGTTGCTGGTTCTAAAACAGTACAGATCGTAAATAATTGTAGTCATATTATTTTATACTTATTTTATTATTATTATTACAATAAAATAGAAAATTTATGTAACAAAAATTATTTAAATTTCTACTGTTTTAGATCCAGCAACACCTCTACTATGACGTCACAACATTTTTTTAAAAATCATTGTGGCTTAATGAATAATAATTAAGACTTTTTAAAAGTGGAGATAGTCTTCAAAATAGATAAAGTTTCATAAAAAAAAATTTAAAAATGGTGAAAGACCCCATTAGGATAGTTCTGGCAGATATATTGACGTACTATAGTAAATTTGGACGTAACATGAAACAAAATTTGCAAGAAGAATTAACTAATTAATTCCGATGACGAAATTGAGGACGAAACACTTAATTTTGCGTGTTATTTACGATAACTTTACTTGTCGAGGTTGGCAACACTAACTATCAGTTTCAATTGACAACTGACAGATGTATAAACTTAACCTATATTGTACCTATTTTTTACAGTTTTATCGAATTTTAGATTTTAAATAAAACTTAATATGTATCTCGGCACTGAAGTTTTATCACAAATATGGAATTTAGTTGCCGAGGCCCTTAGAGCCGAGGAAAATAAACCATGTGATTGATAAAAGGGAACTTCAGTGCCGAGGTACATATTAAGTTTTATTTGAAATCTAAAATTCGAAAACACTGTAAAAAAATTACAATATAGGTTAAGTTTATACGTCTGTCAGTTGTCAATTGAAACTGACAGTCAGTGTTGCCAACCTGGAACAGTGAAGTTATCGTAAATAACACTCAAAATTATGTGTTTTGTCCTCAATTTCGTCATCGGAATTAATTAGTTAATTCTTCTCGCACATTTTGTTTCATGTTACGTCCAAATTTACTATAGTACGTTAATATATCTGCCAAAATTATCCTAATTGTACAATAATTATTTAACGGTTGCTAACACTGGGTTGCTCAAAATCGTCGTATAATGGGTTACTTTAGTGACGATTTCTGAGCTTTTAATTACAATTTTTTAGCACTTTATTGACCATTTCAAATAAATATTTGTCAATATTAACAACCGCAAAATTAACAAATCGCAAATCAATTTGTTACTGTGTGTCTGCAAGGCATGTATGTATAAATTTCATAAAAGATACCAACCTTCTGGTTTCTTTCCGTCTTCCTGTAAATATGTCTATCTTGGTAAACACTCATAATTAGTCAATTTCAACATCCATTAATTAAAATACATCGTCGAAGCATTCCATCACTCAGTATTTACATTCAAGCACTGGATATTCCTCGTCACTGCATTTAAAATTAAAATCTACGGAGTTAATTGCATTTTCTTTATCTCTTCCACGAGAGCCTATGAATACAGAAAGTGGCTGTGTTATCGACAGTGTTGAATATTCTTATTGACTTATTTAAATGTTAAGATATATTGCTCGGGAAATAGTCACTTCATTTAAATTAGTAACGGCTAAGAGGTTCAGCTTCTGTGTGGATGGATCTGTGTAGAACTTGTTTGATAATTAAGTAAATCGATTAATTAATACTAAATTAATGCCAGGACATGAGATGTTTGAACGAATGGGAACTACAGTACCGTACGAACTATCATGGATGTAATGGATGAAAATAGTTATTTTTCTACAATCGTTGCACAATATCGACATTGTTATTCCATTTTTGGTTAGGAAATGTTCAAAAATTGTCGCTCTAGGGCGACAAAGTGACATTGTCGCACTAGCGCGACAAACACAAAACAAAAATAAATTATTTAAAAGTAAATGATGCATTGGATTTTTCTAGTAATAACCTTGCTATTGCAAATACAGATGGCATATACGTACATACACTTCAACTTAATCACCATAAACGTATTCACTCTGTAGACACAAATAAATATTGTGTATCAAGTGCGGATAGGCATTGTTTGTTGCACGCGGCGAGAAATTGTTGATCGAGGCGAAACCGAGATCAACAACTCGACAAGTGCACCGAACAAGCTCTATCCGACGAGATACACACAATATTTTTTCTACAATCGTTGAACAATGCCAAGCTGTAGAAAAAAATTAATTTTCAAAATTATCTTTGGTCACGCCTATAACAATTCAGTAAAATTGTAGTTACCCATGTCACCGTAATCATGACAACGTTTATGAACAAAATAAAAATTTTCAAAGAAATCATCATTTGACACATGGAGTACATTTGACATATGGAGTACATTTGACATAAAGTCTACAGAGTGAATACGTTTATGGTGATTAAGTTGAAGTGTATGTACGTATATGCCAACTGTATTTGCAATAGCAAGGTTATTACCAGAAAAATCCAATGCATCATTTACTTCTTTTACCTAATTTATTTTTGTTTTGTTTTTGTCGCGCTAGTGCGACAATATGTCACTTTGTCGCCCTAGAGCGACAATTTTGAACATTTCCTAACCAAAAATGGAATAACAATGTCGATATTGTGCAACGATTGTAGAAAATAGTTATTTGTGTATTAAGGGTGCAAAATGCTGCATTGTAGCACGAGCATAAAGTTTGAAGCTCGAAGCGCAGCTGAGAGCTTCAATTATGCGAGAGCAGCAATGCCATTTTGCACCCGTAATACACACAATATTTTTCCTACAACTTTCTTAATATTCAAATAAAAGTAATGAATTAAATAAATACGTAAAATTATAATATTTTTCATACTAATTTATTGATACATTTTGATGTTACTAAGCAACAAAAACACTCAACACGTACCTGTCAACATCAACATAGAAAACCAAATTCTGGGCTTCAGCCAATAAATTATCGGGCATTAATAAATATTAACCATTACTCGTATAAAAACTGCAGCATTACCTTAAATATTAATAAATAATTATACTTAACGTTACCTTAAATAAGTTTTTTTTATTACCAATTGTATAATTTTTCTTAGGTTAGGTTAGGTTAATGTCATAAATTATTAATTTAATTCAATCTTTTATTTATCGAATTTGTCAATCATCCTTTAAATTCTATTATGTCGTTTCTGTTCTTAATTAGTTGCAAGTTTGTGTTCAATAAATTAAAAAAAATTCTAAAATTTACAAGTAACTGATTCATTTAGCACGTAGGGCGCGTTCATTCAGTTGCAAAGATGCAAGAGCTGTGCGTTTGCGCATGTTTAATTTACAACAAAATTATTGGATACATTTTAAATATACGTATTTTTATTCAATCTTCTTACAATGCGGAAAAGAGTTTGTAGCCCATGTGCGCAAAATACTTTTTTTCACGTTGCCTGGGAAACACAAGTGTTGTTTATATATAACCAAGAAATCGCATATTTTGCGTATTGAAAACAATGAAAAAATGTCAAGTTTTTTTGACAGTTGTAGGAAAAAGATGTTTCTCAATAATTTTTGGGAAAGATGCGACGAGTAAAAGTTGTACACAATTTTTTACCTCCCACCTGCCTCTAGGTAAGGGAGGTATTATTTTGGTCAAAAAATTGGGTAGTGAGTTTTCAATGAATAAGCACGTTTTAGGGTCCCTACAATACGATTTTACTGTTTTCGCAATGATGTCTGTATGTATGTATGTAGTCCGTGGAAAATTTTTCGTCTCGCATGACTCAAATACTAATACTAAAAATATTATTTTGTGAATTTTTGCTTCTTATATTTAAATGAAGAGCTGATTAGATTTTGGGTAAAATTAGTGAACCGGAAGTAGCGGTTTACTTGAAGCCCTTAACAGTTTTTCGTGAAAAACACGGTTAAATTTCTGTTTTCAACAATTTATGTTATTTTGAAAGTTGTAGAATATTTAATTTTACATCTGTCTTGATTACAGTAATTTTATTAATTTTCATTGGATTTAGAGATAATAAAATATAAAGAAATTAGATTTCATAAATTTTAATTTTTTACGAAATATGACACATGTCATGTTGATTGTGAAGCTGTTTTCTTAGTGAAATATGTCAAAAAATTAAATAAAAATAAGAAATAAAATTAAATTTATCAAATATAAACAGAAAATAAATAAATAAGAAGGTATGCCTCAGTATCATCAAATATTATTTTGTATTATTTAAGAGTAGTATTGGGCGGGAGGTTATGTGCTGACCACATGAGATTTTTTTTTTAGATAATTCGAAATCGTTTTACAGCACAAAAGTGAACCCTTCTGCATATTTTTTTCGAAAATAATAGTATATTATTATATGAGGGATTATAATAGTCATTATTCTCGAAGAAGAATTTGGCGTCACGAGCCGTAGGCTAAACTTTTCCAACTGTAAACTCGGAAATCACTTTTAAAAACGATCTAAATTCGTTGAAAACACACATTGAAAAACGTCAACATAAAAATACACAATGACAATTGACTACATGTCAACTGTCAGACGGTCGTTGCTTGGTGATCCACATCACGTCTTTAAAATAACCGTGAACTATGGATTTTTGGCTCTGTGATTGGCCAAGAAAAGTGAATTATGGATACTATAATTCATCGAAAAAAATTAAATAATTGGGGCATATTAATACATGAGTAAGGGAGGTATTGTGACTGGTCAAAATTTTGGGTAGTGAGTTTTCAATACATCATCTGGAAGTGATAGTTTATTTAAAGGTTTTTTTTCTAACTCCCTAATAAATTAATTGTTTATAATATAAAGTAATTTTGGCAACAATTTTCATTTGAATCAATTTTCTATATTTTGTACCGTTTAAGAATAAAAATTTTCGAAAGGTTATGTGCTGGCCACACCAGAATTTTGTATATAACTATACTGGCTTTAGATTAAATCAAGGTCAAATAATATAAAATTATTTCAGGTAGAACACAAATCACTCAAAAGTTGTTTTTACTAAAAAATGTGAAGACGAATAGAAATAACAATAAAAGGAAAAGAAAAGGTGCTAACCTTTATTCGGCACCGTACAAAAGTCGAATCGTAATAAAAATTAAATAGAATTTTTATAGAGTCGTCACAGTCAGTAGGTGGAATATTTTAGCAAACACACAAAATGAAAGTCTCTATTGCCAACTTGACAGATTTGAAGTACGACTGGCATTGTGAAGCGAACGATTGTGTATTCTGAATGGTCCTAAGGCCTTTGTGGCCGATATCCCTCGATTATTTTGCGATTCGTACACCGTGAAAAACTATTTTGCCGTCATTCAAAATGCTACTCGAATGAGTCTTTATTGAGAAATAATTATTATAATAAACATCTGGAGAGAATGAAGAAAAAGACATTAATAGCGACAAAACAACTATGGAATTTGGGAAAAATAAAATTTATTAAGAATGTAAAAGTAAAAGGAGATGATGTTTGAAAGTATAGTAAAAATTCGAAAAAACTCTAAAGAAATTACAATATAGGTTAAGTTTATACATCTGTCAGTTGTCAATTAAACTGACAGTCAGTGTTGGCAACCTCGAACATTGAAGTTATCGTAAATAACACACAAAATTATGTGTTTTGTCCTCAATTTCGTTACAGGAATTAATTAGTTAATTCTTCTCGCAAATTTTATTTCATGTTACCTCCAAATTTACTATAGTACGTCAATATACCTGCCAAAATTATCCTAATTGAACAATAATTATTTAACGGTACCCAATACTGGGTTGTTCAAAATTGTCGTATAATGGGTTACTTTAGTGACGATTTCTGAGCTTTTAATGACGATTTTTGAGCACTTTAGTGCCGATTTCAAATGGAAACGTTTTGTTTAAAATTAAAACGACTTTTTTTTCATTATTTTTAAAAACATAATTTAAAATATATTCATTTTCTTTCAATGCAGCAAAAAGAAGATATTTATCAAGATATAATATTTTTTGGGGTTTTTCATTATATCGTAGATAAAATATTGTACGATACACATACGTAAAGCGTCTTTAGTCACTCAGCTTTACGTACTTGTATCGTAAATAACTATTATATTCAAAGTTAAATCATTTTGTAAGAAATTTTTTTCAACCAATGCATACAAAAGGAAAACTGTAAATTTTCTTGAAACAAAAAGTGTTGTTTAACATACAAAAGTGAAGTAATAATTGACCACATAATAAGGGCTTTATGTTAACTTACTCGTATATAGGTATAGTAAACACTTTTTTCTACGACCACTTAGAAATCTACTCATTGTACGTTTGTTGTTGCTAGGGATATGAGGTACATTGCAAGCATCGTGCGAAATGAATTTGTTTTGTGAGTATTTCAATACAGGTTAGTTCATTTAAGTACAGGTGTCATTGCAAGGATACTCATTTAGAATTGTCAAATATTGGAATGAAAGCGAGACAATTTTTTTATTAATATTAAATGAATTAGGAAATAATATCGTGGTCGTAGAAAAAGTATAGTGTACAACTCGCATGGAAGGTCCATTTCATACACGTATGAATTGCAGCATTCTCCTTCGGCTCATGCTACAAACTTTTATACTCGTAGGAAATGAGTACCATTCCATGCTCATTGTACTATATACTATAGTAATAATACTTGAAGTTTTTGCAGATTCTAGAATAAATAAACTATCTATGAATCAAAAAATTCTGAGGCTGTTTTTTATGAAACAGTTGACATTTTTTATTGTCTATATTTTTTAATATATATGTTTCATAGACAATTTTCAACTTTTTGAAAATATCTATGAATCATTATCGGGCAGAATTCTGAACCTATCAAAACTCAAACAACCAATAAAATCATCAACACTTCTTAATTAGGTCCTCGTTGAATAACCCTACACTTAAAACATTTATCTTCCAGTAAATAAATCGTTTTATCGCCTTGGAATAATCACGAGTCAAAACCATTAAGATGATGTATTTCTTTTAACTCCGTTCAACATTTCACTCATCTCGTGAATACGTCTTCCCACAAATTAGTCAATGACAATTACGAGAATTAACCCATGGTGTTTTAATTACGAGTCTGAGAGCGACCTCAGAGTCAGAGGTGAAAGGTCGAACGTGCTGGTAAACAGATTTAAGTGCTGTTAGTTTTTTTGGGTTGCTTTTATCTTGAAGGGCTGAAACTTCAAATTTAGAATTTATGAGGTTTACTTGTAACCTGATTAGGTTTTTGTGGTAATGCTTAAACCGGAAGTGGTAGTTTACTTGAAGGCCTATCAAGTTTTTTAGGGGATATCTCTATAATAGTTATTTACTTTACAAGTGGGCAAAGTAAGGAATTACCCACAAGAGAAATTTTAGCACACTCGTGTGATAATTTTATCGAGTGGGTAATTCCATTTTGTCCACGTTTTATCCAACAACTCTTAATAAATGACAAATTTATTAAAGAAATATTATTTGACAGTGACATTTGCTTTAAATTTTTAAACTAAAATGTCAATCGAAGTAGTTACCAAGGTGTTGTGTGTTATTATTATTGTTATAAATAAAAAAATACTCACTAGTGACTTACTTCAAAATTATACCCACTAGTGAGAAATCTGTTACCTTCCTTGTTTTAAATCGCCATAGTTATAGAGCATTTATTGACAGGTGTTGGATAAACAATTGACTTAACCCTTAATGGGTACAGTAATTTTTTATATCGTACTGGTCTAGTGGGTCTTTATTGACTCCACTGCAAAATGTTAAACCTGTTAAATTTTTTGTTCTCATTGAAACTATGAATTTATTTTAAAATAGAACACAATTAATATCTAGTCTTCAAAACTTTCTAACTGATAATACAAATATTGCTTTTATAATATTTCACAAGGCACATATTTTTGACACTTCACAATTATTTGACACGTTTGACACATAGATATTAAAAATGTTTTAGTTTTTGTTCCCATTGTAACTAAGATTATTGAAATATATTCTTAAATATATAATTTGGTTTTTTTTCAAAATTAGAAGCATGTACAAGAAATATACATATAACATTTTATATTCCGCATATTTTTACTAACATCTTTCGTTTAAAAGTTTTTCTCATAGCTGATTCTATTTTTGAAAAAAATGGAATTTATTGTTTTGGGTGTCCAGTAAACTTCCTCTTCCGGTTTTTCAATTTCATTCAAAATCTACTCAGCTTTTCACTTTTTCATTAAACTTATAAATTCCAAGTTTCGTTTACATATCTTGTATCGTTCATGAGATATTGCGCCCATGGGCATCCATCCATTCATCCTCACACACAGACATCATTGATAAATTGGTCTTAACGGATTCAGTATGTATTTCCGCAAAAATTTCATCATCGTTTTTTTTTTCGTGATTCCAATACTCCCTTATACTTTGTATAAGAAAGTAAAAACCCGTAGGGTCTAACTATACCAGTTAAGGGCTATTTTATTTATTACTAGCTTCAATTTTGATTTGAAACTTTTTCTGATATTTTGCGCCGTTTAAAAGTTTCATTTCACGGTACTTGTCTTTATTAACCAACTTCATTGGTCACGTGCACGGTAAAGTGTGGTATTTACCGCGATAAAGACGCGGTGATACCGCGTTATTAGTCAAATTACACTGGTTATAAACGTGCTATCCGTAAGACATTTATTAGGTAATGCTAGGTTTGGTTCTCGGTGTAGACCATTAGCTGATTGGAGAGGTTAAGTTAATTTGTTAGGGATTTCTCTTTTGGTTGCTTGCTGATTTGATTGGAATTAAGAAATTATAGGGAGAAGGTACAAATAAAATAAATATATATCACGTCATTTATTCATTTTTCTTATTTTGTTAGAAGTTTTCTGAACACTGCAAAATGCAATGTTACTGTTCTGTCATTAATTAATAGCAAAATTTATTTACACATACACAAATGTCTTCATTGTTTGATAGTAGTTAATACTGAAACCACATATACGAGTATTAGGTGAATTTTTACTTTCTTAAACAAAGTAGGAAGGAAGTATTGGAATCACGAAAAAAATCGTTGACGAGATTTTTGCGAAAATACATAGTTTGACGTCCACTGAATCCATTAAGACCATTTTCCCAATGATGTCTGTGTGTGAGGATGGATGGATGGATGGATGTCCGTGTGAAAATAAGTTTCATGAAAAAATGAAGAGCTGAGTTGATTTCAAATGAAATTGAAAAACCGGAAGAGGAAGTTTACTGAACACACAAAACAATCAATTCCATTTATTTCAAAAATAGAATCAGCTATGAGAAACTGTTTCAAATGAAAGATGTTAGTAAAAATATTTGGAATGTTATTAAGCACTTTTTTTATACATGTTTCCAATTTTGAGAAAAACTATTTTTCAAACGTGTCAAATAATTGTGAAATGTCAAAAATATGTGTAGGGGAAATATTATAAAAGTAATATTTGCATTATTAGTTAGAAAGTTTTGAAGACTAGATATTAATTAATTTCAATTTAAAACAAATTCATAGTTACAATGAGAACAAAAAATTAAACAGGTTAACATTTACATATCAAATAATTGTCAAAATAAAGTCATACGCAAGGAACAAGTCATACGTGTTCAGTTGGTTTTATTTGTATAAGAAAGTAGTGTGGTGCACACACCAGATTTTTTGAAGTTACTATTGTATTTGATAGATGTAAATTAATTTGTTTATGCATATAAATGAAAAACAGTAATTGTCAATGTAAAGAAAAATCGAAGAGTATTGGATGTTTGACAAGAATACCAGAAAAATCAAAATTTTGATATAAAGATTCTAACAAAATGTCCAAACATAAACCATTAAGTGCTAGTTAGATTTCCGTAAATTTAACGCCTGGATGAACGACTGGTGATTTTCAAGAAGCTGTAAATCTGGTATTTTCATGCCTAGTTAAACAAATAACTATTATTGTTTTGTATGTCAAGTAAACATCCGGTTTTGCAATTGTTACAAAAAAAACTCAGTTTTCCCCATTTTTACCTCCCGCCACATCCTATAAGGGAGGAATCATGCTAAAAATAAGGTAGTGAGTTTTCAGTGGATGAGCATGTTTTAGGGTCCTTAGAATATGATTTTAATAGTTTCGCGATGATGTCTGTGTGTGTGTCTGTCTGTCTGGCAGTCTGTCAGTCTGTGTGGATCCCTGGAGTTACGGTTTCTCAAAAACTAATAAACTGAAAAAATTTTTATATCTAGTTATTTAGAAATATCTCAGTAAATTATGAACAAACAATTTTTGTTATTAGAATAATAATTATTGTTAATTATTAGAATAATATTTCAAATATTATTATTTACAATTCCATCCATACAAATAGAAATTAGAATGTGAAAAGCCCACAAAATATAGTTTCTTCTATCACAATGTTCTGCCCATTAAACGTGTGTTTATTTCTCAATAACCTTTGACCCAATATATTACGATAATAGGAAGAAGTCCGAAGCAATCAAAGGTCCAGCAATAATGAAATCAATATTCTTGTAAGAAAAGCAATTACATTCATATTAAATCACTGTTGTTCCTTTAATGAGCAATTAAATAAGAAGGTCATAATTAGCCGATAATCTCTCACAATGCCGATGAGAAATGGATCATAGATCACTCGATTATTTTGTTTTTAGTGACGCACGAGTTGTCATTTGTCAACGCGTACTTTGATAATGTAATTAAGAAGAGTTAATTAATATTTTAATTAGCTATTTGGTTTTATGTTGTTTTATAGTCTATTTGTGCTAATTATTTATATTGGATTAAGCTGAATTGTAATAAACTTGAATCAATGACGTAAAGAAATATTTATCTTGAACATTTTTTTGTCAAGAGCGTTGCATCCGCAGTGCCACAACTGCTCACAATTCTTTTACATTTTTGTAGATACAATTTTAAATTTAAGTTGTGTAATCTTGATTTTATCCCTCTTGCTTCTACTGATATGATAATTTAGTTATCTAAATATACATTTAGATATTGTCTTTATTATTTAACTTGTTACACCACTTACCCAAGCCCTCTATGGCCTTCGAAAGTAAATCTTTACAAGTTACTAATTGACAGCTACATTGTACAAATTTTACAAGTTAGTAAACAAGGTAAACAATGTACGTTGCCACAGTAATGCTTACAAGGCTTATGCGAAATTATTTAAAATAATTTTTGACAGAACAGTTGTGTGTCACTGACAGGATTTAGTTATAATTTTAATTTGATTTACAAATGAGTAACAAGTAAAATGTTGTACAATACACGCAAGGTAACTGTTTTACTGCTTCAAGGAGGTGACAGGCTCGCCGCTCATTTCCTCCATTCAGCAGTAAAAACTGTTTTACCGTGCGTGCAATGTAAATAACTATTAAAACTTAGGGGTTATATATAGGCCCAGTTACACCGCTGTTCCTTAAAATTAAATTTTACTAAACTTATTACTAAGGAATCTTTGTATTTTAAGTTTGGTTTTCACGTTGAATTTAGGCATTGCTGAGCTAGTCATTACTTAGTTTTCTACATACTGTATCTAAAACTAGAGATCTAAAAATGAATTTCAAAGACGAAAAATAATCTTTGGTATCTTAACATTTGAATGTGCAGAATGTCTGTGACTATGAACGTTTTAAATTGTAAAAACGGTCATTTTGACCTGTCCGGGCATTCTAGTATTAAAAAAATTTTCATTTTCTAATGTTAGAATCTAGTAAGTTTAATACGAACTGCCAAGAAGATTTGCTTGTGAAATTTTCATAGATTTATTAATATATATGGATGAAGCGTTGGTTATGCTTTTAATACAGAAATCTGTAACCAAAATAGGAGAGAGATAGTGATATCTAAAATGACGCAGTGGGAGAAGAACAGCACATTTTCATGCCACCCAGCACGTGGTACGAATGTGCTGTTCTTCTCCCACTGCGTCATTTTAGATATGACTATCTCTCCTATATTATTATATTAAACTGCAGTATATAAAAATCAAGAAAATATTACCCACAATTTACTGTAGTTTCATTAGGTTGAAAATTTTCTCGTTTTATAGTTAATATTCATTTCTTGCTTAAATACACATTTTTTGGAAAACTAATAAATATTTATATATACAACGTTCTAGCCTGTCAAATGGAACACCGTCTTTTATAGCCTGTTTTTGTACAATTATATGCACAACAGTATTTTATTATATTTGGTATATTTTAATATGACATAAATAATTGACAAAATTCTAAATGAGGGACAAAAGGTGGTGGACCTGATCAAATTCCTGCGATTTTTATCAAAACTTGTGCTTATTACCTTGCAAAGCCGCTACATATTCTTTTTAATCAGTCCTTGAAATCAGGAATTTTTCCAGATATTTGGAAACTGTCCCATATTACTCCAATACATAAATCGGGAGATATATGTGATGTGTCAAACTACAGGCCAATTTCCATTCTTTCAATTATTCCAAAATTATTTGAATCGCTGGTAGTGAAAGAATTAAAATATAATTTAGAAAATATTATAATTCCCGAACAAAACGGCTTTTGTTCTAAGAGATCTGTTCTAACTAACCTTGTTCCGTTTACCGAATTCATTAGTTCTAACATGGACAAAAAACTACAAATTGACACAATTTATACAGATTTTAGCAAAGCGTTTGATCGGGTACATCATCCTACTCTGATTTACAAACTTCAAACTATTGGAATACATGGTACATTGTTAAGATGGATTGAATCCTATATAACCAATCGGTCACAATTAGTTTATTGTAATGGTTTTAAATCTCATTCTATATCTGTTCCTTCTGGTGTACCGCAAGGATCCCACCTGGGCCCTATATTATTCAACTTATTTATAAATGATATTTCACAATGTTTTAATAATTCACAATTTTTATTATATGCGGATGATTTGAAGATATTTAAAACCATTACAAACATAAATGACTGTATTGCTTTACAAAATGACCTCACTCAATTATTCCTTTATTGTCAACAAAATTATTTACATCTCAATTCATCTAAGTGTTATGTTATGAATTTTACCAGAAATCGTAACGCAATCAACTTTAACTATAAAATCAACAATGTGTCTCTTGAAGTGAAATCAATAATACGAGATTTAGGTGTACTTTATGACCCTAAACTTTTGATGAAATCTCATATTGATTCCATCAGTAAGGATTCATACCGTACATTGGGCTTTATATTTCGGCACTGTAAAGTTTTTAAGAATCCAGGTACGGTGATTTGTATATATAATTCATTAGTACGCTCCAAACTTGAATATGCCTCCGTAGTATGGAATCCAATGTACAGAAAAAACATTAATATTATTGAAAATGTACAAAAAAGGTTTGTAAATTTACTTTGTTATAAATTTAATATTAACTGTTCAACTTATATAAGCAAACTAGAAAGATTCAATATGAGCAGTTTAGAAGACAGGCGAACATATTTTGACATGATTTTCTTATATAAAATTTTCGATAATTTGCTTTACTGTGATAATATTATTTCATTGTTTAATTTTCATGTTCCACCAAAAATTACTAGATCTTGCAAACTTTTTAAGTTACCAAAAAGTAACACAAATAATTACAAATATTCCTGTGTTAACCGTATTATGTTTACTTACAACAATAAGTTAATACATTTAGATCTGTTTAATATGTCTTTAAACTCTTTCAAGAAATATTTAAAATCATATATACTGTAATTATATAATGGACTCTTGATGTCTGTTTGTTGTATTTAATGTATGTTACTGATTGTAATTAGTGAGAACCTATATTTGGACTTTATTGTGCTGTTGGTTCTCCCATTTCCTTAAATAAAAAAATAAATAAATAAATAAAAGTCTATCAAAACAGTATTCTACTCACACGTCAAACGTCAAACCAAGTTCTTGTCATCTTGCCACCCATCACGTCACTTTCATCTCTCTATCTCTGTCGCACTGTGCTGGTTACAGTCTATCTTTTTCTATACTCCTTCCATACATTTTATTAGTTCTATGGAAATTTCAAACGTTCATGTCATTCATTAATTTATCGAGAAGGATTACCAAGTAAGTTAATTTGATTAATATTATGTAGTGATATTAACAATCACAGAAATACGATTCTAGTATTAAAATGGAATCGAAAAATAAAAAGAAGAGAAAATTGTACGCAAATTTGACTACAGACGAGAAGTTATTTCTATGTATTACAACTCGCTCCAAAATATAAGAAGAATATTATTGATTATTTTTTGACGTTTCTTTAAACCAATGAAATGCTTTATTGTATGTCACGTGTCTGCGTTTTAACCAATCCTGTCATTATTATACTGAGAATAATGCTCTTGTGATTATTCCCGGCAATATACTCTGTAGATTTTTTGTTTTTGTTGACAGATGTCAGATAGTTATCAACACAAGTAAAAATGAGCAATACAGATAGATTTAGTGACGTGCCTGATGATGAAATCAAAAAATAATCTAATTAAATATAACTCGAGAGTTCGATAAATTAGAAAATAATTCTCCAGTATCTTTCTCAAACTTGTCGCCAATTGGCAATAGCCACTCAAATCCTACGTGCTTTCGTGGCTATTGCCTGGCAACAAGTTTTCGAAAGATTTGTCAAATTATTTTCAATTTATTCTCACTCTCTTGTTATATTATTACTGAAAATAAAACGACAAATTCTATGACAAATAAAAAAAGATAGAAGAAGTATGGGAACTTATCCCCAAATAATTTAATGCCAAAGCCCCGAATACCGTTCTTATACAAAATATTATTCGAGTGCGATTATTTATAAATCGAATATTTTCCAAATCATCCATATCGTCATCATCGTAATCAATATCATAATAATTTAACATTCTTCCTAATCACAAATACAAATATTTGACAGTTCCTTTGTTAAGTAAACGTGAAGTTGCCATTGTCGGACACTTAATTTACGGATTCCTTAAGTTAATTTAAGTGCTGAAATTTGGCTGGTGCAACGAAATTTTAAGGAACTCTTAATATGGTGCAACTGGGCATTATTTTAAATTGTTCGTAGCTAGAATTTTACAATTTATTTCATATATCCAAGCTTCGCCGTTGCTACAAAATATTTCAGAGACAGATTTTCTTACTACATTTATCATCCTGTTTAAATGCATCAATTAAAAAGGACATAAACGTTAATTTCTTTCACATTACGATCCTTTTGGAACAATTTTTTGTGCTAGTCGTCAGCGCTAACAATACCAGTGACTTCTTTTGAAAGGGGGACCACTCCAAACTTATATAAATTATGTATTTTCACGCTTGGAAATGATATAGTGAACTGCAGTATATTTAGCATCGTTTAGACTCCTATTATAAAGGGAGAGAACGAATGAAACCAGCAGATGGTCTCGATTGCAATTGTTACCAACCCGTCGTCATGGTTACTACACAAACACAAAACTCTCGACTTCACACAATGAAATCACAGCATAGAACTAAACTTCTATTCAGTGCGAATCCAATAGGGTCACAGCGTATTAATCGTGGTGCGTTTAATATCAAATTAGCTTATACGCCATTGATTGAACGCGCTGGACCAATCGCATTCGCGAATTTTTACGACGACCAATAGGAAATTCGTGATTGCGATGACATTAACTGGGATAAATAATTACCGGTTGCGATTCAGAGACGTTTAGTCGACCATTAGTGGTGACGTTAGTCAAGCTCGATTAGATTGGGTTGTCAACGGCGGAACAATATTTAGCTATGTTCACGTGGGTGATTATTGCTTGCAATTTCACAAAAGTATCGAATTCTGTTCTTAGCTAGACACCCTTATAGAAATGGGCAAATAGCACGATGACTGAATTGTTATGTTCTTACTTAGTATAGGATAAGTTGAAAAATCTTTCAGAACTTACAATCTAGAAATGATAAGAGTGTTGGGCATAATTCTCTTGGCATAAGTTTATTTATCCAACACCTCTCAATAAATGCTCTATAACTATGGCGATTTTAAACAAGGAAAGTAATTGATCGCCACTAGTGGGTATAATATTGAGGAAAGTAACTAGTGAGTAATTTTCTATTTATAACAATAATAATAACACACAACACCTTGGTAACTACTTTGATAGACATTTTAATTTAGAAATTTTAAAGCATGTGTAACCGTCAAATAGTATATTCTACAACAAGTAATGGAATGGCACATATCCACGCGAGCAACAAGTTTGTAGCCCGAGCCAAAGGCGAGGGCTACGGTTTGCGAGCGAGGGATAGGCCATTCCGTTACATGTTGTAGACTATACTTTCTATAAAAAGGTTTTGGAAATTATACAAAAATACAAATATAAAACTGTTGAAAACGTCAAACTCAAATAAATCAAATTAAAACAAACAGACGTAACCATAGTAACTGAATCAAGATACTTCATATGTCGCGCTAATAAGCGGTTCTGATTGGAATGTTAGTGATTCCATAACAATTTTTAGTAGTGGAATGCCCAGTTTCCAAAGCAGTGTTATAGAAAAATATTTCTCTAATAAATTTTGCATCTATTAAAAGATATAGGATATATATATATATATATATATATATATATATATATATATATATATATATATATATATATATATATCATCACGCCTTTTACCCATTAAGGGTGTGGCACTCTGCTTACGCAGATCTCGGTAGGTGATATATTTTTGCGTATAAAATGCGGTTACCAGCCGTCAAGTCATAGCCCCCAAAGTTGTTAGTGGAGGGGGAACCACAGGAGTAAATTTAAATTTGTAACTGTCGGCAGTGGGATTCGAACTGAGGATCTCACGATCCACAGTCCGACACGTTACCACGGAGCTATTTACTCCTATATAGGATAAAACGTTATACTTCACACGTGGGCAAAGTAGAATTACCCGCTCGATAAAATTATCACCTCAGCCTTCGGCTTCATGTGCTAAAATTTGTTTCGTGCATAATTCCTTACTTTGCCCACTTGTAACGTAAATAACTATTAAATTCAACATTTCGAGCTACTAAACATAATTCTTTGATTTTCTTCTTTTGTTTCCTGACGATAAATTATTTTAATGGTTCGAAACGTTGAATTTAAATAAACTTATATTTACAGAACTATATCCAAAAATCGAATTTGGTATTATTTTTCTTGGTTTTCAAAAAGACTAGCTTAAATAACACCACGACCCTAAATTACTGCATGTCATTTAAATTAGGGCTGCCAATTATTCGAGTATCCGAAAATCCGGATATTCGGGTCTCATATCCGTACATTTGAGTATCCGAATAATTGTAAGATCCGGATTTTAATTTTTCAATATTTTTAAAAGGGAGTGCATGTAAGATTTTCAAAAACTCTTTTTATACAAATAGTAATATTCTTTTTATTATCAGTAATAATATAACAAGAGAGTAAGAATAAATAATTTATTTGACAGATCTTTCGAAAACTTATTGCCAAATGGCAACAAAGAGAAAGATACTGGAGAATTATATTTAATTATATTATTTTCTCTTTGCTTTTGCTTTTATAATGTAATATATTTTCTATTGACATACATATAATATACCATTAGTTTTTGGGAATGCCCGGTGGATATCAAGACTATCACATCAACTTATTATTGTTTATAAATCTATGTTAGACATTTCTCCCATTCTGGTCGAAAAATATAAATCATAGCCAACTAAAATTCGTTGTATTTCACTTGCGGCGTCCATCTTGGCCACCATAACCAAACTTCTATAAATCTCCATTTTAATAAAACCACACACAATGCCAACAGAAAACAATCAAAAACAAAGCACAATCGTTTCAATTTCCAAGCGAGACCAAGTTGGCCGAGCATTACAACAGCAGAACAACACAATAAATAAATGCAAATATTTATATAAGTCACGACTAGGTTGACAGTATGGAATAGAGATATCAAGCTTGCCTTGCACTCATATTTAATACATGTTACCGCTGTTAGGTTTTTGTTTCTCTACGCAGGGAACAAGTGCTTGATTTATACGTCACGAGACAAACGAATGCGATGCCTATGTCGAAACATGGAGTCATGTTCGAAGGCTTTTGTTGCTTGTAATGAGCAATTACGACGGGGTTTTTGAACGGCCACGGTTTAGGGTTTTTGTCGTTGTTATATTGGGATTAATTTATTATGCTGTTGACAGAAAACTCCAAATTTTACTTTCTTAATCGTAGATTTGAGATAACACTAATATGGACACATTTATACCTAGCATAATATTATGATTTTAAAGATTCTAGTGATGCTCTTTAGATAGAATTTTCAGTGGATGAGTCTGTCAGTCTGTCTATGTGTATTTCTGGAGTTATGGTTTCTCAAAAACTACTGAAGTGAAAATTTTGATATTTTGTATATATCAATTGTATACCCTTTGGAAGAGCTGATTAGTTTTTGGTAATAATCCAATAACCGGAAGTGGTAGTTTACTTTTAACATTATGAAGTTACTTAAAAATATCTCAGTAAATTATGGTTTAATGAAAATTTTGTTATTAGAATAATGTTTCAAATATTATTATCTACAATTATTGTTTGAAACGTTTACCTCTTACTGTCACCATTTACGAATACAATACGTTAACGAAAAAATATATTTTGATATTTTCGTTTAAATCTTCTTACCTTTTTTTTTACAAAACTCGAATGTTTACTTTTAACATTATGAAGTTAGGAAAAGTTTATTAAGCCGAAAAATGTTAAGGAAAATAGTAAATAAATCACTAGTTATATTGGATAGCTTGGCTTTAGGTAAATTTATTTAAATTTGTTTCGTCGTTGACGACGTTTCGGCTATGGTTACAGCCATCTTCTGGTCTACAATTTTACAATGTTAGAATAATATAAAAAATTTTACAATAGAGTTTTGCTTACCTAAATTTACATTACAAAATATATTTGTTGAACGTCAGTTACATTGTTAAAAGTTACGTTAAGTTAAATTTATAAAAAAGGTTTTGTCACTAATAAATTACATTTTGTAATAAAAATTTTTTTATATTGGAAGAAACCAAACAATACCTAGAATCGAGAATTAAACAACACCAGTACCATCTCAAAAATAACAACAACAATCATAGTGCTATTGTTGACCACGCTCTTCTACATAATCATAATTTAGATCACCAAAATGTCAAAATTCTTCACAAAGAACCCAATCGAATGAGGAGGCTTTTCCTAGAAAGTTGCTACATTAACATACACTCTAATTGCGTTAACACTCAAACAGACTTTCATACTTGTGTTGATCAATACAGAAATATTTTTCATTACTTCAAATAATTTTTGACATGTTTTTGTTGTTTACATTTAAAAGTTTGGTTAGGTTCAATTTAGTGACATTTAATATTAAAAATTCAGTTAGATTTCTGCATTATTCTTCTTATTCTTGTAATTCGGATCTCACACACTAGAGGGCTAGTTTTCAAATGTTTGATCTTCAGCCATCATTAATTTAATCGTTCACGATTCTTGGAAGTTACACTTCCAATATAAAAAAATTTTTATTACAAAATGTAATTTATTAGTGACAAAACCTTTTTTATAAATTTAACTTAACGTAACTTTTAACAATGTAACTGACGTTCAACAAATATATTTTGTAATGTAAATTTAGGTAAGCAAAACTCTATTGTAAAATTTTTTATATTATTCTAACATTGTAAAATTGTAGACCAGAAGATGGCTGTAACCATAGCCGAAACGTCGTCAACGACGAAACAAATTTAAATAAATTTACCTAAAGCCAAGCTATCCAATATAACTAGTGATTTATTTACTATTTTCATTATGAAGTTACTTTAAAATATCTCAGTAAATTATGGTTTAATGAAAATTTTGTTATTAGAATAATGTTCCAAATATTATTATCTACAATTATTGTTTGAAACGTTTACCTCTTACTGTCACCATTTACGAATACAATACGTTAACGAAAAAATATATTTTGATATTTTCGTTTAAATCTTCTTACCTTTTTTTTTTTACAAAACTCGAATGTTTAGGAAATCTCGACCCTACGGGTCTCGACATCCCAAACTACATTCTCGACCTAAAAACTATCACTTACAGTTCACGGTACGTAATATAGTTTTCTTTCTCACTGGTGTTTTTTTTTAGACGTATTGAACTTTAAAATGAAATAATAGTATATTGTGTCATTAGGAGTAAATGTGATACTTTGGATACTGAGCATGTAAGTTTGAACGACGAGCAAAGCGAGTCGAACAATTACATGCGAAGCACCCAAAGACACATTTACTCCGAATAACACATGCTATTTTTTCTTCAAACATAGAAAATAAAATTTTAAATATTATAAAATGCTCAAAACTTCAAAAAATATTCTGTCTTATCTAGCATTTTAAGTTGCCGTGGAATATGCTGTTTTGTTATTTTTGTTTATTTGTTTCATTTTTAACTATCAAATTATTGAATTACAACCTAACTATTTTTCATAATATTTTACTTTGTCCGCCGCCGGCGTAAATGTGTTGCCAAGGATACACTTTTACGCCGGCGGCGACAATATTGAACTTCTACTTGTTGAATACAAATACATAACAACGTACTTTTATGACGTTTGAAGAAAAAATACATTTACCGGTTTCAGGAGATTAAACCTATGATTACATGCACAAAAGTAGGCAGGGTAATTATATCATAACTCTATGCTGTAGAGTAATATTATCCATACTGACCTGTCAAACAGTCAAGAAAATTAAAATAAAACAAAATGATATTATAACGCTATTTATTAATACACACGGAATTAAGCTTTTCAGAGCTTTGTCTGCTGCGTTCCAAATATTTTCAGGCAATTCAGCATCGCCAAACTCCACTTTTTATTTAGCCATTATGAACATATTTGACGTTTAAGTAAAAATATTATTTATAAATATGATAGAAAACAAGTGTAACCATAGTGTTAAATAAAAACAAACAGACTTACTTGATCACTTTCTAAAATTATGACAGACGTTATTCATAAAAGAATTTCATAAACTAATATTTATTAACGACATTAACGTCGTCATATTCTGAAACCGATAAACTATTGAACAAACCACGGATGTTATGAGTCATAACAGGCCTTAGATGTCTTAAAACTGACATCTGCGGCAGTTATGATACTCATAACATAGCTACGAATGTTAATAGCTATAAATCATGGTAATCATAATCATTTTCATCACAATACCTCCCTTACATATGTAAGTATAGGAGATAAAAAAATCCTTCAATTATTTAAATTCCCAAAACCAATTACCGCGAACAGTAAGAACACACACCAAGGTCCCAAGGTATTCCTATCTCCTCCCACAGGTCCATCAGGCCCTAATCCCAGCCCTGACTGACAAGAGCTGACATCATGAATGATGCTATCTGAGGATTACGGCCCTGGCACGCGTGGGACCGCCCCTGTATTTATTTTCAAAACAGCACTTGCTGGACACTAATCTTCTTAGCCTAACACAAAGTCATCGGATTAGACTACAAGATGATGGAGATGATTCTGGGAAGGTGTCAAATTGTTGGCATTGTGGAGGAATTGGTTTTTTGCGTTTGGTTTGTAGCACCTGTTTGTTGAAAGAAATTGGAAATATATTTTATACTACAAATGAAAAGATTATCTGAAATAATAAATTCTGTTATTTGCAGGAATATTTTAAGGAAAACTAACACAAACTAATGACAAGTTAATAAAAATCACTAACATAAGGGTTTCATTTGGCCCAAAGATATTGGCTGTTATTATTTTTCAAATATTTAATATTAAGTATAATAGAGATTTTTTGTAAGCATGTCTTTATGATACTCCTCAAACACAAATACTTGTTCTGTTCTCATTCTTACAATTCACAGCTCTTCCGTAATACTCTTCCTATTAACTTTTAACACGTTGCTATGTTATTTTTTACTATTGTGACACTTTTAACTTGCAAAGCAACCGTTAAAAGGACCTCTTTTATCAACGGTCGTAAATTATAGTTATTTATGATATAAGTGTTTAAAGTGACATTTAATGAGTGAGTGTACGAAATAAAATCACTTTTAACACATATATCATACACTCTTTTTTCCTACTAACATGGTTTTACATTTTAATTTAACAAATAATTTAATTGCATTTGACAGTTCATTGAAAAAATATATATTTACATAGCAATTTTAATATGAATTACGCGAATTACTTTCCGAAGCTATTGAAAAAGCTGCTAAAAGGGCAACTTTAGACTTACTCCCTGCTTAAATCTAAAAAGCAGTGTGAATTATCATACATATAAGCGCTTCATGAAATGGTGCAAATGTCAAAAGCAGGTGCTCTGATGAAATTTACTCTTAACACGGCGTCTTACAATATTTCATTTCTAACAGCAGTATGTCGTGTTAAAAATTTAATTTTTAATAATGTTTGTAAAAAAATATTTTATTTGAAATCGGCACTTAAGTCCTCAAAAATCGTCATTAAAAGCTTAGAAATCGTTAGTAAAGTAACCCAGTTTACAACGATTTTGAGCAACCCAGTGTTAGCAACTGTTAAATAATTATTCTACAATTAGGATAATTTTGGCAGATACATTGACGTACTATAGTAAACGTACTATGAAACAAAATTTGCAAGAAGAATTAACTAATTAATTCCGATGACGAAATTGAGGACAAAACACACAATTTTGAATGTTATCTACCATAACTTTACTTCTCGAGGTTGGCAACACTGACTGTCAGTTTCAATTGACAACTGACATGTATAAACTTAATCTATATTGTAATTTTTTTTATAGTTTTTTCGAATTGTATATTTCAAATAAAACTTAATATGTACCTCGGCACTGAAGTTCCTTTTTATCACTCACATAGTTTATTATCCTAGGCCCTACGGGCCTCGGCAACTAAATTCCATATTCGTGATACATAAATAACTATCCTCTAAGATTGTTGTTAAAAGTGACTTTTTAACAGTTACTTGGCAAGTTAAAAGTGTCACTTATTCATAAAGTGTTACTTTTAACACATATATTATTAATAACTATTACAGAACTTAATCCAAAATTCTTTTATAATCTTACAACAATGATTACTAAATTATTTTCGTAGCTCTATATTTGACGAGACGCTTATATATCTAGTAACCGTTTACTTCCGGTTTTGTAATAGTTACAAGAGAACTGAATGAGTATTAGTTAAAAATAATATAGAGCTAACAAATTCCTCCTCGAAATGGAAATCAATTAGGCGTACCAACCATTCAAACAGACATCGCGAAAAAACGCGAATCAGTATCCGCTCAGGGCGAGTTAATAAACGCGAATTAGAATTCAGAAAAATGTCATTTCACGACAGATAACGCCGAATGACGTCATTAAAGCTCCGATAAGCTTCGCTGGCACCATTATTGCACCATTATATTGCACCATTTGAATAGTACATGGCTGCTTTCGCACTGGCGAGCTTCGCACGGGAACATCGCCCTTGTGAACGTTGCCGCAAGGGGGAGAGTCCTGTAGGATCGTTCGTTTTTATCTGCCCCGTTTTGATATCTGTATTCATTCCTGATTAAATTAAATTTCGTTTGATGTCAAATCCCTGTTTATGCGCCAGCTTTTTGATATTTCCGACTTTTGTAGTCTTTTGTTCCCCTTTCGTATTTTTAGGCAAGGGATGAATTTGTATTTATTTCAATTTGCTCAGCACTCGATCCGTACACGAAATTATTTGCTAATATTTTACTTTTGATTAGATTACTGGGCATTTAATAATTTATCTCAAATTTACGAACAGCTAAAAAAATTTAAATTAAAGTTGTTGGCGATAATAAACATATTGGGTTATTAGGAATAAATGTGATACTTTGTGTGCTGAGCATGTAAGTTTGAACGACGAGCGAAGCGAGTTACACAATTAGGTACATGCGAAGCACCCAAAGTCCGAAAAACATATGCTATTTTTAATTAAACATAATTCATTAAATCATTAAAAAATGACCAAAACAAAAAAAAATATTCTGATTTTATTTGCCATGCACGAGGGATATATTAAACGACTATTTAAGTTTTCGTCCGGTCGAAAATAGTTATTTGTGTATCAAGTGCGGATAGAGCATTGTTTGTTGCACGCGGCGAGAAATTGTTGATCGAGGAGAAGCCGAGATCAACAACTCGACAAGTGCACCGAACAAGCTCTATCCGACGAGATACACACAATATTTTTTCTACAATTGTTGAACAATGTCAAGCTGTAAAAAAAAATTATCTTTGGTCACGCCTATAACAATTCAGTGAAATTGTAGTTACCATGTCACCGTAATCATGACAACGTTTACGAACAAAATAAAAATTTTCAAAGAAATCATAATTTGACACATGGAGTACATTTGACATATGGAGTACATTTGACATAAAGTCTACAGAGTTAATACGTTTATGGTGATTAAGTTGAAGTGTATGAACATATGCCAACTGTATTTGCAATAGCAAGGTTATTACCAGAAAAATCCAATGCATCATTTACTTCTTTTACCTAATTTATTTTTGTTTTGTTTTTGTCGCGCTAGTGCGACAATATGTCACTTTGTCGCCCTAGAGCGACAATTTTGAACATTTCCTAACCAAAAATGGAATAACAATGTCGATATTGTGCAACGATTGTAGAAAAAAGTTATTTGACCAACATGTATTTCAAACTACAAGCATGCAATTTTTAAACAATCAAATTCCAAATTCCAAATGCCAAAATGAGTGTTATTTCTAACCACAAATATATTCCCTTCATAAAAATATACTACCATCACAGTTTTCGTGTATATTTAAACTTCTTTATTAGCTCATCACTTGCTTGAAACTTCGAATTGTTTTTATATATTTTATCTAGGTTTTTTCGGTAGTAATTTCACTGTGGCTTCTTCAAATTATTCATACTGAAACAGTGAAACGTCACTCAAGATAAATACAAATTTTCACTTTGTTTATGGTATCTAGGCAAACTACAAAATTTGAAAATGCTATCGTTGTTATCAAAGCCATTCATTTTCAACATACGAATATGTATTTTAAATCCTTTAAAATTAATCATTATTTATAATGTATTGCTGAAACGAAAATTGGAAGTGCAAAAAAATAGTGTAGGTACCTGAGGACCAAAATGCCTTTAGTCCCTCTAGTGATTATTACACCCTTAGGATTAAATCATACACTTCAGCCCCATTGGTATATAAACTACTATTAATAAATATAAATATTTTACTTGTTGCTGTGCATACTTGTTTACTTGTCAATTTAATCCTTTGGGATTAAATTTCGAAATTTAATCCCTCCGTGATTAAAACTGACACTTCAGTCCAAGAAAAGGAAGAATAAAATAGGGCTTTTAAACACGGAAGTGAAAAAAGGTCCGTTTCAACAATGGTCGTAGATAATAGTTATTTACTTTACAAGTGGATAATTCCACTTTGCCCACGTGTGAAGTATAACAATTAATCCAATCTCTTAATAAATGCAAAATTTATTAAAGAAATATTATTTGACAGTGACATATGCTTTAAATTTTTAAATTAAAATGCCAATAGAAGTAGTTACCAAGGTGTTGTGCGTTATTATTATTGTTATAAATAATAAATTCTCACTAGTGACTTTCCTAAAATTTATACCCACTAGTGGGTAATCTGTTACTTTCCTTGTTTAAAATCGCCATAGTTACAGAGCATTTATTGAGAGGTGTTGGATAAAATTGGTTATTTGCATTTTTCTTGTATCTGTTTCTAATTTGGAGCAAAACTAACTTTCATGTTCTATATACGAAACTTTTATCAAGATTCATTTTTATTTTGTATTTCTTATTCGCAAGAGGCTAATCACCAGCAGTCTCAATAATTAATTGGCAAGTTTTAATTATCAATACATCTTTATAAGTACCAGTCTTTATTGACTGGAATAAGTTTAACAATCTCGTCACGATCCCATCAGCAATTGCTGTTGAGAAATTAATAAGTAGTTTTCAGTAATTTCTTTTTAATTTGTTCAATCCCCGTTGAATAGTTCAGTCGAATTATGCCCGCTCGTAATTTCGACGAATAAATTTCTCTCGGAAAAAAATCTCCGCGTTTTTCTTGGCATCTCTCGTATTATTACAATCCATAAAGATAAGAGACTTTTGTGTAATCATTACCAAGCGTTTGAAGTAATTTAACCACAGGTAATGGAGCTAAAGTAATGTCCGGACAACGTGGGTTTTTATCTTGGAGCAGGGAGTTTTATGCGTTAATTAAATAAGGGATGTATGCTACTTTACATGGATTTAGCGTATGTGAGTTTGATTCGTTTAATTATAAAAAACTTTTAGGTGTAAGTTCTACAATATTTTTATTAAAACACAACGTAATTCTTCTTTCGATGATATAGAGAATTGACCTTGAAAATTTACAATTCATACCGATTTTTCTAGGTATACTTACAAGACGGTGGGGTTCATTTATAAAAAGTTATATAATAGAAAGAGCATTATGGAAGACCCGCAAAATGTAAAAATGAGAACAGAATATTTAACAAAAGTTGTAGATTATTGAAGACCTGCCTTTAACAAAAAAAATTCCCTATTATACCTAATATTAAATATATGAAAGATCATTTTATCACCTGGAAAATTATCAGCAAATAGAGTACTACGGCCCACGAGTAACAGCATCCAGTGAAACAATTTATTAGTGGTCGTTCTTGCAAAATCATTATTACTAAGAAAATTTCCACAATGAGTACTTTTCAGGTCAATTCTCTATTGGGCTTCCAAACTGTCAAGAGATGACGCTGATCACAAATCTCTAGCGGTACATGTCAGATTAATTTTGTATGGTCTTCTATGGCGAATGCGTGCTCTAGTTGTGCTATTTTGTGTTTTATTAGTGTATTTGGTAGATTTGTTTAGATTTTATTATTATTAATTATTGACTATAGTTATATTTACATTAGCCATCAGTTGTTTTGTAGTTTTTTATTGTAAGTAAGTAGTTATTAACTGTAGCATTATTTTGTTTAAGATAGGTTATCATTTTTCTTTGTTGATATTAGTTTGTAGTTGTATATATTTCCTAGTAGTATTTAATATTAATATTTTTGTAGTTATTTGTTGTTGTTTTCAGTAGTTTTATTTTACTCTTAGTTTAAATAGTAGTATGGATTCATTTATTTGCTTAGATTTAGATACTACATGTAAGTTCGCACGTTGCTCCTTTATCTTCTAGAAGCATGGTAGAAGGCCAGCAAATAATAAATAGTGGCCACATAATATTATGTGGAAGTACATCAACAATATCATCGCAATTTTCAATGCTCTTTTCCATGCCTTTAATTTGGCACACTGTCACACATCATTGTGACACCCCATTTATTCTTCACACAAACTAGTCTTTCACCTTTTTTTGAGAATGAATGAAATCGAATTGTTCGACTTTTATTAGCAGAAGAACTGCAGCCATAAACAATGCAAATTTTTCTGTTTTTAACAGGTTTTTTTAGAGAAAACTCCATCTTAACCTCTAATCTACAAATTAAATGTAGTACTTATTTAAATAATACGTCATAGATAAATGTAATACTTCCATTGAAATTCTTCTATAGTCACTTCTGTTGATATAAATTTAGAAAAAATAATAAATAAGTTCAAATTCTTTAAATAAATAAAAACTCGTCAAAAACACAATGTACCGCGAGACGTAGTTCAGAATTCTGCTGCTAGTTAGCGTATTTTAATATTGGAAGCCCAATAATAGTCGTTGCGTAAGCGATTGTGAACCGAAAGAGCTTGTAAAAAAAACCTATTTTCTATTGCTATAAGTTCATCATAAGCAGTTTTCATTATTGTAGTCGAAATTGCAAGGATTATAGAAGTCAAAGTAATGAACTTGGCGTATACTATACCAATGTTTCAAATTTAAATTTTAGATTTTGCTATTCAAATATGCACAAAATACCTTATAAACTTTTAGGTAAACTAGCAATTTTGGTTGATAGATTTCTAAAAAAAATTAATCAATTTGTAATTTGGCATCAATATTATAAATATGAAGTATTGATGTGGTCACCACATAACCTCTCGAAAATTTTAATTTATAAATGAAACAAAATATAATGGGCGTTTTTTTCGAGGTTTCTTTTTCAAGTTGGCAACACTTTTTATAGCGACAGCCTATTTGACAGTTGACAGCTGTTTTGTGCTCAATTTGGTTTGCCATTTCACAATAATCAGACTTACACCAGAACCAAGGGGAACATTGATTAGAACTACGCTTTCAAATTGAGCAAATTTATTTTGAAAATGTTATTCAGCAATGAGACAAATTTTTGTTAAATGACTATAGGTTAACAAGCAAACTTTCCGCCTTTCGGGTGAAGAAAATCCACAAGCCATTATTGAGACGGCGTTACATAAACAAGAAGTCACTGTTAAGTGTGCTTTACAGGCTGTTGGAATCATCGGTCCATATTTCTTCAAAAAGGATACCGGTCAGAACGTTACAGTCAATGGAGACCGCTATAGAGCTATGATTATTAACTTTTTCGTTCCCCAATTGAATAGTATTAATGTGTAAGAGCGGTGGTTTCAACAAGACGGCGCAACATGTCACACAGTGCGCGCCTCAATTGATTTATTCAGGGATACATTCGATGAGTTCATAATATTGCCTACAAGATCTTGTGATTTAACACCTTCGGATCATTTTATGTAGGGATATTTGAAGTTGCTAGTCTACCCCAATAAACCCGAGACGATAGACGACATGGTAGCCAACATTCGCCACGGTATATGTCCCCAGATTCCAAGAAAAGTGATCGAAGTGATTAGACGTTCGGATTGCGTTTAATTCGAGCCAGCCAAGGCGTCCAACTGTCCGAAATAATATTCAAACACAAATGGCATTTATTGTTTTGTGTCCAGTAAAGTTCCTCTTCCGGTTTTTCGATTTCATTCAAATCAACTTAGCTCTTCATATTTTCATGAAACTTATAAATTCAAAGTTTCGTTTATATATCTTGCTTCGTTCATGAGATATTGTGCACACGGCATCCATCCATCCATCCATTCTTACACACAGACATCATTGGGAAATTGGTCGTATCGGATTTAGTGGACGTCAAAATATGTATTTCCGCAAAAATCTCGTCAGCGATTTTTCTCATAATTCCAATACTTCCTTATACATTGTAGAAGAAAGCAAAATTATAAATAATGTATTTTACAATTGCAAATTTAAAATGAATTCTATCGAAATACCATGTATTTCTATGTAAGAAGAGAATATTTTCCTTATTCCTTTAGATTATATATCTGCAGGAAATATTAGCTTCTTTGATTTTTTCGCAATTATTTCCTTAACTATACCGGGTGTAGTATTGAAATAAGACGTATGCACTTTACAGCAAAAGTGTAAATATAAAAGCTGTTCAGAATTTAAAAATTCATACAATTGGTTAACTAAATTATAATGTTTCACGATTATCAATTAACTAAATAAATACGAAAAATATTTGACAATTCACAAAACAGTTTTAGAGTTATTTATTACAGTTTTGCGTTATTTGATGTAGAATAGGTCTTATTACTACTATTTAATATTGTACTTATATTTTCACTGTAAAGTGAATAGAAATATGAATTTTTAAAAAATCTGTTGTGGGCACCACAATACCTCCCGCCATAGATTTCTTATCATATAATGCAGGAACTCGAACCAAAAATATCAAGAAACGCTTATCCCTTCAAATAATTTACTTTTCACTTATGACACATTGCAAAAAATGACATTTTTCAATCATATTTTTTTTTTTTTTCAAAACGTACAGGCAGGCAGATTTAAACGAAAATGACAAAATATAATTTTTTTGCCGATTGACATTAAAGATGACACTTCACGGACTATTAACAGTCTGTAAAGTGTCACATAACAACCGCTCAACAAACGCATAGCAACCGTCAATAAATACATAGCAACCGTTCAACACATGTATGGCAACGTAATTTGACAGCAATAACCTTCAAAATATCTATATAAAATAATTATTAAATTAATATTAATTCCAAATCGGCAAAAAAATTATGTGTTCTACTCTGCATCAAACACAGATTTATAGCTTCGGCAGCATTCATTGCTTCGGCTTCGCCTCATCAATGAAACGGCAGCATCTGCTGTGTAAATCTGGTATTTTGATGCCTAGTTAAACAAATAACTAGTTCTTTAAGGGGTTGTAATTAGTAGTCAGTAAGGGAAAAATATTTCAAACAACAAATGTAGATAATAATATTTGAAACATTATTCTAATAACAAAATTGTCATTAAACCATAATATACTGAGATATTTCAAAATAACTTGATAGGGCTTCAAGTGTACTACCACTTCCGGTTATTGAATTGTCACCAAAAACTAATCAGCTCTTCCAAAGGGTATACAATTGATATATACAAAATATCAAAATTTTCAGTGTAGTAGTTTTTGAGAAACCGTAACTCCAGAGATCCACACAGACTGACAGACATTCAGACAGACATACAGACATCAGCGCGAAACTATTAAAATTGTATTCTAGGGATCCTAAAACGTGTCATCCACTGAAAACTCACTACCGAATTTTTAGCATGATTCCTATACCTCCCTTACAGAATGTGGCATGAGGTAAAAAATTGTATTAAGAATTGAGTATATTCTACACCCAGTATATAAGATGGCAAGTAATGCAGAATTATATTTTTAATATATGAATTTGTATTTCTTGTACAACAAATAAATCATTGCAATTCTATGTAATCAAGTATTTATTTAGTAATGATACATATTAAAATATGAGGTCATATTTATAATTAACGATTATATCATTTAATTTATGGCTAATAAAAATATTTTGTTAAAATTAAATCGTAATATACGCGGATTTATCTCAACTCAATTTATTTTAATGTATTTATTTACTAAAAGAGAATGTAAATTAATAGTTTTAGATAGTGTTTCAAAACAAATCAAGCAATAAACATAATTATTTTCTCATGTGTGGTTCTGCTTATCATATACCAGTAATAATTCTTGCTCAAAACATTGACTTTATCTGTAAATGGCCTAAACGATTTCAGATAAACCCAAGAACAAGATTTACAATAATTAATATTATATTAAATCACTCTGCGATTAATTAGCGCACTTGTTAATTAATTTTAATTAATTAAAAATCGCTACATCTGTTTTAATTGCAATTTTGTTGTTTACATGCATACCTAGGAGCTGTTACTAATTGACAGGAATTTTGTCCAACATTACAACATTTCTTGACGTTAGAAATTTTACTTTTAATACAACATACTTCCAAAATCCAATCTCTAAATGATTTCTAAGCTCAAACACAAACACAAGCTTAAGATTTCTAAGCCTGGTTACACAACGGCAGAAAAGGGTTCCTCTAACAAGATCCAGTGACTTGTGGACCACCCTGTAGGTCTTGACAGCATGCTGCGTAACATTGTCAAAATTTAAATGACATTAAAGGATTAAAGGATTAGAAATGACTGCAAATTGTGGTACCTACAATCTCTTTTCAAAATGTTGCAGCTGATTGAATATTTGAAATGAATTGAATTATTGCTATTACACACTAAAAAATCTGATGTGGCCAGCACATAACCTCCCGCCTAATACTACTCTTAAACGATACAAAATTGTATTTGATGATACAGAAACATACCTTCTTATTTGTTTATTTTCTATTTATATTATAGAATTTTAATTATTTTCGTATATTTATTTAATTTCTTGACATATATTTCCTAAGAAAACAGCTTCATAATCACAATGACATGTGTCACATTTCGTAAAAAATTGAAAATTTTAAAATGTTTCCACGGTGTACTAGGAATGCAAGATTTGTGAAATCTAAATTCTTTATATTTTCTCTAAATCTAATGAAAATTAATAAAATTAGTGTAATCAAAACACATGTAAAATTAAATATTCTTCAACTTTCAAACATAGATTGTTGAAAAAGGAAATTTAACCCTGTTTTTCACGAATAACTGTTAAGGGCTTCAAGTAAACTGCTACTTCCGGTTGGCCAATTATATCCAAAATCTAATCAGCTCTTCATTTAAATATAAGAAGCAATAATTCACAAAATTGTATTTTTTGGTAATATAAAATTTGAGTTATGCGAGACGAAAAAATTGCCACAGACTACACACACACACACACACACATACATACATACATACATACATACATACATACATACATACTTACATACATACATACAGACATCATCGCGAAAATAGTAAAATCGTAAAAAAACCGTAAAACGTGCTTATTCATTGAAAACTCACTATCCAATTTTTTGACCAAAAACAATACCTCCCTTACCTAGAGGTAGGCGGGAGGTAAAAATTTGAATTACGATTTGTTAATTTTGCGGTTGTTAAGTATTTTTAGTTAATATTGACAAATATATTGCGTTAAATTAACAATTTGAACAAATATGACAATTTGTTACATTCATATTTTGTCAATTCTGAATTTTTAACAAGAAAAATTGATGTTTTTATTTATTTGCTGGATTTATAAAATTTAACAAATAGACTCGTCAATAATAACTTGTAAATTTTGTGACAATTATGATTTATTGTTCTGCTTCAATATAATTACTAAAATATTTAGTCAAAAGCACATAAAATTAAATAATAATTATTATATTCACATATATGTACTCAGGGACAAAATTATCGAATATTTAATTATGATGAATCAAGAAAAAAGAAAAGATGGTTTTAGTTCACAAAATAAAATTTGCAGTCTCTGATGTTACTAATACGTAGTATTACTCAGAGAGAGAAAATTGAAATAATGGGGATATATTTATACCGAAGTAGAAAAATATTTTTTTCCGAAATCGATACTAAAGTACACGATATTACTACCCGAAGTTAGCCAAAATAATAGCTAAAGTTAAACTTTACAGACTCTTATGTCAAACTTGAATTGCAAACCTAAAAAACAAATAAATTATTCTATAATAATATTGGTGAATTTATTCATTATTTACCTTTGACAATAATTTATCGGATTTAATGCAGATCACATACAGAATACGAATAAGACCCTATAAAAAACAATAAAAATTATAAACAAATTTGACACTTCGACAGTACTTTTATCACAGCCATCCCCGTCTCAAAAGCTAGCTGACGTTTTACAAATACATAATGCTATTTATTTATATTTTAATTAATAATTTAACGATTTCACAAATAATACTTTGGCACTAAAGTATTTTTTATTACTCTCATGGTTTATTCTTTTCAAATTCCATATTCGTAATAAAAAATTATACTTTAGTGCCTTGATATACAAATAAATATTTTATTTGTAAAAGTATAGTTTCCGGACGTGTGATATAAGATATAATACATTATTTTTGTGGAGATTTTATCATAAATTTATTAAGTGAAATTACTGATTTATTTGTCAAATATGAAATACTAGTATTTTTATGTTGGTAACATTAGATCATTCGTAAACAAGGATACGAGGGCTTTATAAATATGAACAATTCTTTTGTTTTATTTTAAAAAAATCGATGACTTTTGTTTAGTTGATATTTATTTATTGGTTATGTACTGCAACTAAAAATTATTATTATTTTTATTTTAGCTTACAATTAACAATTTAGTTCTTATATTAATAAAAAAACCTCCAATTAATTGAACATTGAACAAAACAGATACAAAATTGACAGCTAGTTGATGCCAACCTTAATCTTACAAAAGTCCTTAGTTTTACCGGCCTAGGCTGGAAAGCAAGCAGTTTCTTAACGATTTTGAGATCTGTAAAATTAGTGCTTTTAGGGTCAGTTGCACCAATCACACTTAAATTTTAAACTTGGATTAATTCGACAAAAGCAAATCGAATAATGTCTATTATTTCATATGACATGTAACTTTGATTTGCTTTTGTTTATTTAAACCAAGTTTAAAATTTAAGTTTTCTTGGTGCAACTAGTAATTAGACAAACAAAAGCTTCCATCATCTTAATGATTTTAATTCAAGCTTAGCTTTGATTACAGGTAATATAAGTTCTTAATTAATTCTAGCTATTAAAAAATAAACATTGAAGGAAATGAGTAAAACAAACATAAATATTAATTAGTAGAACAATAAAAACCTTTCTATGATTTACAAACAACTACAAACAACTTATTAATATTAAACACACTCAACAATAAAAAGGTAGTCTCAATTACTCATCATGAATAATTTCCATCAAGTGTGCGTCGACTTTCGCTGTTCAACTGTCTACGTCTACATCCTAAAACAGCATCGCAACGCTGCGGGTTCCCATTGGCCAGCTCATTATAATCCCGCCCCCCTCTATGGGTAATCTGCATTCTGATTGGTTTCAAAACAGTGCGACGTTCACGGGGTGGGGATAATAAACTCAATTTAGTGCTATCACCCGGCCTGCTCAAGTGGAATGCGAGATAGTCATATACGGAATTCTACGCGGGGGAGAAGGATAGGCGTATAATGATTCTTCTTTTTCTGCTTGGGTTGAAATTTAACTAAACGTGATATATGACAGATGTATTTCGCACTTTTTGCCGGGGTATAACACTACTTTTAATGTTTATTTGTTCTGATTATAAATGATTTTATTACATATTTCGTTGTAATTTTTCTGAAACGTAAATTGGCCTGTGCTCCGCAGGACCGGATCAGAGAAATTTACAACCTGAAACACCAAACAAATATTTTTACAAACTGTTTTAATAGTTATTTATGTATCAAGGCACTGAAGTTCAATTTTTTATCACGAATGTGGAATTTATTTGCCGAGGCGCGTAAATAAACCATGTGAGTGATAAAAAGGAACTTCAGTGCCTAGGTATAAATTAAGTTTTATTTGAAATCTAAAATTCGAAAAACTAAAAAAAATACAATATAGGTTAAGTTTATACACCTGTCAGTTGTCAATTGAAACTGACAGTCAGTGTTGCCAACCTTGAGAAGTGAAGTTATTGTAAATAACACTCAAAATTATGTGTTTTGTCCTCAATTTCGTCATCGGAATTAATTAGTTAATTCTTCTTGCAAATTTTGTTTCATGTTACGTCCAAATTTACTATAGTACGTCAATATATCTGCCAAAATTATCCTAATTGTACAATAATTATTTAACGGTTGCCAACACTGGGTTGTTCAAAATCGTCGTATAATAGGTTACTTTAGTGGCGATTTCTGAGCTTTTAATGACGAATTTTGAGCATTTAGTGCCGATTTCAAATAAATAATGTTATTGCTAGCCCCAAATATGACACTATAACAATACTTTTAATGTTTATTTGTCTTGATTATAAATTATTTTATTGCATATTTTGTTGCTCAAGCTTTACTGCAAGCAAGCACATAAATAGTGTATTATTATATGAGGGATTATAATACTCATTATTCATGAAGATGAAGTGCATAAATGACCATAATCCTCAATATAATCCTATATTTTTCTACTCCTGTAAATTCGGAAATCACCTTTGAAAATGATCGATATTTGTTGAAAACACACGCTGAAAAACGTCAACATCAAAATATACAATGACTACATGTCAACTGTCAGACGGCCGTTGCTTGGTGATCCACATCACGTCTTTAAAATAACAGTGAATTATGGATTTCTGGCTCTGTGATTGGTCGAGAAGAGTGAATTACAAATCGTAATTTACTCTAGTGAATTTTGGGTACTATAATTCATCGAAAACATTGAAATAATTATATTTTTATCCAGGAGTAGAATGTAAATATTTCAATAATTATTAAGAATATATAGAAGCCTGCAAAGGTCTCTGCTTCATACCCTACTTACAGCGTTCTACTGTATCTAATTACTGTGTATGGTATGTTATTAATCGCCACCAGCCGTCAAATTGTACCCCCAAATTGGTTTTGAGGCACATGTAAAACTCAAAAATCAATGTTTTTATTCTTAACAGTTATGGGTTAATGTTACGTTTACAGAAACATTATTGTTTACCCAACACAAAAATCATTGGATTGCACTATTTTCACCAGCAAGATCTGCAAATGCAGAGCCTCTTTAAACAAATTTTACAAGGAATAATAAGTGATGTTCTAATAGGTTTGGGTTTGAATCCTTCCTGTAGAATTATTCTATGCAACAATCTGTATTTAAATCCAGGGAAAGAGATCTGTAATTGCAGAGCTGGTATGCTTTATGAATAAATTTTAAATGTATGATAACAAATAAGGAAAGTATAGTTTAAGGGCAGGGAGCAAGATCCACAAATGCAGATCTAGAATATTCTTAAAAAAAAATTAAAAAAAAGATCTTAAAAATCTTGTTTTTATGGTTACAGCTTCAAACCTGGTTTACGAAATTGTTTTAAGCAGTACTAGTATATTTCTGGAGGATTATTTGAGGGCAGGGAGCGAGACCTGCAATTGCAGATCTGTAAAACACTCTTTTAAAAAATCTGGTGTGAGCACCACACTACTTTTAATACAAATATAAAACCAACTAAACACGAATGACTTGTTCCTTGTGTATGACTTCATTTTGACAATTATATGATTTATAGATGTTAAACCTGTTTGATTTTCTGTTCTCATAGTACTATAATAATATTTTTAAATAGGTATTATTAATATCTAGTCTTTAAAACTGTGTAACTAATAATACAAATATTACTTTATAAAATTTCAAATGACACATATTTTTGACACTTCACAATTATTTGACATATAGATGTAAAAAATATTTTAGTTTTTGTTCCCATTGTAACAATATTGAAATATATTATTAAATTATAATTAATTTTTCTCAAAATTAGAAGCATGTACAATAAAAGTATGAATAACATTTTATATTCAAATATTTTTGCTCATATCTTCCATTTGAAAGTTTTTTCAGGTGATTCTATTTTTAAGAAAAATGTAATTTTATTGTCTTCCTCTTTCGGTTTTTCAATTTCATTCAAAAGCAACTCAGTTTTTCATATTTCCATGAAACTTATAAATTCCAAATTTCATTTAAATATCTTGTCTCGGTCATGAGATATTGCGCACACTGACATCCATCCATCCATCATCACACACAGACATCATTGAGAAATTGGTCTTAACGGATTCAATGGACGTCAAATTATGTATTTCCGCAAAAATCTCGTTAGCGATTATTTTCATGATTCCAATACTTCCTTATACTTTGTATAAAAATTTAAAAACGATGAATATTATTCTTAATGGTTACAGGTTCGAACCCTGCGTACGGAATTGTTTTAAGCAGCACTCGTATTTGTGGAGAGCATTATTTGTGGTCAGGGAGCGAGATCTCAAATTGCAGATCTGTAACACTTTCTAAAAAAAACAAAAAACTAATTATTTTAAAATCTTGGAGTTCAAATCCTGTTTCCCTGATTATTTTAATCATTGCAATTGTTCACCTGCCACTAGCAAAATTGGCTGTCACCATTTGACGGTAGGGTGTGAGAACATCTGCAAATTTACACTTTTTAAATAAGTTTAAGTAAGTACGATGTATATTATTGTTAATGGTTATTGGTTCGATCTCCGATGCATACAGAATTATTAAAGTGACGCTATTTGAAATCTGCAAGCACTAAATATTATCCTAATAGTATATTATAAGCAAAGGTTGATAAGTTGATCATTATTGGCAAAGCGCTTGGTCAATTTGATCTTCTCAAAAATAATATACATATAGTATTTTTCAATAATAACTCTTTAATCTGTTCTAAATAATTTTATAATAATAATAGTAACAGAAGCATTTTTAAATGATTATTTTTTGACATTTCTTTAAACCAATCAAATGCTTTATTGTATGACACGTGTCTGCGTTTGAACCAATCCTGTCATTATTATACTGAGAATAATGCTCTTGTGAATATTCCCGGCAATTTTCTCTGTAGCTTTTTTGTTTTTGTTGACAGATGTCAAATGTCAGATAGTTATCATCAACACAAGTAAAAATGAGCAAAAAAGATAAATTTAGTGGCGTGCCTGATGATGAAATCAAAAAATAATCTAATTAAATATAACTCGAGAGTTCGATAAATTAGAAAATAATTCTCCAGTATCTTTCTCAAACTTGTCGCCATTTGGCAATAGCCACTCAAGCCCTACGGGCTTTCGTGGCTATTGCCTGGCAACAAGTTTTCGAAAGATCTGTCAAATTATTTTCAGTTTATTCTCACACTCTTGTTATATTATTACTGAATATTTGTTCATATCTACAAAAACTGAGGAGGCAGAAATTTTAAATCTTTTGTTTTTAAAATTGTTTTGATTTCACTTTGGTAAGTAACAATGTTTATTGAAATTCAATCATTTTTTATTGTAAATAAATAATAAATACTACCTACTCATGTTTTGCGTTTTTTTTTAAATAGAAATACAATTATAACCTTAAAAATACAATGTAAAATGTAAGATAATTAAATAATAATATAATAATCATTTACCTTTTCGGGAATTTAACAATAAATATTATATCAAATAAATGAATACTCATGTAAAATTTGACTTGAAAAAAGTTATAAATTCCTTAATTTGGATTGCCAATTTAAAATTAGGGTGCAATTTTAAATTCATAATTAATATTTTACTTGTATTTAATGATACAGACCTAAATAAATTCAGATGGTAGATTTCCATTAACCTAGTTCCATAATTATTATTGACTAATTAGTTGTTGGCCATTATTAAAAATATTTGTTGTGGGCACCACAATACCTCCCGCCATAGATTTTATATCAAACAATCCAAGAACACGGACCACCACTATCCCTTCAAATAAATGACTCTTCAATTATAACACATGTCAAAAAATGACATTCTCCAACCGTTGTTTTGTTTTAGATTAATATATTTAAACGTAAATGTGAAAATATATTTTTTGTTTACCGTGTTATAATTTGTTAATGGAGACAGTAAGAGAAAAATGTTGTTGATAAAAATATTTGAAATATTATTCTAGTAACAAAAATTGTTATTTAATCATAATTTACTGAGATATTTCAATATAAATTGATAGGGCTTCAAGTAAACTACCACTTCCGGTTATTGGATTATCTCCAATAACTAATCAGCTCTTTCAAAGTGGATACAATTGATATATACCAAATATTAAAATTTTCAGTTTAGTAGTTTTTGAGAAATCGTAACTCCAGAGATCCACACAGACTGACAAACTGACAGACTGACAGAATAACAGACAGACTGACATACAGACAGACAGACACACACACACAGACATCATCGCGAAACTATTAAAATTATATTCTAAGGACCTAAAAACGTGCTCATCCACTGAAAACTCACTACCGAATTTTTGTACGATTCTTATACCACTCTTACAGGATGTGGCGGCAGGAAAAAAGTAGTACAAAAAATCAATTTTACGACACAGGATATAATAATGGCATGTTGTTAGGCTTGTAGTAAAAAATAGCATATTATGTTACTAGTACTTGAAACAGATCACAAAAAGAATGTACATTGTAGTAACATATGAGTACACTATTTTTTTTTTAAATGAACATTAAAACCTAACCTGTCGTTCGCCTGAACTGCCCTACCACAAGTGGTATATGAAACAATTAGTATTATTGTACTCCGTACAATTATATTTATACAGTTTATGTTTCAAGAAAATTTTCAGTTTTCTTTTTGTAAGCATTCGTTAACGGAAATTTTATTTCTTACAAAATGATTAGATTAAAAACTATATTAATTTTAATATAAATTTTATTTATGTTCTTTTTTCTGCCTTGAAAGAAAATGAATATATTTTATATTTTGCTTCTAAAAATAATGAAATAGAAGTCGTTTTAATTTTAAATAAAACGTTTTTATTTAATACGATATTATTTTGAATTAAAACTACTCCTATTCAAACTACTTCGTCTCCATAAAGAGTCTCAGTTGAATAATTTGATATGTTCCTTCAAAACTAAATTAATTTTCATACAGGAATATGTATTAAACCTATAAAAGTTTTCAAGAAAACAAATTGGTTTGGCACTATTCAAATCTGTATTTCTCTTCATTTAAGAGGAATCTGTTTGTTCTAAGTAAACATTTTTATCAGTCTATAATTATACAAGTAACAAAATGATTAAATCCTATATCGTATATGTAGTAGCAAAATATGAATAGGTACCTATTATAATACGTTTAAAGAAAAATAAGCAAGACTCATTTTGTTAATTAATTAATTAATTAAATCATTTATTGTCAGTACGTAATAATACAATAAATGATACATTTCATTTTTCTTAAGTATGAATGGATATTATTCCCTTGTAACCTTAGCTCATTTTCTGATTATTACATTAATTTGAAGTGCTTTACTCTATTTTCTTAGTGTGAAAAAAATGACATTAAAAAAACCCACTAACACTTATTTAGTTTTTGACAAATAAATTCTAGTTTTATACGTAAGTTTATAGATATATAGTTAATGGTTTAGGTTTATTTGGCGCGTCAATAAATATAATTGATTTGTCAATACGCTCTCGTTATAGCCAACTTAACACCCTCAACACATAACAACCCTAAAGAATTTAAAATACATCCCCTATTCCCTAAAACACCAGTAACAAACTACCCAGAGAACCTTGCATCCACCGAATAAAAAATAATCCAATTTTATCAACCACTTCTGTGCCGTGACTCTCGTGAAGGTGGTTGTGCAGTAGGCGGAGTTTGATAGCGATCGCCACGCCCCTAACGGCATGGGAGCGCGGCTGGAAGCTCAAAGTTGCAGTCAGTCACCGAAGCTCTCCCGACGGAGTTCGCAAAAAAAAAAACAGAAGACCCACGTCGCATACGTGTTAATTTAACTGTGGCGAATTAGTAGGTGATTGTGTTGGATATTAACTAAGTATTGTGAGTGCAGTGTATTCTTCAATGTAGCCCCAACTACTTCTCAGACAATGCTCAAACTATGACACCATCCCCGTCGTAACAATGTCATCAACAGACCCTCAAACCGAACCCAACCCAATCAAAACTAAGATCTCCTTTTCTGTGGAATCGCTTCTCAGTTCTAAGGAAGAACCTCCTAGATCTCTTCCATCCGGAGAATCTGACCGTGATAGTCTTTGCGATACAGGAGATGTTGATTGTGAAGAAGCCGATGAAGACGAACATATTGAAGTGGATGATGATAGCAGAGGAAGCAGTCCAGGTGGACAACCAGGGCAGCAGCTGGTGGTGCCCCAGCCGCTGCATCCTACCGTCGGAAGGGTGTTTGCTGGGCATAGTCAGTGGCCGTTCTCGTGGGTGGGACCTGGGGGAGTTTATAGGAGCTCGTCGCCACAGAGTAAGTTATGGTAGAAAAATTATAAGTACTGTTGTTAACATCTTTCATTGGCAATATATTTATGCTCGGTTGCACCAACGTTAGTTAAATTTTAAACTTGGTTTAAATAAATAAAAGCAAATCGAAGATATATGTCATATGAAGTAATTGACATTGATGTCAAAAATTAGATACGCTTTTATTTAATTAAACCAAGTTTAAAATTTAACTAACGTTGGTGCAACCGGGCATGAGAGAATTATTGTTTTGTTTGAACAAATCTACAATTGCAGATCTCTGCCTCTTGCAGTTTAAAATTCACTCAGTAATTAACAGTAAATTCAGAAGAAATTGATGTACCAAATATTATTCTTTTATTTGAAAGCACACGGAATAAAATATTTCTTATACAAATAAAACCAACTGAACACGTATGATTTGTTCCTTGCGTATGACTTTATTTTGACAATTATTTGATATATAGATGTTAAACCTGTTTAATTTTTTGTTCTCCTTGTAACTATGAATTTATTTTAAAATAGGAATTAATTAATATGTAGTCTTCAAAACTTTCTAACTAATAATACAAATATTACCTTTATAATATTTCACACGACACATATTTAGATAGATACTTAACAATTATTAGATACGTTTGACGCATAGATATAAAAAAATGTTTTAGTTTTTGTTGCCATTGTAACTCAGATTATAGAAATATATTCTTAAATATATAATTTAGTTTTTCTCTAAATTAGAAGCACGTACAAGAAAAGTGCAAATAACATTTTATATTCCAAATATTTTTGCTAACATCTTCCATTTAAAACTTTTTTTGTTTTGTACGTGTATGTCCAGTAAACTTCCTCTTCCGGTTTCTCAAATTCATTCAATATCAACTCAGCTCTTCATTTTTTCATGAAACTTATAAATTCCAAGTTTCGTTCATGATATATTGCGCACACGGACATCCATCCATCAGTCCATCCATCTATCCATCCATCGTTTCACACACAGACATAATTGAGAAATTGGTCTTAAAGGATTCAGTAGACATCAAAATATGTATTTCCGCAAAAATCTCGTCAACGACTTTTTTCGTGATTCCAATACTTCCTTATACTTTTTATACGTAAAAATTTAATATTACAATAGCAAAAATATATCTTACGTATATTGACAGAAATTTAGATATTTACAATAACAATATTTATACCTAGTTATATTAGTAATATGATACTATTTAGATTGTTGTAGCAATCGAAAATAATATATTTGGCGCAAAATCGGCAAAATTATAGTCAAAAAAGCGCAAAAACCGATTTTTTTTTTAAATTCACACGCTCCAAATTGTCGTAGATTCTCGAAACTTGAGAAATTCAAAGGAAAATGTTTGAACTTTATTGCCCTGTTTGCTAATTGAGTCTACGATTTTTTGGCACTGCGTACGAGCTGTCAAAGTTGGACATTTTTTGACATCAGGAACTATTTTTTTATTTACGGGCTGGAGGTATAATGGATTTGAAATCATATTGACTAGCATCACATTAAATAGAACATTTCAAAGTTTCTAAAATTCAAAGAATCATTCAATTTCAACTTAATGCAACCGAGTTATGGCACTCTGAAATTTAGCCATTTTTGGTGCATTTTCAATTGCTGCGTTTTATTTTTCCTCGAGTTTATAGTTTCCATTGAAACACTGTAGTTCATATCAATACATATGTAATTTTCTGACAGTTCAGTTAAATATACAATGTTGCAGATAACTGCGAATTCGAACTAATTAAATTTGTCGCTACTAAGTAAAACCAACAACTAAAACATCATTTGTGAATGCTACTTGGAAATGTAAAAAAAACATAGAACATAAAATAGTATTAAAATAGTACAGTAGTCTAAACTGAAGTTTCCTTCTGTTGTAATCATTGTTAACATGTTTATATTACCCCCATAAAACCATAAAAGTGTATCCCAATACTATGGTATTCCAATTAGTAAGCTATGGGTACTACCCAAACAAACATCTTTCAATAATACACAAACAATTACGCCGCAGAATGCAGCTGTTTTTGTAGGAAGGCGAAACAAGCAGATAATTCGATGAATTAAATATGGCGGCGTGAAATTTATCGAACCGCTGCTGTTTCAAATAAATCTGCAGGACACCGGACCACCTACTGGTGTATCGTGAAGCCGCAATCAAAATAACAACACTTTAAACAAAGGTTCCAACCTGTAAGATGATGCGACGAAATTGTGAAGGACATTTCTTGTGCTAAATATTATTGTTTAAATTTTTGGGAAACTTATTAAATAATGACAGAAATGTTACAGGAAAGAGTAGCAGAAAGAGGCAAAATAGTTTTAAAAATAACTGAAGTAAAAACGAAAATAATAGTACCCGGAAAATCCGTTGGAAACAGAAACATAAAACTAGGCGATTTAAAATTCGAGCAAACATTTTCAGGCAGATTCATAAAAGGGATTAGCGCTAACTCCATTTTTAATATGACTCGTAACTTTTTTTTTCCATTCTCAGAACATAATTATTTTAACTAAGGTTGTAATCAAGATTGGTAAGCATAAAATTTGATACATTTTGATAATATAATTAATTTAGAAACGAAGTTACAGATGATGCAAAAATGTAATTAACGCTAATTGCTTTTATGAATCTGCCTGTTTGGCATTATGCTAATAAGAAGAGGAGAAAGTGAAGCAGAAATTAAAGAAAAGATAATAACAAATACAAGAAATCACTAAAGAACAACATTTTAACAAAAGATATAAAAATGATTATTTTTTGACGTTTCTTAAAACCAATGAAATGCTTCATTGTATGTCACGTGTCCGTGTGTTAACCAATCCTGCCATTATTATACTGAGAATAAAGCTCTAGTGATTATTACCGGGAATAATCTCTGTAGCTTTTTGTTTTTGTTGATAAATGTCAGTTGTCAGGTAGTTATCATCAACACAAGTAAAAATGAGCAAAAAAGATAGATTTAGTGGCGTGCCTGATGATGAAATAAAAAAAATAATCTAATTAAATATAACTCCAGAGTTCGATAAGTTAGAAAATAATTCTCCAGTTACTTTATCAAACTTGTTGCCAGGCAGTAGCCATGAAAACCCTACGGGCAACAAGTTTTTGAAAGATTGTCCAATTATTTTCAATTTATTCTAACTCTCTTGTTCTATTATGACTGAATAAGATATCAGAAAAGGAAGTGGACTATGAAATAGAACAATAATTGGAAGAAGGAGACATAGTGAAAAAGTACTGGACATAATTCTTCTTTTTTTTTGTCCACTACCACTTCCGGTTATTGAGTTATCACCAAAAAGCAAAAACTAATCAGCTTTTCACAAGGAGATACAATTGATATATATAAAATATCACAATTTTTCTTTAGTAGTTTTTGAGAAACCGTAACTCCAGAGATCCACACAAACTGACAGACTGACACACACACACACACACACACACAGACATCATCGCGAAACTATTAACATCGTATTCTAGGTACCCTAAAACGTGCTCATCTACTGAAAACTCACTATCGAATTTTTAGAATGATTCCTATAGATAAATAAATAAATATATCATAATTCAGAGATCTGCTTTGAGCAAAGTGCCACACACATAATTGGGGAAATAGCGTAATAATATATTTATTTACTAATATATATATTTATATAAATATAACTTTTATTGCTATTTGAGAAGACCAGAAGGCTTGACTCTGGATATATTAGGTTAAAAAAGTCTTTATTGACAAAACCAATACAAAATAATTAATATAACTCCCCTAATCCAATGGTGACGCTTTATGAAAACCATATGTTAATAACTATACATAATTCATTGTCTGTGATAACTATACCCCCACAATGAGTGCGAAATATTGAATATTTCAAGGGGACAAGTATATACCACCCCCTAGTGACTTATATTGGGGTGAAATTCTAAGGGGGTCGTTTTTGACACGAGCTAAACGTTCATTGTGAGCAATATTGTGTGTTTATCGTCTGATTGATGGAAAAATTTAAATAATTTTGATGTAAATGACTTTTGTAGTATTGAGACATTAAATGTCTCAGGCATATACCGCGAGTCTTATTTTATAGGACATATGAAATCTCGTATGAAATACAAAGTTAACCCTCTATTGCATAAATTTTTATTATTTTTTAAATAAGGGCTCAAAAACATTATTTTTTACAAAAGAAATATTCATATATTTAAAATAAGTGTGTTTTCTAAAAATAAAAAAAAAATTTTTTTTAATTTTGTTCATTATTGGGAACATTATGAACAAATTCAACTTACAATAGAACTTTGGTCTATTGGGTCGTCTTCGCGTACTATACAAAATTGTTTGATAAACAACCTCTTCTAGGAAAACATCAGATAAAAAAATTTTTTGGAAAGTTTGTAAAGTTGTATTTAGCTGTAATATATCAGCAGGTAATAAGCTGCTTCCTTCAAATTTTACATTTTATATCTCAGTTTCTGTAATTATCCTTTTTCCAGTTAAAATTTTTTTTTTATGTTGGTTAAATTGGGAGGAATGACCTAATTGGCAATTAACAAAGTGTATATAATGTTCCCAAATGTTACAGCATAATTGCCATGAATGTAAACTGCATAAGAAACGAAAAAAAAAAAATTTTGAATTTTATGTTCCCTTTCGGGAACAGTATGCAATAGAGGGTTAAAATTTTCATTATGCGATAGTTCGTTCCCCATGAATTTTAAAACAAAAGTGTAAATTTATAACGCCCTAGGGTGTTATTTGATATATACCGTAACGGTCAGATATCAATTATATTCCAAATTGTAAATGTGTCCATGATTACTGAGAAAAGTAATGTAATGTATGTGCTTCCAATTTCGAGGAAAACTAAATTATATAGTCATATAATTGTAAAAATTAAACATACATACGTGCATAACATCACGCTATGTCCCGCTTAGTGGGGTAGCACGAACCTAGAAACACAGTCAACCAACAATCAATCTCCTCCAAACATTCCTATCCTGACACACCACTTTCGCCTCGTCCCCATTCATAGTGCGATTCATACATGCTCGTTTATTCTTCATTCTCGGAATCATTCGTTCACGCAACAAACCATCAATCATACCCAACCAGTTATTCCTCGGACGCCCGCGCAATCGTTCACCCACATATATTAGTTTCACCAACCTTTCATTCGACATTCGCTCAACATGTCCAAACCACCTCAACTGACTCACTCCCACTTTCTTAACAACATTCTTCTCAATCTCACACTCATCATACACCAATGTATTCCGTATACGATCACGTCTCGTATGCCCACATACTCCTCTCAAATATCTCATTTCCACAGCAGTTATACGTCTTACATGCTTCTTCATCCACACCCAAAATTCAGAACCATACATCAATGTAATATAATTCACAATTCTGTAATAAGTTAGCATCTATTGTTGCTTAATAAATTAAGTCCTTGAGCTCTCAGCAAAAAAGCTTTCAATAAACTTTTTCACTAGCTTTATAGGTCACTTAAGCACGACTCTTTTTTGTTTTAAATGAAAACGTACTTCCTGGCGATGTAATAAAATACGTCAACAGTTTCATGAACATTTCAAATTTCTGTTTTTGTTGAAAAACCTGAACAACCTTCCATACACAATTAAAAATAAAACTAAAATGGATCAGCATGGCGTGCAGAAAGACATGGCGGCCGATCACGAATTACACTGCGCTTATCGAAAATATCGAAGTTTTTACGCAAAAATCTGATTGAAATATGTGGCTTTTTCCTTTAGTTGTAAAAGTAGAAGCTATTGTTTAAATTGCTCATACATCATTTTATTATTACTAATTTTATCCAGTTATTAAAACCAATATTCATTTGGTTATTTGATCAACTTTCACATAATAGTTTTAAACCGTACAAAATATTGAAAAGGTTGATGTTGCCAACACATAAACTCCCAGCTACACAAATTTTAAACGGTATAGCATAGACAAAGAAATTTAACTGTCACTTAAAGTTAGTTTTAATAGTATATTATTATATGAGGGACTGTAATGACCATAATCCCGAATAGAATACTATACTTTTTCTACTCCTGTAAATTCGGAAATCACTTTTGAAAATGATCGAAATTAGTTGAAAACACATTTGAAAATAAAATAAATAAATATATCATCACGCCTTTTACCCATTATGGGTGTGGCACTCTGCTTGCGCAGATCTCGGTAGGTGATATATTTTGGCGTATGAAGTGCGGTTACCAGCCGTCAAATCATAGCCCCCAAGGATGTTAGTGGAGGGGGAACCACAGGGGTAAATTTAAATTTGTAACTGTCGGCAGTGGGATTCGAACTGAGGATCTCTCGATCCACAGTCCGATACGTTACCACGGAGCTATTTACCCCATAAAAAAACATTAACATAAAAATATAAAATGACAACTGACTACATGTCATCTGTCAGATGGCCGTTGCTTGGTGATCCACATCACGTCTTTAAAATAACAGTGAATTATGTATTTCTGGCAATGTGATTGGTCGAGAAGAGTGAATTATGGGTACTATAAATTCTTCGTAAAAATTGAAATAATGTGTATATTTTTATACAGAGGTAGAAAAAAGTTATTTTTCAAACTAGAGAGGAAAGCGCTTCTTTCTCACACTAGAACTCGAAGTTTGCTTCATGAGCGCAGCGAATGAGACAATTCGAGCGAGATTGGAAGAAGGGCTCTCCTCTCGTGTTAGACACAACATTTTTTTTTCAAATGTTTCTCAAAACTAAAATACTCTTTGACAACAAAACTGTCACGTTAAAAGTTAGGTTATCAGACGCAAGGCGGTGTAGCAGTGTTGCCAATGTACTAATCTTAAATATAAATTGTAGTTGTCAAATTGTGATTTAATCTAGAAAAATAAAAATATAAGACATAATTGTAAGACAATTTAAATTGTGCATATCACTAAAATAAGGATTTTCAATAAAATTAGGTATTTGTTTATAATTTTTACAACATATTGTCAGATTGTGGTTTAATCTGAAAACATAAAAATATGAGATATTTGTAATATAATTTATCTACGCCCATGAATTAAATGTTACTTATCCCACTTATTTTGTGTGAGTTAAGAGCTTCATTACCGTACTCGTTTTCATTAACGTACTATTTATTATATACGTTGATATTACTATCTTTACAATTCTATAAATTAATAAATATGTAATTAATTAATAATTTTTGAAGCTTGTTATTCTATATCCGACGAAATAATTTATAAATCACTCATTTTCACGAAATGCTTAAATCGTAAATATAATTAATAATTTTTACAATATATCTTTTATAAATAGCATTCATATTGGTAACACTTCTATATTTTCCTCTCTAGAAAGGAAAACACATTTTCCTCACTATTTCTGGAGAAGAACGGTGGGGTTTCCTGGCATGTGAAAATATGTTATTTGTAATTTTCTTGTATCTTCTAGAATGTATTTTCACAACTTTATTGAAACACTGCTAACTGTACTTGTTGACCAGCCATAATGTGGTAATTGTACAAAGAAAGAAAAGGCATATTCACAAGAAAAGTATTGCAGTTCTACGAAATAAATCAACGGAGTATTGAACGGTACAAGTTGTTATTTATTTGTAGAATCCAGTCGATATTTATGAGTACACAAAGATAATAATTTCAAATCAATGATGAAAGTTGCTTTAGCGCGATTTATTATTTTCTCGATCTGATTGAGGATTGAATTATATTTTTACGGAAATAACACGAGTAATAACCATTATTTTCAATTAAATATTGACTCAAGACAGTGCAATTGCAATTTAGACTTCATTATTAAAGATAATATTAAAGTATATAGCAGCAAGTTTCATAAATAATTTATTACATCTTTGACTGATATATTTTGTGTTCTGTAATTATTTTAGAGAAAAATGCTTCAAGTGAAACTTACAGGTAATTTAATGATCTCTTAGTTTTATTTGAAGCATTTTCCTCTAAAGTAATTAGGGGATGTAAATTAACTTGGATTTATTATTTTGACATTTGGGGATGTAATTTTTGTAATTTTTTTTCTGTAAATTGAAACAATAAAATAACAACTAACAACAAATTATGAGTAATAAAACAGAGGAAGCCAAGTTGAGAAAAAAAAATTACAAATGAAAATTCGGTCTGCAAGAAGTTCAAGAACAATATCAATGCCTCACTGATAGATTTCACTCAATAACTCAAGTTAAGGAAGACTTCCCGCGGTCAGTAGTTGGATGGGTGACCACTTTGCAAAACCCATATCAGCGAACACTGCGTGCCGTTGTCACACCACTGAAAACGAGGAACCAAAAATCTTTCAATTAATAGTTATTTGTCAAACTACTGAGGAAAGTGCTTCTTTCTCCCACTCGAGCTTGAAGAGACAATTTGAGCGAGAGTGGAAGAAGGGCTTTCTTCTCGTGTTAGACATTTTTTCACAACATATTTCTAAAAACGATTTGTTCGGAACTTGAATACATTTTGACAGCACGGAACACAACTGAGACGTTAAAAGTTAGGTTATCAGGCGTGGGGTGGTGTTACAGTGTTGCCAATGAGCCAATCTTAAATCTAAATTAAAGTTGTCAAATTGTGATTTAATATAGAAACAGAAAAATATGACATAATTCTAAATTTATTTATCTACGTCCATGAGTTAAATGTCACTTCTCCCATTTATTTTGCGTGAGATAAGAGCTTCAATACCGCATTCGTTTTCATTAACGTACTATTTATTATAAATGTTGTTAATACAATCTTTACAATTCGTTAAATTTATTAATATTTGATTATTTAATAATTTTTGAAGCTGTTCTTCTATATCCGACGAAATACTTTCTATTTCTATTTTCACGAAATGCTTAAAAAATATGAAAAACAACTACATAATAGTAAATATCTTTTATCCAACACCTCTCAATAAATGCTCTATAACTATGGCGATTTTAAACAAGCAAAGTAACAGATTATCCACTAGTGGGTATAATTTTGAGGAAAGCCACTAGTGAGTATTTTTTATTTATAACAATAATAATAACACACAACACCTTGGTATCCACTTCGATTGACATTTTAATTTAAAAATTTAAAGCATATGTCACTGTCAAATAATATTTCTTTAATAAATTTTTCATTTATTAAGAAGTGTTGGATAAAACGTTATACTTCACTCGTGGGCAAAGTGAAATTATCCACTCGATAAAATTATCTCACTCAGCCTTCGGCTTCGTGAGCTAAAATTTCTCTCGTGGGTAATTCCTTACTTTGCCCACTTGTAAAGTAAATAACTATTAATACATGTATTTTATTGAAATACGGATTTATAATTTTTACAATATATTTTTTATCCAACACCTCTCAATAAATGCTCTATAACTATGGCGATTTTAAACAAGGCAAGTAACAGATTACCCACTAGTGGGTATAATTTTGAGAGAAGTCACTAGTGAGTATTTTTTTATTTATAACAATAATAACACACAACACCTTGGTAATTACTTCGATTGAAATTTTAATTTAGAAAATTATAAAGCATATGTTACTGTCAAATAATATTTTTTATTTGAAGTCGGCACTAAAGTGCTCAAAAATCGTCATAAAAGCTCAGAAATCGTCACTAAAATAACCCATTATACGACGCTTTTGAGCAACCCAGTGTTGACAACCGTTAAATAATTATTGTACAATTAGGATAATATCGCAGATATATTGAAGTACTATAGTAAATTTGGACGTAACATGAAACAAAATTTGCAAGAAGAATTAATAAATTAATTCCGATGACGAAATTGAGGACAAAACACATAATTTTGAGTGTTATTTACGATAACTTCACTTCTCGAGGTTGGCAACACTGACTGTCAGTTTCAATTGACAACTGACAGATGTATAAACTTAACCTATATTGTAATTTTTTTAACAGTTTTTTCGAATTTTAAATTTCCAATAAAACTTAATACGTACCTCGGCACTGAAGTTCCTTTTTATCACTCACATGGTTTATTTTCCTCGGCCCTATGGGCCTCGGCAACTAAATTCCATATTCATGATAAAAAATTGTACTTCAGTGCCTTGATACATAAATAACTATTAAATAAATTTTGCAATTATTAAGAGGTGTTGGATAAAACATACTTCACACGTGGGCAAAGTGAAATTAACCACTCGATAAAATTATCACATTCAGTCTTCTGCTTCGTGTGCTAAAATTTCTCTCGTGCGTAATGCCTTACTTACTTTGCCCACATGTAAAGTAAATAACATTAATATTGGTAACACCTCTATATTTTCCTCTTTAAAGAGGATAAAAATATTTCCCTCACTATTTCTGTAGAAGAAAAGCGGGGTTGGAAGCATGTCATAAAAAAAGATATTTTGTTTTGAAATAAAACTTACGAACATTTTACTTGTGTGTCTGTGTCATAATAAAGTTGTTCCACTAAAAACAGTAGAAATAAATGTCAGAATATATTAGGCCTGGTTTGTTAGTAGCAGTACACCATTTATTTGTACATTTATAATATTAAGTGGCCTGCAAGCCACTAAACAAAACGCTACTAAGATCGCACCTGCTACTCTCATTAATCCTTGCTAAGTTTACGACGATGAGTCGCCAAGGAAACAACCTCAATATCTTCCTTCTTGTCTTCAGCACAACTTCCAACGCTCAACGGTGGCCCAGTGGCTCCGGTGGTGCGCTGCGCGCTCAGGAAACACAAACCTAATAGGAAACCACGGACGCCGTTCACCACGCAGCAGCTGTTGGCGCTGGAGAAGAAGTTCAGGGATAAACAGTACCTCAGCATCGCCGAAAGGGCGGAGTTCAGCAGCTCACTGCGTCTCACCGAGACTCAGGTAGGACTAATAGTCCAATCTAGTTGGTTCTTGCTAAATGGTTTCTGTGCAATGTGAGGTTTGATGTTCAGAAAATATCTGGACTTTTTTTTAAAACACTTGGGTCTAAGAAACATTGACTGCTAGTAAGAACAACCGATTAAGAGTGATTAACAAGCAGTTGACTAACTTTATTTTACGCTGTTAAGCGTTCCTAAATTATTTTAGAGATATAAGCTTCAAATAAAAGACATAAAGAATTCAATATTCTACCACTTCTTTTTCAAATATTTTTCTCAATAATCATGTAAGAAGGTTTGACAGCTGAAAAACACAGATAGTTAACTGCTAGTTAGTCGCCCTTAATCAGCGTTCTTACTAGTGATCATTATGATTTTCAAAAACGGACTAGCAGTCAAATAAACTATGCCGACGTTTCGACATCAACGGCTGTCATCTTCAGGGCTAAGTTGAAGTTGAAGAAGAATTATTTGACTGCTAGTCCGTTTTTGATTTACCATTTCCTACAGTCGATCATCGCATACTTTCATTATGATTTTCATCTAATTTTCCACTTGCGCAGTATTTGCAAAACTTTGATGGTACCTTGTTGTAAATTCAGTGTCTATGATATAAAAAATCTGGTGTGGGTACCACACTACTTTCTTATACATATTAAACCAATTGAACATTTATGACTTCTTCCTTGCGCATGTTTTTGACAATTATTTGACATATAGATGATAAACCTGTTAAATTTTTTGTTCTTCGTAATAATATAACAAGAGAGTGAGAATAAATTGAAAATAATTTGACAGATCTTTCGAAAACCAAATGGCAACAAGTTTGAGAAAGATACAGGAGAATTATTTTCTAATTTATCGAACTCTCGAGTTATATTTAATTATATTATTTTTTTATGTTGTCATTGGACACGCCACTAAATCTATCTTTTTTGCTCATTTTTTACTTGTGTTGATGATAACATTTGTCAATAAAAACAGAAAAAATTATAGAGATTATTTCCGGGAATAATCACTAGAGCTTTATTCTCAATATGATAATGACAGGAGTGGTAAAAACGTAGACACGTGACATACAATTAAGCATTCCATTCACCATTGTTTTTAAGAAACGTAAAATATAATCATTGTAAATATTTTAAAATATGAATAAATTAATATCTAATTTTTAAAACTTTCTAACTAATAATAAACAAATATTGCTGTTATATATTTCAAAAGACACATATTTTTGACACTTCATTATTATTTGACATATAAATAAATTAAATAAATAAATATATCATCACGCCTTGTACCCATTATGGGTGTGGCACTCTGCTTAGGCTGATCTCAGTAAGTGATTTATCTTTGCATATGAAGTGCGGTTACCAGCCGTCAAATCATAGCCCCAAAATATACTATTAGAGGGAGATGTAGGATTCGAACTTAGGACTTCACGATCTACAGTTCGATGCGTTACCACGGAGCTATTTACCCCATTTGACACAAAGATGTTAAAAATGATTTAGTTTTTGTTCCCACTATAACAAAGATTATTGAAATATATTATTGAATGTATAATTTAATTTTTCTCAAAATTAGAAGCATGTACAAGAATAGTGCAAATAACATCTTGTATTCCTAATATTTTTGCTAACATCTTTCATTTGAACCTTTTTATACAGCTAATTCTATTTAAAAAAAAATTGAATTTATTGTTTTGTATGTCCAGTAAACTTCTTCTTCCGGTTTTTCAATTTCATTCAAAATCAACTCAGCTCTTTATATTTTCATAAAACTTATAAATTCCAAGATTCGTTTACATATCTTGTCTCGTTCATGAGATATTGCGCACATCCATCCATCTTCCCACACAGATATCATTGAGAAATTGGTCTTAACGGATTCAGTGGACGTCAAAATATGTATTTCCGCAAAAATCTCGTCCAGAATTTTCTTCATGATTCCAATAGCTCCTTACACTTCGTATAAGAAAGTAAAAAGTTAAATTTTTGCAAAATTATTTGAATAAAATATATGGTTCAAAAAGGATGTTAACTGTTTAATGTCTATCTGTTAACGAAAACAAATATTTCGTAGGTAAAAATCTCTAGAAAAATTACATCCGAAGTTGAGAAAGTAGTTTTTCTTTGCTTGGGGTTTCCCAGACCCTAGTGTGACATTTGTGTAACTGTGCAAGAAGTGTGACTGTCCAGGGATAATTTTATAGATTATTGGTCTTTGTCGCCTTCGAAGTACTCTCTCCACTTTTTACACACTTTTCCATTTCGTGAAGAAATCCCGAATATCTTCATTTGAAATAGGCCCTTACGGTCTATGACGTATATGCTTTAATGTCATCAAAAGTCTGAAAACGACATCCTTTCATCACAGATTTTAAGTTTGGAAATAAGAAAAAATTGCAAGGAGCTAGGTCCGGCAAAAAACTGACGAATTGACACAACTCCTGGTCTCTTTTTGTGTTTATGGTACATCTCCAGAAAATTGTACATTTCAAAAATCGCTACTAACACTTTAAACACGTTGCACTCAAATAACAAAATCACAAAAACTAAACGAAACATCAACAACCCAAGAACATGTGGTAACAAAAAAGGTTATGAGCGTGCAATGCTGCCAACCGCATATCACTAAATATCTCCATTGGTGCGTAACTGCGTAAGCGTAATTCAAAATGTCCAGTTATTTTCTGAACAAACCTCTTTCAAGGCATCGTTTGAGCTAATAGGTTGTCTATTTTAAAAACTGTTTCCTAGAATCGAAAGCTGGCTGTTTAAGAGATGTTATTAGCAGTCTCTAAGTACTATAATTTAATACTAGTTTATCTCGTAACTCAAATTGAGGAGATAAACAGTTGACAACTTGACATATCATATTTTATTAGCCATGAAACTGTAGTTCTAGAATATATTTACTTGTATTGTGGAATGCTATATTTAATGAAATATTATTGCAAAATATTCTTTTTGAATTATTGTACAATTCTTACATGAGTTTAAATAGCCTCTTTTTGGTTCCTCCTGCAATCAAATATTTGGGGTTTTTATTTGACGGAAGAATATAGATATACATACGAATCCAAATTCATATGAGTTCACTCGTAGCAAATTTTAATTTATTTGTAATGTTTTATAAAAATTTAAACATAAGAAAGAAGTTACGGATACCAGACTTATAAATTATTTATTTATTTATTCTATAGTTCAAATCGCATAGTCGACAGTTGCCATTTTAACTTTACCCCTGTATTAACATCTCTAGGGGGGGGGGGTTTGACGGCAGGTTAGGTTATATCACTTACTGAAATCTGTGAAAGCAGAGTGCCTCACCCGAAACAGCTTAAAGGCGTGATGATATATTTATTTTTTATTCATTTCAAATATTTTTGCACGTGAAGTGCTGTTACCAGCCGTCAAACAACGCCCTCTAAATATGCTGGCAGTGACAATGAGCCCATATACCATTTTTTTATAAAACTTTATTAGATTGTATGACAATTAGTGAAAACCCGATATAAAAATTCCATATATTACCAGAGATATGATTTTTTAAAGTTTGTGTGACGTCAATGGTACTTCTCCAGTGGCACTAAAACAACGATTTTTCATGTTAGTATATATTATATATTTTTTAATGTAAAAATAATATTTACATATTATGTCTTAATTTACAACAATTAAACTTAATATAAATAAAGATATAATTTATTTGGCAACTTTAGTGTATTTTACTTGATATTCGAGTAATTAACATACGAAAGTTTGAGAACAGTAGCGCTGGTAGTAAGGTAACCTAACCTCAACACACAATTTATTCAATAGTTTTTCAACATAGCACAATAAAACAGTGAAATTATAGAACAATAGGAGCCCAACAAATATAATCTCAAATACCAACAAACAGAATAAATAAAATGACATTTCGTAGTTCTAATTTAGCCCACTACAGGCGTTGGGTGCAGCGGCAGACGCGCGATTTGATATTTTCATATTTCTGGCCAATAGCATCAATGCAAGTACCCGTGACGTCAATATATGTTCAATTCGTTATATCGCTTTACTGCAAAATATTTAAAAGAAAAAAAATACTTTACTACTAATTATTCTGATTTTGATATAATTTTTCATATTTCGTTTATGGTTTGTTTCATAAAAAAAAATTAATAATTGGTTTATGGGTCCATTATTTTACGTTTTCAACACTGCGTTATTTAAAGTCGTTACTGAAATGTCCATTCCAGAGCATTTAAAGCGATTTTGGCGTTCCTTTCAAATAAATAAAAAAAACTACTGCTGTATTTGTTTCTGGTTCGTTTTTCGCTACCCAAAAACCGTAATGATCATTATCAGTAAAACTCTAGATTTGATGTATTATTTTGTGTACCGTTCCGTCAAATATCAACCCAACATCTAAAGTATTATTCTACAGGTAAAAATATGGTTCCAAAATCGGCGGGCCAAAGCCAAACGTCTCCAAGAAGCAGAAATCGAAAAGCTTCGCCTCTCAGCACGTCCTCTTCTGCCGCCGACATTCGGACTATTTCCTGGATCACCCCACGGTCACATGATGACGCACCCCTTCTTCGCAGCCATGGGGCACCGCCCCCCTCATTTGGCCTTCACCGGAAGCCAGGGGCCAATGATGAACCTTCCCCAGTGAAAACACTCTCATACGTAAATTGTGCAATTGTAGACTACTTACAAAGACTGACGAAAATTTATTGGTTGTGTATATATTTGTGAATTTGTATATATTTATTTATGTTCATTGTATATAATAAAGTATCACACTTAGAGTTGATACAATATTTTATTATTATCTCCCGCACATATAAGGGAGGTATTGTGACGCGGCAAAATGTTCGGTAGTGAGTTTTCAACAGGAAAACACTCATATAGTAATAAACGTATCAAATGTGCTGACAGAAGCATTATTGTGCGTTTAACGCCCGTGGTGCGTTCAACATTTAATGTCCGATCCATATATTATTTCATAAATTATTGGTTATTTGAAATAATAATAATAATAATAATTGGATTGGATAACCAGAACAGGAAGCTAAACTCGAAGACCTAAGGAGAAGAATATTGGAATTAAATTAAAATAATATAAACATTAACAAACATATAGTTTACCTGTTGCATAACATAATACTTACTTGCCACTGGGATAATTTGCATCACTCGCCTACGGCTCGTGACGCAAACTTCGTGAATAATGACTATCATAATCCCTCATATAATAATAAATTATTTGGTGTAATTAGGTATAATTTTTATTTTTAATTTTTGTCTATATTTTGAACGGTTTAAGAAATTACAATTCATTCATACATGCTCGTCTATTCTTCATACTCGGAATCATTCATTCACGCAACAAACCATCAGTCATATCTAACCAGTTATTCCTCCGACGCACACGCAATCGTTCACCTTCAATCTCACCCACATATATTAGTTTCACCAACGTTCATTCGACATTCGCTCAAGAAGTTCAAACCACCTCAACTGACTCACTCCCACTTTCTTAACAACATCTCAATCTCACACTTACCATACATCAATGTTTTCCGAACACGAGTACTCTCCTCTCAAATACCTCATTTCCACAGCAGTTATACGTTTCATGCTACTTCATCCACACTCAACATTCAGAACCATACATCAATGTAGGCACTAACACACCAATATAAACACTCAATCGAGCATCTCTGGATACATTTACGTTTCGAGCAAATGCACCCAGAGCACCCAATACTTTGAACCTTGCAGACACTCGCCTTTCAATTTCCAGGTCAATACGTCCATCCCTTGAAATCATATTACCCAAATATATAAAAAGATAATAATAATAATAATATTTATTAAATGCCTGAAGGCCAACTATATACAAAATAAAATTACAATGTAAATATTATTAACAACTATACCTATACATCATTAACAAATTATAAATAATATTAACAAAATAATAGATAAATATTATATAAATATAATACAAATGTAGTATGTTTGCTATTTTTTTTTATTTTGTACCGTATTAAAGTTATTTAGGCGGGAGGTCATGTATTGGCCACATCATATTATTTCACATTTGCAAATAGCAAAACATTTGTTTATACTATAGTTGGCAACATTGCTTACATTGCCTTATTACAGGTGCTGACAGCTCTAAATAATTAAGAGAAAAATGAATGACAGATTTAGAAGTGATTCTGTGTTTGAGGTGATTCAAATATTGTTTTGTGACTTTGAGCTGTTCTTGCAGAGCTGCAGATCTTCTGGTGCCATCAAGGTAAGTCTTACAAATATATTTTTATATTTAAAATTCAGAATATTCCTAAACATATTTCCAATGTTTATAATCATTGATGTAGTACGTGAGAAAGCATGCTGAATACGCCAATTCAAACATATATCAAAAATTTCGTTTTGTTTTTAAACTGCTGAGGCTCTCAAACATTATTTGTGATTCTTTATAAATTCCATTGCATATTTGTAGCATAAATAATTGTATCCCTACACATGATTTCGTTCAACGAGCAGTATATTGTTCTAGAATATAATGGAATAATATTTGATTTATTCTTTATGTTACAAGTTTGGTTAAGACTCAAAGTCGCGAGGCGACGCTTCGATCTAAATATAGAATAATAATATTACAGGAATTGTCTGGTTCATCAGAACTTTCTATCATTCCTGATGCTCGTCTAGCGTGTATTTCTTGTTCCAATATTTTTGTTAATTAATAATATTGATTGCGCATGACAGAATTTTGCATTTCATCTAAAATGGTTTGTTCGTTTATTGATAGAATCGCCTTGTACCAACTTAAAAAGAATACTTTCGAAATATATGAAATTTTTAAAATAATTCAATGAAACTTATACACATATTTAAGTAAAGTATGAGGAATCCAAGTTTTAAATCAGTTTTAAAATATCTTTGTTGCTCGAGAAGATACAGTCTTTGAAAGTTGACAATTTTTTAATTTCTTCCGAATTTTTACAACAAATTTTAACTAAACACCAATTTCGTACCTAATAAGGTTTTCTTATGAAATAATACCCATTTACTAAATAAAGTATTCTGAATACACCCAAGTAAATAGATTTTAATTATCTTACCCCGTTTTTGAGATATAAGCTCTCAAACATTTTCCGGTAAAAACCAAGGCTCAAGTATTAAACTAAATTTTTCGTAAGTTTCAGCTCAAAAATAAATGGATAGGGCTTATAAAAAAAAATGAGATGATATATAATTTTTAAATTCAGTACCTACCCCTAGACTTTTTTCGGATTTTGGGCCACTTTTAGACTTTTTGCTCTGGTGCTTCGGCCCTCGGGGTGATTTTAACGAAACTTTACATCTTTATGTAACTTTTTCCGTAGAATCGACTGGTCTTATCTTTATTATTTTTCGAGTTATAAGGTTAAAACTGCTCTTTTGAGCATGTTTTCTAAATGGGATATCTCGGAATCTACAAGAGATAAAGCAGAGCGACTTTCAGTTTTGAAATCATCGTTTTAAACTCTATTTAATATAATAATAAATTGGTGAATTTCAATAAAATAATTTGAGTCAGGTGTAAATTTGTTTATTTTGATATCCGGCCTTTAAATATTTTATTATTTATTTTAAAATGACATAAAATATATTTTTTATATATATAAAAGACTATGAGGAAACCATATTTTTAGACAGATTTATATTATCTCACGCAGTTTAAAAGATACAAGCAATTTAATTAGAGCTTCAATACAAAATGAACAATAGAGTGGACTATTTTATAAGCAGAGTTTAATTCAACAAAATGTATGAATCAAATTGTACTCAATCTTCTGTACTTATATCAAAAATCAATACGGAATCCAATTTTGAAATCAAAATTAAAATATCATGTTTCGTTTTTGAGCTACTGATCGTCAAATGTTATTTTCCGACGACCACTACGAAAAGTACATAAATTCACATGCTAAACTATTACTGAAAGTTGGTCATTGTATATCACTAGCAATGCTGTGTGATATGAAAGCTCGTTAGCCAATCAAATGCATCCGCAACTATATGATATGATTTTATCACACTCTGCGATAATTGAGCGAACTAACCTAAACATTTTTTATTTAAAAGTTTGACAGTTGCAGATAATTTGCTGAATTTACACGGATTAAGAAGTTTGGACCATGATTTATCAGATTTTAACATAATTTTTGGTGAATTCTGGTAGCAATGATGTTAACATAATCTGTTTTAATATTTTATATAAATTATATTGTTTTTTTACTTATTTGTGGTAGTTGTAAAAGTATCGTGCTGAAAGGGTATTTTTCACTCGTCTTCGACTCGTGGCTCAAACTTCACACTCGAGTAAAATATCCAACTTTCAGCACTGGTTATACAATATACTAATTTTCTACGGCCACTTAGAAATCTGCTCATTGTATGTTTGTTGTTGCTAGGGGGATATGAGTTACATTACAAGCATCGTGCGAAATGAATTTGTTTTGTGAGTATTTCAATACAGGTCAGTTCATTTCAGTACAGGTGCCATTGCTAGGAAACTTATTTAGAATTGTCAAATATTGGAATGATGAAAACGTGACAAAATTATAATTAAAATTAAATTAATTAGGAAATAGCTTTAAAATACGTAGTACAATACAAGAAATAGGGAAATCCTAACTTACAACAAATTTAGAACTTTATATTGATCTAATTCGGCAGTAAATCATAAGATCATGTAACAATATATGTAATGAAATTGATTTATTTTATGTTAATGAGTCGAAATTAAATTGTTTGTTAAAATTAATAATTTTGTAAATTCTATTACATTGTATTCACTATTTTTAATTATTAAGTTTGTTTAATGGGGTAAATAGCTCAGTGGTAACGTGTCGGACTGTGGATCGCGAGATCCTTAGTTCGAATCCCACTGCCGACAGTTACAAATTTAAATTTACCCCTGTGGTTCCCCCTCCACTAACATCCTTGGGGGCTATGATTTGACGGCTGGTAACTGTACTTCATACGAAAAAAATATATCACCTACCGAGATCTGCGTAAGCAGAGTGCCACACCCTTAATGGGTAAAAGGCGTGATGATATATTTATATTATTTATTTAAGTTTGTTAAAATACTCATGTCAAATGTCTGTTAAATTATACCATTTGGGTTTTTAAACCTGTAGAATATATACATACACATAAATAAATAAATAAATATTGTGGTCGTAGAAAAAATATAGTGTACAACTCGCATGGAATGTCCATTTCATACTCGTAGGAAATGAGTACCATTCTATGCTCGTTGTACAATATACTATAAATAAACAGTTTATAAATTAACTACAAAAGTCGTTTTCCCAATAATAATATTTAATATTATACAAGAATTATTTAACAGGCAATTCAAAGATATGTTTCATAAAAATTTCTTCTTCGGTCTCAGCGGATTCCAATACAACAAAACCCAATCAATAACAACCAGAACAGCAAAACGAACGACATTTAATTCGTAATTATAAAAACATTCCCGAATAATTTTTTGTGCGATAATTTATCGAAAACTAATTACGGATTGGAACGCCCTGATCGTTCGAAATTTATTATAATGAAAGCGGCTACCGAATTGTAATTTATTCCACGGCGGAATATAATCATCGATAATAATTTAAATGTTAATTTGTTAATTAATGATACAAATTGCTTTTCTAAATTAAGTTTTATGGATTTCTCTGCTGGATCATCAGGAGGAAAGGGTAAATTGGTTAATTGGAAATGATGTGGATAAGAATTGAGGAAATTTCTACTAAAGAAGACAATTGTATTTTTTTGTTTTGTTTGACGGAAAATTATTGTTATTACTTAATTGTATAAATGCATCCTTTCCTTGATATTTCAGACTTTGAACATGTGTAGTTGAAGAAAAATATGCCTTATAAATTATCAAATCGAAAAAAACTTTTTGTACTCATACATTGAAATGTGTTGTTTAGCTTTGCCTAAGCAACGTCCGAAATGTTCATTTCCCAGGTCTCCACCAGATAGACAACCGGGAAATTTCGACGAAAACATTCCTATTTCTAAAGCGTTTATTAATAAATTATATTTATAATAAAAAAATATAGTATTGCAACCATTCCTTTACATAATATTGATATAAACAATGATGGAATAAGAATGAAATTGAATTAAAAATAACAAATTTAGTGCATTTGGTTACCAATGTTGGCAATAAAATCTGCCCGATATGACAGCTGTAAAATACATAACCTACAAATGTAATGTTAGTTATCTCAATATAAATAAGAAATATAATAAATTTATAAGTGAATATGGTAAATATTATAAATATTTCAATTGTTTACTAATATATTAGACAAATTAGTTTGTGTGTTTATATTTATAGTGCAACTTTGACAATTATCAAAATAACTACTTGAAGAACTTCATTTCTTTGTATTGACTGTTATTAGTTTTATACTTTTCGTACAAAAAATGTTGTACAAACCTCTTGCGTGAACTCGTTTCCCGGATTCGTTCTATGGCAAACACTCTTCCGGGAACCATGCGTTCCCGCATTTGGTATGTAAATAACTATTTTCCACAATCCACAATTTAATCACTAGTAAGATAAAGATGTTTTTCTACTCCTGTATATAAATATATTCCTATTATTTAAATTTTTTAGATGAATTATAGTACCCATAATTCACGATAGTAAATTATGATTTATAATTCAATCTCTTCAACTAATCACAGATCCAGAAATCCATAATTCACTGTTATTGTAAAGAAATGATATGGATCACCAAGCAATGGTCGTCTGACAGTTTTCGATCATTTTCAAAAGTGAGGAGTAGAAAAAAAATTTTGTAATATATTCGGGATTATGGTCATTATTCATTCGGGTGATTTGCATTACTCGCTTATGGTTTGTAAATAATAATCCTCATATAATAATATACTATTTAATCACAAGTGCGAAAAAGATTTTTACTCATTCTTGTTTTATAAATTGTTAATAGATGGCACCACAAATTTTGTTTCATAATTTGATTTTAAACTATTTTGCGATAATAAAATAATTTCGTTGTTGAATGTACGATTTCATAAAATGTGTAACTTGTAATGTTACATTTTAATATACTTTACAAGTGGGGAAAGTAAGGAATTACCCACGAAAGAAATTTTAGCACACGAAGCCGAAGGGTGTGTGTGATAATTTTATCGAGTGTATAATTCCACTTTGCCCACGTGTGAAGTTTTACATTTTATCCAACATCTCTTAATAAATGCAAGATTTATGAAAGAAATTTTATTTGACAGTGACATATGCTTTAAATTTTTTAAATTAAAATGTCAATCGAAGTTATCAGGGTGTTGTTATTATTTACTACTGACTTTTCTCAAAATTATCCCCACTAGTGTGTAATCTGTTACTTTTCTTGTTTAAAATCCCCATAGTTATAGAGCATTGATAGAGAGGTGTTGGCTAAATAAATATTTTGTATTTTGATTGTGGAAAAAACAGATTTTTCACCCGTGAACAAACGTGTATTAGTATTAAAAATAGCTATTTTTTCCAAACGCCATAAAAGTACGTTGTTATGTATTTCTATTCAACAAGCAGAAGTTCAATATTTTCGCCGACGGCGTAAAAGTATCTCCTTTGTAACACTTTTACTTCGGCGGCAGACAAAGTAAAATATTCTGAGAAATAGTTAGGTTATAATTTATTAATTTGACAATTAAAAATTAAACAAATAAACAAAAATAACAAAACAGTATATTCTGTGGCAACTAGAAATGCAGGATAACACAAAATATTATTCAAGTTTTGTACATTTATGCCCGGTTGCACCAACGTTAGTTAAATTTTAAACTTGGTTTAAATAAATAAAAGCAAATCGAAGTTATATGTCATATGGAGTAATTGGCATTGATGTCAAATATTAGATACGCTTTTATTTATTTAAGCCAGTTTAAAATTTAACTAACGTTGGTGCAACCGGGCATTAATGATTTATAATTCTATTTTCTGTGTTTGATAAAAAATAGCATGTGTAATTTTTGGGTGCTTCATTTGTTATTGTCTGACTCGCTTCGCTCGTCGTTCAAACACAAAGTATCACATTTTCTCCCAATAACACAATATACTATTATTCAAAATATTATTGGCATTTGGCAACAACTTTTTTGGTGCTATTTGCATATTTCAAACAAACTGAATATTTTAGAAGCAAGTCAAACATTTCCACACAAAAACATAGGTACAACATCTATATAATCGTCTCCAATAAATATTCTTTAGTGTTGAAATGATTTCGATTTGAACAGAAGCAGGAAACAAATAATAAATATCTTCTTACAAGACTTGTCCACAAGTTTCAGCGTTCACCTACCACTGAGCATTCATGGCCAAGCCGGAATGTTTATTTGTCACCCAGGCCTAAATTTATTATTCCAAAAAGCCGTTGATCAGCTTCCGTTTGAGGCAGTTTACATAAATTTAAATTAATTCAAGTTTTAGACTCTAATGTTTTGATAGTTTTACATAGTTAATTATGAAGAATTTTTGGAGTTAATTGGAACGAGAATATTTTGTTCTGTGGAAGGAAATATAGCAATTATAACATTTTTTCTTCGTGTAGATTACCTAGAATAATAAATAAACTTGTATGCTTGTGTGGTCACCACATAACTTCCCAGGTAAACAACTTTTAAACGGTAGAAAATAATGAATAAGTTTCAAATACAAATTGAAGCCAACATTGTTTTATATCTATTTCAATAAAGGGTGGTTCATAAAGTACAGTAATAATTGGATTAGATTGTCCACCGTTAGTTTTTATTAATTTAACAAATATATATTTCTACGACCACTGAGAAATCTGCTCATTGTATGTTTGTTGTTGCTAGGGATATGAGGTACATTGCAAGCATCGTGCGAAATGAATTTGTTTTGTGAGTATTTCAATACAGATCAGTTCATTTAAGTACAGGAGCCATTGCTAGAATACTTATTTAGAATTGTAAAAAATTGGAATGGTAAAAGCGGGCCAAATTTATTATTAAAATTAAATTAATTTTGAAATAATATCGTGGTCGTAGAAAAAGTATAGTGTACAACTCGCATGGAATGTCCATTTCATACTCGTAAGATTTGCAGCATTCGCCTTCGGCGCATGCTACAAACTTTCATACTCGTACAAAATGAGTACCATTCCATGCTTGTTGTACAATATACTATTATGAATATAATATTATTAACATATATTTTTTAACATTCACTAGGTACATGAAAAAAAAATTGTTACAATAGCAAAAATTTATCTTACATATAGTGACAGCAATTTAGATACAAATTATTTTTTAGGAACTCAAAATATAATTGGCGCAGTCGGTAGGATTAAAATATAATTTACATATTACTAATATAAATATAAATATTGTTATTGTAAATATCTAAATTACTCTCACTATACGCAAGATAAATTTGTCCTATTGTAACAACAATTTTATTTCGTATTTTTATTAATTTTTTTTGACATATATTTCAATAAGAAAACAGCTTCACAATCAAAATGACATGTGTCACATTTCGTAAAAAATTGAAAATTTTTAAGTGTTTCCGCTGTAATGGTTAAAATGAAAATTAATAATAGTAATGTAATCAGATGTAAAACTAAATATTCTGCAACTTTCAAAATAATATAAATTGTTGAAAAAGGAAACACAAACGTGTTTTTTACGAAAACCTGTTAAGGGCTTTAAGTAAACTGCTACTTCCGGTTGATCAACTTTATCAAAAATCTAATCAGCTCTTCATTTAAATATAAGAAGCAAAACTTCACAAAATAGTGTTTTTTGGTATTATGGTATTTGAGTTATGCGAGACGAAAAAATTGCCGCAGACTACACACACACACACACATACATACATACAGACATCATGGTTACGAAAGTAGTAAAATCGTATTGTAGGAATCCTAAAACGTGCTTATTCATTGAAAACTCACTAGCCAATTTTTTGACCAAAAACAATACCTCCTTTACCTGGAGGTAGGCGGGAGGTAAAGACCGTAAATTGTCAGATTTGAAAGAAACATTATTTCTATGGAACCAGAAAATAATGATTGTTTCCTTTTATTTTTAGTGATATTCAATAGATGGGTGTTAATTAATTTAAAAGAATTTTAAATTGCTGCAACTTTTTGATTATTGAGTTTTTTCTAGAGTTTAATAAGGAAAAAGCATTATTTTAAATCCCCCTAGCTACCCTTTCAATCTTTTCCGTACGTTATGAATCACCCTTTATGACCAATTATTTATTGGTATATTTCCCCAAAACCCTGATATACCTTCAAATAAACTACCACTTCCGCTTAATGGATTTCCGCCATAATCTAATCAGCTCACAATTGGACCATGCAAATTCCAAATACTAAACATAAAAATACTATCAGTACATATACGTATGTTTCGACTTAATGATTATGTTTGCAACATTCTTGTAATTTTTACTTTTCTTTAAGTTTATTACTGAGTAATTGCTACTCTAATTAATAAATGTTATTTAATATTGAAATGTTTAATTCATGTCCAAGTAATTAAAGTTTTATTGGTAAGTAAATGTCACTACAATTATTTTAATTACTGCAGAAAATAATTTCTGTGCACATGATTAAAATTTCCTTTAATATTAATCTTGATATCAATTAGTAATTAATTAAAGTTTTTGCTTTGCTGCGTGATTATTACGGCATTTCTTGTGCTACTGGAGCTGCAATTTCAGATCATCGGGTTGCAAAGTACTCTGAAGTTGAGTTTTAATAATTACACATGTTTGACATACATTTTCTGCAAATTGGAAGCAGATGGAAAATTGCAGTTAACAATTTTTTTACGACCAGGAAAGAAACAAGATTTTTATGAAACCAAAATCATGACAGAAACTGCAAATTTCATATCTACAGGAGATTTGTGCACTTTCTCTCCCGTCGTAAGGGATAGTGCTCAAATAATGTGAAAAATAAACAAAATTAAACAAATCATAAATTATATTACAATTCAAATCATTTTTAAATACATAAAAACCATGATAAATGTTTGGGTCGTAAAAAATTATATTTTTTGTCGATTGACATTAAAGATGAGACTTTACGGACTGATAACAGTCTGTAAAGTGTCACTTTTATGCGTTTTACATAACAACCGCTCCACAAACACGTAGCAACCGTCAATAAATATATAACAACTGTTCAACACATGCATGGCAACGAAATTTGAAAGCGATAACCTTCAAAATATCTATATAAAATAATCACTAAATTAATATTATTTCCAAATCGGCAAAAAAATTATGTGTTCAACTCGGCATCAAACACAGTTTTATAGCTTTGGAAGCCTCTGCTGTAAATCTGGTATTTTGATGCCTAGTTAAACAAATAATTAATATGTTACTATAAGAATCAGAAAGTAGTGAATGTCAACATTCGCCGGTGGATGTCAACAAATTCCAAATTCTTTGGTGAAAGACCGAACATTTCTTAATATTATACATTCGAACTTTCACCGGTATATGTTCACAAACACGAATGAGCTCTGGTGAATGTTGAAAACGACAGGTCGTAACAAGTTTTTGGACGGTTCCTCCAATTGTTGGCAATAAATAAGATATTATTATTATAAATGGTGTGAAACAAGAACAAATTAATGAATTTGTATATTTGGGTAGTATGTTTTCGAATGATGGACGTATTGACCGGGAAATTGAAAGACGAGTATCTGCAGGGTGCAAGGTATTGGGTGCTCCGGGTACATTACTCGAAACGTGAATGTATCTAGAGATGCTCGATTTAGTGTTTATAATGGTTTGTTAGTGCCTACATTGGTGTATGGTTCTGAATATTGGGTGTGGATGAAGAAGCATGAACGACGTATAACTGCTGTAGAAATGAGATATTTGAGAGGAGTATGTGGGTATACGAGACATCGTATACGGAATACATTGGTGTATGATGAGTGTGATTGAGAAGAATGTTGTTAAGAAAGTGGGAGTGAGTCAGTTATCGTAGTTTGGACATGTTGAGCGAATGTTGAATGAAAGGTTGGTGAAACTAATATATGTGAGTGAGATTGAAGGTGAACGATTGCGTGGGCATCCGAGGAATAACTGGTTGGGTATGATTGATGGATTGTTGCATGAACGAATGATTCCGAGTGCGAAGAATAAACGAGCATGTATAAATCGCACTATGAATGTGGACGAGGCGAAAGTGGTGTGTCAGGATAGGAATGAATGTAGGAGATTGATTGTTGCTTGACTGTGTTTCTGAGTGGGTATAGCGTGATGTTAAACACATTAAAGTTTAAAATATAAATAATTCCACAGCAACAATTAAAACGTAACATATACTTAAATTATTTATATTTTTAACTTTATTTCTTTATTTATTTAATATGTTGTGTAATTTGTGTATTTTTGTTTTTTGGCGAGATTTGTACAATTTTAATTTCCATGTTACATGTAAATGTCAATCAACGTTAAATGTAAGCACACATAATGATACTTTCTGCTCTATTTGCTAATTGATGAATTTTGTAGTTCCCTGAGGCAGGTCATAGTTATGCCCGAAACGCCGGATTTTTAGTTTCAATAAATATATGACTGCATTCCGAAGAATAATATTTTAATTTATTATTGTAATTAATTGCAAAAATTAGCCCCAAGGAGAGGGCAATTGCCCCCATTGCCCATACCTTGGATCCGCCCTTGCTTATGACACCAGTTGCATCTTCGTAATTGGGCAGTTCTTCTTGCTATAGGCTCGGTAATTGCAGACCCAGTCTCCCAAAGTGCTACTTAAGTACTTCCAATTGCAAATAGTAATAAGCAATTTCCATAAAATCAAACGACGAATAAAGTGCGTACTCTGGCATGTTTAAAGTGTTTTTTATCGCTATATCTTGTCGCTAATGATCATGCGTTGAGCCAAGGCCGATGAGTGCCCTAAATAATTTCGAAGTGCGATAAAGATAATTAATTAAATTCTTAGAAACGCTTCGTCTTGAGAGTCTAACAATGGCCATCAATAAAGGAACAAAAAATTACTAATACTAAGAAATAATTTCACAAATTGGCTTCTCCACTGTTAATTTACGTCCAGGAGAACCCATCCAGCAACGACACACGTTCTCGAATTCCTTGCAGTGTTAGAAAAGGACAAAGAGCTTCAGAAATGTCGAAGATCCTTTCGGACAGCTGCCTGGGTAGGGCCGGTAGCTTTTGTAATTATTATTCAATATACACCACGTCTTTTAATTGGCTGTTATCTACGGATTCCTCTGTCTTTCTTTATTTGTTTGTCTCTCTCTCAACCGTACAATCTCGAAAACAAGTTCTTGTAACGAACAGTAGCCGAGAAATTGAATTTAATTAGTTCGTCGTTCAGAAATTACTCCTTGAGTTTTTATTTTATTTTCTGCGCTTCCAAATCGGAATTTATACCGATCCAACAAGTGCTGTATTTTGAAAGAATTATTAAATTGTTAACAATAGAGCAGAGTGACAAAGATTTGTGTTTTTTTAATATTTGGACGGACATATAACCTAGTTATTCTCCAAGTATTTTTTATTCCAAATAATATTGACAACAAGTTTTATTTGTAACTTTTTATGCAGCTCTCCCCATATTTGAAATAAAATATCTGGTGTGGGCACCACACTACTTCCTTATACATATAAAACCAACTGAACACGTATGTCTTTTTCCTTGCGTATGACTTTATTTTGACAATTATTTAACATTTAGATGTTAAACCTGTTTAATTTTTTTTTCTCATTGCAAATAGGATTTTATTTTAAAATAGATATTATTTAATATCTAGTCTTCATAACTAATAATACAAATACTACTTTTTTTCTACTCCTGTACAAATATATCCCCATTATTTCAAATATATGGATGAATTACAGTACCCATAATTCACGAAAGTGAATTATGATTCATAATTCACTCTTCTCGACCAATCACAAAGCCAGAAATCCATAATTCACGGTTATTTTAAAGACGTGATGTGGATCATCCAGCAATGGCCGTCTGACAGTTGACATGCAGTGAGTTGTCATTGTGTATTTTTATGTTGACGTTTTTCAACGTGTGTTTTCAGTGAATTTCAATCATTTTCAAAAGTGATTTCCGAATTTACAGGAGAAAAAAATAGTTATTTATGTATCAAGGCACTGAAGTTTAACATTTTACCACGAAAATAAACCATGTGAGTAATAAAAAGGAACTTCAGTGCCGAGGTACATATTAAGTTGAAAAATAGAAAAAACTGTAAAAAATTATTATATAGGTTGTTTAAACATCTATCAGATGTCAATTAGAACTGACACTCAGTGTTTCCAACCTCGAACAGTAAAGTTTTCTTAAATAACACTCAAAATTATTTGTTTTGTCCTCAATTTCTTCATTGGAATTAATTAGTTAATTCTTCTTGCACATATTGTTTCATTTTACGTATAAATTTACTACAATACGTCATATATCTGTCCAAATTATCCTACTAATACAATAATTATTTGACGGTTGCCAACACTGTGCTGCTCAAAATCTTCGTATAATGGGTTACTTTAATGACGATTTCTGAGCTTTAATGACGATTTTCAAGCACTTCAGTAGTGCCGATTTCAAATAAAATATATGTATTATATTCGGGATTACGGTCATTATTCACTTAACAGATTTACATCAATAATCAATATCATAATCCCTCATATAATAAAATACTATTATAATATTTCAAACTACCTACATTTTTGACACTTCACAACTATTTGACACATAGATGTTAATAATGTTTTAGTTTTTGTTCCCATTGTTACCAAAATTATTGAAATATATTAATAAATATCTAATTTAGATTTTCTCAAAATAAGAAACCTTTATAAAAAATTGCAAATAACATTTTATATTCCAAATATTTTTGCAAACATCTTTCATTTGAAACTTTTTTCACAGCTGATGCCATTTATAAAAAAAATAGAATTTATTGGTTTGTGTCCAGTAAACTTCCTCTTCCGGTTTTTCAATTTCTTTTAAAATCAACTATGCTCTTCATATTTTAATCAAATTTAGGTATAAATTCCAAGTTTCGTTTACATATCTTGTCTCGTTCATGAGATATTGTGCACACAGACATCCATCCATCCATCCTTACACACAGACATCATTGATAAATTGGTCTTAACGGATTCCGTGGACGTCAAAATATATATTTCCGCAAAAATCTCGTCAGCGATTTTTTCATAATTCCAATACTTCCTTATACTTTGTATAAGAAAGTAAAAATTGAAGAAAATACAATTTATATCACTTTATTGAATATCCTCTTGATAAATTCTGTCTTTATATATCATTACTTTATGTTAATCATAGTGTTTTACAAAGCATTGGCACCATCTATCATATAAAAGCTATTAATGCATATACGGGCAATTAAAAGACCACTTAACAAACGCAGTGTAAAAAAACTCACTTTTTTAAGCGTTAAATGCATGTCGGTAAGATATATTAAGATAAACGACGATTCTTTTGAATTGAAATTGGTTAATTTTGTCATGTGCTACTTTACCACCGATTTTGATGAAACTTTTTCAATTTATCACATTTTGCGTAAAACGGGTAAAATACTAATTGACCCATTCGTGACTAAAGACTAGCTTTACGTACTTGTATCGTAATTAACTATTAGGACATTGTACAGCGCTAAATCCTAGCCTGAAACACTGCTCTTAAAACACCCAAAAACAGAGTTCTGGTACCAGCCATTATGCAGGATGTTCATTTTAAGTGGTACACTATTGCTATTTCGAGAACTATAAGAGCTATATTATAAGACAATTAAAATGAGCGAAGCAAGAATTTTTTTTGACCAGTGGTTCTCAAAATGCAGGGTGCAACTTTCTTATTTTAAATGGCAACCTATTTTTTTATTTGCTTATTCGATTTAGTATTTTTTTCTGGATTCAATAACATTCACATGTAATGAATAAATAATACAAAATATTTGAGAAAAATGCAAAATTAAAAATGTATCTTTTTTTTAAATATGCATAAACAAAGTTTGCCATGGAAGAAAACAAATAAATCAAATGCAGAAATAATTGAAAAAACTGTAATTATAAGAATAATTATTAATTTTGTTGTTACAATACAGAAATACAGCGGTACACTTCAAAAACTAATATAAAAAATTGTTTGATTTATTTGTTTTTTTCCATGGCAAACTTTGCATATGCATATTTAAATAAAAATGATACATTTTTAATTTTGAATTTTTCTCAAATATTTTGTATTATTTGGTCATTACATGTGAATATCACTGAATTCAAAAAAAAAAAAAAATTACTGAATCATTATTGTAAAAACAATTATCTATAAAATAAGTTTTTAAATGATGTTTAAATAAATTGTATTTGGGAATATTTATAATTTCCTTAGTTAAGGCATTAAATAAATAACAATAAATTAAATAACAATATATCTGCAAAATGCAAGTAAATCAAATCATAAATGAATAGTTCTTATCCTTCTTTCTCTATTCTTCATTTATCTAATTTCTATTCCAACTTTCTATTTTCTTTCATCCTTTCACAATTTCTATTCATTTTCAAGGGTAATACCACTAGAGGTAAATATTTTTGAATTTTTTTTTGTGTTTTTGCGAATTATTGCGTGAAAATTTCGCGATTCAAAATTTTCGTTAAAAGCACCACGAGATGGTCGAGTGGTATTTGGGAAATTTTTGATGAGCGAAATTTGTAATAAACTGCAAGTCAACAAAAAAATTTTCTAAAAAAATATTTACTTCGAGTGGTATTTGGATAGATTATTCAACAAGATACACTATCTTCATTAATTTCAATAATGGAACCACTTCCAAAATGTAAAAATAACATATTTTGCGTAAAATGACACTGAAGTTTAAGAGAAAAGAATTATTTATATAATAAATTGCCATGGTAACGGGATATACTGCTTGGACCCGTATATTCGCTGATATACTGCTTTGATTGGTCAAAATAGATAACGTGTAAGCCTCTTATTGGGTTATTTACTATGGCGTTGAATAATCAAGGGTAATATCACAAGACCTTCTGATTTTATCGATAAATGTTTATTTTTGCACGAATTTTTTTTGCTTAGCAACAATCACGAAAGCAAACTGCATGATAAATCCCGACTCCGAAGGAGGAGGGGTTTTACCTAATGTCAGTTTGCTTGAGTGGTTTTGCTTAAAAGCAAAGAAAATGAGTGCTTAAAAATAAAAATTTATCTGAGAAAATCAGAGAGGTCGCGTGGTATTTGTGAAGATAAATTCCAAAGACAAAGCAAAATGTAACTTGAAATATTTATTAACTGTCACACTGACAGTGATTGACAGTAACAATTATTTGTATCCTTGGTTGCGGGAAATTTATCGATGTAACCCGGGCAACGGGATTTTATCAGTATAAAATTGTTCCTATCAGTTGAATTTTCCAGTGTTTTGCATTATGATTGGTTAAAAACTAGTCGTGGGAATTAACAATTAAATATTTGTCATTGAAATCATAACCCCTTCAGAAAAGTAAATACGTACTTAGACATACCTGTATAATTGATATATTTTCAAGCACCCAGTCGTCAAAAGGATGTCATTGATACCCTCAGAAACAGATCAAAAGATTTGAGAAAGGAACATTTAATTTTGAAACAAATCTGAAATTGCAGATCGAAGGTTTCTAGCTACAACATATTTAATGTATAAAAATATGTTTATAAATGATCTCTTCCAACTTTCTATTTTCTTTCATCCTTTCATATTTTCTATTCATTTTCCATTGACATCATTCTACCTTTAGAAAAGTAAATACGTTCTTAGGGGTACCTGTATAAATGATATATTTACAAGTACCCAGCTGTCAAATGTAGCCCCCAAAAATATCAGTGATACCCTCAGAAGTATATCAAAAGATTTGAGAACGCGATATTTATTTTTGAAGCATTAACAGCAAGAATCTACAATAGCTGATCTAAGAGGCTTGCTACAATACATTTAGGCTGGTAGCAAGGAAGATATTAGAGGAAGCTTCACTTATACGTGAGAGAGACCGAACCGTCAGATTAACGCCATCCAGGTCGCTACGCGGCGCTGATGCTAATGCGCGGCAAGCGCGCCTACTTTGAATTTTTAAATGTTTTCATATTCTTTAAAGTGATTGGAAAATAAAACACGGAATTGTAAATAACAATATATATTGTATAAAATAATATTTAAAATACATGTTTACAGGTACATATGCTGCAGATTCAAGTAGTTTTTCGAAAATCTCTTCTCTTGTGTAAATTCAAATATTTTTTCTATTTCTTTCAAATTTTTATTTTCCGCAATTAATAGAGTATCCAACTGATTTGTTATCTTGTTGATCCGCTTTACGAGTGTTGTACGACGCCTTTTTTAACGTATCCACAATCGAAAAATTCAAAATGTCAAAGTTTATTCCGCCGAAATACACTGGCCGCGCGAACAGCCTTTTTCACCATCAAAAAATCCATTCACCTCCGCACAACGCAAAACACTCCTATCACGTTCCCCAAATGTTTCTGGAATGGAGGCAAATTAGAACACTACCCGTACACAAATCACCTCAGCAGATTCTTTTTACAAAAATTAAAACTTGAAAATTATATCTTTTGACAACTTTTTATTACATACTGTTTTTTTTACATAGCCCACCATTATTATTTTTCAAAAACAGCTAACTGTGTACGCTCAAAACCACAAGTATAACTTCAAAATATAACTTTTTGTAATTTTATTAATGTTCAATTACCTAATTGGGGTCAACTAATTCATTTACACATATATTTACTTTATTATATATGCTATAGATATTTAAATAGAAATGAAAATAATTTATAATTGCATTCATCACAGTAACATTGGTCTTTCTTTGTATGTACTACATTTATGAAATTTGGTTGGTGTTCTTAAATTGTCCAGAGATATAAGTTAAACCATCCAGATCGCTACGCGGCGTTGCAGTCACGAACCAAGGTCACGACGCAAGTGGAACTTCCTCTAATATCTTCCTTGGCTGGTAGTATGGTCACGGTTTTACCCCCGGGGGTAACTCTGTTGTAACTAAAACCATGGCAATGTCTTAAAACTTACTTACAACCAAGTGTAGTATCGTCGCGGTTTTAGACCGGTTGTAGGCTACAACGGAGAAACAATAAATTTGACTTGGCAACAGTGTATCTATTGACATCAACTGTCAACTGATGCTCAAATTGTGAGGTTAGCGAGGTTGATTTAAGAATAAATTGATTTGATTTGTTATATTTCTTTTCAGTTTAGAGTATTATATTAAAATATCATCGTTAAAACATAATAACAATCTGATATATATTTTTTAGAAAATAAAAAAGAAATGTGTGGAAAAATTAGTGAAAATTTAACGAATGATGAAAAGGAGCTTTTTACTGGAATGTTTAAAAGAGGTATAAAATCATAATACAAAGTAAAAAGAGTGACATAAGGATACTAAAGAAGAAAAAGAATGCAGGGAAGATAATTGAAGAAAGGTTCAGAGGGAATTGCTATAGAAGAGATGCTAATAAATTGAAGCAGCAGTGGAAAGAGATAAAATGTGTTGCCGAGAAAACAGTGGGTAAAACTGGTGCTGGATCTCCACCACCATCATCAGATACATTTGTTAAGAAAGCACCGGGACTATGTCCCGATGATTTCATCAACGACAGCAGATTGACAGTTCGAGATATGATGCAGAACACTGAACAGCGAAATCTAATAATTTCGAAAATATGTTCAAATATTGTATTAATACTTTAATTCCAGTCATGAATAGAAGAATTTAATCCAGAAGAAGAAAATGGAATATTGAAACCTGTCACTGGGAAGAATCAAATAAGATGCATCTTCATTTATGGTTCTTCTTATGAACATATAACATATTGCAAAATAGCTCTGGATGTGTAGAATAAATAAACAAATTATAATTATCAAATTATTTTTATTTTGTCAGGACAATATGCTTTATTAAACTACTTTTAGCTATACTATTAAGTATTTAATTAATTAAATTTCTAAAATTATTATAAAACATAGGTATATTCAGGTATACATGTTTTTCATCCTTATTTAGATGCTATTTTATTGCAGTTATATGAATTATCAAATTGAAAATAAATTTTGTACGTAGACGATTTCGTGACAGAAAAATACTATTCAAGGTTCTGCTACGTCTTGTACTTCATTTCCCTCTTCAATAACATCAACAATTTCCCCAATAGTTGTCGTTATTTTTTATAGCACAACATAAACTCACCTTGCACCAGTTTTAAGCTTGGTTGTAAGTTTGACAGTGTTACTATGGTAAATACAACCAAACATACTTAAAACCACGTTAAAATCGCACTATACTACGATTTTTATCCTCAAGCTTACCTCCGGGGATAAAACCGTGACCATACTACCAGCCTTAATGTATAAATAAATGGTACGCATTTTTCTTTCTCTTTTTCTTATCCATCTAGAATATCTTCCAACAATCTATTTCCTTTCATTCTTTCATAATTTCTATTCATTTTCCATCGAAATCGCGCCTTTACCAAATTAAACTTAAACCTACTAAAAATGTGGTTTCTTCTTTTAAAATGTTTAAAACCTCTTCCTTCTGAATTCATTCGAGTCAGAGACAAGACCCAGTGGCACTGAATGGAATAGCTTGGGAGATAAAACGGTGTAAAGAACGAGACGACGAATTAAACAGCCGAAATTCTAAATTTCGGATAATTAAATTTGATAAAACAACTACAGGTTTGTTTGGAATGTGGCACGGAGATTCGGTAGCTGTATAGTTGACCAGAAGAATCTTCGCACAAGATATTTTACCTTGTTTTGGCTACCTGAAAACGAAAACGACGAGATGCAATGAAATTTACTTAAAACACTTGGTTTTTGTTGCTGCTCTTTAATTTTATGCGAACTGTTTATCTCTTGATGCATAGAGCGGTTTATAAAATGATATATTTTTGAATGTCCAGAGAAAGTAACATGTTTTCGGGCATCCAGCTGTCAAAGGAAGACCCCAAAAGTGTTAGAGATACCCACAGATCTGGGCGAGGGAGAGATTTTACCTCCCGCCACATCCTGTAAGGGAGGTATAGGAATCATGCTAAAAATTCAGTAATGAATTTTCAGTGGATGAGCACGTTCTAGGGTCCCTAGAATACGATTTTAATAGTTTCGCGATGATGTCTGTGTGGATCACTGGAGATACGGTTTCTCAAAAACTACTAAACTGAAAATTTTAATATTTTGTATGTATCCCCTTTGAAACATCTGATTAGTTTTTGGTGATAATCCAATAACCGGAAGTGGTAGTTTACTTGAAGTCCTATCAAGTTATTTTGAAATATCTCAGTAAATTATTGTTAAATGACAATTTTGGTTATTAATAAAATATTTCAAATATTATTATCTACAATTCTTGTTTGAAACATTTTGTCTTATTGTCTCCATTTACGAATTACAACACGTTAAAGAAAATTATATTTTAACATTCTCGATTTAATCTATTAACAAAATAACTGTTGGAGAATGTCATTTTTTACATGTGTCATAAATTGAAGAGTAATTTTTTTGAAAAGATGAGCGTTTCTTGATTGTGATGGTCCGGGTTTTTGGATTGTTTGATATGAAATCTATGGCGGGAGGTATTATGGTGTCCACAACAATTTTTTTTAATACAAAATATCAATAAACATTCAACAACAAATAGAATAGATTATAAATACTAAAAAAATTGACAGATCTGTCAACAAAAATGTTCAAATTATGTGTCGCATTTCTCATAGCAATAGTTATTTGTTTAACGAGGCACTAAAATACCAGATTTAAAGTTGCCGAAGTTGTAGATCTGTGTTTGGTCGATTTGAAAATAATATTAAATTAGTAATTATTTTTCTATAACACTGTTTTGGAAACTACACATTCGACAAATAAAAACTGTACTGGAACAACTAACATTCTATACGCGTATGGATTAATTTCGACGAATCAGAGCCGCATATTAGCGCGATATATGAAGTATCTTGATTCAGTTACTATGGTTACGTCTGTTTGTTTTAATTTGATTTATTTGAGTTTGACGTTTTCAACAGTTTTGTATTTGTATTTTATGTATAATTTCCAAAATCTTGTTATAGAAAGTAGTCCACAACATGTAACGGAATTTCGCAAACTGTAGCCCTCGTCTTCGGCTAGGACTACAAACTTTTTACTCGCGTAGAATATGTTCCATTCCATTACTTGTTGTAGAATATACTATTATTACATGTTTTTAAGGTTATCGTCATCAAATGACGTTGCCATGCCAGACTTTTAGCAGTCTGTAAAGTGTCAAGTTTAATGTCAACCGACAAAAATTTAATTTGCTTTTACTTCTTTTTCTTGAATGAGGCCGATTTGATTAACATTATTTTGTTTTGTTAGATGCAACATTTTTTGTATTTGCACTTTTAGTTTAAAATCTATAGGGATCAAATTGTTGCTGCTATACGAAAATAGGATTATTATTTGTAACACAAAAAGTCACCACCCAGTACCTATAATGATATATTTTAGAATACCCGGTTGTCAAAGTAAGCCCCCCCAAAGATGTTAGAGATACCCGTAGCATTGGGTCTGGGCAAAGGAGTATTTTTGAATTTTGAAACTCCCAGGATGTTAGCAATTCTCAAGTTGCATCTGCAGTTGCAGCATCAATGGAATATGTCGAGAACTCCTCTGGTCAACTTCGCGTCTGCGCAACAGATGCCATGGGACAAAAGACAATCAGCCTATTAAAAGTGGACACCGTACGAACAATTTATTGTCCCAATTAGCCAAATCGTGAAGCTACGTGTTTCGGAACGAAATCGAGCTGCTTGTTAAAATAAACCGGTATTTATCTCTCCACAGCAGCCAGCTTGTTTTTGGGAGGCCCAGTATATATTTGTTTTTATTACCTTCACTTGTTTAAGAACTTAATCGTTGAATTTCAGCCTGCCTCGCTCTGTATTCAAATTAGGTAAATTAAATTAAAACAAATTCTTAATTAAGACGTTCTGAATTTTGAAATTGTTACATTGTTGGTCCTCGGCGATATTAGACGCTTGATAGTCGCTCGTAAATTAACACTGACACTAAAATTTAATTGCTCTTAAAGTTTTTGTTTGAGGGCTTCATTAAGGCAACACCTCGACTACCAAACTTTGTTATCTATTTGTTTATAGATCTCTTAATTAATCCTAGAAAGGTGCAAACACACTTCTTCCAGGAACTGCCTGATTTCTAAATAATGCGCATATCAAAAACCCTATTACCTTCACTTCCATCCGTCAGGGATACCACACCTTCCCATTACAAAATCCCTGTGAAAACACCTTTTATCTCATCGTAAGACCAATTGGTTCTGAAGCCCCATTAACGAACCTGCTACTGTTGTTTCCATCTCGGTTCCTCTTTCAAAGAAGCTATCGCTTTCTCTCAGCTGAGAGACGGGAACTGGTAGTGCTAATTATATTCCTCACCTTAGCAGAAAAAGAAAAGATCGCTTGATGATCTTATATCGCTGAGGATGAGATGAAACCTTTTCGTTGTTTGTTTGGATCGGTTAGATTCTTAGAGATAGTGATGGAGAAATTTAAAAATAATACTTATTACCTCCAGACACATCTTGTAAGGAAGGTATAGGAATCATGCTAAAAATTCGGTAGTAAGGTTTCAGTGGATGAACACGATTTAGGCTCCCTAGAATACCATGTTAATACTTTCGCGATGATGTCTGTGTGTGTGTCTAAGTCAGTTTGGAGTTCCGGTTTCTCAAAATCTATTAAACTGAAAATTTTGATCAAACAATTGTTAATATTAATGTTTCGAAGTGTATTTCTGTACTGTAACAACAAAATGAATAATTATTCTCATAATTACAATTATTTCTGCATTTGATTTATTTGTTTTCTTCCATGGCAAACTTTGTATAGGCATATTTAAATAAAAATGATACATTTTTAATTTAGATTTTATATTATTTGATCATTACTTGTGAATATTGTTTAATTTAGAAAAAAAAAATACATAATCGAATAAGCAAATAAAAGAATAGGTTGCCATTTAAAATAAGAAAGTTGCACCTCGCATTTTGAGAACCACTGGTCATAAAAATTCTTGTTTTTCTCATTTTAATTGTCTTATAATATAGAAATTGTTTACTAATTTAACCGACCTCGTAGTTCTTATAGTTCTCGAAATAGCAATAGTGTACCACTTAAAATGAACATCCTGCATATATATATATATATATATATATATATATATATATATATATATATATATATATATATATATATATATATATATATATAATTTCTATAGGAACATATTTGTTTAAAAAGAATGAACCAATTGAAAGTCTTTTACTTCAAAGTCCTAGGACTTTAAAGTTTCACTTTTCGTACGATAAATAGTCCGAAAAATGTAACATAAGCAACCAGTATGAAATAAAATAATTATAATAAATATTTTACTTGTTGCTGTGTTTACTTGTTTACTTGTCAATTTAATCCCCTGGGATAAAATTTCGAAATTTAATCCTTCCGAGATTAAAACTGACACTTTAGTCCACGAGAAGGAAGAATAAATTAGGACAATTAACCTGGAAGTGCAAAAAAATATTTCTTCTATTTAGATTAGCATTAAGAAAAGTGCTACATTAAATATGGGTAAATATTGTGGGTGATATCGTTCAAAAATTTGACAAGGTTTTCATTTTTTACGTTCCGTGCCACCATAAACCACCCTCTAAATATACTACCCCAGAGAGAAACTTAAATATAATTTCCTATTGCTCAAAGCCTCAAATAAATAAATAATATTAAAATACCTCTCAGTCCCCGTAGCAAACACGGTAATAACTAAATTCCCGGTAATACTTACTTTGTAACTATACCTTCCTGAGATTCCCTCATGCTAATCTTAAAACCATAACAAATTCGACAAGCTTAACAACTGTAGAATTGTTTTCGACTTCTGCTCAGCTACGAACCTCGCAATTACAATAAATCTGCAGATAAATTGTACAACCTCTCCCAGCGCGTAACACGAAGCGAGAGGAATTTGTTCTTGTAAGAGAAATCATAAAGATTCGGTTTTATTTTGATAGCTCTTTGTGAAGGATTCTAGACGCTACTGCCATGTGATTTGTGACTAATTTCAACTGCAACATGCAGATTTTTATTTAATTTCGATAAGTTTCTATTGGTAAGCTAATAATACGTTATTGATGACAATTGAATTAGAAATTGATATTCAAGGACTTGAATTGTTCTCATAATTAACTTTCTTTGTAATACGTAGTACATAATGCGAAATTAAATTATTCCAATTCAGTTTCATTATTAAACCCATAAATTTCATTTATACAACATATAATTGTCTTGATTTCACTATATTCACGATGACGTCTGTGTGACTAATCATTTCTAAATTTCATATTTATTATCTGGATGGAATAGTTACGAGTAGATTAGATTTTTTTTAGCAATGCACTAACGTACTAACCGGAAATGGAAATCCTGTCAGGGTATTTAAATATATCTCAGTTAATAAATCATTTAAATTTTTATTAACCCTCTATTGCATGAATTATTATTTTTTTAAATAAGGGCTCAAAAAAATTATTTTTCACAAAAGAAATATTCATATATTTAAACTAAGTGTGTTACACAAATTTTTTTCTTAAAATGAAAAAAATTTTTTTTTGTTTTGTTCACTATTGGGAACATTATGAACAAATTCAACTTACAATAGAACTTTGGTCTATTGGGTCGTCTTTGTGTACTATACAAAATTGCTTGATAAACAACCTCTTCGAGGAAAACATCAGATAAACTAAATTTTTGGATATTTTGTAAAGGTGTTTTAGCTGTAATATATCAGCAGGTAATGAGCTACTTCCTTCAAATTTTACATTTTCTATCTCAGTTTCTGTAATTATCCTTTTTCCACTTAAATTTTTTTTTTTTGTTGGTCACATTGGGAGGAATGACCTAATTGGCAATTGATAAAGTGTATATAATGTTCCCAAATGGTTACAACATGATTGTCATGAATGTCAACTGCATGAGAAAAGAAAAGAAGAATTTTAAATTTTATGTTCCTGATCGGGAACAGCATGCAATAGAGGGTTAATAATTATTTACTTTACAAGTGGGCAAAGTAAGGTATTACCCACGGGATAAATTTTAGTGTGATTATTTTTTGACGTTTCTTTAAACCAATGAAATGCTTTATTGTATGTCACATGTCTGCGTTTTAACCAATCCTGTCATTATTATACTGAGAAAAATGCTGTTGTGATTATTCCCGGCAATATTCTCTGTAGCTTTTTTGTTTTTGTTGACAGATGTCAGATGTCAGATAGTTATCATCAACACAAGTAAAAATAAGCAAAAAAGATGGATTTAGTGACGTGCCTGATGATGAAATAAAAAAAATCTAATTAAATATAACTCGAGAGTTCGATAAATTAGAAAATAATTCTCCAGTATCTAATCCGGATATTCGGTCGTCCGAATTACTGACGCTCTATTGTAATAAAGTTGCCTGGCAATGCAGATTTTTATGAAGTTCAGAAAAAACAATTGACGATCATCAAATATAATTTTTGACATTTTAGTTATCTCCTCTCTCTCGAGACCTTTAATTTAATACCAGACACAATAATATTCTAACAACACAAAAAAAAAAACAATTGACAACCATTAGAATTAAGATTAAAAATATTTTTATTGAACTCGTTTCTCCGAGACTTTTAATTTGATACCAAACTCGAAGCTATTCTAACAATTTTCAGAAAAAACAATTGACGATCGCCTTAAATTAATTTTCAATATTTCAGTCACAACCTCCTGCGCAAGACATTCAATTTGATACCAAACTCGGTAGTATTCTAACAACTTTTAGAAAGAAACAAATGGCGATCGCCCAAATTTAATTTTCGACATTTTAGTTCAATTCTCCTCCCCGAGACCTTTAATTTGATACCAAACTTGAAAGGATTCGGGCAGTATTTTCAAATGCAATTTTCCAAAATTTCCAAAATTTTCTAAATTTTTCTAGGCCTCCCATAATATTTTTTAAAAAAGCTATTCAGTTTGCTGACCTGAAATTTGTAAACCGCAGTCTTCTATCGTTTTTCGTTCAAGAGTATGTATATTCAAAAATCGATAAGTATTTTCAAAATTACTCAAATTTGAAAAATAGATATGCAACTGCAAATCTCAAAAATAAATTTTGCTGACAATTCTACATCGGCCTGATTAAAAACAAGAATGTTCTTCGATCCAAAATGAAATTAAGAATTATTAAATGATATAGGTATAGATAATATTTTGACATATTTCTCAAAATAATAACAAAATTAAAAAAGATACGCAATTGCAGGTCTCAAATTTGGATTCTACGGAAAATTTTACATCGGTATGGAAAAAAATTCTAATTTTCTACGAGTAGAAATAATAATTTATAGGAAATGAAAATTATGCTATTTAATTAAAAATTAATTAATTCTCAATAACACGTACAAATCTGTATGAAACGTGATGTAGCTAGTGGTTTGGCTGAAAATCGGCTAAAATCAGGCAAAAATCTTAAAATATGGAAATCTAACCCCACTTTTAACTTTAAATTGAGTTAGTTTTAATTTAAAAACGTTTAAAACGGCCCGGAGGTGTATTTTTAAAGTCTTTGTCACCCAAACTTTCGATACCAACCCCATTTTGACCACAATTTGTCCTAATAATTAAAATATTTGAGATAGGAATTTCATTATTTTGTAATTATTATAGATTTAGTCATCCAACAGTATGACTTTTGACGTTTATAATTCAAGGGGTTGATATAGCACGTTTCAATCATAGGCGAACGTTAGAATCCATTAAAATGCATTGAAATGCATTATAATGCATATGTAACATGTAATTAAAAATTTGGAATGGGTTTAAAAATAGTTCTAGAAGAGGTATCTTAGCGATTTTTTTTTTCAAATCGATGTAGAATTTTCCGTAAATTCGAATTTTGAGATCCAAAGTTGCAGATCTCCTCTAGTTTTCTAAATATTGCAGAAAATTATAAAGGCAGATAACAGTACATGTAGAATACATGGCGTATTCAATTAATAATTTATTTTATATAATACTAGTCGTAGAAAGTTGGAATTTTTTTGCATACTAATGTAAAATTTTCCGTAATGCTACATATTAATGTGCGGAAATGGAACACCCGGTAGAAAACTTTTATTGTAAATATGAAGGCATTTTAATGTAAAATAAACTTTGGAAAAAGTTAGATCACTCGGTATACTTAGACCAGTTCAGTGTATCGTAGCTCTGCAACTGCGGATCTCAGATTGCGGAAATATATTTATGGTAGTCAACAAAACACTTCTATTTGCCTTCTCCTAACTGAATCTGCAATTGCACAATGGGGTCTTTCAGCATTTTTTTATTATTATTATTTATGAAACTTTATCTAAATTGAAGACTATCTACACTTTTAAAAAGTGTTAATTGTTATTTATTAAGCCACAAATGATTTTTTTGAAATGTTGTGACGTCATTGTAGAGGTGTTGATGGATCTTAAACAGTACAGATTTAAAAAAATTTTGTCACATACATGTTCTATTTCATTGTAATAATATTAATAAAATAAGTAAAAAAATATATGACTACAATTATTTACAATCTGTGGCTCACAATTTGATTTATTTAATTAGTGTTTTATGTACCCTACCATAGAACATTCACGTGACGCTTATCTAAACCGCACCCTCCCCCCCTCCCAAAGATTGCTCGATTCCTCGCAATAATGAAGTTATTCCTCAGTAAAAACAGCAAAGAATCAAGTGAAAGTCATCGTAAACGGATATAAGTATTCTAAACAATAACAACAAATTGTTTACTAATCACCACCTTTGAAGATATTGCTAGGAATGTTAGCATTTAACGATAGCTTGAGTGCTAACAAGAATTTCTTCTGGTTGTTTTTTTTTTTTTTTTATCGAGGAGAAGCAGACAACTCAGAAGGATGCGTCGAGGAAAACTTTGACAGTAACAAATACTTATTATTACAGCCCGCACATTTCCTATATAATATTCTTTATTTTAAATCGGCACTATAGTGCTCGAAAATCGTCATTAGAAACTCAGAAATTGTCAATAAAGTAACCCATTATACGACGATTTTGAGCAACGCAGTGTTGGCAACCGTAAAATAATTATTGTACAAGTAGGATAATTTTGGCAGATATATTGACGTACTATAGTAAATTTATACGTAACATGAAACAAAATTTGCAAGAAGAAATTAACTAATTAATTCCGATGACGAAATTGAGGATAAAACACATAATATTGAGTGTTATTTACGATAACTTCACTGTTCAAGGTTGGCAACACTGAGTGTCAGTTTCTATTGACAACTGTCAGATGTATAAACTTAACCTATATAATAATTTTTTACAGTTTTTTTCTAATTTTCGATTTCAAATAAAATTTAATATGTACCGCGGCACTGAAGTTCCATTTTATCACTCACATGGTTTATTTTCCTCGGCCCTACGAGCCTCAGCAACTAAATTCCATATTCGTGATGAAAAGTTAAACTTCAGTGCCTTGATACATAAATAACTATTAGATATAACAATTTCTACTAGAATCTTTTTTTGTTTAAAAGTTGTTAGGTAAGAGTTATGTTTTGGATATATCAAATTTTTTCTTTTAAGTTAATACTTAATAAATTTCAACGGGTTTGTTTAAAAATCGCTGAATCAAGTATTTTATTCCCAATAATAAAAATATAATTTCCAACCAGCTTGTGCTTTTCAAATAACCGTCATTTTTACTGTCAGTAAATACAACATTTAAATGCACATAATGGCAGGAATTTGTATAATAATTAGCCTCGCTGAACGCTGATGCTAATAGTGAAAAATCACAATAAATACGAAGACAGGAAAGCTGCTTTAATGCCAGTTAATAGCGCCATTATGGTCGATAAAAATGAAAGTAACTAATATTACTCACAAATGTTCAATACATGCAAATTAACACTTTATTCGCAACGATTTCAATGAAGCGGCAACGAATAACTAATAATAAACACTAGAGATGAAACGAATAGTTGTTTGATCGGATACCGGATACCGAATATCAGGCCGAACATTGCCTGAAAAATGCTGAGAAATTGGTGTTCATTCACCATAATTTGAATTTGTTACCACGAGTATTAATTAATTCTTTTTTTTTTTTAATAAAAACTTTTATTTGAAATCGGCACTAAAGTGCTCAAAAATTGTCATTAAATGCTCAGAAATTGTCACTAAAGTAACCCATTATACGACGATTTTGAGCAACCCAGTATTGGCAACCGTAAAATAATTATTGTACAAGTAGGATAATTTCGGCAGATATATTAACGTACTGTAGTAAATTTGGACGTAACATGAAACAAAATTTGTAAGAAGAATTAACAAATTAATTCCGATGACGAAATTGAGAACAAAACACATAATTTTAAGTGTTATTTACGATAACTTCACTTCTCGAGGTTGGCAACTGCATGGTAAATCCCGACTCCGAAGGAGGAGAGGTTTTACCTAATGTCAGTTTGCTTGAGTGGTTTTGCTTAAAAGCAAAAAAAATGAGTGCTTAAAAATAAAAATTTATCTGAGAAAATCAGAGAGGTCGCGTGGTATTTGATAAGATGAATTCCAAAGACAAAGCAAAATGTAACTTAAAATATTATTTAACTGTCACACTGACAGTGATTGACAGTAACAATGATTTATTTCCTTGGTAGCGGGAGTTTTATCGGGGTAACCCGGGCAACGGGGTTTTACCGTGGTAAAATTCCCGTTACCCGGATAACGGGATTTTATTAGTATAAAACTGTTCCTATTGGTTGAATTTTCATGTGTTTTGCATTATGATTGGTTAAAAACTAGTCGTGGGAATTTATCAGTATAAAACTGTTCCTGTTGGTTGAATATTCAAGTGTTTTGCATTATGATTGTTTAAAATCTAGTCGTGGGAATTTATTAGTGTAAACATTGCCGTTTTTCCAAGCACCTCTTTGATAATTCATCAACAGTAAACACTTCCAATTTTCGGGCTACACCCTCATGATTCAATCTTTGGTTTCTACATTTAATAACTAACTTTATTTTATTGATATTATACGTATACTCCAGCTTTGTCGTTGCTGCAAAATAACTCTGACACATTGGCTAGTACCATGAGCTCTGTTTTTGGGTGTTTTAAGAGCAATGTTTTAAGCTCGGTTATAGCGCTGTACAATGTTCTAAATTATTTTATCAAAAAATACTTCAAATGAAAGTGATAGATAATACATTTCTCTGTAACTTCTATTTGTAGTATTTTTATAAAATAACTTTAGAACATTCTATAGCGTTAAAACCGAACTTAACCCTCTATTGCATGAATTATTTTTTTTGTAATTAACGGCGCAAAAAAGTTATTTTTCACAAAAGAAATATTCATATATTTATACTAAGTGTGTTACATAAATTTTTTTCTTAATAAAAAAAAAAATTTTTTAGTTTTGTTCACTATTGGGAACATTATGAACAAATTCAACTTACAATAGAACTTTGGTCTATTGGATCGTCTTTGTGTACTATACAAAATTGCTTGATAACAACCTCTTCTAAGAAAACATCAGATAAAAAAATATTTTGGAAATTTTGTAAAGGTGTTTTTAGCTGTAATATATCAGCAGGTAATAAGCTGCTTCCTTCAAATTTTACATTTTCTATCTCAGTTTCTGTAATTAACCTTTTCCACTTCAAATTTTTTTTTTATGTTGGTCACATTGGGAGGAATGACCTAATTGGCAATTGAAAAAGTCTATATAATGTTCACAAATGGTTACAACATGATTGCCATGAATGTAAACTGCATAAGAAAAGGAAATAAGAATTTTAAATTTTATGTTCCCGATCGGTAACAAAATGCAATAGAGGGTTAAAACACTGCTCTTAAAACACCCAAAAACAGAACTCGTGGTACCAGCCAATATCTTTCCACAACAACTTTTTGAGTAATTCTTCATTGTTCCACGCTCCGCTCTCTGCTGATACCGCACAGAATATCAAATAGATTCAACGCAAAGATTAAAGTGGTAATATAGTGAATTATTATAATCAGAATTGACACCGTACGACTTTGAATATATTCAAATGTACTCACATTATAAGCAAATGAGGTCCGACCACCACTGGTCACTTCAAGTCTTCCTTAACCTATGACCGACTGCCCGTAAAACAGTCTATTGTTACAAATATATTTAAATTTTGTTTTTGTGGCAAGACTGCTGTAGGCCAACACCTGTCTATTTATTGAGTCTTTATTTCGGGTTGTTTTTCTGAATTTACATTTTGTTGATGGGGCAATATTTGAATATTTTAATAGACTTGTTCGTTAATTATTTTACTAATATTATTTCGATGTTTTTTACTTTCTTATACATCGTATAAGAGGATGAGATTAAATTCTGTGGTAGATATTTAGGGCGTGAGTGGATATTGCTGAATGGCAACAAGTTTGAGAAAGATACTGGAGATTTATTTTTTAATTTATCGAACTCTGGAGTTATATTTAATTAGATTATTTTTTGATTTCATCATCAGGCACGCCAATATATCTATCTTTTCTGGTCATTTTTTACGTGTGTTGATGATAACTAAAGAGCGGATTATATTCACGAAAAAACTGAATTATATACGCATATATATGCACGGATTGTTTGGGAAATATGCACTATATATGCACAAATATGATAATATATGCAAAAAAATCTTAAATTATTAAATAAAAGTATAAATGAATGCATTATGAATTTTATCCAACACATCTCAATAAATGCTCTATAACTATGGCTATTTTAAACAAGGAAAGTAACAGATTACCCACTAGTGGGAATAATTTTGAGAAAATCCACTAGTGAGTATTTTTTTATTTACAACAATAATAATAATAACACGCAACACCTTGGTAACCACTTCGATTAACATTTTAATTTAAAAAATTTAAAGTATATGTCACTGTCAAATAATATTGCTTAAATAAATTTTTCATTTATTAAGAGTTGTTGGATAAAACGTTATACTTCACACGTGGGCAAAGCGGAATTACCCACTCGATAAAATTATCACACTCAGCCTTCGGCTTCGTGTGCTAAAATATCTCTTGTGAGTAATTCCTTACTTTGCCCACTTATAAAGTAAATAGCTATTATTGCACAATACAGATTTAATACTGATTCACAATTAACAAACATACTATTAATATTCATATAAACTAAGTCTAGAAACTTGATATTATAAGAGTATGATATATTTACATAATAACAATAAAAAATTATTCAAAATTTAAAAAAAAAATATGAAACATAAGTGAAAGATATATTGTACCCTCTTTTACCAGCATTCGTGTATACAATGAATACCTACCGTTACCGTTACAGGGATTTCTCTATAAATATTAGAGTTTATTGGTTTGTGTATTTGCTTATTGTATTGTTTATTGCTTTTTCCGTTGTATTCTTCTATTTATTGCGGCCTCCTCCAATATTTAGGAATTATCAATGTGCATTACCAGAAATTTCAGAATGTTTATCACTAGACAAGGTCTTAAAAATATTGAAATATGCAATTATATGCAACTTTTGTAAAAATATGCATAAGGATGTCCAAATATGCAATATATGCTATTAGTAATTAGCATTCATTGCCTCTAATCAATCTAATTCGTTTAGAAAATTGATTTTATTTTAAGATATGCAAAAATTAAAATATATGCACTTTGCATATAATCCGCTATTTAGTGATGATATTATTGTAAAATTTCGCATTTAGAATTTACAAGATACGGTTTTGAGTTGATTAGATTTTGGTGATTAGATTTCAGTGGTAGTTTACTTGAAAGTTTGCAAAGTTATTTAGGTATATCTCAGTAAATAATTGAGTTAGATGCTAGATATATAATTATATTAGCCACAATTTTTATTTGATTTTTTGTACGGTTTTAAAGTTGTTAAGGCAAGAGTTTTTATTCAACTAATACTACATTACTTAGTAGCAAAGAAAGGGTTAGACATAGATGCGAAGATACGAAATGAACATAAATATATAAAACCCACCTAGTAGAAGCAGTAATCTATTATCTCAACTAATTAACAGAGAAAAAATGAGTGCTATAAAACATTAAATCTGATATTATACATATACACCTGCATGTTATATACGTAATATATTTATTTAAGTTTTCTTAATTAAAAGAGAAACATTATTGTATTCATATTTTAATTGCCCATAATTCAATCTAATATGCCACACAGAAATTTCTTAAACATATTAACGTAAAATTCGATGTTTTATAAAAACTTTCGACAATAGGTGTTTAATATACAGGATGATTCATAACATACGGAAAATATTGACAGTGTAATTTCGGCAAAAACTCAACAAAAAAGTTACAGAAAATTAAAGTTGAATCAATTAATAAACAGTGGTTAATTATATTTTACATAGAAATTGGAAATACTTAAAATTATTTGAACAATGTTGAGTTAAAAAAAATAGATATATATATATATATATATATATATATATATATATATTATCATAGAAATTACAGCTTTTTAAATTTTCCTTTTACTGTTCAAAAATTGCCTTTATTGTGCAACAAAATTTGTAATGCATTCATTTATACATATTTAATAGTTTAAATTTTTCTTTGCATAGTTTGCTGCATATATTGTCATATTTGTGCATATATAGTGCATATTTCCCAAAAAATCAGTGCATATATATGCGCATATAATTCAGTTTTTTCGTGCATATAATCCGCTCTTTAGTTATTAATTAGTCAGGAAAACTGTTTAGTTGCTTTAAAAACTCACCCTGTATAGGTTGTTCTGCTAAGAAATATAAATTTGCATCATTTCGCGAAAATGGAACATCCGCTAGAAAATTTTATACTGCAGATATTTGGTCAGTTTAATTTATAATAAGAAATAGAGACCCATGGAGCACCCGGTATATCATCAAGCCATTTACCATTTTTACTCTTGCAAATCTTGTGCCGTCAAACAATAACCCCTCAAAATATGTTAGTGGGAAATCACAGGGCCTGGGATTCGAACTCAGGATTTTAGATTCTTGTTATCAAATAGCTGTTGGTATTATAAATAAATAAATATTATATTAAATGTGCCAGATCAACGTTCTGAAATTGCAGATCCAAAATATGATCAGCTATGTATGTATTGTGCAAAAAAATTCGTAATGCATTCATTTATACTTTTTATTTAATACCTAATTTAATTTTTTTTTTGGTATATTTTGCTGTATATATTGTCATATTCGTGCATATATAGTGCCTATTTCCCAAAAATTCAGTGCATATACCGTGTGTCCCACGTAAATGTTGGCATAGCCAGTTAACATGCAAAATCAGTTTTTTGTAAATAAAAAGTGTCCGGCAAAAAATTATGCATCCAAATTTTATAACACAATACTGCCAATATCCCTACATCTTATTTAATACAGATTAATTTATTTTGATACCGTAATTTAATGAAATTAATAATAATAATTCCTAAATTTCCGCATACTCTTTTTATTGCTACTGACGTATAGTGCTTGCAATTTGTTTTAAATATTTTAATCTGTCACTGTCAATTTCTGGCGATGGAAACCATTCGGCGTTCATTCCTGTGAAGTATTCAGATATTTGTCTTGCACTGCGCCCCCCCATAATACATTCCAATAATATTTAGATGGTTCTCGACTTTTAATGTATTCTTGATGATAGTGACAGTTTAAAATATTTAAAACAAATTGCAAGCACTATACGTCTGTAGCAATAAAAAGAGTAGGCGGAAAATTAGGAATTATTATTATTAATTTCATTCAATTACGGTATGAAAATAAATTAATATGTATTAAATAAGATGTAGGGATATTGGCAGTATTGTGTTATAAAATTTGGATGCATAATTTTTGCCGGACATTTTTCATTTACATAAAACTTATTTCACATGTTAACTGCCTATGCCAACAATTACGTGAAACACACGGTATATGCTCATATAATTCAGTTTTTTTATGCATATAATCCGCTCTCTATACCTAACCTTGCATGACTTCAAGTAAACTACCACTTCGTCTTGATAAATTACCACCAAAATCTAATCAGCTCACAACTGTATCTTGCAAATTCTAAATGCGAAATTTGACAATAATATCATCACAAACACAGACGTTATCATCAAATAACGAAAACAGTTTCTCGAAATTCGCTCTACCGACGGAGCGAGGCAGACGGTAGGGCCTGGACATTCAAACACTTACGAAAACAAAAAGAAATACACCAGGCAGCAACAGTAGCCAAGAAACAGCGGTCGTCGTGCTAAAGTAGTGTTCAACCATGGAAAATGACAAGAGAGTGTTTCGGAGTTGTGGGACGAGAGTGTTCCATGGGGGAGAATGTTCATGGTTGATAATTTTGCTGAACTTGTTACGGGAATTTGTCTGGTGGGATAAAACTATTTTTGATATTTATTTCAATGAGTAGTACAGGAGTAGAAAAAGTATAGTATTATATTCGGGATTATGGTCATTATTCACTCAGATGATTTGCAAACTTCATCTTCGTGAATAATGACTATCATAATCCCTCATATAATAATATACTATGCTCCAAATATTATTGCTAACATTTTTCTTTGGAACCATTTTATTTTGCAGCTGTTCCCACATTAGATAAAATCTGGTGTGGGCACCACACTACTTTCTTATGCAAATAAAACCAACTGAACACGTATGACTTGTTCTTTGCATATGACTTTATTTTGACACTTATTTGATATATGTTGATGATAATCATTTTAACTATGAATTTATTTTTAAACAGATATTAATTAATATCTAGTCTTTAAAACTTTCTAACTAATAATACAAATATTGCATTTATAATATTTCAAGCGACACATATTTTTGACACTTCACAATTATTTAACCCGTTTGACACATAGATGTTAAAAATGTTTTAGTTTTTGTTCCCATTGTAACTAAGATTATTGAAATATATTCATAAACATATAATTCAGATTTTTCAGAATTAGAAGCATGTACAAGAAAAGTGCAAGTAGCATTTTATGTTCCAAATAATTCTAACATCTTGCATTTGAAACTTTTTCATAGCTAATTCTGTCTTTGAAAACAAAATATTGTTGCGTGTGTCCAGTAAACTACTTCTGGTTTGTCAATTTCATTTAAAATCAACTCAGTTCTTCATATTTTCATCAACTTATAAATTCCAAGTTTCGTTTACATGTCTTGTCTCGTTCATGAGATATTACGCACACGGACATCCATCCTTCCATCCATCCATCCTCACTCACAGACATCGCTGAGAAATTGGTCGTTACAGATTCAGTGGACATCAAAATATGTATTTCCGCAAGAATCTCGTCAGCCATTTTTTTTATGATTAAATTATTTCTTTATACTTATAAGAAAGTCAAAAACAAGATGAAATGGTAACCTGGTTAGGATTTGGTGGTAATCCATTAACCGGAAGTGGTAGTTTACTCAAAGGTCTACTAGGTTTTTTTAGACAAATCTCAGTTAATAATCAACTTAAAGTAAATGATGTTATAATAAAAAAGTTACAGAATAATATTGGCTATAATATACAGAATGGTCCATCGGTCTGTATATTTTATTTTCTGCGATTATTATAAATATTACCGAAATTTTTTTCAGACAAAGTTTATTTTACATTAAAATGCCCATATATCTCTAGTATAAGTTTTTCTACCGGGAGTTCCATTTTCTCGCAAAGATATGGAACTTTATATTTTTAAATGGAACAGCCTATATATTTTTGCAAAATTTGTTTCTCTTTAAAACAGTTCTTATTCATTATAGTCCTAAAACGATCAGTACAGGAACTATTCATGTTTTTATTAATGAAGAATCACACACGGAAATTGTGCCATATGAAATTAAAACAATAAATAAATTTATAAAAATGTTCAAATTGAACATTAATTTCACAAACTAAATAAAATATAACGAAAAGCTGATAAACTAGATGAAAAAGCAAATAATATTTATTAAAGATCTGATTGTTTAAACACATTCATGGCATTCTTTCTGTGTACGATTCTGTAATAATAAGAACGTGAATAGTTTCTGTACTGATCATTTTAGGACTATATTGAATAAGATTTATTTTAAAGAGAAATAAAGAAGCTTTAAAAATTTGCAAAAATATATAGAGTGTTTCATTTAAAAATATAAAGTTGCTTATCATTTCGCGAAAATGGAACACCCGCTAGAAAAACTTATGCTACAGATACGTTGGCATATCAATGTAAAGTAAATTTTATTTGAATATTTTTTCGGTAATATTTAACATAATCGAATGTAATAAAAATACAGACCGATGGACTATTCCGTATATTTGAAACTTTTTTCTATATTTTCTACCGTTTAGCAATAAAATTCCATTGGAGAATTCGACGCTATGTGACGCGGACGCCAAACGATGGTGTCGGCTTGCAGGTCACCATTTAACATTCTACACGGCCTTAACTCTTCGTTACCCTCTGACTCCTCGGGTGTTTTATTATACTTAGTCACATAGTCGCTACTTTGCTACTTGTGTTTAGTATTTGACTGACTATTACGTTGTTTTTTGTTTGGGTGCATTTGCAGTAGCCCTTGAAGTTTCACACAATACTTTGTAAATAATTTTGTTATTTTCATTTGCTGTATTCAGTTACTTTTTGAAATTACTTAAAAACTAAAAACGATTTGATTGTTGGTATTTTGGTGGCAGTTGACTTGACACAAATAAAAATAAATCAATTTAATTCAAATATTAAATAAGCTATATAAAAAAAGTTTTAAATTAAAGATGGTGGCAATAATATTTGGAATAATAAATGTGTTTTTCTGCTTTCAATGTTGAGATAATCCAAATTTTGTTTGATAATAATTTAATTATTTATATTATTTCCGAAATCGTTAAATTATTAATTAAAAACATAAATAATATTTATTTACTTTACAAGTGGGCAAAGTAAGGAATTACCCACGAGAGAAATTTTAGCACACGAAGCCGAATAATTTTATCGAGTGGGTAATTCCACTTTGCCCACGTGTGAAGTATAAAGTTTTATCCAACACCTCTTAATAAATGAAAAATTTGTTAAAGAAATGTTATTTGACAGTGACATATTCTTTAAAATTTGAAATTAAAATGTCAATCGAAGTAGTTACCAAGGTGTGTCAAAATTATACCCACTAGTAAGTAATCTGTTACTTTGTTTAAAATCGCCATAATTATATGTAGAGCATTTATTGAGAGGTGTTGGATAATAATTATTTATGTATCAAGGCACTGAAGTTTAACTTTTTATTACGAATATGGAATGTATTTGCCGAGGAAAATTAATAAAAAGGAACTTCAGTGTCGCGGTACATATTAAATTTTATTTGAAATCTAAAATTAAAATAAACTGTAAAAATATTATATACAGGTTAAGTTTATACATTTGTCAGTTGTCAATTGAAACTGACACTCAGTGTTGCCAACCTTGAACAATGAAGTTATCGTAAATAACACTCAAAATTATATAATTATTTTGTCCTCAATTTCGTCATCGGAATTAATTAGTTAATTCTTCTTGCAAATGTTTGTTTCATGTTACGTCCAAATTTATTATAGTACAATAATATATCTGCCAAAATTATTCTAGTTGTATAATAATTATTTAACGGTTGCTAACACTGGGTTGCTCAAAATCGGCATATGTATATTGGGTTACTTTAGTGACAATTTCTGAGTACTTTAGTGCCGATTTCAAGTAAAAGATTTTAATATACTTATAACACATTTCAAGTATTATACTATCGTCTATTGTTGAACACAAATAAAATTTCGAAACCTTTTCTATGAATGAAGCAAAACCATTAAATCCGAAACCTGTTTAACAAATGTATTTTTAAGATAGTAGATCACATTCTTACAAACTATTCATCATCATTATGACACAAATAGTTTTAAATGTGATAAAGGGCCTTGAGAAGTGCCGGTCATTCATTCCTCAGTTCTTCTCTACTCCAAGGAACCAACAAAATTTTTCTGCGAATTTCCCAATCACAATGGCGATTTCGAGGATTTATGTCCATATTATTAACCTCAATGAGACCACAATGCATTTCTACTAAATATAGTTGTTCATTGAAGTCCATAAACTAAAAATATTAACGTCTTTTCATTCACAAGCTTTCTACAGCACACAAAAACTCAGCAAGGCTTCAAAAAATGTCAAAAATGGTAACAAATGAATGTTATGGCAGCCATTGTGGAGGATCGGCATTTATCTTCATTTGTTACCATCCACTTCAACTATTTTGTTCTGTGAAAGGTGAAAAGCGACTTAATTGATTTATATGATGATTCTATATTATGGTATTTTGTATAAAATACTTGATAATACTACATTAAAATGTGAGAATATTTCAGTAAAGGACGCAAAGTGATAATAATATGAATTTTAAACGAAAGATTTTTTTAATGTACGTTTTATAACAATGAATTTAAAATTATCATACATTAGAATAAATTTAGATGTTTTTTTTTAAATCCAGGTTATAAGAAATTAACCCTTCAGGTCATATAATTACAATACAAAGAAATATTTTTACCCGTAAACAAATCAAATTCACAATTGATTTATTAATGCACATAGGAAATGAGTTAAATTTTAGCTTTTAACCACCTATTGTTAAAGCTGTTGCCATAGGAATAAATAACAAATACAAAGTACAAACAATTTGCTGTTTTATTTAAATGTTAATTATTTTTATTGAATACACGCAGGCCGTAGAACAAAGGTCAAACCTAACTGTATTATAAAAAAACTTCCCGCTTAACAATTTTTAAATGGTGTAAAATAAAAAAATTAAAATAACATATTTTTTATAATAACATTTTTTTTCTACGACCACTACTGAAAGTATGTCATTACAGAACAAACTACAATCAATGTAAGTGCGTTGTTACGAATAGTGTTACGTAATGTTCATTCAAGTGTTACGTAATGTTCATTACGTAACACTTGAAAAAGAAATTTAAGTTGGCATTACTGACTGTCACATTACCAATATAATTAAAATTTGATGCATCAAATCTTAGATTTAAATGTTATGGATTCAAAGGCTAACTGATAAAATTTTATAACTAAATTCGTAATTTGCTGGGTTTATTATAAATTATGACACCAATAAATATTTCAATAATATATGTAGAGGGGACTATGTTTCGTCGTGTATCCCTACGCACAATAATTGTCGCTTATTTTTATAAACACAAACAAAGCTTGTTTGACATTTAGGTTATGTGTGTGATTATTACATGTAAACTGGTAATATTTTATAGTCTCCCATCTGCATCTATAGTTTATAATCTGTGTTTTATTCTGAGGTAAATATATACTACTTAAATATTATTATCCTTTACTTATATTTATTAATATTTTAAGTAAAAAATGTCAAGCGACAGTGATATTTCAATTGGAACACCACTGGAGATACAAGCTAAAGCTAAAAGTGCAAAAAATAATCCTTTGGTGACAAAATCTCGAGAACGATACGCATTTGTGTATCAAAAATTCATGGATTAGAGAAAACAAAAAAGCATAATAAATTTCTAACTATTTGAATATTATTTTTAATTTAGAAATAGTATTGAGCATGAGTGGTCGTAGAAAAAGTATAGTACAAAACTCGAGATGTAAAGCAATTACGCCCTCGTGAAATTACAAACTCGCCGCTACGCGGCTCGTGTGTCAATTTTTTCACTCGTGCGTAAATTGCTTCTTACTTCTCTCGTTATGTAATATACTATTTTTCTCTTCTGTGTGTAAATATATCCCAAGTATTTGAATGTTTTCGATGAATTATAGTACCCATAATTCACTTTTCTCGACCAATCACAGAACCAGAAATCCATAATTCATTGTTATTTTCAAGACGTGATGTGGACCACCAAGCAACGGCCGTCTGACAATTGACATGTAGTCAGTTGTCATTGTTGTTGACTTTTTTCCATTCAATATGTGTTTTCAATGAATTTTTACCAAACACAAATTTACAGCTGTTAAGCTAGTACTTTAGTGCCTAATTAAACAAATAACTATTATCTAAATACATCGTTTCGAATTGTATACATTCTTAACAAATTCATTAGTTCTCCCGATGAAGAATTATATACAGAAACTCAAAACGTTTTAAAATAATAGATATTTATTTCATACTGGTTGCTTATGTTATATTTTTCGGACTATTTATCGTACGAAAAGTGGAAAGTCCTAGGACCTTAAAGTAAAATTTGACTTTTATTTTTTGAGTATTTATAAACAAATACTTGTTCCAATAGAAATTATTATTTAGCCTAGTTGTATCAACTCATATTTCTAGATACATAAATAACTATTATGTACCAAGACATAGAAGTTTTGAAGTTTATCTTTTTTCACGAATATGGAATTTATTTGCCGAGGAAAATAAACCATGTGAGTGATAAAAAGGTACTTCAGTGCCGCGGTACATATTAAGTTTTATTTGAAATCTAAAATTAGAAAAAACTGTAAGAAAGTTATTATATAGGTTAAGTTTATACATCTGTCAGTTGTCAATTGGAACTGACACTCATTGTTGCCAACCTCAAACATTGAAGTTATCGTAAATAACAGCTAAAATTATGTGTTTTGTCCTCTATAGTTTCATCGGAATTAATTAGTTAATTCTTCTTGCACATATGGTTTCATTTTACCTATAAATTTACTACAATACGTCATATATTTTCCAAAATTATCATATTGGTACAAAAATTATTTTAGGGTTGCCAACACTGCGTTGCTCAAAATAGTCCTATAATGGGTTACTTTAGTGACGATTTCTGAGGTTTTAATGACGGTTTTTGAGCACTTTAATGCCGAGTTCAAACAAAATATTTTTTTGCAATACCTGTACTGTAAGTTACCCATTAATAACAAAATTTAAACACAGTAAGTGGAACTTTTATTGCACAATTGGTTTTCATGGTTACATCATTTACTTACCGTCCACGGTGGATGATAAGTGAAACTTACCGTTCATGGTGGACGGTAAGTAAATATACAGGGTGTTCATTTTAAGTGGTACACTATTGCTATTTCGAGAACTATAAGAGCTACGAGGTCGGTTAAATTAGCAAACAATTTCTATATTATAAGACAATTAAAATGAGCGAAACAAGAATTTTTTTAGATCAGTGGTTCTCAAAATGCGGGGTGCAACTTTCTTATTTTAAATGGCAACCTATTTTTTTTATTTGCTTATTCGATTCAGTATTTTTTTCTGAATTCAATGATATTCACATGTAATGACCAAATATTACAAAATATTTGAGAAAAATGCAAAATTAAAAATGTATCATTTTTATTTAAATATGCATATACAAAGTTTGCTATGGAAGAAAACAAATAAACCAAATGCAGAAATAGTTGAAAAAACTGTAATTATGAGAATAATTATTAATTTAGTTGTTACAATACAGAAATACAGAGGTACACTCAAAAAAACTAATATTAAAAATTGTTTGATTTATTTGTTTTTTTCCATGGCAAACTTTGTATATGCAAATTTAAATAAAAAGATATATTTTTAATTTTGCATTTTTCTCAAATATTTTGTATTATTTGGTCATTACATGTGCATATCATTGAATTCAGAAAAAAATATTGAATCGAATAATAATTTGTTTTCTTCCATGGCAAACTTTGTATATGCATATTTAAATAAAAATGATACATTTTTAATTATGCACTTTTCTCAAATATTTTGTAATATTTGGTCATTACATGTGAATATCATCGAATTCAGAAAAAAATACTGAATCGAATAAGCAAATAAAAAAAGTAGGTTGCCATTTAAAATAAGAAAGTTGCACCCCGCATTTTGAGAACCACTGGTCTAAAAAAATTCTTGTTTCGCTCATTTTAATTGTCTTATAATATAGAAATTGTTTGCTAATTTAACCGACGTCGTAGCTCTTATAGTTCTCGAAATAGCAATAGTGTACCACTTAAAATGAACACCCTGTATATCATTCAAATTATATTTTAACCTCAATCTGACAGCTGTTAATTTTAATACCTATTTTTCCTTTTCTTATATTTACGCAGGTATTGCAAAAAATATCTTACTAACCTCGAACTGTAAGTGATTTTTTAGGTCTCGAATGTTTAGGAAATCTCGACCCTACGGGTCTCGACATCCCAAACTACATTCTCGACCTAAAAACTATCACTTACAGTTCACGGTACGTAATATACTATTTCAAACTTTACTTAAAATCTAATCAGTACTTCGTTTTCTTTCATCTATCTTCTATCTGTTCAATCGTAGCTATCACCTTTCCCCTTATTCTCTTGCGAGCAGTGTTTTCGATTAGTACATTATATGTATAATATATGCTTGTCCTAATGACGTCACGTTCAAGACAAAATTGCGGTATCTGTTCTTGCGCTACACATATTGTGTTTGAGACAATTGAGTGAAAATGCATTCAGATGTTCTAGCGCTGCTATGCATTGGCTTTTCGCATTAAATTAGCTCCAAGATAAAGTGTTTCCTCAACTCCATTCGAGGCAGTATTGTGCAATCGAGACAGTTGGAAACTAAGACGAAGGCGCCATCAATGAAATTGTTCAAAATTTTAGACGCAATTTCCCAGTTTCGCAATGGTGACATTATTGTCAAATTTTATATTTGTGATTTTACAAGGTTAAGTTACAAGTTGATAATATTTTTGATCTGCAATTTCAGAGCGTTGGTCTGGCACGTATTGCCCGATATTATAAAGGAATTTAACTGTCACTTAAATTTACTTTTAAAGTAAATATATTTGTTTTTAGTAAGTGCACATCATTTCAAATTATTTTATGACTTATCTGCTTAATATTGCTGTCAAAAATTTGATTGTCATTTAGACAACTTAATGTAAATTTAGTATGGAAGTAAATTTAGCTGGAGTTTAAATTTCTTTATAATACCGAGACTAATATTATATTTAATTATTTATAATACCAAAGCTATATGATAACAAGAATTTAAGTATCTGAGCTACAATAAAACTGTTTAATAGTTATTTATGTATCAAGGCACTGAAGTTCAGTTTTTCACGAATATGGAATTTAGTTGCTGAGGCCCGTAATAAACCATGTGAGTGTACTTAATTAGTTGCAAGTTTCTGTTCAATAAATAAAAAAAAAATCAAAGAGTTACAAGATACTAATTCATTTAGCACGTTGCTTATGAAAGATGCAAAAATGCAACGATGCGCGCTTTGCGTCTGCGCATGTTTAATTTACAAAAAAAATATTGGATTCCATTTTCAAGATACGTATTTTTATTCAATATGCCTACAGTGCGGAAAAGAGTTTGTGGCCCATGTGCGCAATAGTATATTGAACAACTAGTGTTACAATGACGTTTTTTGTAATACGAGTATAGTTTGCGTAAACGAGCCGCAGGCGAGTTACGCAAAATACGAGGATTACAATTAGGCATTGTAACATGAGTTGATCATACTACTTTTCCTATTTCACGTTCATAAATTCAATAAAAATAAAAATAAAATTGTACGGTATGTTTAATATACCATTGGTCACCAAGGGGCTTTGCCCGCGGGGCCTATCGGGTTCCAGGCCGCAACCCCGATGCAGGGGCTCCGATTCAATAATTTTATGTGAGCAATGACAGTCCCAAGTTTGACAGACTGTTAATTTTACAAATAATAAATTCCCCAAAAACAGTTGCACAAATTTCAATTTTGTTACATTGTTTTTGAGAAAAACAGTGTCACAAAATTGACTTTGTGTACTTGAAATAGGAAAAATACTTTTTTCACGTTGCCTGGGAAACACAAGTGTTTAGAAATAGCATATTTTGCGTATTGAAAACAATGAAAAAATGTCAAGTTTTTTTAACAGTTGTACGAAAAGTACCTTCCTCTTTATCTTCTGTCAAAACGATAAAATTGTTTTTATCTTTATGGCTTACTTTATATTGGAGATAAATTATCATATTCCAAAATAGCTATAATATTTATTTGCAACGTTTTCTATATTTTGTACTCAATAAGAGCAACAATACAAAATTCGTCTCCATCTCGAACTTTCAGCGTCCTATATACCTGTCCGATCTAATTAGCTAATAAATCAACGTGTCTCCCCTACCACAATAAGATCGCAGCGAGGCCTCAAACACAATCGGCTATAATCAATAGCAAACCACTGCATCAAACTCCTCTTCGTTGTAAACAAATCCTGACACTCTTCGTGGAATCAATGTTACCGGGACGTCAATTTAAATAGGGGATCGCGTTATTTATAGCATTGTTGCCAACTTGAAAAACAATAGATTTGTCTCGTGTTCATGCATCATGTCGATCAAATAAGGGGCAGTTGAAGAGCGGAGCAGTGCCCCTAGTGGGAGAGATAGGTACGCCTCTGGAACGAGTGCTGTTATTAAAATATTTCCAAATTTGGAAGACAGATATGCTGCTTAAATTCGCCATTTTGGGAGTATTTCGAACGGGAATGTTGTATGGAAATATATTCTGATATATGCTGATGATTGTAATATTGAACTGTAATTACAAAAGAGCTTTTTATTTTGCCGGATAAATTTCTGTTTGTACGAAACTTTGCAATTTGACAAGAAAACTGTTTTAATATAATCACGACACCGTAGGAGGAGTGATTTTATTTTTTCAACAGTTTTCGAGTCAAATTGCTGTCAGGTGACAAGGTTGAGTTGTCAAACTGAAATTTATTTGAAGAAAATAAAATGCTCAAGTTTAATTCGTCGAGATAATTTAATATTTTATTTATGAAAAGGTTTATTTAAACGTATATACAATTATGTCTAATATTTTTCTTTTTCTAGATTAAATCACAATTTGACAACTTTAATTTATACTTAAGATTGCTTCATTGGCAACACTGCTACACCGCCTTGTGTTTGATAACCTAACTTTTACCGTGTCAGTTGTGTTGTCAAAGTGTATTTTAGGTCCGAGCAAATCGTTTTAGAAACATGTCGTGAAAAAAATGTTGTGTCTAACACGAGAGGAAAGCCCCATTTTGCATTCGCACGAAAATTCCGAGCTCGAGTGGGAAAAAGAAGCGCTTTCTTCTCTAGTTTGACAAATAGTTATTTATTTTACAAGTGGGCAAAGTAAGGAATTACCCACGAGAGAAATTTTAGCACACGAATCCGAAGGCTGACTGTGATAATTTTATTGAGTGGGTAATTCCAATTGTGCCCATGTGTGAAGTATAACGTTTTATCCAACACCTCTTAATAAATAAAAATTTATTAAAGAAATATTATTTGACAGTGACATAAATTAAAATGTTAATCGAAGTGGTTACCAAGGTATTGTGTGTTATTATTATTGTTATAATTAAAAAAATACTTACTAGTGACTTTCCTCAAAAATACACCCACTAGTTTGTAATCTGTTACTTTGCTTGTTTAAAATCGCCATAGTTATAGAGCATTTATTGAGAGGTGTTGGATAATAACTATTTATCACTTGTAAAAAGTTACCTTCCTATTTACTGTTTAAAAAATAAAATAACTCTACTTACGGTGTCGTGATTTTATTAAAACAGATTTCTTGTCAAATTGCTAGGTAACAAGGTTTCATAACAAACAGAAATTTATTCGGAGAAATATAAAGCTCTTGTGTAATTACAATTGAAAATATCCAAAATATTAAATAAAACACTATTAATTGCATTCGCGTAAGGTTCTGCAACTGCAGATCTCAGATATATTAAATTATTATTAACTGCCACCAAAATGCACAAAGTATGAAGAATCCAATGCTTTTGGTTAATATTTAGTACAGCCCATTCAAAGCAATAAATGTATAAAAAGAGGCAAGGTAAATCAATGAAACCCACCCCAAACGCAAACAACAAATTTAATACCTATTACTAACGCGAAACCACCCTCCAAGCACCCCCTCCCCCTCTGCGAGGCGCGCTAACAATGTCGCTAAATTCAATTACAACTCACGTCTGAATGTAGCCAGGCAGGTACCAACTTAACCAACGCTTGGCAATTCACCACCGTATGACATATAATACGAGATAACAACCTTTGTGTAATAGTTCTACTACATAATAGTCCTGCTGCTGGAGCTCTTATCAGAAAATGACTCATAACAACTGACAGACGCGAGGAGGAAATTGGAATAAGAAATTTTGGGGCGTAAAATGAAAGATAGTAATGCCGTAATTTCCTACCAACGCTGAGAGAGAGTGAGTTTGCAGAGCGGCCGACGGGCAAACGCAGAGATGCTGTAATGGAGCGACTGCAGAGCCACTGTTAGCAGCGGAGACTGTTGGAGCGATATTCTATTCAGTACACGGCTACCCTTATTTCAAACTGCCCTGTTGTTGCCTACACTGTTAGCTTACCCATCTTGCTTGACACAGTATTGCCAGGTTAACATTTGGAGGAGATTTCTTGGAATATGGTAGAAGAGACAAAAAAAAGTTTTAAATCAAAGATTTGGACAATATTATTGTGCATGTTTTTGTATATAAGCAAAATTATCGTAAGTTAATTATTTATTGAGTTATACCCAAAAAACCAGAAAATTATCTAATCAGTTCGTAAGTAATACAAGGTGTTTGGAAAAGTACTGATAAGCTTCAGGTATTAGTATATTGTACAACGAGCATGGAATGGTACTCATTTCCTACGAGTATGAAATGGACATTCCATGCGAGTTGTACACTAGACTTTTTCTACGACCACGATATTATTTCAAAATCAATTTAATTTTAATAATAACTTCGTCCTGCTTTCACCATTCCAATATTTGACAATTCTAAATAAATATTCTAGCAATGGCACCTGTACTTAAATGAACTGACCTGTATTGAAATACTCACAAAACAAATTCATTTCGCACGATGCTTGCAATGTATCTCATATCCCTAGCAAGAACAAACATACAATGAGCAGATTTCTCAGTGGTCTTAGAAAAAAATTATTCTTTGGTTAATTCTATATCGATAATCCTAATGTAAAAAATTTGTAGAAATTCTTACATTTTTTATGGAATATCATTTCTGTTTGCATACAAATTTTTAATTTATTTTCAGACGTATTTTTTAAATTTTAATGCAAATAACAACCTTTCACAATAGTTATTTACTATACAAGTGGGCCAAGTCAGGAACGACCCACGAGAGAAATTTCAGCATACAAAGCCGAAGTATTACGTTTTATCCAACATCTCTTAATAAATGCAAAATTTGTTAAAGAAATATTATTTGACAGTGACACATGTTTTAAATTTTTTAATATTTAATTGTCAATCGAAGTGGTTACCAAGGTGTTGTGTGTTATTATTATTGTTGTAAACATAAAATTATTCACTAATGACTTTCCTCAAAATTATACCCACTAGTGGGTAATCTGTTACTTTCTTTATTTAAAATCGCCATAGTTATGGAGTATTTATGGAGAGGTGTTGGATAATAGTTATTTACTTTACAAGTGGGCAAAGTAAGGAATTACCCACGAGAGCCGAATGCTGAGTGTGATTTTTTTATCGAGTGGGTAATTCCACTTTACCCACGTGTGAAGTATAACGTTTTACCCAACACCTCTTAATAAATGCAAAATTTATTAAAGAAATAATATTTGACAGTGACATATGCTTTAAATATTTAAATTAAAATGTCAATCGAAATAGTTACCAAGGCGTTGTGTGTTATTATTGTTATAAATAAAAAAATACTCACTAGTGACTTTCCTCAAAATTATACCCACTAGTGGGTAATCTGTTACTTTCCTTGTTGAAAATCACCATAGTTATAGAGCATTTATTGAGAGGTGTTGGATAAAATAGTTTACTGCTTGAAAAATAAATACCGTTTGTTAAAGTTTGACATTTGTCAAATTGATTTTAATTTTGTTACAATATTTAAATTTATTGTTTATTTAATTTTGTATCAATCTTCGGTATATTTTCTGCAAAAATTTATTTCAATCTTTTACTTAAATTAAGTAAAGCTGTTATCTCAAGTAAATAATTTTAATTTCCATTTGAATTTCCACGGACTCTACATGTGTCAAATATTGACATAAAATTCGTAGTAATTTGCATTGTTACCTGATGACAGCTATAATAATTGTTTGGTTCCATTAACAAACTTCCCCAGTTACTCATAAAATGTCACTTTTAACACATGTAAATAACTATTATCTACGACCGTTGTTAAAAGTGGCCCTTTTAACGATTGCTTAGCAAGTTAAAAGTGTCACTTCCTGACACTAGTATTAAAAGTATTATAGGAACGTGTTAAAAGTGATTTTATTGTTACTTTTAACACGTTGCTAACGTTTTATATTAATAAATCAAGAAACATAACCCTACCTGTCCCAATATCATTCTACATTTTTTGTATTTACGAATACACTAGGAAGATCATACATAAAATTCTGTATGATATATGTGTTAAAAGTGATTAATTTCGTTCTTGGGGTAATTTCCCTCAGCTTCGCCTCGTTTCACAAACTTCCTCACTTACTCATAAAATTTCACTTTTAACACTTACATCATAAATAACTATTTAGTAATTTTTTGATGCCATTATTATCCATAATGAAACTATTACATATTGTGTTAAGTTTACAACACCGCGGTCTGCAATTGCAGATCTCTCACGGGCGCGAATCCGCAACTTTCGAATTCTTCATAACAGTGTATCATCCCCCATGGGGGAAGGGAGAGCAGGGTGAAAGGCGAAGCCGCTTGCCGAGTGGAGACTGCTTTATCTACTGTTATATTATTACATTATAACAAGTGGCTCCCAGGCGGAAATTACACAAACTATTTTCGAATAGACTCTCAGTCAGTGTTTTAGTACAGCGTGTAACTGATAACAGCGCCATTTCCGTTAATTTTACACGGGCGTCCGTGGTACTAACGACGGGGCTGTAAAACATGTTGAATTTTAATTCGCACTGTTTCTGCGATTTGATTGGGCTTACGTTGCCCTACTAGGTACATATTATTCGATGAGTTATACATCAAAATGAAGCTTGAACCTTCCTCTTTTCAAAAATGTATAGTTTGATTGATTTAGTTTGTCCATTGTAGATTAATCATTGCTTAAGTGATCATATGTCTAAGGTATCGCGAAATAATTATACCATTTGTATTTCCTTTTTTAAACAAGAATTAGGCAAAGTAGGAATATAATTTATATATCAAAATGTAGCTTAAACTCTATTCTTTTCATAGAAATATAGCTTGTTTAATTTAATTTACTAAGATTTGAGTAATCAACGATTAACTTATTCATCTGCTATGGAGCTCCTTACAAATTATCGCAAAATTATTCAATTAATTATTCTTTCTTCAAATAGGATAAAGAAATGTAAATATAATAAATTATGCATCAAAATATAGCCTGAACCATCCACTTTTCAACGATATAAGACTCATTTAATTTTGATGACTCAGAATTGAGTAATTATTGTTTATATGATCATATGTCACTGGTACTAGTTGCAATATATCGTAAAATTATGTTCTAAATATTTCTGTGTTTAGAATGGATATAGGCTAAACTAGGAAAACAAAATTATATATCAAAATGTAGCTTCAGAATTCTTCTTCCTAAAGCAATAAAGTTTATTTGATTTAGTTCACTCAACATTGAGTTATTATTGATAAAGTGATCATATGTCTATGGAGGTCGTCACAAGGTATCACAAAATTATACAATTTATTATTCTTTCTACAAGTAGAAGAAAGGTACGTAAAGATTATAATTTATACATGATAATATAGCCTGAACTTTACTCTTTTTAATAATCAATTAATCATTTAAATTTATTTACTCAGAGTTAAGTCATCATTGATTAAGTGATCTTAAGTTCATGGAGGTATCGCAAAGTTATAAAATTTATTATTCTTTCTTCAAATAATTAAAGGTATGTAAAGATACAAATTTATACATCAAAATGTAGCTCTTTTCTTCTTCTTTTCGACGGTGTAAAACTCATTTAATTTTGTTTGTTCGTAGTTGAGTTGTCATTGATATAAGTGATGAGACGTTTGTGTTATCACCAAATTATACTTTCTTAATAATATAGGAAAAAAATATGTAAAGATAATAATTTATTGTGCGCAGTGTTACCAACTATAAATCTACAGATTGTAATATATAAACTAAAGACATATTTTATTAAATTAGATTTTGTATTTTCTTTGTAATCTCAATATTGAAAACGAAGATTTATGTAAACTCTGAAATAATTATTAATTATTTTATGATATATAAATGTAATTATAATAATAATAATAATAATAATAATAATATTTATTTTGCTTAAGAGAAATAACTCTTTACAAAAGAATAAGTAACATTGCATAGAATAATTAATAATTGATAAATAATGTTTAAAAGTTTAAATTTAACATTTGAATACGTAATATTGTATTAAATAAACATGTACAGGAATATACGTTTCATAGATTTAGTGCAAATGCTCGAATTTTGGTGGCGTTTCTAATATAGATGGCAATATCAAACATCTTCTCCTTGGTGAGGTCCCCCAGGAGTTGCTCCAATTTTGGGTCTGCTGGGCTGATGTACTTGTTTATGAAGGTTGTTCTAAGAGGTGTGAGTATGGGACAACGGAAAAGGAAATGAAATATGTCATTCGGTTCAAAAAGGTTACAAATATTGCAGATTTCATTGCGATCAAATTTATGACAGGTTCCATGTTGATATATATATATATATATATATATATGTTCCTGTAGCATCCTAGGAGGAGCAAAGGGCTTCTACGAATACTTTCCATCTAGTTCTGTTTTTGGCTAGCAATTTGATTTCGTTCCAGGATTTTCCGTTTTCTCTAGCTTCTTTTAAGACAGTTCGTCTCCATGTGTTCTGCGGTCTACCCGGTTTCCGTTTCCCTTGGGGGTTCCAGTCAAGGACCATTTTGGAGATATTGTCGTGATCCCTTCTCATAGCGTGGCCTATCCACTTCCATTTTCTTTTCTTAATATTTCGGTAAACTTGCTCTTGGTTGGTCATTTTCCATAGGTCTTCGTTTCTTATAACTTGTGGCCAGTATATTCTGCAGATTTTTCGAAGACATTTATTAACAAACACTTGGAGTTTGTTAATTAGCGGGGTAGTAATTTTCCAAGTCTCGCAGCCATAGAGTAGTACAGATTTTACGTTACTATTGAATAATCGTAACTTTGTTCTCCTAGTGATGTGGTTAGATGACCAGACTTTGTGCAAAGTCCCGAAGGCCTGTCGAGCTTTAGTAATTCGTGCTTGTATGTCTTGCTCAGTTCCTCCAGTTTTGGAGACCACCGAACCCAAGTAGGTGAAGTGTTCGACATCTTCTATTTCGGTGTTGTTTATATAAAATTTGGATGTAGATGTGGTATTAATTCGCATGGCTTTGGTTTTCTTAGTATTTATCTTCAATCCCACAAGACCGGCTTGCAGGATTAAACGATCTAATTTGCTTTGCATATCAGCATGTGAGTGAGCAAAGAGGCATACATCATCTGCGTAATCTATATCTTCCAACCGGCTTTGTAGAGTCCAATGTATACCATTTTCCTCCGTGTTAGTTGTCTTCATGACCCAGTCAAGAACAATATTAAATAGTAGAGGGGATAAGGGGCAACCTTGCTTAACTCCATTTCTAATGTTAATTTGGGAGCTTAGTTTACCTTTGTGCATAATATGACAATTTGCATTGTTGTACAGGTCTCTTATAATGTTGACTATTTTCAAGGGAATACCTGTCTTGATTAGAATATCCCACATCTTGTCATGGTTCAGGCTATCGAAGGCCTGTTTGAAGTCAATAAATAGCAGATAAAGCGGCGACCTCCATTCGAGAGATTGTTCGATTATTATTCTTAAACAGATTATATGGTCGACACAGGAACGTTCTGGCCGGAAGCCAGCTTGTTCTTTCCTTAATAGTGGTTCAATGGTGTCGTTTAAACGGCTGAGGATTATATTGGCGATTATTTTGTTGAGGGCATTTAAAAGGGTTATACCCCTCCAATTACTGCAAAGTGATAGGTCTCCCTTTTTTGGTAGTTTGATAATTAAACCATCTTTCCATTTACTTGGGATACGCTCTGTTTCCCAGACTTCTTTTATTATTGGGTGTAATAGTTTTGTAATTAGGGCTATATCTACTTTAAATATTTCGGCAGGTAAGTTATCAATACCTGGTGCTTTGCCTACTTTCATCTGTGTTACTGTAGTTCTGATTTCGTTTTCGGAGGGTGGTTTAACCTTAACTCTAAGGGGGCTGTTGTGGGTGGTTTGTCTGTTATTAATTGTAACTAGGGACGGTGTATTAGGTACCGGTGTATTTTGTACCTGTCCAATTATTTCTGTGTAGAATTCTTCCCATCTGAGTAGTTGTTCTTCCTCGCTTGTAAGTAGTTCGCCATTTTTGCCTCGAATATGTTCGGTTGACGCTTGACCTTTGTTAGTTATTTTTTTGGTTAGTTGGTAGAGCTCCTTTAAGTTATTGTTCCTGGCTGCTTCTTCGGCTTTTGAGGCAATATTTTCAAACCATTTTCTTTTATCATGTCTAGCACTGTTTTTAACTACTTTGTTTAAGTTATTGTAGGCAATTTGTAAAACTTGCAGTTCATTATCTGAATGACACTGGATAAGTTTCGCTTTAGTGTTCTTTCTTTCAATAATATATTCCCAGGTGGTATCTGATATCCAATCTTTCCTGTTTTTGTCTTTCACGCCTAGAATGTTTTCGGTTTTTTCTAAAAGTACGCTATAAATATTGCTCCACTTTGTTTCGCAAGGTTGGCAGTACGGAGTTGACAGGATATTTTCAGGATATTATACGGGATGTCAAGTGACAAGTAATGGAAGTTAGTGTTATACAGTTTGAAGTGAGAATTGCGAGAAGAAATTTTTATACGTTCTGTGTCAATATTGTATAAAAGTTCATTTAAAGCTGTTAATATATTGTCAATTTCTTCTGAAAGCTGGATGAAATTCTGATTTTCCCACACCCATTGGAAATTTAACCTTTTTAGCATCCGCTCTAAGTTTCTTACCCAGTTAAATTTGGTTTGAATTTCATTTGAAATATTAGAGCTTTGATTTATTTGGAAAAGTTTGTTGTAGCATATTCTAACGTATCTATTCTCGGACATCAACAATATTTTATACCACCAGCAAAGTATTTTCTTGAAAATTAGAACTTGAAGATTAGGTTGCCCCGTTTCTCGCCTCAGTAAATAATTTGGAGTAGTCTTTTGCCAGGAGAACATAGTTTTGAAAAATTGACTTTGACCTTTTTCAATCTCCTCGTTTTGAAAACAGCCCCAAATCTCTGCACCATATAACATTATAGGTATGACAACTGAAGAATATAATTTCAAGACTGTAGTCCAAGAGTAAGTTTGTGCTTTGATTAATGTATGCTTTATGACCCCTGTTGCCCTATTTGCTTTACTGACCACATCCATAGTATTTTCATTAAAAGAGCCGGATGCTTTAAATTTTATGCCTAGATATGTATAAGAGTTTGCAAAGTGAATTTCTTTTTCTTGGCAAACATATTTCAAATTCCTTTTAGGCGGTCTTCCTCTATGGAAATGAAGAATTTTTGTTTTATCCGCATTGATTTCTAGTTTCAAATTATTGCAGTAATCGCCTAAAGCAGAGAGTTTTCGTTGTACGTCTATAGGAGAGTTAGCAAATAGTACGATGTCGTCTGCATATTGAAGCATTAAAATATCTACCGATGGAGTGATAAAGTAGCCTTGTAAGTTTCTTTCTTTAAAAAAATTCTCAATGTCAGAGATGAAGAGTGCAAAGAAAAGCGGACTAGTGCATTCTCCCTGCAATACACCTTTCGTAATTCGGATTTTTTCCGAAGCTTCATTGTTTATGTTTATTTGGAGAAATGCATCATCGTATATGTTTTTCATAAGCCTAATTATTTTTCCACTAACTCCTAAGGTGTTAAGTTTGTACCATAATATGTCATGAATAACTGTATCGAAGGCTTTACGAAAGTCCACAAAGATCGTATATAAATTTTTATTGTTTGTCAAAAAGGCTGTCTCTACTATAGTATTAAGTACAAACAAGTTGTCTGCACATGATCTTTTCTTTCGAAAGCCAGCTTGAGATTCTGGTAGAATATCGTAGCTTTCTGCCCAAGTCTGCACTCTATTATTTAAAATAAAAGTGAAAAGTTTGGTAATTGTATTGCTGAGAGCAATACCACGATAGTTATCTTTATTCAACAGGTCTCCTTTTTTATGTAGCAAACAAAGTTTGACCGTTTTTAGATTTTTTGGAAGATCTTCATTCTCCAGAAATTGGTTTAATAAGCGGTTTAAAAAGATTTTCCAGTTATTTGGTAAATTTTTCAATTGTTCATTTATAATTCCATCAATTCCTGGGCTTTTTCTTGATTTTAAATGTTGCAGCGCAAAATTTAGTTCTTGCATTGTGATTGATGAATCCAGGTAAGGGTGACAGGTACCAAAATTTTTTTCTTCAATTATAATTTTCGTGCCATACCAATTCTTAAAATATTGAGTCCATTCTTCCAATTTTATAGGGCTCTGTGGAATATTTTTTGAATTTAAAGCTTTTATGGTTTTCCAGAAATCCGTTTGGTCCTTTACTAATTCAAGTTTGTTTTTTACTTCTGATTTGTATTTATTTTTTTGATCATTTATGATATGTTTGTATTCCTTCTTCGCCTCTTGATAATGAAGAAGGGATTCCGCGTTGAACTTGTTCTTTTTACAGTTCCGTAATAATCTTCTACATTTTTGTTTTGACTTAAGACATAGTTCGTTGTACCATGAATTTCTTTTAATATTATTTCTAAGCTGTATGGTTCTTCGTAATTCTAGTTTATTGCACGTATCTTCTATTTTATTTTTAAAGTAAAAGTAATTTTCTTCGATAGTGTTATTTCCATCTAGATATAAATGTAATTATAATTGACATATTAATATCATATTGTATTATATTATATAAGTAAGTTGGTTACACTTCCGTGTGAAATAATTGCCCACGCTATTCCACACAATTGTGCGAAAGATACAATTTCCAAGCTTTGCTTAAAGTGGAGAAAATGTAATTTTCAGTATTGATTGTAGAAAATAGTTATTTGTTTAACTCGGCACCAAAATACCAGATTTACAGCAAATGCTGCCGAAACTGTAAATCTGTGCTTGGTGCCGAGTTAAACACATATTTTTTTTGCCGATTTAAAATTAATATTGAATTAGTGATTATTTTGTTTATATATTTTGCAGGTTATCGCTGTCAAATTATAAATAAAAAATAAAAAAATTTATTGCCATATATTTGCTGAACGGTTGCTATGCATTTGTTGACGTTTACTAGGCGTTTGTAGAACGGTTGCTATGTAAAAAAATTTACAGCCTACACTGTTAGCAGTCCGTAAAGTGTCAACTTTAGTGTCAATCTGTTTCAATATTTGTTTCTACGACCTCTAAGAAATGTGCTCATTGCATGTTTGTTATTGCTAAGGATATGAGGTACATTGCAAGCATCGTGCGAAATGAATTTGTTTTGTGAGTATTTCAAAACAGTTCATTTCATTACAGGTGCCATTGCTAGGATACTTATTTAGAATTATCAAATATTGGAATGGTGCAAGTGGAACAAATTTATTATTAAAATTTAATTAATTAGGAAATAATATTGTGTTGGTAGAAAAAGTATAGTGTACAACTCGCATGGAATGTCCATTTCATACTCGTATGATTTGCAGTACTCGCTTTCGTTTCATACTCGTAGGAAATGAGTACCATTCCGTGCTTGTTGTACAATATACTATTTCAGTGCTACAGTTTAAAATATATGGATAAATAAATTATTATAAATAAATACTTTGTGAGTTGTTCTTGACTTAAAGACTTTTATGATTAAATAAACATAATAGTAACCATAAGGCTGGTGTAACCATTACTATTTCCATTCCATAATAAATAAAATTCTTAATTTTTCTAGTATTTATTTGTGTTCCCAGTTATGAAATTCTGCTGTATTTTGACTGCTCGAAATTGTATACCTTTTGATAGCAGAACCGATAAGTCTAAACAAAAATTAACTTCCCTCCAAAGAGAAAATTGATTCAATTTCAATTAACTCATTTAACAAAACACAAATTACCCGTTCAATCTCATTGGTCAGCAGAGCAAAAACAGAGGCCTGTCAATTAGAAACCCGTAATTAAAGTAGGCCTCGTCAAAACAAACAAAAAACAAAAGATGTCATCATAAACCCACAAACAAATGAAAGTAAATTACCTTCGTGTTAACCAAACCGCAACTCATTATAACACATACTTCAAAAGAAAAAAGGCCCAGGGAAAAAAGGCGCCGAAGACTTTTAGACAACATATAATATCTTACTTCCTTTTTTCCTCGGCTGCTCTGCTGTCAGTCTGCGGCTGGGTCCTCCCATTAATTAGTCATTAACAGTGACAAGAACACATGTGCGTTTGTCGACGCTTCATCTCTTTCTAAGTACTATTTTCGTCTTTCTTCACAAACGCGCGATGAACGCAAATAACTGGATTTTTCTCCTCTAACTTGAAGGGTTTTTTTGAGGATGTTTTTTAGCGGGGTACTTAGTGGTAACCCGAAAGCAAAATGTGATTTTAAAAGATGGACACTTAAAATGACAGACAAGTAGCTTCGGTGTATGAACTTTAATGGCTGAGTTGTTGAAAGCTGAGGGATATTAATGATTACTTTTAGAGTGTAAAGAAATGTACCCTGCTTGTACTATACCTCAGCAGGTTATACATTTATTAACGTATCGTTAAATTGTAAGCTCCAAAGATATAATGAGTGAATCTTAATTATTAACGGTACAAAATATAGAAAAAGTTTCACACAAATATACGTACTATTCTACAAATTTTTCATTAATTAGATTGTACTAGTAGAAAATGCAGAAAAAAGTTTCAAATAAAAATTGTGCCTGTAGTATATTACGTACCGTGAACTGTAAGTGATAGTTTTTGAGGTCGAGAAAGTAGTTTGGGATGTCGAGACCCGTAGGGTCGAGATTTCCTAAACATTCGAGGCCTAAAATTCACTTACAGTTCGAGGTTAGTATAGTATATTCTACAACAAGTAATGGAATGGCACATATTCCACGCGAGCAAAATGTTTGTAGTCCGAGCCGAAGGCGAGGGCTACGGTGTGCGAATGTGGGATATGCCATTCCGTTACACTATACTTTCTATAACAAGGTTTTGGAAATTATACAAAAAATACAAATATAAAACTGTTGAAAACGTCAAACTCAAAAAAATTAATTAAAACAAACAGACGTAACTATAGTAACTTAATCAAGATATTTCATATATCGCGGCTCTGATTCGTCGAAAATATTCCATACGTGGCGTATGGAATGTTAGTGATTCCATAACAATTTTTAGTTGTAGAATGCGTAGTTTCCAAAACAGTGTTACAGAAATATATTTTTTGCAATACCTGCGTCAATATAAGAAAAGGAAAAATTGGTATCAAAATTAACAGCTGTCAGATTGAGGTTAAAAATAAAATTTGAATGATATGTATTTACTTACCGTCCACCATGAACGGTAAGTTTCACTTACCATCCACCGTGGACGGTAAGTAAATGATGTAACCATGAAAACCAATTGTGCAATAAAAGTTCCACTTACTGTGTTTAAATTTTGTTATTAATTAACTTACAGTACAGGTATTGCAAAAATATTATTGTGCATCTTTCTGTATACCGGCTGTATGCTTTTTACCTCCCGCCATATCATGTAAGGGAGGTATGGGAATCATGCTAAAAATTCGGTAGTGAGTTTTCAGTGGATGAGCACGTTATAGGGTACCTAAAATACGATTTTAATAGTTTTGCGATGATATTTGAGTGTGTTTGCCTGTCTGTCTGTCAGTCTGTTGAATCTCTAGAGTTACGATTTCTCAAAAACTACTAAACTGAAAATTTAAAGCATATGTCACTGTCAAATAATATTTCTTTAATAAGTTATTCATTTACTGAGGTGTTGGATAAAACGTTATACTTCACACGTGAGCAAAGTGGAATTACCAAGTCGATAAAATTATCACACTCAGCCTTCGGCTTCGTGCGCTAAAATTTCTCTCGTGGATAATTCCTTACTTTGCCCACTTATATAGTAAATAACTATTATTTGACGCAGGTTATTTATTTCTGAACCGTGCATAAAATGTTGATATAATGAGAAACTTAATAAATTATACATTTAGATTTAATACACTTTGACAATAGCTTATTTAATAACGTAAATGAATATAGCAACAAGGCAGTGAGAAAATAATTAATTATATTTCATTATAGCAAAATATTTCAGGCGTATAAGAAAGTATAGTAATCATGAAAAATCTAATTCGAAATGTTTTAAGACCTTTTATGTCGTGTTTTTTCTTTCGTATGAGCAATGGAGTCTTTCACCATTTAAAAAAATTTTTATTACTCACATGGTTTATTTTTCTCGGCCCTATGGGCCTCGGCAAATAAATTCAATATTCGTGCTAAAAAGTAAAACTTCAGTGTATTGATACATAAATAACTATTTCATGGTAAATAATTATAATATACATGAATTCCATTTATTTTTGAAAGAAACAAAAATAAACTGTAAGATTATTTTAGTCAAATGTTTGATCATCAATGATAAATTTTGCTAACCTATGTCATTCAACAAGCCTTTAATTTCGTTGAGTCGACCTGAAGTAATATTTATTAGTTAGAAACGTATGAATTTAAAATATACTTACGATTCAAAGTGAAACAAAAAACCTTCAAATTAGTTGCCAACTATTTTGACACTTTGACAATCTGACAGCTCAATAATAAGAGAAGTACAAATAATTTAGAATAGGATAGATATGCGCTATAAAACTCAAATATCTTAATAATTAATATTATTTTTTAAACTTCTGTTATATCTAGTACAATGTTTTTGGGTCTAGTCATAATATAAATGACTTATTTTCTATTTCTCTGCGAGCATTTACTGTTATTATTTCTGTTCTCTTACTCCTTTGCTTGTCAGCATAATACCTAAACATTTAAATTTTTCAACCTCCATACAAATCAACCAAAAACACCAAACAAATTCTTCATCTCGAGTTCTCGACAAAGATTAATCCATTATTTCGACAGGCGTTTTTCAACTATTAGCTAAAATGTCCTAATGATCTCAAAGTGCTACCATATTACTGAATAACACATGTGCTTGAGTTATTTTTGAACCAGCCTGTAGCCTGTACAAAACGACGAACATCGTTTACTCTTACAATTTAACTGTCAGTTCTTCTTATTATATCTGTCACTTGGATTTAAGTCGCGCGCTGAAACTATTAGCGAATTTTAGTAAACGTTTTTGCATACTTAAGGTCGTGTTTAACGAGGATTTTATGTGTCTAAATGCCGGAGAGTTCCACGTAATTTATTAGACTGGTTAACTTAATAATTAAGTAAACTATTATATTTAATGGTTGTAAGTGAATTTGCAATGAAAACATTTTGTTGAAATTATTGCCAAACAGATGCTTAGGACTTTTTAGTAATTTATTTCTAGTTTAAATTGTTTTAAAATGAAACTAACAAATTACTAATATTTATTTCTTCTTTCCAGAACCTCTTGCCTGCTTCCATAAGCCTTCCAGTTCTGCAAACTGTAAGTAACAAACTAAACAATATTTTAAATTTTTGTTGAACATACCGGGTATTAACTTTTTTATGTTACATAGAAAATAATTCTCCAGCATCTTTCTCAAACTTGTCGCCATTTGGCAATAGCCACTCAAGCCCTACGGGCTTTCATGGCTATTGCCTAGCAACAAGTTTTCAAAAGATCTGTCAAATTATTTTCAATTTATTATCATTCTCTTGTTATATTATTAATGAAAATTTTTGGCAAAATTTCGCCATTCAAAAAATTCGTTTAAAGTTAACCCAAAAAAATTTCTAAAAATATTTTTACCTATTTTCATTAATTTTATTAATGAAACCAATTCCAAAACGTAAATTATCACACATTTTGCGAAAAATTGACACTAACGTTTAAGTAAAATGAATTATTTATTTGATTATTTCACTCATTACAAATTTGACCAATCAGAATGTCTCATTTTCCATTGTTGTGCATTTTAGATAAGTGAATAAACAGCACCATGCTGTTTATTCGCGAGTAAATTGAAGCTAGCTTTTATAAGCATATTTTGGACATTTTGAAGGCATATTTAACCGAATAATTAGTTGCAGAAGCAAGATACTTACATGTTCTTTACCTTTACTGGTGTTCTATAACTTTAAACATGCTGAATTATTCAATTCAATCTATTTTTATTTACAAATTTTTGACTTTTATTTGACAAGTAAAAAGAAAAACAATCAATTTGCTATAGTTACACTATAACAACAAAATTTTATGGTCCTTTTTGTTTATGAGTGTACCGATTTATTTATGTAAAAATGTGTCAAAATCAACGTTTTAGTATAATTTCTTCGGCAAGTATTAAAGTTTATGCTATGAATTCGTGAAATAATCTTGACATATACCCCTCGTGCTAAAAAATTTAATCGATTAAATTTGATGTCTAGCTTATTTATAAAATTTTGCTTTTAAAAAAGTGTTATCGTACATAATAATTTAAGATAAAACCCCTCGACCTGCGGTCTCGGGATTTTTTCAAATTATTATGTACTCAAACACTTTTTAAGCAAAATTTTATGCATAAGCTAGACATGTCAAATTTTATCGATTAAATTCTTAGCACTCGTGATATAACTATTGAAAAATTGTCTTGGTAACGGGATATATTGCTGGGACCCGTATATTCGCTGATATATTGCTTTGATTGGTCAAAATAGTTGACGTGTAAGCCTTTTATTGGCTTATTTACTATGGCGTTGAATAATCATTTTAATTTGGTTGATATATCGTGAAATACTAACATTTTGATAACTAATTGGGCCTTATTGCATGTATTTAAAAATTTTGAACAACTTTAGTATTTCCACCTTTGCTGTAAAGTGAATAACCATTTACAGCAATATTACAAAAATAGCATTGAAATCCTTATATTCCACATTTCTGTTCTACATCCGGTATATTATAATAACATAATTAACATTATTTTTAATTTTCACTATACGCAAACCTTTGTCAAAAATTTCATAGGTCACCATACTGAAGGGTACGGGTCAAAATTTTCGGTAGTAAGTTTTCAATAGATAAGCACTTTTTGAAATCCGTAGAATACGATTTCACGATTTTTGCCTCAAAATTTAAAGAAGCTATTAATGTCATACTTCATTTTTAGATTTTATTTGTTCATGTTACAAGATAATTAGATTTTGGGAACATCCCATCAACTGGAAGTGGTAGTTCATTTGAAGTCCCATCAGATTTATAGGCATATCTCAGTAAATAAATGAGTTAGAGTAAATTTATCGCAATCAAAAAAATCTGATGTGGCCAGCACATAACCTCCCGCCCAATACTACTCTTAAACGGTACAAAATAGTATTTGACGATACAGAAACATACCTTCTTATTTGTTTATTTTCTATTTATATTTGAGAATTTTAATTTTCTTTCGTATATTTATTTAATTTTTTGACATATATTTCACTAAGAAAACAGCTTCACAATCACAATGACATGTGTCACATTTCGTAAAAAATTCGTACATACATACATACATACATACAGACATCATCGCGAAAATAGTAAAATCGTATTGTAGGGACCCTAAAACGTGCTTATTCATTGAAAACTCACTACCCAATTTTCTGACCAAAAACAATACCTTCCTTACCTAGAGGTAGGCGGGAGGTAAAAATGTAGATTTATATTAGATACAATTTTTATTTTAAACCCATTTCTACATTTTGTACCGTTTAGAAATTAAAATCAGATTCTAATGTCAATATCTTTTTTTTGCCGATCACTTTATTTACAAAAAATCTGATGTGCCAGCACATAACTTCCCGCCCAATACTACTCTTAAACGGTACAAAATAGTATTTGATGATACAGAAACATACCTTCTTATTTGTTTATTTTCTATTTATATTTGAGAATTTTAATTTTCTTTCGTATATTTATTTAATTTTTTGACATATATTTCACTAAGAAAACAGCTTCACAATCACAATGACATGTGTCACATTTCGTAAAAAATTGAAAATTTTCCATGGTGTACTAGGAATGCAAGATTTGTGAAATCTAATTTCTTTATATTTTATTATCTCTAAATCTAATGAAAATTATTAAAATTAGTGTAATCAAAACAAATGTAGAATTAAATATTCTTCAACTTTCAAAATAACATAAATTGTTGAAAAAGGAAATTTAACCGTGTTTTTCACGAAAAACTGTTAAGGGCTTCAAGTAAACTGCTACTTCTGGTCGACCAATTTTATCCAAAATCTAATCAGCTCTTCATTTAAATATAAGAAGTAATAATTCAAAAAATTGTATTTTTTGGTATTATAGTATTTGAGTTATGCGAGACGAAAAAATTGCCACAGACTACACACACACACACACATACATACATACATACATACATACATACATACATACATACATACATACATACATACAGACATCATCGCGAAAATAGTAAAATCGTATTGTAGGGACCCTAAAACGTGCTTATTCATTGAAAACTCACTACCCAATTTTCTGACCAAAAACAATACCTCCCTTACCTAGAGGTAGGCGGGAGGTAAAAATGTAGATTTATATTAGATACAATTTTTATTTTAAACCCATTTCTACATTTTGTACCGTTTAGAAATTAAAATCAGATTCTAATGTCAATATCTTTTTCAAATTCAACATGAATTAGTAAATTACAAGTTAGTCCATCTACCGGAAGTACTAGTTTACTTGAAAACCCATCATGATAAGAACCTTTCTACCATAAGGTGTAGGTACGTTTGTCAATCAAATTTGCCAATTCATTCATCTGATCATAGGGCCCCTCATGCTAATTGTTTTGTTTCTAGGAAGACTAGCAAAATTTGTTATATTAGAAAAAGGGTAATCGACTAGAATTTTTCTATATTTTGTACGGTTTATAAAATAAATTAGATGAAGTTTTTATGTAATGAAGTGGCCGTATTTAATTACGCAAGGAATTAATTAAAAGAAAGAAAGCCCCGAAAAGTAGAATCCCAAGAGTTACTCGTAAGTCCGCATCTTTAAAACAAACTGTATTTCAAGAAAACGATATTCAAATTTTTTAATATTCCTCAAATAAATCCAGAGGCTGCTTGGCATAAATGCCTCTTTTACATAAAGTCCTCAGGCCCTGCAAAATTGAAGAAGGGTCATATATAATCACGGCATTTTACACCACTAACTCGATGTAATAACAAAATCCTAATGGTATATGCAGATTACCTTCAAGAGTAATATCTTATTCAGATGAAGGAAATAATTTAAAATAATTTAATTTGGTTCTCCGCGCCGTTTGCTGAAGATTTATGCCCGTAATTTTGACGTTTCGCTTTGCGCGTTCTTTTGTTTTCTAAGATGGCGCTGCCTGGCAAAGATGGTAACGATGGTAACTCAATTTCTGGACGGTTTATGGCGTCGCCTCCGGGCACCTCGGGATTTAAGGTCGTAAATAATATTAATTGGCATTTGTTTAACTGGTAACAAAAGACATGCGTTGATGTAATATGCTGCGGCCAATTAGGGCACTTGTCTTTCGCTTGTTTTGCCGGATGCTTCCAGCGCTACCCTGACATCTGGTGACACTAATTTGAACCCTGATCTATTTGACGACGTCTTAAGTTTCTTCGCTTTTTAAGTCTTTTATTTGCATGACAATAAATTAACTGATTACTAATTTGATTGATACTTATATATATATATATATATATATATATATATATATATATATATATATTTATATATATATATATATATATATATATATATATATATATATATATATAACTGTTATTGTTCTATAGACCTATAGACTAAGCACCGCTCTGCGATTGCAGATCCCTAACAGTTACCTAGTTAAAATTTTAAAAAGACAACGGATTGGCAGGTAGCATTAAATCCGTATCACTCAATAACGCAAGTTAAGCAATGCTGCCCGCGGTTAGTAGTTGGATGGGTGACCGCTTTAGATTAGAATATCAATCAATATCGATCTACTTTCGTAGATCTTGCAATATATTCTTTGCATTATTAATAATAATAATAATAATAAATAATCTTTATTAACCCAAATAAGTTAATGGCGAGGTTCAGCCACAGGCTGATCTTCCACCTAACCGTACAACATAAGAAAATATATATATAAATATAATAATAGCCGACAAAACGAATACATACAAATTTTACATGGTAAATTGAAAATTACAATGAATTTATAAATCTATAAACATTAAATTTTAATTTAAAATAATGTTTTAACAACTTTTTTAAGAGACAAGGATTTACAACATTGCGGTAAGTCATTATAGAATGTTGGTGCTAAGTATGAAAATGCACCTTTGAATTTTGTCTTACGAAAAGCAGAAATAATATACAAATCCTTAACACGTAATGGATAATTATAATGCTTTTGAATCAATTTATCCAATAAATATGAGGGAGAACCTGTTAGTCTAACTTTATGCACTAGACAAAGATACGCTGTTTTTGTTCTACTGTCAATGTCCTTTATCTTAGATAATTCACGGTATTGAGAAATGTGATCGTATTTACGCACACCGTACACAAATCTTAAACATGAGTTCTGAATTAGTCTAATTCTGTTTTTGTCTGTTAGAGTAAGATTTGGAACATATCTACATGCACAATAATCTATAATAGGCAAAATTAAAGTATTTACCAGACGCAGTTTTACTGGTATACTAAGATCGTGAGAAAATTTGTACAAATGTCTCAATTTCAGCCTAACTGAAATAAGTTTCTGATTCAAATGGTTTCTAAATATCAAATTTTCATCAATAAGTAGGCCTAAACTTTTTATTGAAGAACTGCGCTGTAATATGACATCATCCAAAACAATATCAGGTATATCATGATTACCTATTACCAGTAGAGCAGATTTTGAAGCATTTATATTTAAACCATTACTCTTCATCCAGATTACTAACTGCTTTAGTTCTTTGTTAACAGTTTCACATTGTTCCATGATAGTATCAGGATTAATAGACGCTATAATTTGCGTATCATCTGCGTAAGAGTGAACAGAACAAAATTTAAAATTTTTTGGCATATCTGCTACATATATCAGAAAAAATATTGGCCCTAAAACCGAACCCTGCGGAACTCCACAAGATAAAGGAAAAGCAGAAGAAGTTATTGTATCAACGTTAGATTTCATGGACACTTGAAAAAATCTACCTTCAAAATAGTTTTTACACCATTGAATAGCATTATCAGAAAAATTGTAATATTTCAGTTTAGCCAAGAGCATACTGTGGTCAATCATATCGAAAGCTTCTATATATACTTGTTAAATATTAAGTACCCGCTCTGCTGTTTCAGATCGCTTAAAATTGCCTAATTCAATTTTTTTTTTACATATTAATCGATTAATATTGCATGTACCCTTTTGGTTACGATGCTCTGTTACAGATTTTATAAATTATTAGGCCCCGCTATGCAATTTCAGATCCCAAATAGTTATTAGTTCAATTTTTACCTCCCGCCTACCTATAGGTAAAGGAGGTATTGTTTTTGGTCAAATATTGGGCAGTGAGTTTTCAATGAATAAGCACGTTTTAGGGTCCCTACAATACGATTTTACTATTTTCGCGATGATGTCTGTATGTATGTATGTGTGTATGTGTGTAATCTGTGGCAATTTTTTCGTCTCGCATAACTCAAATACTATAATACCAAAAAATACAATTTTGTTAATTTTTGCTTCTTATATTTAAATGAAGAGCTGATTAGATTTTGGACAAAATTGGTCAACCGGAAGTAGCAGTTCACAAGAAGACCTAAACAGTTTTCAGTGAAAAAAACATGGTTAAATTGAATTTTTCAACAACTGATGTCATTTTGAAAATTGTAGAATATTTAATTTTACATCTGTTCTGATTACACTAATTTTATTAATTTTCATTAATTTTGGAGATAATCAAATATAAAGAAATTAAATTTCATAAAACTTGCATTTCATATACACCATGGAAATACTTAAATTTTTTTTTATAAATTGTGACACATGTCAATGTGATTAAGAAGCTGTTTTCTTAATGAAATATATGTCAAAAAATTAAATAAATATACGAAATAAAATGGAATTTCTCAAATATATATAGAAAAAAAAATACAAATAAGAAGGTATTTTCCTGTGTCATCAAATACTATTTTGTACCGTTTAAGAGTTGTATTGGGCGGGAGGTTATGTGCTGCCACATCATTTTTTTTTTCTGTATCAAAATGACCAATTTTAACTTTCTTATAAATGAGATGAAATTTCAACAGATCGAAATTTGTTGGTTTTTAGTAAGTTTCCAAATATTAATCGAATCGAAGTTTATAGTCCGAGCCTACGGTTTTGCGAGTGTGGGATATGTCATTCCGTTACATGTTGTAGACTATACTTTCTATAACAAGATTTTGGAAATTATACAAAAAAACCAATACAAAACTGTTGAAAACTCAACACTCAATAAATAAAATTAAAACAAACAGACGTAACCATAGTAACTGAATCAAGATACTTCATATATCGCGTTAATACGCGGTTCTGATTCGTCGAATTTATTCCATACTCGGCGTACGGAATAATAGTTATTCTAGTACAATTTTTAGTTGTGGAATGCGTAGTTTCCAAAACAATGTTATAGAAAGATTAATTTCATTCGTAAGCCTTATTTTAAATTCAAGGCGCTGTAGATTATCAGATTCTCTCTTTGAGAAATTACAATTTATAAAACAACAGTTTGAATAACTATAATCCACAATATTTAGTCTTTAATAATTTTATATATTTTAATAATAAATGTATGTTCCTATATTTTGCCTTTGATTTATATTTTACTTTTCATAGTATAAAGTTATAAAATAAATAAATATATTAAATATGATTTTTTTAATTTCCACAAAATATAAAAAGCAATTGTAATTTGTAAATTTATAATGTAATCTAATTATAATTTTGCAAGTAATTGAGCTAACTAATTAATTATATTTTGATCGTAAAAAAATTATAAAAAATTACATTATTTCAGTACAATGAGGCCTCTACCAGCCGTCAAATCGTGTTCCCGGGCATTTTATCGAACGATAATATATACATGTTTTGAAATGTAGAAAATGTAGATTATCTGCGGTTAGAACATAGTTTAAATTACTTTGACCGTCGCTCGTCCAGAGACGGTGTTAGTTCTACATTTGGTCACTGTCGCGAGGATGGCAGCACTGCTCGACTCATCGACGATTTCTTTTACAGATTTCTACATGGACGGCGATGATGTAAAATGTTTTTTAATTGTTTTTAACACTTTAAAAGAGAGAATACATATTTTCATTATATTAAATAAAGACTTTGGTTTAGTTATGTGTGGATTTATAAAAGTTTTGGACTCTATTTTAGTCGGTATTTTATAAAATTTTCGAATTTGTTACGCGCCATATGTTTACAAATGTTTATGTCAAATCTAATATAAATGAAAATTGAAGTAACTGTTTTAATTTGTATTTTAGGGAATACTAAAGCTATTTTTAAATTCGGGGGAATCAAAATAAAAATAAATTTTTGAGTTCAAATACGACAGAGGGCACTGTAATCAGCTGTCAGATTCATTTCATTTAATAATTATTAGTTTTAGTTGTTTATTGATTAAAATAATAAAGAATTTATTTAGAATTACAGCCTATTGTAATATTTATTTATTCCCGTTATTTTTCGGTTTATTTTTATTTCATTCCGATAAACTAGGAATCTTACTTATCGATTGTCATTTCGTGACACACAAGTCCTACTAATTTTGTATTTTTGAGTGAAGTGTCAAAATTGAGAGTGATTGAGCAAATTATTTATTGTTATGAAATGTCGTTTCGCACTAAAATTTTAGGTTTTGTTGACGTTTTACTTCGAGTACCGCCCTTGTTCCTAATAGACGAGATTTTAAAGGTTGGACTAGGGCTAGCAGATTTTATTGAACACGAAATTGGAGACGATCTGGGACCTGAACACGAAATAGAAACAGTTGCTTCGTTTTTTAGCAATTACTCAACAGCGAATATCGCTTACGACCCTCTTTTCTACAGATATGTACTTATATCTCTTACTAGGCTAACTTTAGCCATATTAGGTGAGTATAAACATTTAGTTTTAGTCTATTTTGTATCCTTTGCTGGTATTGTTTTCTGCCAAATCATTACTTGTTGTCTAAATTATTCATACGAAGTATTTGAATATTTATCTATTGTAATATGGAGTATAATTGGAATATACTTAACCAAACTTTTAGAAGTTGTTGCAGATTTTCCTTTCCATGGTTTTCTGATGCAAATATGTTGTTAGTCTTTTTTAATAGAATGTTCGAATTATTTGGTATATGTTTTATATTTATTTCAAATCTTAAACGAACCTAATATTTAAGAATATAATATACATAACATTTTTTGAAATTTTCAAATGTAAAATATATACCTATATATTTGGGAATTTTGGAAAAACTTGTTTAGGGTATTGTTAAATATTAGGAAGTTTATAAATACTTTATTGTTTTAAATAGTTCTATTATTAAAGTTCAGTTATACTCCATAAATATAAATGTTTACATGCAATGGTGCCTATCTGTAAGGCGCATTTTCTTCTTCTATCAATTGTTTTAGAGAAAAATGCTTCAAGTAAAACTTAAGCTCGTTTTAGACGATGCAATTTTTGCTGCAAATTTTATTGCGCAATTGTGCAACAAAATTTTTCAATTGCTGCAAGTTTTTGAACGACGCAATGATTTGATGCAAGATATCTAGTTACTTTTAATTATGTACCAACAGTCACATTATAACCCTATGTTAAATGTCAATAACTAAACCTACCTCGTTTGTGGGATAGGTTTTGGTGATTTTTTATTTTGTCGAATTGGATATTGCATAGACAAGATTTGTAAACTAGCTTTGAAATTTCGAACAGAACTGAATACTGAATTGCACATATCCATATAAATTGTAGAACATGTGATTCCTATTCTACATTATTTCTATATTAAAACAGTTGGCAACAACATGATGAGCGTAAAGTCACTATGAAGTCACTAGAAAGTTGCTACTAGAATAGAACACATACTATTGGCGTGCAAGTCTTGCGTTGCAATAAAACTTACAGCAACTTTTGTATTACACGATGCAATTATAGTTGCATCGTCTTGAGCACGAAAACTTGCAGCTAGAATTGCACCATCAAAACGGGTTTTAGAGAAAAATGCTTCAAGTTAAACTTATAGATAACTAAATTGTCTATCAGTTTTATTATGAAAGTGACTTCATTGTTGTAATCAATCATTTGTTGTAATCATTCGATGAGTTTATTAAACGTTTGTGAATTATTTTAGAGAAATATGCTTCATGTGAAACTTGCAGAAAATTAAAATTGTATATCAGTTTTATTTCAAGAATTTTTCTAACCTTTTGACAGCGACCTAATTGTTGTAATCACTTGGAAGTTAAACATTTTGAGTTGTTTTAGAGATAAATTATTCAATTAAAACTTTATACAAATATATTTTATATTTTTTTTATTGGAAGCATTGTCTTGTAAAATGATCGATTAACGTTTGTATTTTTGCAATTAAACTTTTCTGGATTATTTTATAGACAAATGCTTCAAGTAAAACTTGCAGAAAACCAAATAACTATTTTTCGCTCGTTATTTAAGAACTTTTATTTTTGCAAAAAATAATTGATGATTAATGAAGTTGTCAAACGTTCTAGAACTATTTTAGAGGCAAATGGTTCAAATGAAACTTGTAGAAAACTAAATTTCCCTACAGTTTTATTTGGAGTATTATTCTATAAGATGATTCAAAAATGTTTGACGACTTAATTGTTGCAATTAATGAATAATTGTTATCATTTGATTCATGAGATTGAATTATTGTACAGGCAACAATTAATTTTCTGTCAGTTTTATTTGAAGTATTTTTCTCTAAAATGATTCAGAAATGTTTGACAACTTAATTGTTGAAATCAATGAATTGTTGTAATCATTTGATACATGAGACTGTTGAACATTTTTGAATTATTATACATATAAAAATAAATTTTCTATCAGTTTTATTTGAAGTATTTTTCACTAAAATAATTCAGGAACTTTTGATATCGACCTAATTGTTGCATCATTTTACTGAAGAGGTTGTCAAACATACCTAAATTATTTTAGAGACAAATGGTTCAAGTAAAACCTTGCAGAAAAATAAATTTTATATCAATATTATTTAAAGTATTTCTCTCTAAAATAATGAAGGAAAGTTTAATAATTTTATTGTTGCAATCATAGAGTTGTAATCATTTTATATATGAAGCTAGCAAATGTTTTTGGATTATTTTTCTCTAAAATGATTCATAAATGTTTAATAACGATTCGATTGTTGTAATCAATGAATTGTTGTACTCATTTGATACATGAGGCTGTCAAATGAGTCTGGATAATTTTAGAGACAAATGGTTCAAGTAAAACTTGCAGAAAACCAAACTATCTATCAGTCTTATTTGAAGAATTTTTCTCTAAAATGATTCAGAAATGTTTAACAACGATTCGTTTGTTGTAATCAATGAATTGTTGTAATCATTTAATACATGAGGCTGTCAAACGAGTTTGGATAATTTAAGAGAGAAATGGTTCAAGTAAAACTTGCAGAAAACCAAACTGTCTATCAGTTTTATTTCAAGCATTTTTCTCTAAAATGATTCAGTAATGTTTTATATCGACTTGATTGTTGCAATCAATGAATTGTAATTATTTGATACAAAAGCTATCTTGTTCTGGATTATTATGGAGACAAATGCCAAGTAATACTTGCAGAAAATTATTTTTTATGAGTTTTATTTGAAGTATTTTTCTTTAAATTCATTTAGAAACCTTTAGCAGCAACTTGAATGTTGCAATCAATAAGTTATAATTATTTATCTGATGAGGCTTTCAAAAGTGCTTGAATTACCTATTTCAGGGAAAAATGGTTTAAATTAAACTAGCAGAAAAAAATTTCTATCAGATTTATTTGAATCATTTTCCTCTAAAATGACCCAAGAACATTTGATTGTTTCAATCAACGAACTGAAATCACACCTCTTAAAGAAATTATAAATAGCTGCAAGAACTTCTAATAAAATAAATAACATAGACAACATTAATTCATTAAAATCACTGAAATATAATAATTCTGGAACGCGCAGATATACATACAAAAGTGATAAATAATATTTAACAATGTATTATTAAATTATTTGAAAATTCTTTTTTATTTCAAAATTATTGAATGCTAATTTCTTTATATTTTCTTATCAATTTCTAAGCGGTCCATACGATAAAGATAGGTGTCCCTAGTATTTCCCGTCTCTCTCAGCTCGCATTTCAACGTTAGTAAGCATTCCAGAATTACTATATATTTCAGTGATTAAAAAAAGCAACTGAAATATGTTAATACAAAAATAGACGAATACTAATCTTCTTTTCTTTTTAGGATGTATTTCCGCATTATGTCTATTCATACTTTGTACAAAGCACCTAATGGTGGTGTACACATATTTGATGACAGTAGGAATAGTATTTATATCCTACTGGACAAACCTGTCAACGGCGAAGAACGTCCAAGCATTATCACCAGCACCTACGAGCCTCCTAGAAGATCTCCTATCGCTGAACCTCCAGAAGCTTTTTGAAGGCCCCGGGAGCCTAATTCTACAGAACGCTGTCATACAATGTATCCTAGCCTTTATTTTCGTAAACATCCACATGGGATCAAAAAATCCTCTCTTGCAGAAGCTCTTGACGATATCTTTCATGGTTCCTTCTGCTCTGATAGTACTGCCTCTTCCTGATACAATTGTTAATCATTCTCCTGTTTTTGCTTCATTGCTACCTTTGGCTATAGTGATCTTCATTTTGTGGTCCAGTGTTTTTTATGTCATACATACTTTATACAATGGCTACCAACATGCCCGAGGAATAATAACTAATTTTGGAATGTCTGCATTGGTGGAAACTGAATGGGTTCGTTTGAATGTTCCTTCAGTTTTGAGAACGTTTTGGATTTTGAGGGTTTTGGAACATACAGGGATCTTTATATTTAACGGGAATGGTTTAGGCCCGGCTTATACTTTAATTAAAACGCTTATGATTATGAGCTGCGAGACTCTAACAGCAGTATTGGGAATGACAAGTATAGTATCTTATATTTGTCATCACATTGGAAGGTTCTTCCAGTGGGTTCTTCTTACGGAAGATGAAGACAATAAGAGTATTGGGACTGTGTCTGCTATTCTGTTTTATATTCTGGCGTTACAAACAGGGTTGACAACTTTAGAACCAGAAAAAAGGTTTATCAGGTTATGTAGGAATTTTTGTTTGTTGTTTACAGCATTGTTACACTTTATACACAACATTGTTAACCCTCTTTTGATGAGCTTAAGTGCAAGTCACAATCCTTCAGTACGAAGACATTTACGAGCTTTGGCCGTTTGTGCTTTTTTGGTCCTCTTTCCAGTAGTCCTTCTAATCTTTTTGTGGACCCATCACGAAGCCTCAACTTGGTTATTAGCCGTTTCAGCTTTCAGCATTGAGGTTATTGTGAAAGTAACAGTTTCTTTAATGATATATACTTTGTTTTTATTGGACGCTCGTCGAGAAACCTTCTGGGAAAGATTAGACGACTACGTTTATTACATTCGCGCATTCGGCAACACAGTCGAGTTCTTCTTCGGCATCTTCCTGTTCTTCAACGGCGCTTGGATTCTTGTCTTTGAATCTGGAGGAGCTATTCGAGCAGTTATGATGTGTATCCATGCTTATTTCAACATTTGGTGTGAAGCCAAAGCTGGATGGTCTGTCTTTATGAAACGAAGAACAGCTGTCAACAAAATTGAGAGTCTTCCAGAAGCAAACACCGAACAACTGGAAAGGCTTAACGACGTCTGCGCGATTTGTTATCAGGAGATGCAATCAGCGAAGATAACCCGTTGTAAGCATTTCTTCCATGGGGTATGTCTTCGGAAATGGTTGTACGTCCAAGACAGATGTCCTCTTTGTCATAAAATCCTTCATAGTATGGACAACGAGGACCAGAAAGAAGAGACACAGCCGGTAGAAGTGGAAGAGGAAGAAGATGATTATAGGTGATTGTGTAGTGTGGTGATATTTTAAAGTATACTGTATATACTGTTATATAGTTTTAATTTAGAGGTTAAAGGTTACTATGACGACTCTACAGATGATCTATGATGCGTTTTTATTTTGATTCACAACTTTGAAAGACCAATTTAGGCCACAACACTTCACGGGAAAATCATGTTTAATAAAATATAATTGGAGGTTTATTTTCTAACACAACTACAATAAATTAGATAAAAGTGATAATTAAAATATTAAATATGTTGTTTAAACGATTTTTTATATAATTTTGTAAAAATGTATACTTATAAAACAATTATTTTACGTAGTTGTCAAATTGTAAACAATTTACAAATCCGTGGAATTCATAAGGTAGTGATATTTATTGTAAATACATATATTTTTGCTTCACAACGTATTTATTTTTATACCTCACCTTCCCTTGTAAATAAATAAATAAATAAAGAAATATTTATAACAATCTTGATCAGATTTCAATTAAAAATAAGATCTTTGTAGTTGGACAACAAATAATAAAGGGACGCTCTGCAATTTGTCAAGGTTCGTACGACTGTCAAACGGTCAGCACGTTCAAAATTAGCCTTCACTATTTCATAATAACGACCATCACTGAAAACATTCAAAAACAAAAATTACAACGTCAACCAAAACAAAATTCAACCTACCTCAACACTAAGCATCTCAACTTAAGACATTTAACTCGAAGAGTATCAATTGCCTTTTGACTCTTGTCCGAGAACCTTAGATTCTCTGGATCCCACTTTAGTTCAATTCTTTCCAACATTGCACAATTGTTCGCAATTCCATCCATTAGCTGATCTACCAGGACGTTGCCACCTAAACGTTCTTGGGTACCCATGATGAAGATTCTGAAAGAAAACACTAAATTTAAACCCAATTTTCACTGATACCAAATGTGCTACATATAATTTATTGAGTGTTTTAGAAGTAGAATTTAATTCTGTACAAGTTTTAGTTGAAGCATTTTTCTCTAAAGTAATCAGGAAACGAATGGCAGCACCAAAACTAATTTCCCGTTTGTACCACTCACTTTAAATCCAATTTTTAAGGGAACCATATATATGGTAAAGATAATTTAGTAATAGTATAATATGCAGAATTCAATTCTCTACAAGTTTTATTTGAAGCATTTTTCTCTAAAATAATCAGGAAACGAATGGCATTTCAATAATAAATTTTCCGTTTGAACCACTAAACTTTAAGTTCATTTTTTACTGCAACCAAATATGGTATAGATAATATAGTGAGATTGTAAGACGCAGAATTTAATTCTCTACTAATTTTATTTGAAGCATTTTTGGCTAAAGTAATCAGGACGCGAATGGCATTACAAAAACTAATTTCCCGTTTGAACCAATAAACTGTAAGTTAATTTTTCACACCAACCAAATAAGGTATAGATAATTAAGAAACATTATAAGACGCAGAATTTAATTCTCTATATGTTTCATTTGAAGCATTTTTCTCTAAAATAATCAGGAAACGAATGGCATTACAAAAACTAATTTCCCGTTTGAACCACTAACTTTAAACCCAATTTTTACAGGTACCATATATGTTACAGACTAATTAGGAACAGTATAAGAAGCAGAATTTAATTCTATACAAGTTTTATTTGAAACATTTTTCGCTTAAATAATCAGAAAAGGAATGGCAGCCCAAAAACTAATTTCCCGTTAAAATCACTAACTTCGAACCCAATTTTTATGGAAACCATATATGGAACAGATAATTTAGTAACAGTATAATATGCAGAATTTAATTCTCTACAAGTTTTATTTGAAGCATTTTTCTTTAAAATAATCAGGAAATAAATGACAGCACAAAAACTATTAACAAATTTTTAAGTTTCCACGAAACATTTCTCTATGCCGTACGGTAACTTGCACATGGTCTAATTTCTTTGCGAATATCTTTACATATTATTAACTATAACAATATTTTGACTAATAAAAACATGGAAAACATTCATAAATAATAAGTAGAAAATGTATTTAAACATTATTAACTTTTGGGAAACGTTTTTGACAGCATGTTATGTGCAAATGTCACTTCATGGTCATCTACTTACTTGGCATTGGTCAAAATCGGTAAAACCGATTGCCACAACGAATCGGTTATGTGGGTCATACCGGATAAACTAAGTCCCCAAAGTTGGTGCCCGTGTTTGGATAAAAATTTATGGAGAGCCTCATCTGTCAAATTGTCGGAGCTGTCTAGATCTAGAGCAACCTACAAACAAAAACATTAATCATTTTCAGCGCATAAATAATTGTAAATTGCATGATTAATTTATTGTTTAAACGTCAACAATTGTATTAGTCACTTCTGCTTGCGTAGTTTATAATATTGCGAACTAATTTTCATATCTGCAGATAATTCTATTCCATTTTGAAATCAAAAGCATATTTATATGTTTTCTACTCCTGTAAAAATATATCCCCATTATTTTATCATTCATAATTCACTCTTCTCGACCAATCACAGAGCCAGAAATCCATAATTCACGGTCATCTGACAGTTGACATGATGTAAATTCTTATTGTGTATTTTTATGTTGACGTTTTCCAAAGAGTTTCGATTAATTTCAAAAGCGATTTCCGAATTTACTGGAGTAAAAAAAAGTGTAGGATTATATTCAGGATTATGGTCATTATTCACTTCTTCGTTGTGAATAATGACTATCATAATCCCTCATATAATAATATACTATTTTAAGCACTTTCTCACCAAATTTCTAGGGTTTCCGCTTTCCATCCAGTTCTTCAAAACAGAATCATTGAAACCATTGAGTTGTCCAGCACTTAAAAATCTCAAATTTGGGATTCTTGTTAGCATATCTATCAGACATTCAGTGGACAGGTCAGTTGCTGTAATGTCTAATTCTTGTACGGAAGATTTTTCCCATTCTACTGTCATTACGTATTCGCTTTTCAAACCTGGAATAGAATAAAACGGTTCTCTTTTAAAAATTTGTATCTTTTAATGTATTTGAGCTACCAGGGTAAAATAAAAACCAAAATGAAGAGAATTTAATTGACTTTAATCTGCTATATAAATTATTTTGATTGTGTCATAAGTAATCATTATAATTGACAAAGAAAGTTAACTTAGACTTTACATACATAGAATTAATTCAGAAAATTGTGCCTTTATTTAAACACTTGTATTTTTTGAAATATTAGAGCTACCGGGGTGAAACTAAAAACAAAATAAAGAATATTTAATTGTCTTTAACCTGGTATATAAATTATTAGGTATAATATCTGACATGGAAAGTTAACTATGTTTTTAACAGATTTTTACCATCGTGTCTATTTTTAAACATTTAGATGAAGATGAAATAAAAACCGAAATAAAAAGAATTTAATTGTTTTTAATTCGGTATATAAATTAGTGTGTTTATTTAATAATTAGTCATCTCATCTGACACAAAAAATAACATTTTTCACGACATGCCAGGAAACTCTACCGTTCTTCTCTCGAAAAAGTGAATAAAATGTGTTTTTCCTCTCTAGAGAGGAAAATATAGAAATGTTTCCAATATAAATGTTATTTACAAAAAAATATATTGCACAAATAATAAATAAATGCCTAATTTTATTGAAAATCCTTATTTTAGTGATATACATACTTTAAATTGTCGTACAATTATCTTATATTTTTCTTTTTCTAGATTAAATCACAATTTGACAATTTTAATTTATATTTAATATTGGTAATACTGCTACACCGCCCTGCGTTTGATAACCTAACTTTTAACGTACCAGTTGTGTTGTCAAAGTGTATTTTAGATTGGAGCAAATCGGCTTTAGAAACATGTTGTGTCTAACACGAGAGAAAAAGCCCTTCTTCCACTCTCGCTCAAATTGCCTCATTCGTTGCGCAAACTTCTAGCTTGAGTGGGAAAAAGAATCCCTTTCCTCTCTAGTTTGACAAATAACTATTGTTTTGAACAAATTTTTATAAATGTAGAATTAATTCATTAATTTACACTTATATTCAAACATTTGTATCTTTCGAATTATTAGAACTACCGGAATGAAACAAAACCAAAATGAGGACCATTTAATTGTTTATCCAACACCTCTCAATAAATGCTATATTACTATGGCGATTTTAAACAAGCAAAGTAACAGATTATCCACTAGTGGGTATAATTTTGAGGAAAGCCACTAGTGAGTATTTTTTTATTTACAACAATAGTAATAACACACAACACCTTGGTAACTACTTCGATTGACATTTTAATTAAAAAATTTAAAGCATATGTCACTGTCAAATAATATTTCTTTAATAAATTTTTCATTTATTAAGAAGTGTTGGATAAAACGTTATACTTCACACGTGGGCAAAGTGGAATTACCCACTCGATAAAATTATCTCACTCAGCCTTCGGCTTCGTGAGCTAAGATTTCTCTCGTGGGTAATTCCTTACTTTGCCCACTTGTAAAGTAAATAACTATTATAATCTCGTATATAAATTATTGTAATTGTTTTATAGTTATCCATTATACCGGACACGGAAATTTAACATTGTTTTGAACAAATTTTACAAATAGACAAAAATACAGAATAAATTAAATAGTAAACACTGTATAACCAAATGTTAATTGCAATTACTTTTGAAGGAAGGTTACATAAAATACGTGAAGTAACTGCGAAATGAAATAACTGTGAGATTGTGAGAAGTGAGAAGATCTTTCTAAATACTTTTAACACACTTAACAGAAGGTCGTTGTCTTTAAACCTTGATTGTTTAATGTCAATGCCAAACAATGACGCAAAAAGTTTTGAAACTGCTGATACAACAGAAACAAAACATGCTTGCAATATTATTTCATTGTTTACTATGTCAAGAAAAACAAACTATAAAATATCATGTTTACAAGTTTATGAATGAATATTGTATTGATTTTTTGTATTAATTACTGACCTTACCGTTGGTTTTATATGTTTTATAATTTAATTATAAATTGTTTAGACCCTGAGAACACCCGTATTTTGTATCTGTTTTATTTTAAAAGTTACCGCAGTTTTTCCATTTTGCAAAAGGCAACTTTGTGTGCCCGTATCTCTAGAACTAAAAGAGATATTGAAAAACAAAATACACGAATTAACTCCTCGTTCTTTTCTTAATAAAATATCAAAATTTGAATTTTTTTAGCAGTTTCTACATAATAAAATTTAATTCAATATTAAATGACTGTATTTTAAAAATTCATACTTACTGGTACCGTTCATAAGTAAACATCGTAATCGTCGACTTCTTTGAAACAAAGTTTTCATCGTTGACCCCGTGACCTTGGAGCAATAGTTTACAGCCAAACATTCGAGCTGAAATTAAGAAATTTGCTCAGTACAACAAAAATTATTTGTAGACCTTCAAGTAAACTACCATATCCGGTTAATGGATTGATACCAAAATATAATCAGCTCTTAAATGAACCCTTCAAAATCTAAGTATTAAATTTCAAACTGATATCTTTATTAGATATTTTGCGTGCTCATACGCAATGACTCATATTTCGCACGATAATGGCACAGGGAAAACCCGTGTTTTGAACTACGTGTAGAGAATAAAATAGTTTTTTTTTTATTGTAATTAATGATTTATTTTATATTTCATTGAACTCGTGCAGAATACGTGAATGTTGTAATGTAGCTACTAGTAATTAACGTATCAAGCACGTTATAAGGACAATAATGCTCGGTCAACAATGTGCTGCAGAGGGCTTCTGGATCAAGGTGTGTACGTTGACCGAAGGTATTATTGTCCTTATAACACCCGTGGTGCGGTCAACGTTTAATGTCCGGCCGATATCTTATTTTATAAAAGATTTTTATCGATGTGTTTCGTTAGAGAGGTTAATCTATTTGCTTGCAAACACTATAACAAGGTAACGCGATATTCTTATTTGTTTACAATACCTATTTGTTTATTTCTATTTTTCGATCTGCCAATAGAAATCTAAGTTTGTGTGTACTGCGCCCAATAGCAACAACGTTAAATTTATAAAGCCTGAGGACATTATTTATATAACTGCCCAGCTAGCATGTAAGGAAGGTATTATTACGGGTCAAAATTTTTAAAATTGTGTCTGTATGTGTGATGATATCATTGTCAAATTTCATATTTACAATATAGATGTTTAAATTACAAACTGTACAGATTTTGGTAGTAATCTATTAACCGAAAGTAGTAGTTTACTTAAAGACCTATAGGGTTTTTTGAGTATATCTCAGTAAATAATCGAGTTACATTAAACTTTGATATATTCAAAAAGATGTAGAATTAAATTAGCTACAATTTGTATTTGAATATTTTGACTCTAGTTTGTTTCGTTTAATAATTATTATTAATTATATAAAGTTGTTTGGACAGGCGGGAAGTAATGTATTGGATAAATCAGATTTTTTATAACAATTAAATTCAAAAATATTTTATCAGGTAAAAAACGTAATAAAAAAACATTTAATACCGGGATTCGAACGGGCACATTACCAGAAGGTGGAGGATTTTGGGCATATCTCAGCAAATAATTGAGTTAGAGTAACTTTTGTTATATTCAAAAACATGTAGAATGATGTTTTATTTGAAACTTTTTTCTATTTTGTACCGTTTAAACTATCAAATAATTTAATAAATCTCGTGGCCCTGAAAAGGGCAACGAAAATATTATCGAACCATCACCTCTGTGGAAGAAGTTATGTATTGGTTACATCAGATTTTTTTATAACAATTTAAAACAAATACATTTTTTCATGTGAAAAACGGAATAAAAAATTAAATTGTACTGGGGTTCGAAGCGGAACATTTCTAAGATGTGGAGGTTTTTTGGACATATCTCAGTAAATAATTGAGTTAGAGTAAACTTTGTTATATTTAGAAAGATGTAGAATATTGTAACCCACAAATTTTACTTGAAACTTTTTTTCTATTTTGTACTGTGTAAAAGTTATTGGACTTATAAAATAATTTAATTAATCTCGTGGCCCCGAGAAGGGCCACAAAAATAATTATCAATCAATTTGTAAACAGTTTTGTGGATAAAAATTTCATATTTAGAACTTGGCAAATTATAAGCTGATTAGATTTTGGTAGCAATCCCTCAAACGTAAGTGGTAGTTTACTTGAGAGCCTATTACGTATTTTGAGTTCAGTAAATTTTGTTGTTTACCTGAATGCAATTGGAACTAAAAGCGTCAATATGGCTGTCATCAACAAAGTTTATTCCGTATAAATTAATGACTCTTAAATTTGGTGTAGCTGATTTAAGTTTGTGAACATTGATGACCTCATAAATTTCTTCCTCTTCCTCTTCTACCTTCTCATAAGTTCCAATCAGGTGTAGAATTTCTAAACCGTTGATGAAGTTGTAGATTTTTCTCATGAAACCTTCCATGAAGATGACCTGAATAAAATAATTAATTAAAAATAAAATAAATATATACATACATACATAACATCATGCTATATCCCACTCAATGCAGTAGCACGAATCCATAAACACAGTCAACCAACAATCAATCTCCTCCAAACATTCCTATCCTGACACATCACTTTCGCCTCGTCCACATTCATACATGCTCGTTTATTATTCACACTCGGAATAATTCAATCACGCAACAAACCATCAATCATATTCAACCACTTATTCCTCGGACGCCCACGTAATCGTTCACCTTCAATCTCACCCACATATATTAGTTTCACCAACTTTTCATTCGACATTCGCTCAACATGTCCAAACCACCTCAACTGACTCACTCCCACTTTCTCAACAACATTCTTCTCAATCTCACATTCACCATACACCAATGTATTCCGGACACTCATCACACACTCCTCTCAGGTAACTCATTTCTACGGCAGTTATACGTCGTTCATGCTTCTTCATCCACACCCAACATTCAGAACCATTCATCAATGTAGACACTAATACGCCATTATTAACACTCAATCGAGCATCTCTAGGTACATTCACGTTTCGAGCAAATGTACCCAGAGCACCCAATACCTTGCACCCTGCAGACACTCGCCTTTCAATCTCCCGGTCAATACGTCCATCCCTCGAAAACATACTACCCAAATATACAAATTCATTCACTTGTTCTAGTCTCACACCATTCACTGAAACATTACAATCAGTCACCAAATCATTCTTCTCAAACACCAACACTTTACATTTATCAACATTCAATAGCAAATAAACCTTTCCCGACTTCATTTATGCTCACAATCATTCTTCTCAATTGCTCCTCAGTTTCACCCAACAAAACAACATCATCCGCATAAGCTATCTCAGGCACAATACGTCCACCAATACGTACACCATCCGTTCCATTATAAATATATCATCACGCCGAAAAGCCACTTTGGAAGTGGTTCTGATCTCACCTCCGATAAACAAATACACATATACTTCAGCTTCGTTGGAAAAGCTTGCATCTCGCTGAAATCGTGCAATTGCATAGCCGTGGAAAAGTCCAACAACATATGAGTTAAATTCGGGCATTTATTGGCCAATTCATGCAACACTGTATGGGTGATCAGCTCAATGGGAAGCTCAATGTATCTCAAAGATGGTCCGAATCTTATGCTGATTAGAGCAAGGAGTGATTCCAAAGAACCGACGTGGAGTCCTGAAATTTCTGGGCGAAGAGAAACGTGTTTCCAGAGACGGGTGTCATAGGCTATCATACGCCATTTTTTGCAGACTCTTGCCATGCGACATATTTCTAGATGGGTGAGATAGCTGAATATATTCAATAGGACCTTATCGGGAAGTTTTTCGATTGTCTGCAAAAGAAAAATGTAGTTTTAACAGATGTTTTTGGTTCAATTAGAGGTGTATTATATATGAAAATATTCTTGGAATCTTTCTGTATTCAACGATAAATAAGTTCTTTTTATAGCTTTTTTTGTAATAGAGTTATTGCGCATAAAGTGATGAGTAGCATAACAATGAATATATGTAACTATAGCTGAAGGATTTATTTTTCATTGTGCAAGAATAGGTATTTATGATATAAGTGTTAAAAGTGTCATTTTATGAGTAAGTGAGGAAGTTTGTGAAACAAGGCGAAGCCGAGTGGAACAACCCCACGAGCGAAATAAATCACTTTTAAAATATCATAAAAAATTTTATCTACCTAGTGCATTAGTAAATAAAATAGTAAAAAATGTAGAATGATATTTTGACAGGTAAAAGTAACAATAAAATCATTTTTAACACGTTGCTATGTTACTTTTAACACTAGTGTTAAAAAGTTACATACTTTTAACTTGCTAAGCAACCGTTAAATGGCCACTTTTAACAACGGTTGTAGATAATAGTATATTATACATTAAGGGAGAGAAGTGTATAATTTTTTCCCGAGAAGTAAATTCAAGCACGAAATGGGTATAATTTTGAGAAAAATCACTAGTGAGTAATTTTCTATTTATAACAATAATAATAACACACAACACCTTTTGGTAAACACTTCGTTTGACATTTTAATTGAAAACATTTAAAGCATATGTTACTGTCAAATAATAATTCTATAATTAATTTTGCATTTATATGTTGGATAAAATGTTATACTTCACTCGTGGGCAAAGTGGAATTACCCACTCGATAAAATTATCACTTTCAGCCTTCGGGTTCATGTGCTAAAATTTCTTACTTTACCCACTTGTAAAGTAAATAACTATTGTTCAACACGCGGCTGTAAATTTGGTATTTTGGTGCCTAGTTAAATAAATAATTATTTTAAGGGTATGTGTTATACATCAAAATATTCGTTGACACCTCCCCTATGCAATGATTGGTGACTCCTTTTTTTATTTCCAACACAATAGATATTATTTATTAAGTGGCAAGAGGTGGAATAAAAATTATTTTTTTTCGTTCAGTTTTATATACATATTAGGGAAATTATTTTTTATTGTGTCAAAAACAATAAAGCGGCATGTTTTATATTAGGGTATGCGCTAAACCTTCCTCTATCCAACAGTGTATCAATAATTAATTTTGATTTTTCCAAACCGAAGTTATAATTGATTAAGTGACATGACATCACATAATCACTTAAACAAAGGTAACTCATATTTGGGGTAACATAATTAAATAATTCTTACACCGTTGGAAAGAGGAAGATTCAAGATATAATCTAGTCATCCGAAATTGCAGATCTGCCGGTTATAGGGTTGATTAAAAGTGTGTTGAAAATTAACCAAATTTATTGCATATTTATTACTGACCAAAGTTGTTTTTGGCTAGCTTATCAACATAACAATGCTTAATAAAAATTAAGTTTCACAATATCTAGAATTTTAACGGCTTTGGCAATGAGCCAACTCAGTTATTGGGCACTTGGTGAAGTGGAACCATTATTTTATCTCTTGTTAACAAGAATACTTTTAGTTTCATTTTGCTGGGTAATTAAGATTTTTGCGTGTTTTCCTTATTTGCATTAGTTGTTAACATCTGACGAAATGAGACGTTTCAGTAAACAATGATTACAATTAAGAACCTATTGTTTTGCAGAAAAATACTAGGTAATGATAAGACACATTGTTTTGATATTGAAACATTAAATAAACACTTTGTATGGAGAATAGATTTCAATATTTAAGGATTATAATGTTTACTTTGCATTTGTACAAAAGGATTGTGCAAAAGCAAATAGAAAGTAGGTAATAATTCTATTCTTAAAAGCAGCAAAAAACTTTGAAACTTTGTCATTACCGTATTTGCAAACTGACTTCTCGCAGCTGTACCATCCGTCAAATAAACCTGATTCGCTTCCAAAGCGATCTGTCCCCAGACATCAGCTCCCAACTCCATTCCGACTTTCCTTCACCCACAGATCACCACAATCAACCACTAGGTCCCTAGGGACTCTACTACTACCTTATGTAACCCCCAAAATAACTGAGGTTTGAAAATGTACTCTATTATGTTATTAGAACATGTATATTATGGATACTAAACTGTGGAACGATATGTTCAACTAAGACGAAAATAACTTGGAAGATCTGTTACGTAGTGGGAGATATTTTGGGTTTTAGTGTAGTTTTATGTTAGTGGCGGGATGTATGAATGCTGCTAACTTGAAATTATAATCGAATTCAGAAGGTTAAACTTTATTTAATATTGATTTATATTGTAAAATCATCCAGACCGTTAAAAACAAAGAAAAAAATCTGGTGTGAGCACCACACTATTTTCTTATACAAATAAAACCAACTGAACACGTATGACTTGTTCCTTGCGTATGAATATTTTGACATTTATTTGATATATTGATGTTAAACCTGTTTAATTTTGTTGTCAATATAGTCTTCAAAACTTTCTAACTAATAATACAAATATTAATTTTATAATATTTCACGACATATTTTCGACACTTCACAATAATTTGACACGTTTGACACATAGATATTAAAAATGTTTTAGTTTTTGTTCCCATTGTAACTAAGATTATAGAAATTTGTTCCTCAATATTTAATTTAGTTTTTCTTTAAATTAGAAGCAAGTACAAGAAAAATGCAAATAACATTTTTTCTTCAAACGTCATAAAAGTACGTTGTTGTGTATTTGTATTCAACAAGCAGAAGTTCAATATTGTCTCCGGCGGCGTAAAAGTGTTTCCTTAGCAACACATTTGCGTCGGCGGCGGACAAAGTAAAATATCATGCAAAATAGTAAGGTTGTAATTCAATAATTTGACAGTTAAGAATAAAACAAATAAACAAAAATAACAAAATAACATACTCTGTGGCAACTAGAAATACTGGATACGGTAGAATATTTGTTGAAGTTTTGAGCATTTTTTAATGTTTTATTGTCTATTTTCTATGTTTGAAGAAAAAATAGCATGTGTTATTCAGAGTAAATGTGACTTTGTATGCTTCGCATGTAATTGTCCGACTCGCTTCGCTCGTCGTTCAAACTTACATGCTCTGCACCCAAAGTATCACATTTACTCCTAATAACACAATATACTATTATATTCCAAATACTTTTGCTAACATCTTTCATGTGAAACTTTTTCTCACAGCTGATTCTATTTTTGAAATAAATGGAATTTATTGTTTTGTATGTCTAGTGAACTTCCTCTTCCGGTTTTTCAATTTCATTCAAAATCAACTCAGCTCTTCATTTTTTCATGAAACTTATAAATTTTAAGTATCGTTTACATATCTTGTCTCGTTCATGAGATATTGCGCATACGGACATCCATCCATCCACCTCACACACAGACATCATTGATAAATTGGTCAAAATATGTATTACCGTAAAAATCTCGTCAGCGATTTTTTTCGTGTATAAGAAAGTAAAAATTAATGTGTCTTGTGTTTAAACAGTAAAATCAGCTTGAAATGATATAAATTTGTTAGTATTAATCATCATTGAATAGTTCTACGCCCTGATATCATTTTAATATCTTGAATTTTCGCTTAAAATGTGTAAAAATATATCAGTAGTGTACAAACGTTTGTCACCCATATATATATAACCTCGGTCTATTGAAGCCTGGCTGTGATTGGCCAGTGGAGGGGAGCGTCCTAGGGTCTGGGAGTATATATACAGAAAATTTCGATTTTTTAGGTTATGTTCGCATATGACAAACAAACAGTTCAAATTATGTCAAAGAAGAAATATATATGATTCCCTTATTTCAGATTACTTTCTCGTACCTTTTAATCAATATTTTTAATTGTCTCCATAATTTATGACACATGAACATTTGACAAAAGAATCAATTACTGATTTTTGAGCTATGGGAAATGTAATGTTAATATTTTAATTTCGCTCTAAGTTTTTACCTTTTCATTTTAGAGCAAATGTGTAAATAGGTAAAATGTTCAGAATTAAAAACTGCACCAAAGTGAACCTAAATTTATTGATGTGATAAATTTCTGTCATGAGAAATACTTAAAATAAAATATATAATTTTTAGCTATTTCCAGAGTGTCATGGTAAACAAAACATACAAATAGTTGTATTGTTTGAGTTTGACAGATGGCATTTGACAGAGTTTTAACCATTATTTACTTGTTTAAATTATTTGTAAATCGTAAATATGTCCATGATTACTGCAAAATATAAACTGCATCTTCTTTATTACTAAATATGTTTCTTAATTTTTCGTTTATACGCAAATGAACCTAACTTGTTGATCTTGGCACAAATTTGAAATGTTTTTGACTAATCGTCAAGCGAATTGCAAAAGCGCCAAATTAATTTTAATGACAGTTCTTTATCCTATGACGTACATTATTCTTGAACTATTAAAACAGTTACTACAAAATTTATCTTTAAATAGCAATTAAAAAATATTAGATGAGGTAAATAGCTCCGTGAGATCCTCAGTTCGAATCCCACAGCTGACAGTTGCCAATTTAAATTTGCCATTGTGGTTTCTCCTTCACTAACATCTTTGGGGGCTATGATTTGGCGGCTGGTAACTGCGATTCTTACGCAAAAATATATCAATTACTGAGATTTGCGTAAGCAGAGTGCCACGCCCATAATGGGTAAAAGGCGTGATTATATATTTATTTTATTTAAAAAATATTAGATTTACAGACAATTCCTCGATTATTTAGGAGAATACTTCGAATAATAGTTATTTGTTTAACTAGGCATCAAAATGCCAGATTTACAGTAGAGGCTGCCGTTTCATTGACGAGGCAATAAATGCTGCCGAAGCTATAAATCTGTGTTTGATGCCAAGTTGAATTTTTTTTCCGATTTGGAATTAATATTAATTAGTAATTATTTTATATAGATATTTTGAAGGTTATCGCTGTCAAATTACGTTGCCATGCGTGTGTTGAACGGTTGCTACGTTTTTATTGACGGTTGCTATGCGTTTGTTGAGCGGTTGTTATGTAATAGTATATTACATAACGAGAGAAGTAAGAAGCAATTTACACACGAGTGAAAAAATTGACACACGAGCCGCGTAGCGGCGAGTTTGTAATTTCACGAGAGCTTTACTTCTCGTATTTGTAGGACTCGCCTACGGGTCGTCCTATCAAAATCAACTCGCACTCTCAAAATAGCAGTTTCCAACCTTGTGATATAAATAACTATTTACAGCCTATGCATGAAAGTGACACTTTATAGACTGTAAGCAGTCCGTGAAGTGTCATCTTTAATGTAAATCGACAAAAAAATCATTTGTTTAGATTCTATATCAAAATAAATAATTTACAAATGACATTTATATATTTTTTGTGTTTATACAGTTAAAACTGTCTATATTCGGATATAGCAACATAAATTATTTATTATTAATCAATATTAAATTGAGTTCTGTCCTAAAAATATTAGAAAAATGCTTTAATTTTCTTCTAATATATGTAAATGGTATCAACATATGGTACAATTTTTACCTGTATATATAACTTAGGTCTGTGCGAGCTTTGCTGTGATTGGCTAACGCAATTATTGTGCAAGTATTTGGGGGTATATATAATTGATTTTTTATATTTTTAATTCCATGTAATACATATAGACTTATTTCAACAAATTTAAAATTGTGATAACTACATAGAATGCCTACCTACTATATAATTAATTAAATAGTATTTAATCTAATTAAAAATTATTTTCCTACCGGTTTTTTTCTGTTCCGAAAGCTGCTATTCAAGTCATCCCTGGCCAAGGCAGTCACATCAACATTTAGGGCATCCCACATGGTTCTGTTTCGTCCCTTTTTCCTTTCTTCTCTTTAATCCCTTGTCACTCACTCCTCGCACTTTACACACATTCCCGGTGTACACCTTTCACTTCCCGTGTAATTCGTTAGCAATGTACGAAAGACTGAACTTAACTAACACTAATTAACAAATGTGCAAATTCTTGTCTCAAAATAGGCGGCTACGACTGGGACATATCAGTGCCAGCCTTTGTAAAAACAAAAACGCATCAAGCGAATGAACAGTTGCTAGTGAATTCTTTGTTTAGGTGCCAGAGATAGGTGCCAATATTTAAAGTAAATTTCAATTGAATTGATTAATTAAACAAAATATTATTCTTTTATTTATTTAATTATTTGATACTTTGCAATATTGTCGTTAGCATATTTCTACAGGGTGTTCTATTTAAGTGCTACACTATTGCTATCTCGAGAAGTATTCGAGATACGAAGTTAAATTAGCAAATGTGGGGAACTCGCCGATCAGGAAATCGTTCCCTGTACATATTTACCGCATCAAAAGTATTTTTTAAAGACAAAATGTAAACTTCATACTTATCAATTCTTTCTTCGTGAGTAAAATGCATTTATTTGAAATCGGCACTAAAGTGCTTAAAATCGCCATTAAAAGCTCAGAAATCGTCACTAAAGTAACCCATTATACGACGATTTTAAGCAACCCAGTGTTGGAAACCGTTAAATAATTATTGTACAATTGGGATAATTTTGGCAGATATATTGACGTACTATAGTAAATTTGGACGTAATCTGAAACAAAATTTGCAAGAAGAATTAACTAATTAATTCCGATGACGAAATTGAGGACAAAACACATAATTTTGAGTATTATTTACGATAACTTCACTTCTTGAAGTTGGCAACACTGACTGTCAGTTTCAATTGACAACTGACAGATGTATAAACTTAACCTATATTGTAATTTTTTATAGTTTTTTCCTTTTTATCACTCACATGATATATTTTCCTCGGCCCTATGGGCCTCGGCAACTAAATTCCATATTCGTGATAAAAAATTGAACTTCAGTGCCTTGATACATAAATAACTATTTTTTCGCGTAGAAAACACAAAAAAGTTTATACCATTAATTGAAATAATAACAATTCTTATTTGCATTTTTCTCAACATTTTTATTATGTAGGACTTATAAGTGTGTTTATATCGTTGTATTCAGAAAAAAATACTGAATTGAATAAGCTAATAAAAAAGGAAGATTCTAATTTAAAATAAAAAAGTAGCGTCCCATATTTTGAGGACCACTGTTTAATAAAAATTTTCGTTTTGTTCATTTTAATAGTCATATAATTTAGAAATTGTTTGCTAATTTAAAGAACTTCGTATCTCTTATACTTCTTGAAATAGCAAAAGTGTAGCACTTAAATGGAACATTCTGTATAATGGATACTGATACTCGAAACACAGCGCATCTCTGCAGTTGCAGATCTTTTATAACCTATAAAAATATTGTTAGCAGTTTTAAATTAACAACTTATTACAGATCAATTTTATTCTTGTTGCTGAGTGTCTACAGATTTCTTATCTAATATTTCGAAATAATTGTCAGATTTATCAAAAGATTTATTATTTATTGTACAGTTTAATAAAATAATTACACCAATTTGATTTATAAATCTCTTAATCCGTAAAATCACGTATTGTTTTTTTGGTAACAGTACAAACTCTAATAGAGAAAATTACAATCATTTTACTTTCTTATACTTAATACAACGAATTGTAAAAAGCATCTTTGGATACATTTTCCTAAAAAATATACGTCCCTTTAATAAACCTATGAATATGAATAATATATTCTACAACAAGTACTGGAATGGCACATATTCCACACGAGCAAAAAGTTTGTAGTCCGAGCCGAAGGTGAGGGCTACGGTTTGCGAGTGTGGGATATGCCATTCCGTTACCTGTTGTAGACTATACTTTCTATAACAAGATTTTGGAAATTATACAAAAAATACAAAACTGTTGAAAACGTCAAACTCAAATAAATATAATTAAATCAAAGAGACGTAACCATAGCAACCGAACTAAGATAGTTCATATATAGCGCTAATACGCGGTTCTGATTCGTCGAATTTATTCCAAACGCGGCGTGTGAAATGATAGTTGTTCCAATACAATTTTTAGTTGTGGAATGCATAGTTTCCAAATCAGTGTTAGTGTTATAGAAAAGAACTTTCTTGTTTCGTGACAAAATACAGAATTAATTTGGGTGTAGTATCATTTAGTAAAGAAAATTCTTGTAAATTACAATAAATAATTAATTATGAATCACTATTTCATTTATTTCTACCCTGAAAACAATATAAAAGCATAATTTTTTTTTCTTAAAATGTGCAGAAATACATCAGCAATATCTAAACGTTTGCTACCTGTATATATAACCTCGTTCTGTTGAAGCCTCGCTGTGATTGGTCAGCGGCTGGAACGGTAGAGGGACTGGGTGTATATATACAGTACATTTCAGTTTTTTTTATTCATGTTACATATTAAGGTTTTATAGCAACAACCAAATACTTTTATGCATGATTCCCTTATTTCAGCAGGTTTTTCCGTACATTTCAATAAATATTATGAATTGTGATGTCTATTTATTATATTTTTATAGAAGATCTGCAAGTGCAGACACTGAACACCATTCAATTTATTTCAACGAACCACTAACTTTAGTGCTAATTTAAGTAGTAACTAATCGTGTTACAATTATTTGGGTGATTGATTCTGAAGCAGAATTAAATTTTCTACAATTTTTATTTAAAGCTTTTTCCGATAAAATTGTTAGGAAAAGCACAATTGTTACATTTATCAAAATATTTCGCAAGTCATTGTACTATTCCGTCCGGGTTACATCATATAGTCACATTTTCACTAATATAATTCCTAGGCTTAAGCAGTAGTAGATGAACAGAATTTATGTTTATTGTCATTGAGATGACGATGATGTCTGTACATAATATTATATTTAAGAATATTTATGCTAATAATAAATAAACATACAGGTGTACAATTAAAATGTGGCGTATAGGGATTCCAATGCTTTTAATATTGTTCTATTTTTTTTACTAAACACTACAACAAAAATGTAAATATAAAAGTTGTTCAGTATTTAAATATACATATAATAAGGTACATTTGGTTACCTAAATATCAACATTTCAGGATATATCAATTAAGTTATTTATTATAAAATGTAACGAAAAATATTTGACATGTCATAAATCTGTTTTAGATTTATTTATTACAGAATTGTAATATTTTCTGTAGAATTGGTCTTATTGTATGCAGTTTTAAATAGGCTAGTCAACCATAATCAAAAATAGTAAAAGTTGATTGAAAATATGAAAGATAAGACTTAAAAGATGCGTAAAATTCCATATTTTTAATTATAATTTACTCCCTTTGCTAAAAATGGGATGTTTTGTTTTTCATGACGTAGGACATGTGCGAGTCTGTTTGAGCCAATGGGGTGCAAGTATTAGCTCTTACTCCGTCTTAACTTACAATATACATATTCGGGCGATTTTTTTTTCTGTGTGTGTTTGCTGCCTCATATGCAGCACTCGCTGCAAAACTGTACGATACTAGCGCCACCAACTACATAAAATCGAGAATGTCAAAATTTTTTATAAAATGAGAAAAAAAGTGACAAAAAAAATTATGTGCATTACTTTATTTTATTTCTTTAATAATGAAATATAATATAACAATTTAAACATATATTATTTTGTATTTTTCTCAACATTTTTTTCGAAAGTCTGTGAACCACCGTTTGTTTATTTCTGATTTATTACCTACGTCATCAAGGTATTTTAAAATTCCGAACTTAATATCTCACTTATTTGGAGGAATTTTTAACTTGTACTTTCACACTTAGTTTTATATTTTTATGTTCTTCCAAATAAAAAATATATCGTGGAATAGCCTATTCTGAACAACTTTTATACTATACTATACACCACATTTTAATTCTAAACTCGGTATACTTAAATACAGCGGTAGAGCAATGATGAAATGATTTCTTTATTTCAGCAAACTTTTCCGTACTTTTCAATAAGTATTATGTATGCTTATGATGTTTTCTTATTGTTTTATTATTTAATTTCATGTTATATATCTTGTAGTTGCTACGAGAACTAACAAATAATTAAAACTTCTATTTTAAACAACAAAAGATATGTCAAATATAATTATCAAACAATGTTATTCCGTTTATAATTTCTACAAAATATGATTTACATTTTCAAAGGGCATATTAGGAGCAACCAGTAAAAAGCAAATAAAACGTGATCAAATAAAAATATGTTTCTCAAAACTTTAAAAATCCCTCGTCGTGTTCCCGGTAGAGCAGACCGGCTTGCCATCAAATGATTGGCTGCGCGCACTTGTCTCTGCGCAACTGTTAGCGCAAATACCGTCATCTGTTCGCCAGTGGAAGGAGATAGCACACTACGACCGATGCTTTGTTTTGCTGTGTACCAGACTAAAAGTAAACATCATGGAGTCCATGGTGAAATAAATAAAAGTTAGCTTCCTTAGTGTTTTAGAAGTTTCAAGTGGCCGACTCAATCTCAGGGAAGATTAGTCGGCGGACTTATCGGTAGTTATCTATTTATTAGATTCTAAACGATTTAACAGTGCTTGACAGACTGATCAGCGAGAAGCTAGTTGGTGGTGATTTGTGATTAAAGAAATGGTGTGTCAATATAACGCTGCTCTTCAAGATTTCATTATGTCTTATAAAAATACAACAACTGAATATATCCCAGAGTGGATTATGTCGACAATTACTGGGGACGTCGAATATAACCCCATTGTTTTTTCAGCAATTGGTTCAGTGTTAGTAGGACTTAGTGGTGTACTGCCACTTTTAATAATTCCTATCGATGAGACAGCAAATTTAAAACAGGGAGGTTAGTAGAATTCTTTAATGTTTAGCAAATATTTCCGTGCATCTAGCACATGCTTATTCAGTGCTGCCAAACCGGTGGTGCGGTGTATTACGTCATGACAGTTGACAGCCGTGGCGGGAAAGATCGACAATTCGCCAGGAAGTTGAAAACTTCTGTTTGAGTTCATTACGATGTTTAGAATCACATGTTAGTTTGATGATGCATTCCATTCATATCTCTATCGAGTAGGCGTTGATTTGCTTACGCCGTTCTTTTGTTGCTGATATGTTTTTCACTTGTTTTGTAAAATAAATCAAGTAGCTAATCCATGCCCTACTTATTTTTTGATTAATTTCACAATAGATTTAACTTTCTTATCTTCGTTCAGCACCAATGCTTTTAAAAATAATTTTTGACTTTATTGATAAAAGGATTCAATTTTGAGGGTTATTTACTAAATGTATCTTATTCTTCAATAATTGTAGATTAAGTTAATTGCATTGATTGATTAAATTATCAACATTACGTGTGAAGATAATCAGATTTAACTTCTTCCGTAAAAAATAATTATCTGATGACAACATTTTAACAATTTCAAACGACAATTATTTCGTAATTAGCTCATATTTGATTGGATAGATAACAATTGAAGCTTTTATTTAATATTTGTTTAAATCGGGTTCGGGTTCATTTGTTTCAGACAAGTGACAATCGTTGTTGTCATACATTCTATTTACAGTTTAAACAGCTGACTGTCTTAAGCATTTGTTTACTTAAAATATTAAAATTTTAAACAAATGAATATACAGGAAGGTTATTTTACACAAATAAAAATTCCAGTAGCATTAAGTACATGATTATTTAGACAATTATTTAAATTTAAACACATAATAAAGAGGAAGGTTGTCATTTATTTCGCACTTCTTTTGTTTATAAACTGCACAGTTTTACATAATCCATTACATAAAAAAATCTAATCCTAACGCCTAAACAATTGTAAACGGTACAAAATGGAAAACAAGTTTCAAATAAAAATTACATCTAATATTTTAACTAAATATTCATTATTTTTTGAACGGTACAAAATATATTAAAAAGTTTCAAATAAAACATATAGCTAATATTATTCTACATCTTTTTGAATATAATAAAAATTACTCTAACTCAATTATTTACCGAGATATGCCCAAAAAACCTCTACATCCTAGTGATGTGCCAGTTCGAATCCCGGAAAATTTTAATTTTTTTATTATATATTTGAAATGACAAAAATAATTTGTATTCAATTGTTATAAAAATGTCTGATGTAACCAACACATAACTTCCCGGCTGTCCGAACAACTTAATTAAAATAATAATAATTTTAAAATGATACAAAATAAAGAAAAAGGTTTCAAATAAAAATTGTAGCTAATTTAATTCTCCTTCTTTTTTTATATAACAAAATTTACTTTAACTCAATTATTTACTGAGATATGCTCAAAAAACCGGAAAAGCCTTCAAGTAAACTACCACTTCCGGTTGACGGATTGATCCCAATATCTAATCAACTCATAATATGGACATGCAAAATCTAAATATGAAATTTGACATTGATAGCTCCTTTAAACTTTGAGTTATGATGAACAGAACATAAACATACACAATTTTTTCCCTAAAATGAAGCATTCAAACCAGTTTGTTTTGCTTTTGCGACTGTTTTATCTATCTGTTCAATGACCTTGAAAAATATTTTTGGTCTGCTTGCAAAATAAACTTATTTAGATCATATCTCGTAAATAAATATTTATATGTTTAAACTGTATAAAATAATTCAAATTGCATCATTTAAATATTTATATTTCTGCTTTATTAGTATTGCTATAAACAAAAGAGTAATATTGATTTAATAGAGTCGTTAAATAAATACAGTTTATTGATTTCCTATATTAAATAATCGGTGACATTACATAAGAAGTTTTCGCATTCCATTAAATTATATTGTTGCCGATTGATTGAACACAAAATAAAAACTTTTAAAGTGAAAATTCTTGAACAACAATATGTTTTCAACATAAGTTTTAAACAAAATTACTTCTTTATAAATATTGAAACACAAGTAGTGATAATAATTTAATAAAATTCAGTAATTTATTGTTTACAAAACAAAATCTTGTTACATACAAAATAATTTTATTCAACTATTGTAAATATTGCAAATATAGTAAGAGTTATTTAGTTATATTATGCGTGTGGAATGGTCATACTGCACGTGTGTAATAATGTGTTCATTCCTTTGTTGATTACGTCTATATAACGTATAACGTGATGACGTCACCAGACAAGTACAACAACAACATGTTATAGCGAAATAATTATGCGAATAAATTTCCTAGATCCTAGTACAGAGTCGGTCTGAAATACCATTTCATTGACAGATTTTCGAAAATACGACTCACTCTTTTCACGATAACGTCTGTGTGTATGACAATATGACTTTCAAATTTCATATTTAGAATTCAAAGGGTCAAGTTATAAGCTGATTAGATTTTGGTAGCAATCCATTAACCGGAAGTGGTAGTTTACTTGAAGGTCTATCAGGTTTTTGGGACATATCTCAGTAAATAATTGAGTTAGAGTAAATTATGTTATATGCAAAAATATGTAGAATAATGTTGGCTACAATTTTTATTTGAAACTTTTCTCTCTGTTTTGTATCATTTAGAAGTTATTGAACAAATCAAAATTATTTACTAAATCTTGTGGCCCTGGAAAGGGCCACAAAAATAATTATTATCAATGGCCGTTGTTAAAAGTGACCTTTTTAAAGGTTGCTTTGCAAGTTAAAAGTGTCACTTTTTAACACTAGTGTTAAAAGTAACATAGCAACGTGTTGAAGGTGATTTTATTGTTACTTTTAACACGTTGCTAACGATTTGTAACAATAAATCAACAAATATAAATCTACCTATCAAAATATCATTCTATATATTTTAGTATTTACTAATACACTGGGAACCTGGCTATAATTTATATTTAAAACATTTTTCTGTATTTTGTAACGTTTTAAAATTATTATTATTATTAAGTTTTTTAGCCAGGCAGAAAGTTATGTGTTGTAACATCATATTTTTATAACTATTAAAAACAAATGAATTTAAACATTTAAAAAACGTAATAAAAAATAAAGTTTTATCGGGATTCGAACTGGTACATTATTAGGAGGTGGAGGTTTATTGGAAATAACTCAATAAATAATTGAGTTAGAGTAATCTTTGTTATACTCAAAAATTTGTAGAATAATATTAGCTATCATTTTTATTTGAAACTTTTTAAAATATTTTGTACCGTTTATAAAATAATGAATTATTTAATAATGTTTGAAATTTCAAATAACATCCGGTCCCATTACAACAAATTAAAGTAATTAACAAATAATTATCCATTGTTTTACCGGAAAAAACCGTTAAATAAACGTTGTTTTATGTACAGCACTAGTAATATTACAGTTGTTAATAAAAATTGTTATATTTTCGCGTGATCATCTAAATATTTTTTAACAATTTCTTGTTGGCGATGGTGAGTTAATACATAGTAATTTTTTATCAAGGCCATCAACTTAATGCGTTATAATTTGTTGTCTTTAAATTAATTGATGTATTGTTGATTCTGCGAATTTAAAATATTTCTAATTTATAATCCAGGACTGTATTAGCTATTTAAAGTTTGGAAATTGTACAACTTATGTAAATATAGTACTGCTAGTAGGCTTTAATAATACACAAAACAAACTTTAAAATTGTTATATTGTGTATAATACCGATAAATAGAAATATATAAAAAAATTCTCGAAAAAGATAATACATGTCAACAACCTTTCTTCCTTGTTTAAACAATTGATCAACGCTTTGTTTTATCTATTTTCAATCAAAAGTTTATCAAAAATACGTGAGAAGATATGCACCGCCAGGATTAAGATTAAAGTTTAGAGTTTAACAGTTATTATATAACTTATATTGTACAAGAATATTGCAAAACTTTCTCTTGAATTATTATTATAATAATTACAAAGATGGTTTTATCACGAATGTACTTTGGTCGTGACAATATACTTGAGAGGACTGTACTAAATATATGTCAACGACTGGGTTTAATTGATAGAAAGGATTTTGTTATTATTAGCTAAGAAGATTGATGTATATTTTTGAGAATATCACGGTATGTCTATAAACGTTTACTTCTTAATATGGCATGAGAATAAAAAGATCATGTTTGTTAATTCTGAATCATATGGTTTGAACTTTGGAGTTTTATATTTTATCTGTTATCACTCCCGAGAAAATATGCAAATTTATTGCGTTGTTCTGAATACATCACGCCATTGTCCATTTTTTGGTATAGACTTAGATTTGTCCTCAAATTGCACCAGCAACATTGTATTTTTCATTGAAAAACTTATGTAGTTGCTACAAAATAATAGAAAAATACTTTTTCTTACATTTTCTTTCCTTAACATAGCCTCGTTAAGATAAATTTGGAATCTCATTCAGTTATACAAATATTTAAGATTAATATATACTCCTTGACGTCAAATAGTTGTTGGAAAATAACAGAAAGACACCTTTTACTTATCATCTTTGTGATTTGACAGCTGGTAACAACATTTCACGAAATGCGAAAACAAAAAAAGTGTAGTGTGAAAATTGTTTTTTGCCCTTGAACCTTTTCTAAATTTAGAAACAAACAAACAAAACAAAATAACGATATATAAAAAGACCCATGTATACGACTTTTATGTTCCGGATATAGAATTATTTGCGACGTCATAGCTGACGTAGCTAATTGCTTTCATCTTCTCTGTATTTTTATTATAGCACAGTCGATTTGAAACTCCTTTAATTTAGTTTAATTTGTAATAGTTTTATGAGACAGTAACAAGGTTATAATTTCTGTTTCTGTTGCAGCAAGTGCGAATACTCTGAAAGTGTTATTGAGTTTCGCAGTAGGGGGACTTTTGGGGGACGTATTCCTTCATCTTCTTCCAGAAGCGTGGGCTAATGACGTAAGACATGGTAAGTACATTACTCTCAGCATAGAATGTACAGCAGTTTCGCGTAAAGATGTTTAACATCGCCAATAGGTTATTTCACGGTATTTTTTCTTTTCTTGAAGTACTTAGAAATATAAGACCACATGTGAAAATCCGAGTTAAAAATTCCTCCAAATAAGCGAGATATTAAGGTCTGAATTTTAAAATACATTGATGACGTAGGTAATGTGGTATACTAGAAATAAACAAACAAAATTTGAGAAAATAACAAAATAATATATATTTAAATTGTAATATTATATCTCATTATTAGTTAAATAATAGTATATTATTTTATGAGGTATTATGATATTCATTATTCACGAAGATGAAGATGCAAATCATCCGAGTGAATAATGACCATTATCCCGAATATAATACTATACTTTTTCTACCCCTGTAAATTCAGAAATCACTTTTGAAAATGATCGAATTTTATTGAAAACACGCAGAAAAACGTCAACATAAAAATACACAATGACAACTGACTACATGTCAACTGTCAGACGGCCGTTGCTTGGTGATCCACATCACATCTTTAAAATAACCGTGAGTTATGGATTTCTGGCTCTGTGATTGGTTGAGAAGAATGATTTATGAATCATAAATCACTGTCGTAACACTATTATGGGTACTATAATTTATCGAAAAAATTTAAATAATTTAAAGAGAAGTAGAAAAACTTAATTAATGAACTTTTTTTCTCATTTACCAAAAAATTTGACATTCTTGAAGTTAGGTAGTTGGTGGCGCTAGTATCGAACAGTTTTGCATTGAGTGCTGCATATGAAGCAGTAAACGCGCAAAGACAAGAAAATCACCCGAGCAGAATCCGAACTGATCCGATACGCCTGAATATGTATATTCTTAGTTAAGGCGGAGTTGGAGCTAATACTTGAATCCCATTGGTTCAAACAGATGCGCACATGTCATCAAAAACAAAACATCCCGTTTTTATTAAAGCGAATAATATCTAATTAAAAATAAGGAATTTTCCGCATCCATCCTTTAATTCTTATCTTTCATATTTTCAACAAACTGTTACTATTTTCGATTATGGTGGAATAGCCTATTAAAACTAGTTGTTAATTTCATTTTTAGTTGACGAATTTAACGTTAGACACATTTTATTATGTTAGTTCTATATTTATTGTTATATTATTATAAACTGAGATGCAATTGAGAAGAAATGTGAGCAAAAATGATGTAGTGAAAGATTTAAATCTGTTATTGAATGTCGATAAATGTAAAGTGTTGGTGTTTAGGAAGAATGATTTGGTGACTAATTGTAATGTTTCAGTAAATGGTGTGAGACTGGAACAAGTGAACGAATTTGTATAATTGGGTAGTATGTTCTCGAGGGATGGACGTATTGACCAGGAGATTTAAAGGCGGGTGTCTGCAGGGTGCAAGGTATTGGGTGCTCTGGGTTCATTTGCTCGAAACGTGAATGTATCTAGAGATGCTCGATTGAGCGTGTTTAATGGTGTGTCAGTGCCTACTGGATGATGGGTGTGGATGAAGAAGCATAAACGACGTATAACTGTTGTGGAAATGAGGTATTTGAGAGGAAAATGTTAATGTCAGTTAAGGTGGTTTGACCAACTCGAAAGCTTGAAAAACTAATATGTATATGCGGGTAAGATTAAAGGTGAACAATTGCGTGGGCGTCCGAGGAATAACTGGTTAAGTTTGATTGATTGTTTTTCAGAGTTTGTGACATGCAAAAATTGCTCTAGCATTCATGTTTCGTTCGAGTCGTCCACGCTATTCGCTTTTGTACTCCAATTATGATTCGATTATGGCGAATAGTGGCACACTAATGCCTAAAAGGATTATGGGTAATGGTTCAACAAAACTTTAAATTGGTTGATTGAATAATACAAGACTTGAATGATGAGTTTGGTATTGAAATTTTAATATTTCCATTAGGAACATTGGACTGTATTGTATAAATAATTTATTAGTTCTTTGAACATTAATTTTTGCTTAAAATGTGTAAAAATCCTTAAGCAGTTGTTACCTTCGGTCTGTTGGAGCTTTGCTGTGATTGGCCAGGGGGCGGAGCCTCAAAGAATCTGGAGGTATACATACAGCACATTTCAAATTTTGTGTTAATCATATAAATTTACAATCATCCACTCATGAGGCGACACGATACCCTGGCGCGACAAGGTAACGTACCTTGGAGCGATCATAGACCAACGGGCTAATTTCCATAGCCACATTCAATCTGCCGTGCAGAAAGCGAAGCGAACCATGATGCAGCTGTTGCCGCTGATCGGACGAAAGAGCGAACTTATCGCTCGCTAATAAGTTGAGGGTCTACAAGACCATCATCAGACCTCAACTGCTGTACGCGGCACCAGCATGGGGCTGCGCTACTCCACGGCAGATGAAAAAGCTTCAGGTTTTTCAAAACCGAGCCCTGAGGGTAATAACCAACGCTCCTTGGTACGTCCGCAACGCCAATATTCACCGCGACCTAAAGGTCACAACGGTCCGTGAATTCATGCTCACACAAGCCACCAAAGTATTTGGTGGTATGAGTGTGCATGAAAACATTCTCGTACGACAGTCAGTCGACTACGACGAGATGGCACAGTACAGGGTTCGGCGCCCGAAACATTTTCTCAGTGACACATAGAGAAATTATCACCACTGACTGCCATCCGGATTAAACCGGAAGGGCTATAGCAGCCCGTATCATAAACACTTAAACTATGAATTCGGAACAAGGGAGCCAATGGCTCAAACTCCAATAAATGAAACCACATGTAGCATGAGGCGACATATGACTGCAGTAGTTAGTCCGCTACCATGTTCATAAACAAAACTTTCAAATGAAAGTGTAATTATTACAAATTTTAAAGACAGCAAGAATTTTTAAATTTGAATTTTCTACAGGGAAAAACGGTCATCCGTCGCTCTACAGCGGCATGCTGGTGCTTCTAGGCCTTATAGTCTTCGTAGCAGCCGAGAAGATCTTCTCCGGATTAGGAGTTCAAGACGACGACACCAAAGAAGAACCCATCCACAACAACAACACAAAAGAAGTCCACATATCAAAAACCAACGGTTTTACCAAACCAGTCAACGGTATAAAACCAGTAAAGAATTCTGCTAAACCTAAACGAGTACGTAACAAACCTACAACTGTTGTATCCATCTTCAACTGTTAAATTCTTCCAGGTGGCTGGCTACCTTAACCTCCTCGCTAACAGCATCGACAACTTCACGCATGGTCTAGCTGTTGGAGGTTCTTTCCTCATCTCTCTACGACTAGGTGCTCTGACAACGTTTGCTATCCTCATACATGAAATTCCGCATGAGGTAGGGGATTTTGCTATTCTACTCAAGAGTGGATTTTCGAGGATGGATGCTGCTTGTGGGCAAATTGTCACGGCTAGTGCTGGATTGATGGGAGCCATGGTTGCTGTTGCCTGTAGTGGAACTACCGACGATATGGGTAAGAAGAATTTGATCAGATTTAGTCAAACCATCCCATTTTTTTAATAAATGTAATGGGGTCATAAACCTTTTATCATTTCATATTTTTTCTGTAAGTTTGAGTAAAATTATAGATATAGATACTAATTTTAATATTAAAAGGCATTTAGTTATTAAGATACGATTTTTTGAAATTAGAATCCTATTTCAAATTTTTCGCCTGTGACGTCAGCACCTGCGTCATCTTTTCATTCTAGGAAACACGCTCTTGCGGAGAGCGAGGAACTACACCAACTGTCAAATTAACTGTTATCAGTCATTGTTATTTACTGAGAGGTTTTTACAAATATAGTTTATTCACATTACCTGGGCAAAATAATATAACAAATATACTAAACATAAGTTTAATTTGAAAATCGTTGTTAACTGCAACATATGACTTGAGATGACAGGTGTGATAATGAGATTACCGACAAGCGACAAGATATAGTACAACAAAGCATTTTTTCTTCAAACGTCCTGAAAGTACGTTGTTATGTATTTGTATTCAACAAGCAGAAGTTCAATATTGTCGCCGCCGGCGTAAAAGTGTATCCTTGGCAACACATTTACGCCGGCGGCGGACAAATTAAAATATTATGGAAAATAGTTAGGTTGTAATTCAATAATTTGACAGTTAAAAATGAAACAAATAAACAAAAATAACAAAACAGCATATTCTACGGCAACTTGAAATGCTAGATAAGACAGAATATTTTTTGAAGTATTGAGCATTTTATAATATTTATAATTTTATTTTCTATGTTTGAAGAAAAAATAGCATGTGTTATTCGGAGTAAATGTGTCTTTGGGTGCTTCGTATGTAATTGTTCGACTCGCTTCGTTCGTCGTTCAAACTTACATGCTCAGCACCCAAAGTATCACATTTACTCCTAATGACACAATATACTATTGTTTTAACACTTCCTAAACTCTTTGACTAAAAATGTTATAATTAACGAATATCTAATTTAATTTATCGGAGTATTAATTTTAATAATAATAAGTAATTATTACAACACTGAAAAGCAAGTTTTTATATGTTATCAACACCTGTTTCGCCTTGCCGTGCTTTAAATTCTATTACATGATGACATCACGATTTTGCAACCGCGAAACTTCAGAAAGGAAATTATGAATGAAAATTTGAAAAATTATAAGAAATATTGAATAATATGTGACTGAAATGATCTAAATTTTTATAATTTGTAAAAAAACCCAACTTTTTTTTAAAAAGTGTATGACCCCATTGGTTACTCTATTTACTAACCATTCCTGTGACCAAGTACTAACCGGTGCCAGTCGAAATCGCCTATAGTATCAAAAAGTTGTTTAATTTTCCCTTCGTTTCTTCTTCTGTGTAGAGTCGCGCACCTCATGGATTCTGCCCTTCACAGCAGGGGGCTTTCTGCACATTGGTCTAGTGTCCGTCCTGCCTGAACTGCTGCAGGAAGATAATCCCAGAGAGTCTATGAAACAACTAGCTGCTCTACTTCTTGGCATCGTTGTTATGGCTGGTTTGACAGCTTTGGAGTAATTTAAAAGGTCCCAGTGTTTAGTAGTGTTGCCATGTACTCTTATGTTTAGTTGTGGATGATGTTTTAGTAGCTATAGACTTTTCAGACATCATGGGGTGGAATTTGAGCAGGAAATGTTTTCGTAAATTATGTCTAAAAACTTATTGTTCAAATGTTTATAGTTTCGGACAATTAGAGCTGCTCTCTGATTGGCTGGAGGAATTATTAATTTGCAGTAGTGTTACATCACAGAATGTGCAAGATTTACATCACCCATTATTTTTCAGTTTGAAAACAATTTCTGCTCAGATATTTAAAGACGGTCCATTTTGCGTTTTGGTCATAACCTATGGCTTTATTTTAAAGTCGACTTTAACTATTATTTTATCGTTTCAAGCGTTTTTATTCCCGAACAGAATGCTTGCTTTGCAACATTTACAAAATTTAACTCTAGTTAAAGTCACTTTTAAGTATAAAGACCAACATAGATCCTTCCCAAAGTGTATTTAGTTGAAATGTCTTCACCTCCTGCTCCTATATTACCGGGTATTAGAACCCAATGTGATATTAGCAATGAGTTAAATTTTAAACGTGTGATTAAAGAATTCCTGTAAAATAATATAATATGAAACACACGCCATATTTTTATGACATATTTCTGTAGTACTTAAGAAGTGCTCTTATAAATATCGTTTTATATACCTAGGTTATATTTACAAGAGTAATTTTCAAGTAATAGTTTTATAAATGTAAAAAAAAATCAGATTTAATATAGAGATAATGTAAATATATTCAGTTGAATAAAAATTTTTATTCCTTGATCCTTACCCTGTGTTGTTATTTTGTTGTTTGGATGTTGTTTCATTTGGTTGGTGATAAGTAGAAAACGGGTTGGTGGTAATACTTGAATTTATTTCAGCGTTTCTACCCTTAGCAACATTCAGCATTTGAAGACTGGAATACAAGGTAATTTATTTTTATTTAAATACAATATTCGAGCGCATGTATCTCTAAAACTAAAAGAGATATTGTAAAGCAGTTTAAAATTTTGGTTCCTCGTAGATTTTTTGTATACAAAACATATAGGTCATAATTACATTTGGCTGTGTGTGTGTATTGCGTCCACGATAACTCAAAATATAATGAAGCTATCACAGGCATATTTGAATTATGATTTTAGATGTTTATGTTACAAGTTGATTTGATTTTGGGAGCAATACATCAACCGTAAATAGTAGTTTATTTGAAAGTCTTTTAGGTTTTTTCAGAATATCTCAATAAATAAATGAATTAAGGTAAATTTCATTAAAATAAAAAAGATGTAGAATAATATTAGCTACAATTTTTATTTGAAACATTTTTCAATATTTTGTACCATTTACAAGTTATTGAAAAAATTGGAATATTTAATAAATCTTGTGGCCCTCAAAAGGGCCATAAATGTATCAATTTTTAAACGCCTTCTAATGGCAATATCATGTTCAAATTTCATATTTAGAACTTGGATGTTCAAATTATGAGGTGAATAAATTTTGGGATCAATCCATCAACCGGATGTGGTAGTTTACTTGAAGGCCTTTAAAGTATTTTGAGCATATCTCAGTAAATAATTGAGATAAAATAAATTTTGCTATAATAAGAAAGATGTAGACTAATATTAGCTGCAAGTTTTATTTGAAACGTTTTTCAATATTTTGTACCGTTTAAAAGTTATTGAACACATTAAATTATTTAATAAATCTTGTGGCCCTAAAAAGGGCTATGAAAACTAGTAAACAAATACTTTCAAGTAACTGGATACTATTCTTCATTGTAGCAGATTTCTGAATTGTTTTAGAGAAAAATGCTTCAAGTATAAACTGTAGAAGACTGAATTCTCTATAATTTCGATTTATTACTTTTTCCCCTAAAGTCACTAGGAAACTTACTACGGCGCAAAAAGTAGCTATTCGGTGCATGTATCCACTGTCAATTGTTTCTGCATTACTTTACAGAAATATGTTTAAAATAAAAGACGTAGAGGATTAAATTCTCTATAATTTTTGTTTGAAACATTTTTCTCTAAAGTAATTAGGAAGGTTTTTACAGTACAAAAACTAACTACTCGACGAACTGTTCATTCTCTTTTCCGTTCGGTTAACTGTTCGACTACTTATGCTATTATTGAACAGTTGTTTAACATTAAAATGTCGGTAGATATTTATTTTCTTATACAAGGTATAAGGAAGTATTGGAATCATGAAAAAAATCGGTGACGAGATTTTTGCGGAAATGGATGTCCGTGTGCACAATATCTCATGAACGAGACAAGATATGTAAACGAAACTTGGAATTTATAAGTTTCATGATAATATGAAAAGCTGAGTTGATTTTGAATGAAATTGGAAAACCGAAAAAGGAAGTTTACTGAACACACAAAACAATAAATTCCATTTTTTTCAAAAATAGAATCAGCGTTGAAGAAAAGTTTGAAATGAAAGATGTTAGCAAGAATATTTGGAATATAAAATGTTATTTGCACTTTTATACATGCTTCTCATTTTGAGTAAACGAAATTATATATTTATTAATATATTTCAGTAATCTTAGTTCCCAGGAACAAAAACTAAAATATTTTTAACATCCATGTGTCAAACGTGTCAAATAATTGTGAAGTGTCAAATATATGTGTCCTTTTAAATATAAGAGCATATTTGTATTATTAGACACAAAGTTTTAAAGACTAGATATTAATTATTATTTTAAATTAAAATCATAGCTGAGAACACAAAATTAAACAGGTATAATATCTATATGTCAAATAATTATCACAATATTTATACGCAAGGAACAAGTCATACATGTTCAGTTGATTTTATTTGTATAAGAAAGTAGTGTGGTGCCCACACCAGATTTTTTATTTAACGAATAATTCGTAGAGTATCAATGGCTGGCTATCTTATCGATCCCGCTGTATTCTAACCTTCCTGCTTCTACGTTTAGCGGGCACCATTCCAGTAGGCGCTACCACAACCATACCATGTCCAACATTTTTTTTGCTCCGTGTACGCTTGAAGTAAAGCCACAATACAACTTATATTTAGTCAGCGTGCAGTCGACATAACGATCACATCGGCGGCGGAAACAATCACCTGTGTTGTGTTTAGTTCACTTGTTATGACATAAAGTTTGACAACCTCTCAACAATGGATCGGAAAATCATAGGAGGAATTGAAGGGTAGGTTTATTTCTAACTTGTTTTGCTAACTACACGTGGATGCGACGCATATGGCATTTTTATAAACTTGTCCAGCAGGTTTTCGTCCAGAGGTGAAATTGTACTCGTTACATCATTGGGGAGAACTTGATTTTATGGTTATTTTTAGTATAAAACGCGTGCAAGTGATAACAGATATGAAGGTTACTATATTATATTGTGCGAATAACTTTGAACGTAGCGCGGGTGTGTTTAGCCGATGACGCAAGCACCGTTAGTTTATTTGATAAGGTTGCTTCCTGCATTCTATTATTTAAATTGTAATTTATTCGTACAGCTATTTATTTCCGTGAGTGTACTTTTTTTTGGAACTTCTAAGTAGGTAGAAATAAAAAGTAATAATTTCTCTTCAACTTGCATATAGAAATTTTACAAACTAAATATAATTAATAGCCGTAAAATTTCTTATTAGTATTAATGTTTTCACGGCGAAATGTTCAGCTGTCATAATCTGCAATTGCGGAGCAACCAAAAATAATTTATTTATGTAATCTTGTAGTATCATTAGTTAGCGATTAGAAATTTTACTAGTAAATTGATATAAAATTACTTACTTATTTAAATTAATTATCGACAAAATATAGGGCTACGCTGATCTGCAATTGCAGATCTGTCTCATACAGAAATGGTAATTTTATGTAACATGGAACTCTCTCTAAGAAACTATTAAAATAATTCTAATTATTTTTATGATTAAACGACGATTTTTCTAGCTATTATGATCTGCAATTGCAGAACTCTCCCATACAGAAATTATTATTCTATGTACAATTGTAATCTCTGTGCAAATCGATTAAAAATTTTACAAATTAATTCTAATTAATTTCTTTTTTAAAAATAAAATATTGAGCCACGATGATCTGCAATTGCAGAGCCTTCTCATACAGAAATTATTATTTTATGTAATATAATAAGCTATTAAAAATTTTAGAAATTCTAAATAAATTTCTTAATAATTTAATCTCGATTTTTCTAGCCAAAACTCTAATTTAATTAAATGATCTGCAACTGCAGAGCCAGGCCATACAGAAATTATTGTTATATTAAACGATGTAGTCTCTCTTTCTCTCTAAGTACCTTTTTAACAAATTAATTATAATAAATTTTTTAATTTAATTAAATTTTTAAAATAATTTTATGATAAAACGACGATTTTTCTAGCCAATATGTTCTGCAATTGCATACAGATATTATTATTTTATGTACAATTATAATCTGTAATAATAGATTAAAAATTTTGCAAATTAATTGTAATATAATTTCTTATTTAATTTATTGATTTAACGATATATTGAGCCAGGGTGATCTGCAATTACAGAGCCGTGTGATACAGAAATGATTATTTTATGTAAATAATAATTAGCTATTAGAAATTATAATTAAATTTCTTAATGATTTACCCTCATTTTTTTGTAGCCAAAACTTTCAATTAAATAATTTTAATATGATCTGCAACTGCAGAGCCGTGTCATACACAAATGATTGTTTTATTTAACCTTGGACTCTCTCTTTACAACTATCGATTAGAAATTTTGCAAATTAATTTTAATAAAATTCTTATTTAATTAAATAAATTAACAACGAAATATTGAACCCCGATGATCTGCAATTGCAGTACTGTCCCAAACAGAAATGATTATTTAAGGTAAAACAGTTATTATCATTTTAAATATTTTCATGTAAAATATAATTAATTACAATAAAAATTTCTTATTTGTTTTACTAACTTTACAACCAAATATTAAGGTGCCACGATCTGCAATTGCAATTACAACTTATTTATTTGTGTGAGGTGGGTTAACTAAGTTAATATTGAGTATATAATATCTTTATTACTATATCATATAATATAAAATACGACTTTGATTACATTAGATAGTTAATATTGAAAAATTCGTGTTTTATCTTTTCCGAAATATTAATTTCACGATATCAGCTATATAAATAACATGAAATATCTTTTATGTGTTTTATATAGCGAGTTTAAACTTTTATTTGCAATGAAAACATTTAACATGACCTTAGATATTTTTAATTGTATTACAGCGTAAAGAAACATGAACATATGACCAATTAAAATTGTTTACATATTAAAACAGTAATTACTATATCTAGGGCTTTTTTAGCTAGTGCCCCTGCCTAAAAATAAGATTTAACTACGCCCCTGGAAACCTTAAAAGTCATTATGCAATCAGTAATTAATTACGGCAGACAAATATTGTTTAAGAATGCGTAACATTCATGTGAAATTTAATGTAGAAAAGTGACCTTATATATGTTATCGGACGGCATAGTAAGATGGTCTATTGAAAATCCTATGCCTACTGTTATAGTAATATTTATAATGTATTGCAATTTCTAGGGGTAGGAAAATAAAGTTATCCATTCGTTTCACATTATTAGGGATTATACGGGTATTTTGAACCAGTAGTAGTCAAACGGTGGCATTTTACAGTTTGTTTTACAAGGAAAATTACGTAAATATTTATGATATTTTTATAACTAAAACGACACTTTTTACCAGTATACTTATCTCTTATGGTGTTTTAATGCTGTACATTACAAAACTAACCTGATAACCGCTACAATAGTTATATAAACAGATAAAAAAATCTTTACATAGATTTATATTAATTTTGGCCCTTTCCAGGGCCAAAAGATTTAGTAAGTAATATTAATAATTTTAAATGGTACAAAATAATGAGAAAAGTATCAAATAAAAATTGTAGCCAACATTATTCTACACCTTTCCAATATAATATTATTAAATTTAACTGAATTTTTTACTGAGATATACGAAAAACCTGATAGCCCTTCAAGTAAACTACCACTTCCGTTTGATGGATTGCAGCCAAAATGTAATCAACTAGTAATTAGAACATACAAATTATAAATACGGAATTTCCTACCCGCAGAGATGTTTAAAAATTGATCAATCAATAATTAATTTTGTGGCCCTTTTCAGGGCCACGAGGTTTATTAAATAATTTTGATTTATCCAATATCTTTTAATTGGTACAAAACAGATAGAAAAGTTTCAAATAAATATTGTAGGCAACTTTATTCTACATCTTTTTTAATATAACAAAATTTACTCTAACTCAATTATGTACTGAGATATGCTCAAGAAACCTGATAGGCTTTCAAGTAAACTACAACTTCCGGTTAATGGATTGCTACCAAAACCTAATGAGTTTATAACTTGGATATGTTAATTTTAAATATGTAATTGCAAAATGATATCGTCATTAAATTTTGAGTTATCGTTAACGAAAAATGGTTACACACACCTTCCTTACATATATGTTCTGGAGGTAATAATTCAGTATTAATTATTGTCTAAACAATATTTTAGATCTAGATTTTTAAACGAATTGTGTTATTTCTGCCATAGAGGTGGAACGTACTCAACACTAGTGCTCCTAGACGAAGATGGCGTCGAATTGAGCCGAGTTCACGGACCGGATACGAACCATTGGAACATAGGGATGGCGGAATGTCATAAACGAATTGCTCAAATGGTTTCAGAAGCGAAGGAAAAGGCTGGGATTCCTCAGGATCAGACACTATATGCTCTTGTAAGTCCTCTTACTGTTATATAAGACAGAACTTTATTTTTATGATGTTTAATATTAGCCCCATATGTAAATAGCGAAATAAATATTTCCTACGTGACACAATTATTTCGTACATACGCTAAAAGATAGCTAATTTTATTCTGAATACAATAGTGAAAACCGCACCTCGCTATCTAGTCCCAAAAAATTATAAATTACAAAAAACCAAAACGGATAGTAATATGTAGCCATGCTGGTACACGGACGGAAAAGAGAAGCATTTCGCCGAGAAGTTAGTTTTTGTATTGTAGAAAGCTTCCTAATTACTTAAGAGGAAAATGTTTCCAATAAGAATTATAGATAATTCAGCCCTCTACTATTTTTACTTAAAGATCTTTTCTTTAAAACAATTCAGAAACCTTCTGCAATGATGAATACCATTCAGTTAATTGAAACTATTTGTTTACTAAGTAGGTTTTTCTCCGGTAATTATTTTTTTGTATGTGACACGATATTTCATTTTATGCTGAATTCAACAGTGAAAACCGTACATCGCTATCTTGTCCCAAAAAATAATAAAGTGCAAAAACCCTAGTCTTATGTTAGCTACATTTATGTTTTACATTTGCTAAGAGCATCTTACTATGCCGTCCGGGATGTTGGACATAGTCTAATTTTAACTACTTTTTACGTTACGTATTATGAATAATTTTTTGACCACTATAACTAATCAATAACTGTTCAATAACTTTTAATAGTTACAGGGGCGTATCAAAATATTATTTTTAGGCAGGAGCCTCTTCTAAATATTACGAAAATCGTTGTGTGATCTCTGGCAGTTTAAAATAATAGCAAAAACTGGTTTTGCTAGAGCATCTTACTATGCCGTCCGGGATGTTAGACATAGTCTTATTTTTGCTACTTTTGCATTTAACGTTAAATATTTCGACTTTTAACAATGTTTTGACCACTGTAACTAATCAATGACTGTTCAATAACTTTTAGTAATTCCAGGGGCGTATCAAAATATTATTTTTAAACAGGAATATCTTCAAAATATTACGAAAATCGTAATGGCAATTTAAAATAATAGCGAAAAAAACAGCGAAATCCCTGGTAACTTAAAATAATAACGAAACAGCACAAACTCTGCTTTTGCTAAGAGCATCTTACTATGCCGTCCGTGATGTTGGAGATAGTCTTATTTTAGCTACTTTTATATTTCACTTTAAATATTATGAATTTTAACAATGTTTTGACCACTGTAATTAATCAATGACTATTATACATATACGAAACTTAAAATAATAGCGAAACCTGCTTTTATTATTCAATAGTAAATTGTATGCAGCATAAATATAGAAGAAGTTCGAGTATGACAATACAATTCTCTTTCAAAATAAATTGGGGGCTCTGAAAAGAGCCGGTTGAGTATGGTCAAGTTGATTAGTAACGTGTGGTACTTTCCCTAACTGATTCTACCCCCAAACAACCGATGTTGTTTGTTTTACAATAATAAGAACGTGGCCATTCCGGACCCGATGGGTTACGCCTAATTACGCGAATACAGCCGAAGGACTGAGCGCCTAGCCTGCCGCACCCAGGTACGATGTACCTGCCACCGACTGAAGACCTCATCCCCCGGTCGAACTGTATATTCCCGACAGGACGTCCTTACCCGTACTGGTTCCGTCTGTCCCTGTCGTTTAGGGAGGGGGTGCCAGCAGAGGGGTAAAACCTGTGTACCGATCCAGTTTGTAATTTAGAATACGTATGCACCTAACAAGCAACCGATGTCGCATGTATAGCAAAGCAAAGTAAAACGGTGGCCATTCCGGACCCGATGGGTTGCGCCTAGTTACGCGAATACAGCCGAAGGACTGAGCGCCTAGCCTGCCGCACCCAGGTACAATGTACCTGCCACCGACTGAAGACCTCATCCCCCGGTCGAACTGTATATTCCCGACAGGACGTCCTTACCCGTACTGGTTCCGTCTGTCCCTGTCGTTTAGGGAGGGGGTGTCAGCAGAGGGGTAAAACCTGTGTACCGATCCATCGTAGACCCTCAAACGTATGAGGACATTCGCGAAGAAATTAAATTAATAGATGCATACGTTTGTTTTTAAAGCCAAAATAATTTCTTCTCTTATGCCCCAGTACCACATATCACTAAAAAACGTTGAGTCAACTAACCAGAAAAAAACCGCGTTGTCCTCTCCCTTATATACTATTCCAGGAGCCCGCGATAAGCGAGCCGCGATCTCATTCGCTGAGTCGAGTCCCCCTCCACTTTCCCTATACCTGTAATGTTAAACAATGTCAAACTTTTTCAAATATACATTTTATTATTTTTATAAATAAAAATGTTTAATGATGCATAATTTTATCGATTCTTATGTTATTAAATTAATGAAATTAATTTGTAATAATTAATATGACGAATAATATTGTATCACATGGATCCAAGCAAGTAATTCCGTTGGAATAACTGCATATTTGGTACAAAGGCAATGCTGTGAATAAAATGATTAAATACATAATTTATATTATATTTATTGTAATTAAACATATTTTTTTACAAGATAATTAATAAAATTGAAGTTAATTGTGTCATTCTAGCATTGTTATGAATACAATTCTCCTTTTAAATAATTTTACAGGCTCTGAAAAGAGCCGATTGTGTATGTTAATATTGACACATGATTTATTCATTATTAATAACAATAAATAATTTAGCTGCAACACCTAACACTTAAATTTAATAAATTCTATTTTGAACTGTATATTTCAACTAGCCTTCTGACCCTAAGTGCAAGTTAACGAACGGCATAGTAACATGCTCAATGCTATTTAAATTTTTACTCTGATCGCGAACTTTGTTACAATTTCTAGGAGAATTAAATAAAAATAATACTTAAATATGTCATTTTTACTTTATTATATCATTATTTTATCGTAAATTACAGCTGGTACAATAGTTTTCATTGTTTTCTAGCGCGGAATCATATCATTTGGCTTCATTAGGACATTTAGAATAACTTGTTACTTTGTTCTGATTTTAAAAAGGGAAAATTGTTGTACTCAATTTATTTATAACTTAAATTCTGTTATTTTAAAGAATATATTAAGGTTATATAGTAACTGAAAAAAACAACAAATTAACAAAAAAACATAAAGATTTCATTTGTTCCAAAGTTATTGGTTGTTACACTGTTTTCAAATCTGATGACAGCTGAATATAGAAAAATGTTTCAAATAAAGAATGTAGGTAATATTATTGTGTGCTGACAACATTCAGAGTTTTGTGATCAAATACGTGTATATTTGAAAAATTTGGAAAGTAAATCATGCAATTTTCCTTGGGTAGCTTACTGTGGAGTTGTCCAATAACCTGAGGCTTATTTACAGTAGATATTTGAGCAAAATTGTTTGATACAAGTCCTGCAAATCAATCGTAATGTACATGTCAAACATTTTATATATTTTTATGCCTCATAATTAAATAGAATTCACTTTGTTCGTATTATATTGTAATTTATTTGCAAAGCAAGCATTCGTATAGTTGAATATTCTCTGACAAGTTAAAATAATAGCGAAACCCCTGCGTTTCCTAAAAGCATCTTACTATGCCGTCCGCGATGTTTGATATAGTCTTATTTTAGTTACTTTTATATTTTACGTTAAATATTATGTAATTTATCAATGTTTTGACCACTATTACTAATCAATCACTGTTCAATAACTTTTAATAGTTCCATGCGCGTATCAAAATATTATTTTTAAGCAGGAGCCTCTTCTAAATATTACTAAAATCGCTGTATAATTTCTGGCAACTTAAAATAATAGCGTAACATCAGCACAAACTCTGCTTTTGCTAAGAGCATCTTACTATGCGGTCCGAGCTGCTGGACATAGTCTTATTTTAGTTAAATTTATAGTTTTACGTTATATATTATTAAATTTTACAATGTTTTGACCACTGTAACTAATCAAAGACTGTTCGATAACTTTTAATAATTCCAGGGGCGTATCAAAACATTATTTTTAGGCAGGAGCATACTTTTTTAATGCTATTATACATGTACGAAACAAGTGATATTAGTTAACGATTTAACATTAACAATTCTGTTAGATTTTTTATTTGATAATTATTGAATTATTTTAAGTTTATGTTTTCATGGGTACGCCTTCTTATCTTTGGGACAAGATAGCGAAGTGCGGTTTTCATTGATGGTTTCACATAAAATTTGCTTTTTTTTCACGTATAATTAAAAACTTATCGATAAAAAAACTTAGCTTGTTAATGAACTTTCGATTGTCGGTTTATTTCACTGTAGAAAGTTTCTGAATTATTTTACAGAAAACTAAATTGTTCATAATTTACACATATTACTAAAATTTTATCTCATAATTAAATATCGCATGATATGAACAGTATTTATTACGCATTAATTATGGTCAATGAGGTTATTTCTTGAAAAATAACTTTGTTTTCCATGTTTTTATCGCAAAGAAGACAGTGATTAAATAGGGTGAATCCGATAAAGAAGTAGAACAGTGTAGTGATAAATATGTCTGTAAAATATTCCGAGAAATATTAAACAATTCTTTAACGATTAGATAAATAATAATGTCAATCTTTTGCTTTGATTTTTGTGTTATACTGCGTAATATTTTCAGGAAATAACTACATAATTTTTCAGCATACGTGATGAGTATTAGTAATTAAAGCAAGTTATTTAATACGGTAGTATACAAGGTTCAAGAAAACTGTTGGAACCTTGACTTTGTAATTAGAAAGCGTTTGTAAATAAAATGAAAATACAGTACGTCTACTTGAATGTTATGTCAGTTGAAATGAACAACTTTATTTATAAATTACATTCGTATAAAACTGTTAATTACTTGCTTTATTAATTCTAAAGATATGAACAATTTAAATAATTTTGTTTGCTCTGTTTATAAAAATATTTTTTATTATTCAATAGCAAAATGCATAAATAATTCGAGCATGGTAATACAATTCTCTTTCAAAATAAATTGGGGGCTCTAAAAAGAGCCGGTTGAGTATGTTCAAGTTGATTAGTAACGTGTGGTACTTTCCCTAACTGATTCTACCCCCAAACAACCGGTGTTGTTTGTTTTGTAAAACTAAGAACGTGGCCATTCCGGACCCGATGGGTTACGCCTAATTACGCGAATACAGCCGAAGGACTGAGCGCCTAGCCTGCCGCACCCAGATACATAAATGCACCTGCCACCGACTGAAGACCTCATCCCCCGGTCGAACTGTATATTCCCGACAGGACGTCCTTACCCGTACTGGTTCCGTCTGTCCCTGTCGTTTAGGGAGGGGGTGCCAGCAGAGGGGTAAAACCTGTGCACCGATCCAGTTTGTAATTTAGAATACGTATGCACCTAACAAGCAACCGATGTCGCATGTATAGCAAAGTAAAGTAAAACGGTGGCCATTCCGGACCCGATGGGTTGCGCCTAGTTACGCGAATACAGCCGAAGGACTGAGCGCCTAGCCTGCCGCACCCAGATACGATGTACCTGCCACCGACTGAAGACCTCGTCCCCCGGTCGAACTGTATATTCCCGGCAGGACGTCTTTACCCGTACTGATTCCGTCTGTCCCTGTCGTTTAGGGAGGGGGTGTCAGCAGAGGGGTAAAACCTGTGCACCGATCCATCGTTGACCCTCAAACGTATTGAGGACATTCCCGAAGAAGTTAAATTAATAGGTGCATACGTTTGCTTTTAAAACCAAAGTAGTTTTTACTTGTAATCCCCAGTACCACATGTCACTAAAAAACGTTGAGCAAACTAACCTTAAAAAAAACTGCAATGTGCTCTCCTTTATATACCTTCCCGGACTCCGCGAAATATGAACTGCGATCTCATTCGCCGAGCCGAATCCCCCACCACTTTCGCTATACCTGTAATGTTAAAACATTGACATATGTTTGTTTGCATATAATTGTATTATTTTTATAAATATAAATGTTCAATTAACTTTAAGTTGAAGGTTTATTATGATAATTATTCATATTATTAATTTATATCAATAAATTGAATGAAATAAATAGTATCACATTGTAGACCCCAGTAAGTTACCCGGACGGAATAGCTGCATGCTCTGTTCAAAGCAATGCTGTTTGAATATGATTTTTACGAGTTTGTTAACCATTTCATAACACTATTATTTTTGACTGTATACTAATTAAATTAATTTAATTAATTAACAATTAGTTTGAGGGTTATCTAATGCTTTTTTGCAATACCTGTACTGTAAGTTACCCATTAATAACAAAATTTAAACACAGTAAGTGGAACTTTTATTGCAGAATTGGTTTTCATGGTTACATCATTTACTTACCGTCCACGGTGGATGGTAAGTGAAACTTACCGTTCATGGTGGATGGTAAGTAAATATATATCATTCAAATTTTATTTTTAACCTCAATCTGACAGCTGTTAATGTTGATACCTATTTTTCCTTTTCTTATAATTACGCAGGTATTGCAAAAAATATCTTACTAACCTCGAACTGTAAGTGATTCTTTAGGTCTCGAATGTTTAGGAAATCTCGACCCTACGGGTCTCGACATCCCAAACTACATGCTCGACCTGAAAACTATCACTTACAGTTCACGATACGTAATATACTATTATGTTGAGGCAAATTTACTGGGTTGCCAGTTTCATTATGTCAGTGTGCTGACAACATTCGAAATTTTTTGATCATACGCAGTGTTTATAATTGTATATTTATAATTTCGCCAGCAAATCATGCAATTTTCCTTTCGTAGCTTACTGTGGAGTTGTCCAATAACCTGAGGCTTATTTACTGCAGATATTTGAGCAAAATTGTTTGATACAAGTCTTGCAAATCAATCGTAATGTACATGTAAAACATTTTATATATTTTTCATACCACATAATTTAATATAATTCTCTTTCGTTGTGTTATATTATAATTTATTTGAAAAGCAAATTTGCTTTCATATACTTGAATGACTGGAATGTACTACTGTGTTTGTGATATTTTGGTTAGGATGTAGATCCAAATATAGCCTCAATTCTGAGAGTTGTTTCGTCCATGGCAGCATCAATCAAACAATTCTGTCTTTAAGTGATTCAATTACTTCCGCTTTTATATCATTCAATTTAACTGCCAAACAGATGTTTTAAATACTACAACAATTTATTAGAGTTCTGCTTCCATATTCATTTCAAGATTGACCCTGAAATTTATTCTATAACACCATGCATGTTTCCACAAATATCTAAATAATTAACTTATTTTTCTTTTCTTAGGGTCTGTGTCTGTCAGGCTGTGAACAAGAAGAATCCAATACGAAGCTCTGGCGTGGTCTCCAGTCTCAATACCCAACAGTTGCAGAAAACTATACCGTTAGCAGTGATACAGATGGCTCAATTGGTACTGTAGCACCAAATGGTGGAATGGTGCTCATTTCCGGGACTGGAAGCAATTGTTTACTCATCAACCCTAATGGGGAGAGGTTTCAGTGCGGCGGATGGGGCTGGATGCTTGGGGATGAAGGCAGCGGTTAGTACTTTGAAGAAAATAAATATATTATGTTTTTTATTGTTGTTGTTTGTGTATTTAAATATAATTTTTCCACGATCACTGAGAAATCTGCTCATTGTGTGTTTGTTGTTGCTAGGGATATGAGGTACATTGCAAGCATCGTGCGAAATGAATTTGTTTTGTGAGTTTTTCAATACAGATCAGTTCATTTAAGTACAGGTGCCATTGCTAGGAATTTAGAATTGTCAAACGTTGGAATGGTGAAAGCGTGGCAAATTTATTATTAAAATTAAATTAATTTTGAAATAATATCGTGGTCGTAGAAAAAGTATAGTGTACAACTCGCACGGAATGTCCATTTCATACTCGTAGGAAATGAGTACCATTCCATGCTCGTTGTACAATATACTATGTCTATGTCCTCATTAAATGTTATTGATTATTTCACTCATTACAAATTTGACCAATCAGAATGTTTCATTTTCCATTGTTGTGCATCTTAGATAAGTGATTAAACAGCACCATGCTGTTTATTCGCGATTATATTGAAGCTAGCTTTTATATGCAAATTTTGAGCATTTTGAAGGCATATGTACTCGTATAATTAGTTGCAGAAACAACATTTTTGCATAAGCTAGACATGTCGAATTTAATCGATTAAATTCCTTGCACTCGTGATATAACTATTGAATATTTGCAAATTAGGTAAAGTTAGCTTTAGGTAATATTTGTAATAAGTTGATAGATTAAAATTAATTCATATTTTTAAAATATATTTTGCTACGATTGTTAAAAAATTGGATGAATTTCAATGCGAGAATTGTAACATTCTTAGCAGCATTTTTTTTCTGTTACCATGGTATTCAGTTTTATGCACGGATTGGAAAAACGTTTTCGCACGGATTATAGTTATTTACTTTACAAGTGGGCATAGTAAGGAATTACCCACGAGAGAAATTTAAGCACACGAAGCCGAAGGCTGAGTGTGATAATTTCATCGTTTTATCCAACACCTTTTATGCTTTAAATTTTTTAATTAAAATGTCAATCGAAATAATTACCAAGATTTTGTGTGTTATTATTATTGTTAAAAATAAAAAGTACTCACTAGTGACATTCCTCAAAATTATACCCACTAGTGGGTAATCGGTTACTTTGCTTGTTTAAAATCTCCATAGTTACAGAGCATTTATTGAGAGGTGTTGGATAAATAATATATTTTTTCTACAATCGTTGCACAATATCGACATTGTTATTCCATTTTTGGTTAGGAAATGTTCAAAATTGTCGCTCTAGGGCGACAAAGTGACATATTGTCGCACTAGTGCGACAAAAACAAAACAAAAATAAATTAGGTAAAAGAAGTAAATGATGCATTGGATTTTTCTGGTAATAACCTTGCTATTGCAAATACAGTTGGCATATACGTACATACACTTCAACTTAATCACCATAAACGTATTCACTCTGTAGACTTTATGTCAAATGTACTCCATATGTCAAATGTACTCCATGTGTCAAATTATGATTTCTTTGAAAATGTTTATTTTGTTCATAAACGTTGTCATGATTACGGTGACATGGGTAACTACAATTTTACTGAATTGTTATAGGCGTGACCAAAGATAATTTTGAAAATTAATTTTTTTCTACAGCTTGACATTGTTCAACGATTGTAGAAAAATATTGTGTGTATCTCGTCGGATAGAGCTTGTTCGGTGCACTTGTCGAGTTGTTGATCTCGGCTTCGCCTCGATCAACAATTTCTCGCCGCGTGCAACAAACAATGCTCTATCCGCACTTGATACACAAATAACTATTGTATGTTTTTAAATTCAAGTGAAACTATTTTGACACTTTGACAATCTGACAGCTCAATAATAAGAGAAGTACAAATAATTTAGAATAGAATAGATATGCGCCATAATACTTTGACGTAGAGGTCTTTAAAATTCAAATATCTTAATAATTAATAATATTTTTTAAACTTCTGTTATATCTAGTACGATGTTTTTGGGTCTAGTCAAATAATAAATGACTTATTTTCTATTTTGTGACTCTAGTAAACAACCTCATTGTCTAGCAAGTCGCGATTGAGTAGACTAAAAAACATATAGACACATTAATTTATTTATAATATATTGAAAAGTTTAAAATTAGTAGTAATCCAAATCTATCTTGAAATTATTTTAAAAATTCGTTATCTCAACAATCCATTCATCTAAAAATTCCTGAAATTATTGTGATTTCAATAATCCTTTTAATCTAGTTGTACTTTATATATTACTTATCAATTTATCGGACACAATATCAATTAAAGTATTACATGATTAAAAAATCACGAGTAATTTCGAAACATAATTATTTATAATTCGTTTCCAGCGTTCTGGATTTCATTGAGAGCTATCAAAACCATCTTCGACCATCAGGATGGCTTGGTTATTTCCCCTTTCGACACTACCTGGGTCTGGGAGGCCATCCGCAGCCACTTTGCAGTGGAAAACCGCCCAGATCTTCTAGACCACTGCTATACCAACTTCGAGAAGAATAAATTCGCCGGATTGTGCAAGAGGCTCTCCGAAGGTGCTGAGGAAGGCGATGAACTCTGCCGGCATCTCTTTCACGTTGCTGGGGAAGTTCTTGCAGCTACCATCTTAGCACAGGTGCCAAGGGTTGCGCCAGAACTCAAAAGAAGACCTGGAGGGATTCACGTGTTGTGTGTAGGGTCCGTTTGGAAGAGCTGGGATTTGTTGAAGCCCGGTTTTATTCCTAGAATAGAAGCTGGAGATGTGGAAGAATTGTCTTTAACGAAATTAACAACGACTACTGCCATGGGAGCGGCGTATTTGGCAGCTCATAAGTATAATGTTAACATTCCTAAAACCTACGAAGAAAATAATCATGTTTTCTATCATTATAAGAGATAATATTATGGTGTTTGTAATTGTTGTCTGTTATGTTACCATTTTTATTTCTGTGCGAAATTGTGTATCCTATAGTTTATATTTTTAGTAAATAAATATTTTAAAATAATATGTTTTCGTCTTTCTGTCATTCCTTAAAAACAGTTTTTCAATTTCAGTGTAAGTGCTGGCATCTATTCTCAAAGTTGCAAGGTAAGTATTAATAACTTGAAACCCCTAAAAGAGGGTAGTGTGTGCAATAAAACAAATAAGAACGAAATAGATGTTGATTATTGTAGAACTACTTTTAAATACGTCTAATTACTCTTTAAATGATTAGTAAGTAGTTTAATAAGGGTTGCTTTTAGGGGTAGGTAGCGAAAACAATAAAATAATACCGCGTGACCACATTAATAAATTTTTAATACCAACACTGCCATCTCTTATATTATTTCCGAACTACAGGTTCCCAAAATTGAAATAATTGTCTGTTTTTGTTAATTATTGTAATAGATTTTATAATAGTTCACAAATTTACTAAGAGATGGCAGCACTATCGGATGTGAAAGAATCAATTAGTGGATTTGTTCACATTTGAAAAAACAAATCACTAATTGATTTCATCATGGTTCACAAATGTACTAAGAGATGGCAGCACTATCGGATGTGAAAAAATCAATTAGTGGATTTGATCACACTAATTGATTTCATCATGGTTCACAAATGTACTAAGAGATGGCAGCACTATCGGATGTGAAAAAATCAATTAGTGGATTTGTTCACATTTGAAAAAAACAAATCACTAATTGATTTCATCATGGTTCACAAATGTACTAAGAGATGGCGCAACTATCGGATGTGAAAAAATCAATTAGTGGATTTGTTCACATTTGAAAAAACAAATCACTAATTGATTTCAACATGGTTCACAAATGTACTAAGAGATGGCGCAACTATCGGATGTGAAAAAAACAATTAGTGGATTTGTTCACATTTGAAAAAACAAATCACTAATTGATTTCATCATGGTTCAAAAATGTACTAAGAGATGGCAGAACTATCGCATGTGAAAAAATCAATTAGTGGATTTGTTCACATTTGAAAAAACAAATCACTAATTGATTTCATCATGGTTCAAAAATGTACTAAGAGATGGCAGAACTATCGCATGTGAAAAAATCAATTAGTCGATTTGTTCACATTTGAAAAACAACAAAATCACTAATTGATTTTTTCACATCCGATAGTGCTGCCATCTCTTAGTACATTTGTGAACCATTATGAAGTGAAGTATTCAATTAACAAATCACTAATTGATAAGGGTATGCCCTACGCCCTTGTCCTTCTAGTATGTTATAAAGGACGACGCTACAAGCAGGGGTATATGCTCGTAGGGGTGCCCCCAATTTCATTATTTTTGCGATATCTCTTACCGTTTCCGAGATATGAGGGTTTAAAGATTTAAAACGCATCCCCTAAAATATCCACCCTATTATCAACTTTTTGGGTGTTTTTTCTCGCTGTTCAGATAGAACAGGGTTGTATCTCGGACCAGTTTTTTCAGATTTTCAATATCTCTTACCGTTTCAAAGATACAACCCTTAGAATATTAAATAGAACCCTAAAATATCTCCCCTATTATCAAATTTTTGAGTGTTTTTTCTCGCTGATCAGATAGAACAGGGCTGTATCTGGAAACAATATTTTCAGATTCGCAATATCTCTTACCGTTTCAAAGATACAACCCTTAGAATATTAAATAGAACCCTTAAATATCTACCCTATTATAAAGTTTTTGAGTGGTTTTTCTCGCTAATCAGATAGAACAGAGCTGTATCTCGGGACAATTTTTTAGGATCTGCAATATCACTTACCGTTTCAAAGATACAACCCTTAGAAAATTAAATAGAGCAGTGACAGATTTCTAATGCGGCGCATGAATTCATCCCTTCATAATGGTTCACAAATTTGCTAAGAGATGGCATGTATTGTGTCACACGATTTTAAATGGAAAATGGGTAAAATAATAAGTCAATATTAGTTTTTCATCGTATATTAAAATTAATAAATACAATGTATATTTCCTCAAATATAAATAATATATATACACCACATGATTAAATGTAACAAAATATAAAATAAATCTAACATTTATGGAAGTTTTTTTGCACTAATAACATTTGGAAACATTTTTTTTTTAATTACAGACAATATTTTAATTACATACAGTATCATACATAAACAAACACTTTTTCTATCGTTGGGCCTTAATATAATTCTAGTTTACACCGTATCTTAAACAATTATTAATTAATTAAAATGGTATCAAAACTATTTGTTTTAATTTTTATACAAAACTTAATCTAAGATACAATAAAATACTAAAATACACAATGTTCTTTTTCTAATTTTTTTGTTTTTCTATTTTTCTAAATTATCACAATATTGAACACTTTTATCAAATGAAAACTAGGTGCTTTGAGCGAAGATGATAATAATAACATAATTGACAAAATGAGTATTTGCTTTTTCGTTATTAAATAAATAGAAGTAGCGTTAAATTTTCTTACAGCTATTTGGTCAAATATATTTCATATATTACCCACCTACTACATAGATACAATGAGGAACTTATTGTTTATTACTTAACAGTTAACAATATCAAGGGTTTTTAGCAACATCTTGATAAATTTACGTTTATTTGGCACACTTAAAATAGGTAATTAATGCCGGTAATATATGGAATATCATTAATGATTATATTTGTCATTTATTTATCGCGTGATTTTGGAATCTTAAAATTAAATTGATAATACCTATAGAAAGTAGAGTTCATACACTTGAAAATATCAGATCTTTTAGACTAGACGTTCTAGAATGCTATAAAAAAAATTTGATATGACGCTTAGTGATAAGCTACCAGCCGTAATTCGAGTTCCCCAAACAAATTGAAGCATGTTGTGCCACTAGGTTATATAATTTTTATTTTTACCTCCCGCAAATTTTTAGTAGTGCGTTTTCTATAGATAACAACACAATAATTAAAAAAGCTATTAGGGTAACAGCTTGGCAAGTAGCGTTAAAGCCGTATCACTCGATAACGCAAGTTAAGCAATGCTGCCCGAGGTTAGTAGTTGGATGGGTGACCGCTTTGCAAAAACCAATACAAGCGAATACTGCGGTTGTCACACCATCGAAAACGAGGTTACGAGGAGGCATATAACCTCAGCAGTTGACACCGCTTAATAATAAGATAAATGTAGCTATTAGTGTCAAAGTTCATAATTAAAATTTACATGTTTATATTAACAGCTGATTAGATTTTGGGAGCAATTAATCAACCAGAAATAGTGGTTTACTTGAAGGCCTATCAGATTTTTAGAGCATATATTTGTATATAATTGAATTACGATATATATATATATATATATATATATATATATATATATATATATATATATTATATAAAAAAAGATGTAGAATTAAACTAGCCATAATTTATATGTGAAACTTTTTTTTAAATATTTTGTATAGTTTAAAATTTATTATTTTAATTAAGTTGCTTAGACATGAGGGAAGTTATGTATCGACCACATCAAATTTTTTATAACAATTTAATACATCTGTAACGTATATTTTAAAAAATGTAATAAAAAAATAAAATTATTTTGGGATTCGAACCAGTACTTCATATAGAACTGGTTGTAGACTTGTAGGCCTATCAAGTTTTTGGGGCATATCTCAGTAAATAATTGAGTTAGAGTAAATTTTGTTATAATCAAAAAGATGTAGAATAATATCGGCTACAATTTTTATTTGAAACTTTTTCCTATATTTTATACCGTTTGAAATTTACGAGAATATATGTGCCGGGCACATACAATTTTTCAATAATTTTGTTTGTTTAAATTTGGTATAGCTAACAACCGTAAAAATCCTGGAACTCAACCCTCAAAGATGTTGACGAGAAAATATTAGGTTAATTATTTTATTCTTTTAAACAATCTTCATGAGCAAGAAGACATTTACAAGACCTTATTGTCATTTTGATTTTAGCTAAAATTTCACTGAAATATAGTGATATTGGAACGATAAGTTGTAGGCCTTTATGAATGTGAAAAAAAAACGAGCCTGAGACAGATAGATGTAGTAAGGCCACCCTTCTTTTTCTAACACTTGATTATAGAATGGCTACTATTTAAAAACATGATGCAGTCTTGTCCAAAAGTGAAAATTAATATTTTTTCCGAAATCGATACTAAAGTATAGGATATTACTACGCTAAGAAATAATAGCTCAAGTTAAACTTTACAGACTCAATGTCAAACTTGAATTACAAACCTAAAATAAGAAACAAATTATTTTATAATACTATTGGTGAATTTATTTATTATTTAGCTTTGAAAATAATTTATCGGATTTAATGCAGATCACATGCAGAACATGTCTAAGAATGTATAAAAAATAATGAAATTTATAACCAAATTTGATACTTTGACAGTAATTTTGTTATCACAGCCATCCCCGTCCCAACAGCTAGCTAACGTTTTACAAATACATAATGCTATTTATTTATGTTTTTAATTAATAGATTAATGATTTCGGAAAAAATATACTGTATACATTGGCACTAAAGTATTTTTTTATTACTCCTACGGTTTTATTCTACGTAATAAAAATTACACTTTAGTGCCTTGATAACTTGATATACAAATAACTATTTACAGAGTATTATTTTATTAATGTATTAATTTTTTTTTATATTAAACATTTAGGGTGCTATTCACAGGTCTATACTAAGGGCTACTAACTAGGGCATTTTAAAATTTGGCACTGTTACTTTGCAAAAGTTGTTGATTACCTTGAAGATCAACAATTTTTTCATAGCAACATTGTTAAATCTTAAAATACCCTAGTTAGTAGCCCTTAGTATAGAGGTGTGAATAGCACCCTTAATTTCTAAATAATTGAATTTTAATTTCTTTATATTTTCTAAGCGAATTGTACAACAAAGACAGGTAGCCCAACAACTGGCTGTCTCTCTCGGCTTCTATTGTCAGCGTCAGTTAATATTCCAGTATTATTATATTTCACTGGAGAGATGTTTCATTCGAAAACAAAATTTATTATTTGACGTTGCCTCAATTATTCTACAAGTCTAAATATAAAATCAAATTGAAGATACTTTACTATCTTTCCCACAGCCAAAAGTTTTAACCTCCTCTACTAACATCTCAAGATCTTTAAAGTTGCTTTGACTTCAAAAATATACCACAAAATCTGTATCAAATAACTGCCATCTCAAAACAGGTAAACGTAGTGATATGATTGGCTAATAATGCCTTAAAAGATCTGATATTTCAAGCATCCAACCCAATGGTAGCAACATATCCTCAACAAAACAAAAGCCGGTGTAAACTAGCATGAGTCTCACAATGATATTATTGTCATAATACAAATACCCGATATGTTCTTCAAAGTTGAGCTTGCTTGGGCTTTCCTACCACCATCAGCAACTTCTGCAGGCTGCAAGTAACAGACCCAGTCCCTTGTCGAAACCAGGAGGGTTTGTTCGTCCAAGAGATGCAGAGAAGATAAACAGGAATGCTGGAGAGGATCATCAGGCAACCGATGCCGGTTTCTACCGGGCTGGCGATCATGGGGACTATGGTGACGAATAAGCTGCAGATTAGGTAGAGGATTGGCCAGATTAGGTTGACTTTTATTGGGCGTTCCATGTCTGGGCATTTCCAGCGAAGCCATGGGAGACATAATACTGCTACTCCAATGCTTAACTGTAAAAGAATTTAGTTGTTTTTATTTATTTCGTGATAAGTTTTTATGTCGAGTTCACAAGTTTATCAAAAGCGATAGATATTTAATTATTTCTAAGAACTGAGTTAATTATGCAGTTTGTTCCCTATGGAATTTAACCTAAAAGTGTCAATTCAAATTATATTAATAAAATCGGCAAATGATAATTCTCAATTTGAGTCTAATTGCAGATTGTCATGAAAATATAAACAAATAATTTGAACATTTTTGTTGATAAATATGCCCAAATATTTTTTTCTGCTCTTGTCCCCCATAATTTCATTTTTGCAATGAATTATGATTCATAATTCACTTTTCTCGACCAAAAGCAGAATCAGAATTTCGATCATTTTCAAAAGTGATTTAATAATAATAATATTTATTTGCTGTAAGAAATGCTTGGCATGTCAATAAACAAATATAATACTTAAAAAAAAAATACACAATAAAATTAAATCAAAGTTTACACAAAATCATAAAAGTACAATAATTAATTATCAAAGAATTCGTTAATAGTATAAAACATTTTGAAATAAGTTTCGATTTAAAAGAAAATATGAAAATATATTTCCAAATAACAGGAGTAGAAAAAGTATAGTATTATATTCGGGATTATGGTCATTATTCACTTGGATGATTTGCACTTTAATAATGACTATCATAATCCCTTATATAGTAATATACTATTTTTATTTTGCAATCATGTACAAATATATTCTCATTATTTCATTTTTTGATCAATGAATTTCACTCTTCTCGGCCAATAACAGAGCCAGAAATCCATAATTCACGTTATTTTAAAGACGTGATGTGGATCACCAAGCAACGGCCGTCTTACAGTTGACATGTAGTCAGTTGTCAATGTGTATTTTGATGTTGACGTTTTTCAATTAATTTAGATTACTTTCAAAAGTGATTTCCGAATTTACAGGAGTAGAAAAAGTATAGTATTATATACGGGATTATGGACATTATTCACTCGGATGATTTGCATAACTCGCCTACGGCTCGTGACGTCAGCTTCATCTTTGTGAATAATGACTATCATAATCCCTCATATAATAATACATTAGGTATATATTAATATTTCCAAACTGTTCTATTTGTTGCCGATTAATGATATTTGGTATTAAAAATATATAAAAAAAATTGTATAACAATTCGTTAAATGTTGTTAAAACTATAAAAATTATTAATTATTGAAATTTATATACACATCCATCCATCCATTCACACAGACGTCTTTGTGTAAATGGTCAAAACGGAATCAGGTGATTTCAAATTATGATAAAAGTAAAAAAGAAACTAGCCTTAAATTAGGTTTAGTTTATATAAATATTTATTTTTAATCTTGTGTCTCAGCTATAAATTATGCTAGATAAAGTTTTTAAGTCAAATATTTTTGGAGAAAATGTACAAAAGATTAATACAAACCCAAGTTGCGAATCCAACGTAGTTGATGAGTGCGAAAATGTCTGAAGACGTCAGGTATAGCATTGATAACAGCGCCTAAGAAAAAGAGAAAATTTTTAGGTACAAAAATACTCTTTGATATGACAACCTTTCATTTGATACCAAACAGAACAGATTTCTAACTAAATACAATAAATTTATTTGAAATCGGCACTAAAGTGCTCAAAAATCGCCATTAAAAGCTCATAAATCGTCACTAAAGTAACCCATTATACGACGATTTTGAAAAACCCAGTGTTGGCAACCGTTAAATAATTGTTGTACAATTAGGATAATTTTAACAGATATATTAACGTACTAAAGTAAATTTGGACGTAACATGAAACAAAATTTGCAAGAAGAATTAACTAATTAATTCCGATCACGAAATTGAGGACAAAACACATAATTTTGAGAGTTAATTACGACAACTTCACTTCTCGAGGTTGGCAACACTGACTGTCAGTTTCAATTGACAACTGACAGATGTATAAACTTAACCTATATTGTGATTTTTTAACAGTTTTTTCGAATTTTTCAAATAAAACTTAATATGTACCTCGGCACCGAAGTTCCTTTTTATCACTCACATGGTTTATTTTCCTCAACCCTACGGGCCTCGGCAACTAAATTTCATATTCGTGATAAAAAATTTAACTTCAGTGCCTTGATACATAAATAACTATTATCGAAAAGAATAGTCGTTATATTCCTCTACCTTCTATTTACATAAGCAAAGAACAATCATACAATTCTGGAGTATTATATCTTTCATTGTATTTTATACTAAAAGGCGTTTAATTCTACTTATTTTATATGATTTCTTTCCTTCAAATATGGTTGATATTACAAACAACCTCACCCTAAATAACCTCTTCGTGTACCTTAAAGTATTTCCTGCAATCAAGATCCATCGCATACATCTCCAAATTAATAAACAAAATGATGTATTACTTGCTAATATGACGTATTTCACGGCGTGCTAGATAAAATTCTTGCAGACTTTTTTATCGTGATACACAAAGATAAAAGGATTACTGGTATCAGAACTGATAAAGTAATTTACTGTTTCAGTATATTGGTTTCGAAAAGCGGATTCATTGGTTATTTCAGTCAGGCTGTCAGGGATTTTGTTGTTATGTTGGTATTTATTGCTGGATCTTCTAAATTAAATTTTGTAGTAAGATAAATCAGAAATAATGAGGAAGACTTTGAATTGCTTCTGTAGGAAGATTGTCTTTTCCTACATACAGGGTGTAACAGAAATAAGTACTTTAAATTTATCCACTGGTAAAACTCGCAGAGAACAATTTTTCTTAATGTTGCCGTCTAATACAGTCCAATCGTAATTCCATTCGTTTGATTGCAGGAAATATTAAAAACAAATGCTCCTTGGTTTATTGATTTTAGGAAATGCTTGTCTATCAGTTGCACTTAATGTTCGATTTGTTTTCTACAATAATTAGTTTGGTTATAACAATAAACAATTACAGAAAAAAAGTGGATTCAGAGTGAAGAAATAGTATATTGTGTCATTAGGAGTAAATGTGATACTTTGGGTGCTGAACGACGAGCGAAGCGAGTCGAACAATTACATGCGAAGCATCCAAAGACACATTTACTCCGAATAACACATGCTATTTTTTCTTCAAACATAGAAAATAGAAATTAAAACATTAAAAAATGCTCAAAACTTTAAAAAATATTCTGTCTTATCTAGCCTTTCAAGTTGCCGTAGAATATGCTGTTTTGTTAATTTTGTTTATTTGTTTCATTTTTAACTGTCAAATTATTGAATTACAACCTTACTATTTTTCATAATATTTTACTTTGTCCGCCGCCGGCGTAAATGTGTTGCCAAGGATACACTTTTACGCCGGCGGCGACAATATTGAACTTCTGCTTGTTGAATACAAATACATAACAACGTACTTTTATGACGTTTGAAGAAAAAATATTTTTTCTACTCCTTTATAAATATATATCCATTATTTTAATTTTTTCGATGAATTCTAGTACCCATAATTCACGACAGTGTATTATGATTCATAATTCACTCTTTTCGACCAGAAATTCATAATTCGCCAAGCTACGGTCGTCTGACAGTTGACATGTAGTCAGTTGTCATTGTGTATTTTTATGTTGACGTTTTTCAACGAGTGTTTTCAACGAATTTCGATCATTTTCAAAGTGATTTCCGAATTTACAGGAGTAGAGAAAGTATAGTATTATATTCGGAATTATGGTCATTATTTACTGTGATGATTTGCATCACTCGCCTACGGCTCGTGACGCAATCTTCATCTTCGTGAATAATGACTATCATAATCCCTCACATAATAATATACTATTATAATGAATAATGAAAAAAAAATTGAATATAATAAGTAATTGTTTACAATATTGTTGTTTCGCTCTCTCTACACCGCGCTCGCCACCTCTCTTCAGGTCAAACCTCCGTGGTAACGCATCGAACTGTGGATCATAAGATCCTCACAATCGACAAATTTTCGAAATTTAAATTTCGAAGATTTTTCACCACATAAAATTACCGCTGTGGCTTCTCCACCATCTCTGGGGGCTGTGATTTGACGGCTAGTAATCGCCCTTCACCCGCAAAAGAATATCATAACACCGAGATCTGCTTTGAGCAGCGTGCCACATCCAGAAATGGGTAAAAGGCGTTATGATATATTTATTTATTTCAATTAGTTTCTCAAAGAAAATTAAATCCAGTTAGCCAGGAATTGTTTTTAAATTTGAAAATATCTGTACCTTAAAATTTACAATAAAATATGAATTATTCAAGAATAATTTAGATAAAAAAAATGTCAAAACACTAAAGAACCACGTGTTGTTTAATTATGTAAATAACAATCTGTGTAGAATACTAATTAATGTTTTCATTTACTCGTCGCACAATCTTAAAATAACTGCGCAATATTTATTAATAAACACCATTTCATAATTAATATCTCCGCAAAAATCTGCGATATTTCCCAAGATGAACATGATTTTACAAATACTCGTAAACCAGAAGATTTATAAGATAAATATTCCATTTAGAAATTAAATCTTGAAGATGATTGATGTCGTTTTGTGAATAAAATAAATTGATGAATTGTTTGAAATATTGATTGAATGTTACTATACTAAACCTTTTAGAATGTCAAGTTCAATATTAAATTATTATTGAACGTAGAAAAATCTGAAATTATTTGATATCTATAATCTTAAACACTTCAAAAACATCATGCTCCTCTTGAATGAATTGGAGATAAGAAACAAAAAAAAATACAATTTGCAAATTTTGGGCACTTCAGAATTATTAAGTAATGTTATTGGCCTTGATCTAATCATTGTTAAGTATCTGAACTACAATATTTAAAGAATAGGCAACTTATTTTACTTTGATGCTGCTGTAGGTAATCGATAATAATTATTGTTTATCAACAGATATTTTTAAATCAATAATATTTATTGAAAAGTACGGGACAGTTAGCTAAAATGAGAATCAAACATATTTTATCAGTGTTATATTTACTGCACAAAGTTAATATGTAAATGAATAAAAAAAACTGCAAAATCTTGTTTATATACCCCCAGACCCTATGACGCGTCGGCCACAGGCCAATCACAGCAAGGCTCCTACAGACCGGGGTTATATATTTAGGTGGCAACTGTTCTTACATTGATGCAGCGTTTGTACATATTTTAAGTAAAAATTAATGGTTTTTGAAATATTTCAGGGCGAAAATCAAACAAATAATGTTTAGTAATAAATAATGTATATTAATATAATTAAATTTAAGTTGTTTTTACCAAAATATAACCTAAATTAATATATTAGAAGCGTACATATTTCATTATTGCTATATGCACTATATCTATTATGTTTATATTAGAATATTAACATGAATATTGTTAAATAAATTAATATTTACATTATTTACATTAGACATCGCAATAATTATTGACAATTTTGATGAAAATAGAAAAGAATTCTATGCAACTACTGCAATATGTAGACATATATGGGATATAAGACTATATTAATCAACCCGGACGGAATAGAGAAATACTTCGCGAAATATTTTGATAATTGTTGTTGTGGTGCCTTTCCTGGTAGTCTTATCAAAAAATACTTCAAATAAAAAATGTAGAGAATTAAATTCTGCTTCAGAATCAATTAACCAATTATTTGTACTCCAATTAGTTACTGAAAAATTATTTGAAATAAATTGAACTGTTGATGCATTTGTATACACTTTCATACATAATCTATTATGTGCTAGTTTGATTTCCGGAAAATTACCGCTTGGACTATTGAGTGTTTATTGCTACGAAAATTACCACGAGTCGAAGACGAGTGGTGATTTTCTAGTAGCAATAAAAACTAAAAACTCCAGGAGGTAAATTTCCATAGGAAATTAAATCTAGCACGGAATAGATTCAGCTAGAAAATCGTACTTTATGTTTTAACTGATAGATCTATTTTTAAAAATCAAATTTATTCTGTTGTAACTATGGCAACAAAATAGAATGTAAATAAACAACAATATGTTGCAAATTTAAAAAGAAATCGACCAAGCACTTCAAGGCACTACTCTTCAAAATACTTGAAAGCGTACGTGTGGAAACAATTCCGTGAATTTCAGGCTGAAATTCTATAACAATCTGTCATATTTATCAAATATTAGCAGAGCTGTCATCTGGTGCTAGAGAGATCAGAAATGTGTATTTAATTGTTATTCCATTAATAATGAAATTACTCAACATTATTCTTACCCATTACCTACATACAGTCAAAGTGATTTAAAAAAAATATGCACGGTGTATTTGAACCAATCAGAAGCACAAGTGATATTTTTTTATTTACATACCAATCAAATTTTGATTATACTGGAATTTACGCACAGTGCATGACCAATCAAATTTCCAGTATAATTGAAATTTGATTGGTAAATACGACAAAAATTCTCACTTCTGATTGGTTCAAAAATGTATAATGCTATTTTCAATGAAAATCTATGGATTTTTAATGTTTGCAGTGTGGAAATAATTTAAATAGTGATTAAATTAGTTATTTGTATCACAAGGTTGGAAACTGCTATTTTGAGAGTGCGAGTTTATTTTGATAGGACGAGCCGTAGGCGAGTCCTGCAAATACGAGCACTCGCAAAATAGTTTCCAACCAAGGGATACACAAGATTTTTCGCGCCAACATTTATGTAAATTTAATAAATAAATTTAATTTATTACTCATTTTCTTAATGACATAGAATTTTTTTATGTTGCCAACTTCACAATATTTGAATGTCAATTATGTTTATTTTCCAATATCATAACCAAAAATATCTACATATTTTTATTTAGATTTTACACTGCAAATTGAATTATAATTACTTATAAATATGTTTAAAATCCATAAATATTCTGTTTCCTTGTATTGCAAATACTCAATTGTAGATATATTGCCATCATATTTTTAAGTCAATATAATACTTTGACATTTCTAGCCTGAGAAGTTAGATAAAATTAATGAAGTGATGCCAACATATAACCATAAAAAGTTAGCAATTTTTGTCGAACTAGTTCGACAAAAACATAATTTCCGACCGCTTTAGAGATATGTAATTGTGTCAATGTCGGACGGCGGCGCGAAAAATAAATAATTTGTATTAATGTACTTGAACTTGTTGTTTTAATACTTTAAACCCAAAAATACTGTTAATTTCAGACAAAAATAACTAATTCTTTACTATTTCAATTAAACAATCTTTCATTAAATAGCTTTAGTAACATTTGGCATAAAAAAAATAGACAAATATATATCTCACCATGATGAGTACAGCCGGGGTTGGAGTCAATCTCTGGGCTTGGATCATCGTCAACAGCTCCGGCATTTGCCCTTCACACGCTCCCGCGTAAAACAGCCTACTTGACGTCAACAAAATACCATTGACTGCCCCAAAGGTGGATAGTGCAACAAACACAGGAATGGTCCATGCCATGGGACCGAATAGGCGGTCAGCAAAACTCACGGCGACAGCTTCGGAGCCGAGGACTTCTTCAGGGGACAACGTGGTGTAGAAGGCGATGTTGGTGAGCACGTAGACGATGGTGACCAGAGTGCAGGAGATTGCGATTGCCAGAGGAAGATTTCTACGAAAAAATGTATCAAAATAATTGTTGGATTAATAACATTGTATGGCCCTTTTTAGGGCCACAAGATTTATTGAATATGATATAGAGAACAATTTTAAAATGGCCCACTGATATGTAGTAATAATGGAACGCCATGCTGTTCCTGTATGGAAGAAACGAGCCGAGAGAGATAGTTTGCGTCAGGTATCTCCATCATTATCTGATACTTCTGCGCTTGCGTAAATATAGTTACATCATGTACAGACTGTTACAAAAGTTAGTCGCTATATTTTAAGAAACTGTGCTATTGACATTTCTTATAAATGGTAGAATAAAATTAAGTGATTTTTGAATAAAAAACAAAAAATACTTTAATCTAAAATTTGACATTTGTTCACTCATTTCATATAAAGTAAAATTGTAATGTATTTCACATTATAGTCATTAAAGTGTGTATAAATACATTAGTTTAACAATGAGAAACAATGCCATTATTTCTTTCTCTCATTTGAATTTCAGTTTTCCTATAATTAATGAATGCTACTAAACAAACTTTTTGAACGTATTGTACGACAAGGATAGAAATACCTGAGGGTTGCTTTCTCTCTCGGCTCGCATCTATACTACTAGTGCGCGTTCCAGTATTATTACATTTCAGTATTACAATCAGATCGTAATATGAACTTTCAAGTCCTAAATATGAAATATTTATTCTATCCAGATGTACAAAATTAATGTATTGAAAATGTTTTCATGGCCCTTTTCAGGGCCACGAGATTTTTAAAAATATTATGTGCTCACTAACTTTAAAATGGTGCAAAATGAACAGTAATTTTTTAATATAACAAAATTAATTATAGAAATATTCTCAAAAACTTTAATTCAAACAATTAAAGTAAATAAATAATAAATATTGTTTCATTGCGAATAAGAGATTAATGAAAACCAATTTTCTTGAAACAATGTGATCGACAAAAGTAGAAGTTAATTAAATGAGCGAAAGTCACTTTCACGGCTCAATGGCTCAAAGTATTAACGGCTTAAAACTATTTAATAATAAAGTACATAATACCATTACCTTACAGGATCTTTCAATTCTTCTATGATAAAGTTTAGGTAATTCCTGTAAAAAAAAAAATAATATTTTATGACTAGAATAATAGTTATTTACTTTACAAGTGGGCAAAGTAAGGAATTACCCACGAGAGAAATCTTAGCTCACGAAGCCGAAGGCTGAGTGAGATAATTTTATCGAGTGGGTAATTCCACTTTGCCCACATGTGAAGTATAACGTTTTATCCAACACTTCTTAATAAATGAAAAATTTATTAAAGAAATATTATTTGACAGTGACATATGCTTTAAATTTTTAAATTAAAATGTCAATCGCAGTAGTTACCAAGGTGTTGTGTGTTATTACTATTGTTATAAATAAAAAAATACTCACTAGTGGCTTTCCTCAAAATTATACCCACTAGTGGATAATCTGTTACTTTGCTTGTTTAAAATCGCCATAGTTATAGAGCATTTATTGAGAGGTGTTGGATAAAATATTTTTGCGAACAGTGAACTTGAAATGTGATCGGGAAAGGAAAGGGGTACTATGGCCTCTGCCTGCTATGATTTGTGAGGCTTCTAATCGCAAATCTGGGGTTATTTATACAGCTTGAAAATGCGATACCCTGGATCCGATATTATTAAGCGAAATTTAATTCAACAAGTCAACAGGGCCGATCATAGAGGGTGTTCATTTTGTGCACAGAACAAAACCACCTAATCTTTAATAGACAATCAAATAAATTAAGGACTTTCTATGAAATAAACAAATTAATAAAGCATAATTTTTTAAATATGTAATAATGGTTTGACTCACTGCTTACATATCTGTTGTAATATAGTTTATTTTATTAAAAGACTCATTTTGCGTGAGTTAAGAACTTCATTGCCGTACTCGTTTTCATTAACGTACTATTTATTATAAATGTTGATAGTACAATCTTTACAATTCTTTAAATTAATTAATAATTTTTGAAACTTGTTCTTCTATATCCGATGAAATACTTTCTAAATCAGAAATTTTCTTGAAATGCTTAAAAATTTATGAAAAAGAACTATAATTGTTTAATGTCAAGTTTCTATTAATATTTTTTATTTGAAATCGGCAGTAAAGTGCTCAAAAATAGTCATTAAAAGCTCAGAAATCGTCACTAAAGTAACCCATTATACGAGGAATTTGAGCAACCCAGTGTTGGCAACCGTTAAATAATTATTCTACAATTAGGATAATTTTGGCAGATATATTAACGTACTATAGTAAATTTGGACGTAACATGAAACAAAATTTGCAAGAAGAATTAACTAATTAATTTCGATGACGAAATTGAGGACAAAACACATAATTTTGAGTGTTATTTACGATAACTTCACATCTCGAGGTTGGCAACACTGACTGTCAGTTTCAATTGACAACTGACAGATGTATACACTTAACCTATATTGTAATTTTTTTTTAAGTTTTTTCGAATTTCAGATTTCAAATAAAACTTAATATGTACCTCGTCACTCAAGTTCCTTTTTATCACTCGCATGGTTTATTTTCCTCGGTTCTACGGGCCTCGGCAACTAATTTCCATATTCGTGATAAAAAATTTAACTTCAGTGCCTTGATACACAAATAACTATTAAAAATGTTTAAATATGTAATTATTATCATTAAGGGAATAATAATGTAAGTTTAGTTAAACTGGATTGTTTTGTATCCATAATTGTTTAAATAATTTTAGTTTTGTATTAGTACATATTCAGTTCTTATTTAGGTAGCAGGTTTTGCTAAAAAAATAAACTATTATTATAACAACAGAATACTATCACAATTATTTAGTACTATTTAAAATACTTGAAACACTAAAATAGGAGCGGTATTTTTATGTAAAAACAAAGGTTGTTGGATAGGTTAAGATCGGGCCTGAAAGCAAATAACTAAATGAAATGCAAACCGTTGTTGTAATTATTTTTTGTGGAAACTTTTCGCGGCAATTCTTTTATTCGCAGTGAATCAGGTTCGTTCAGTTGCGCAGCTGTGATGTTCAAATGTTAAGATGAAAGAGCAGAGCACAATGGGCCAAGTAATTGCTATTGAATTCTCTTCTATAGACCGGTTTCTTAACGATGAGAGAGGCTAAGTCGTTCTTGAAATATCGCAGAGGAAATTGCAGTTTTAATGATCAAATATTGAACTTTGTATATATAATAACAAAGAAACACATCGGTACTTCTAGATATGTGTTGTAGTTTTTCTCAAAAATAATGTTTGGATTGAAAATTGGACTAATGGGCGGGGCTTAGCGCTCTGCAAGCTACGCCAGTGCGTAGCAGCCAATGAGAGCACAGGGAACTTCAGCTAGACGTATCCATTTTATAAGAACACATATTGTTACTAGTAATAACTATTGCGTTTCAAAATCAATAACATTTGAATTTGTTTTACTTTATTGGAAATATTAGACAGTTTAAACCAGTGTTTTTCAAACAGTATTTTATTGCATTATGCTTTATCCCACACAATGAGTTATCATGAATCCTGAAACCCAATCAAGCAGCAATCAATCTCTTCTATTTATTCTCATCCTGCCCGTCTATTCTTCACATTTGGAATCATTCGTTTACGCAACAAACCATTTATTCCTCGATCGTACAAGAAATCGATCACCCTCAAACTAATTTCGGACAGAATTACTTTTTTCTCAATTACCTCATTTTAACATCAATTATACGTCATTTAGGTTTCATCCTCATCCACCATTTAGGCACTAACACACCATTATAAACCTTCAATCGAGAATAGATACATTCACATTTCGAGCAAATGTACCCAGAGCACCACCAATACCTTGAACCCTGCAAGCACCCGACTTTCAATCTCCCGGTCAATACATCTATCCCTCGAAAACATACTACTCAAATATACCCATAAATTTTAGAATCAGTCGCCAAATCATTCTTCTCTAACACCATTACTTTATATTTATCGACATTCAATAACAGATTTAAACCTTTTCCTATTTTATTTATTTTCACAATTCTTTTCATTTGTTCCTCAGTTTCACCCAATACAACATTATCCGCATATGCAAACACAGGTACTAATACACCTCCACAAATACGTACACCTTCCGGAACAACATATCCATGTACAGATTAAATAACTATGGAGACATTCCACAATCCTGTGTTACACCAAAATCTATACGAAACCAATTACTCAATCTTGTTCTTACAAATCAAATAGAAATTTAGAAACACAGGTTGCTGTAATTCTAACTCACTAACTCATCTATAATAAGTTAGAGTCTTGAGACAAAATTCTCATTATACAAATTATTGAAAACTTCAGACTTACCAACCGTTATAAGCAAAAAGCCCAGAATAAAAGGACAAGGCTATGCTAGTCACTTCATACTTTGTGTTGATGAAGGAAAAATGCTCAGTATGCCCTGAAACAACACTCTTCATTAGTGGTATTTTACCCTAATCTAAAGGTAGCACATAATTATTTATCAAGTGCGGAAAAACATCCTTCCCGCGTGAGTGCTTATTTGAAACTGATGTTTCACGCAAGAGATTTATTAACGATCAAAATTATATTTATGTTCGACTGCATGATAATCTTTTTGTTATGATATTGTTTAGAGATCATAAAGTAGCTCTTTATGGACTAGTTCGATAAAGCTAAAAGGACTATTATCAACTTAAACGGCAAAATGTATATGGTGTAATTAAATAGGGACATCACTTTTAGTAGTGTTAAATAAACATATATATGTACCGTGTGTTCCAAGTAAATGTTAGCATAGGCAGTTAACATGTTAAATCAGTTTTTTGTAAATAAAAAGTGTCCGGCAAAAAATTATGCATCCAAATTTAATATCACAATACTGTCAATGTCCCTACATCTTATTTCATACAGATTAATTAATTTCGATATAGCAATTTAATGAAATTAATAATAATAATTCCAAATTTTCCGCCTACTCTTTTCATTGCTACTGACGTATAGTGCCTGCAATTTGTTTTAAATATTTTAATCTGTCACTGTCATCATGAATACAGTAAATGTCGAGAACCGTGTAAATATTATTAGAATGTATTATGGGGGCGCAGTGCAAGACAAATATCTGAATACATCACAGGAATGAACGCTGAATGGTTTCCATCGCCAGAAATTGACAATGACAGATTAAAATATTTAAAACAAATTGAAAACACTATACGTCAGTAGCAATAAAAAAGTAGGCGGAAAATTAAGAATTATTATTATTAATTTTATTAAATTGCGGCATCAAAATAAATTATTCTGTATTAAATAAGATGTAGGGATATTGGCAGTATTATACAAAATTTGGTTGCATAATTTTTTGCCGGACACTTTTTATTTACAAAAAACTGATTTTACATGTTAACTGCCTATATGCCAACATTTACGTGGGACACCGGTATATCCATTACATTATAATATAGTTTTAACGATCTAATTTATTAACCCACGGAAAAATCTATTCAACAAGTCATTAATCATTGTTTTAATATGGTTAAAAAATATATTATGGTTCGGGAAATGCGTTAGGTATAGATTTACGAAAAACTATTGTGTGAATTAAGACAGTAAATCTTATAAGTATCAATCGAAAAATTATCATTTACTTAAGAATACAGTGTTATACATACATGACGTAATAATTTAGACTTGTACAACGACAATAACAGCTTGAAAAAATATTAATTACAAAACATTATAATTACGAACACAATTTGAGTTTGGGCTCGTATTAGTATATAGAGTAAAAGATTATTAAATAACTTACCATTGAAAAGTTGCCATCCTCCAGTGGCAATGATGATAAACAGGGCAAGCAGTTTAGCATAGGTGAAGATATCTTGTACCCTAGTTGCCCACTTGACATCCCAGCAATTCACAAAAGTCAGGATTACTGCAAAGAATTAAAACTAGGTTTCACTCCGTGATTGCTTGCAGTAAACTGAACATAATTAGACAACGTAATAAACAAATTAATGTTGGAGTTAATACGTAACATTTTAATGGAGGGTTATGATTTTGACGTCACAGACAAGAAAGAGAAGGTTGAGGTGAAAGTTGAGATGGAAGTTCATAATACAAACATCCATGTTTTGACGTTTGAGATGGTGTTTTAACAAGGTTATGTTTTTATTTTTGAAGTTTTTATTATTTAGGAAACTTAATAAATTAAACACTAACCAAATATTCTTTATAATAATAACGGGAGTCACTATTGCACAAACCACACACACACTTTATTTTTGATATATTTAGCATCATTTCAAGAACTGTCATTTTGACAGAGTTTTGTTTGTATTTCGCCTACGTGAATTTCAGCGTAAGTTCAATGAATACATCAATAGATGGCAGCATGAAAATTTGATTCTGTATAACCTTCCATTGTTACAAGATACCCAGGAATTACTGATTTTATACGTAAAAATAATAGAACTGCTTCGAGTGAAATTTGAAATGATTATTCTGGAAATTATTAATCAACGCGGTGAGGGAGAAAGAGGAAAATGATTGAGAATGAGTGTGGATGACAGTTGTTGAGCTCAACAAGTTCCATAGGCGGAGGGTTTACGGGAAAAGGAAAAAGGGGCTCGGGAAAATTCGATTTAATGTTGAAATAATAATATTCTTTCACTACTAGCATAGCAACATGCCATTATTGAGTTCGTTTTGAATCGTGAAATTGATTTTATCTACGACCGTTGTTAAAAGTGGCCCTTTTAACGCTTGCCTAACAAATTAAAAGTATCACTTTCTGATATTTGTGTTAAAAGTAACATAGCAATTTTATTGTTACTTGTTGCTAACTATTTATATCAATAAATTAACAAATATGACCCTACCTGACAAAATATTATTCTATATTTTTTAGTAGGTATATACTAATACACTAGGAAGATCGTAGATAAAATTTTGTATGGCTTGCGTATTAAAAGTGATTTATTTCGTTCGTGGGGTTGTTTCACTCGGCTTCGCCTCGTTTCGCAAACTTCCCCACTTACTCATAAAATGTCACTTTTAACACTTACATCATAAATAACTATTTTCTAGTGATATTTTAGTAACGATCAGTAATTGATTTTAGTTTCCTAGTAACGGTCAGTAATGATTATTAATCTAGGTTAATAACTGTCATTTTTAAATGAAATTTAGGGCTCTGAATTTATTTAACTCACTAAACACAAGTCAAGTATTAATCAAGAGTTTAAAAATACCAGAAAAATATTAGTTATAAATTAAAATTGTTCCCAATTTTTGGTTGGCAATTCAGAATTCAGAATTACTAATTTTGTACATGAGTATACTTTACTTTTGCGTTATGAAATATGTATTTATCCATTTATTTATTGTAATATTTATAGTTTGTTATAGTATTATTTTATTTTCTTATTTGTACAGATTTTTAGAGTACTAGTGACCTTGTAACAATCATGGCGCTGAATCAATAATGTTCATCTTCTCAACCTTGGTTTATAATATACTATTATTTACAATCGGTTAGTAATATGCTAATTTTGAACTTTTAAAAAGTTAGAAACTCAATTATTTCTACCTTTCACTAGCCAACCGGATGAAAAGTATCCACTTTTCAATCTGCGAAATCAGTGCTATTTTATTAGTAATTGTTTGTAAATAATATACGCTTTTCTGTGGAAGCAATTTTCTGTTGCTTTTTTGCCATTTAATTAATGTCGTAATTCTGGTGAAGTACAATAATTAATAATTCACTTTCAGAATCAGTCCCCAATTTTGATATTTAAATAATCAGAAGATCGAAAAATTTTATTGGCAAATATAATTATCACTTTGACATTGTTTACAAAACACCAACTACTAAGCTAAGTAAGCAAATGTTAAAATGAATATAACTTTTTTCTACTTTTGTATAAATATATCCCCATTATTTAAATTTTTTGAAGAATTCATAGTACCCATGATTTATAATTCACTCTTCTCGACCAATCACAGAGCCAGAAATCCATAATTCACGGTTATTTTAAAGACGTGATGTAGATCAGCAAACAACGGCCGTCTGACAGCGGTTATTGTGTATTCATGTCGACGTTTTTCAATGTGTGTTTTCAGAATTTCAATCATTTTGAATAGTTATTTACATTATACGTGCGCTAAGTTTAGTTTTACAGCACGAAGTTTTGTATTGAAGCACGACGCGCGGTGTTTCAAAAATTATGGAAACTGTAAAATCGTAGTTATCGCAAACGTAAATGATGTGTGATTGTTATGTTTACAGTTCAGTAGGCCAGAAAAGTGATTTCCTAATTTAGAGGAGTAGAAAAAATATAATTATATTCGGGATTATGGTCATTATTACGTCTCGATAAGTGATATGTTGAAATGCGGTTACCAGCCATCAAGTCATAGCCCCCAAAGTTGTTAGTGGAGGGGAAACCCCAGGGGTTAATTTAAATAGGCAACTGTCGGCTATTACAATATTTTATGAAATGTACTTATTTCATTTTTCAACATTAATTTTTATGTTAGACAATACCCCGCCCCAGGAACAGTCCTGCAGGAATGTCAATGAATGCGGAAATTGAATCCCAACCCCTGGAACAGGGGTGGAATTCTAGTACCATTTTCGGGGGACAAACCTACGCAATTGGGTGGAATATTGGCATGAAGGTATAGTTGATTTGATCGATGAGGGCTATTGAGTGACAGGATAGGTCAAGAGGTCGTGATGGAGAGCTGTCTAAAATGTGATTCTAATATGTACACTTGACATGTGTTTGTTTTTCGAAATTGGAAACAGATACAGGAAAATTGCGAGTAACAGTTTGTATTTTAAATATTATTGGCATACACAAATATATAACGTCATGATATATCAAACTCAGTGTGGTAGCACGAACACTGAAACACAGTCAACCAACAATCAATCTCCTTCAATCATTCCAGCACTTTCGTCTCGTCCACATTCATGCAAAATCATTCGTTCTTGCAAAAAACCATCAATCATACTTAAGTACTTATTTCTCAGACGTCCACGCAATCGTTCACCCTCAATCTTACCCGCATATATTAGTTTCACCAACCTTTCGAGGTGGTCAAACCACGAAACTACCTCAACTGACTCACTCCCACTTTCTTAACAACATTCTTCTCAATCTCCGTGGTAACGTATTGGATTGTGGATTGTGAGATATTAATATACTTATGTGATTACACATGCGTGTCTTAGTAATGTTTTTATTCCACTTATATCGTAAATATATAGTATTTAATTTTATACGTTGTTAATGCTTCTTCATACACACCCAACATTCAGAACCATACATCAATGTAGGCACTAACACACCATTATAAACTCTCAATCGTGCATCTCTAGACACATTCAAGTTTCAAGCAAATGTATCCAGAACACCCAATGCCCTGTATCTTGCAGACACCCGCCTTTCTGTGTTATTATAATGTATTTTTTCTAATTTTGACATATAAAGTGTCACTTTTCAAAATTGATTGACGTTGCGAAACGTCATATTTTTCATAACTAGTGATGAAAAGAAAAATATTTCACAACTGGTGATGAAATGAATGAAGCATAAACAAAATTTCAAACAAACAAGCGAAATACGCGTAGCTACTTGATGTCAATGAAAGTTATGAAATTAATAATTTAATAATTAAAAAAAAAACTGTTTTAATCAAAAATAGAAAAAATCTTGTATGAAACACGATAGGAAATGCGATTTTGTGTAATTCGTGTGATTTTGCGGGAACTCGCTTCGCTCGTCCCGCAAACATCCCACTCGTTACACAAAATGATGCATTTCCTAACTGGTTACATAAATAGCTATTTATTAATTTGAAACTATGAAATATATTATTAATACTATATTATTATATGAGGAATTATAATAGTAATTATTCACGAAGATGGAGTAGGTGAGTCATGCAAATCATCCGAGTGAATAATGACCATAATCCCGAATATAATACTATACTTTTTCTAATCCTGTAAATTCGTAAATCACTTTTAAAGATGCTCGAAATTCGTTGGAAACACACGTTGAAAAACAGCAAAAAATACATAATGACAACTGACTACATGTCAAGTGTCAGACGACCGTTGCTTGGTGATCCACATCACGTCTTTAAAATAGCCGTGAATTATGGATTTCTGGATCTATGATTGACCGAGAAGAGTTCATAGTTCACTGTCGGGAATTATGTGTACTATAATTTATCGAAAAAAATGAAATAATGGTGAAATATTTATACAGGACTAGAAAAAACATTTTTAAAATGTGGTTTTAAACTTTATACAAATTTTGTTCAAAATTGAAAGCAGATACAAGAAAATTGCAAATAACATTTTTTATTCCAAATATTATTAGCAACATATTTTATTTGAAACATTTTTTTCTAGCTATCGCCATACTCGAAACAAATCGAGTTATAGTTTTGTCTGTCCAATCCACAGCACCAAAGGGTCACAAAATCGTAAGATGGTAAATTTAAGTACACTCACCAATGCAGCAAGCAGCCAATAGCCTCGCAGCATCATCCGGCGGTTGACAGTCAGGGAAAAAAGGTTTTAGGACATACACACTAAAGGTTAATGCCACAATGGCCTGGGAACAAGGGCGAACTATCATACATTCAATCCACAGTCTCACGAAGGCCATGAATGGTCCAAAGGTCTCCATGATGTAGGCGTAATCAGCACCAGATTTTCTGATCATTGTACCTAGCTCTGCATAGCAATAGGCCCCTACCTGGAACAAAAAGAAGATGCTGTCAATTGTTTCTGAAGTAAAACGTTGAAAAAACGTTCAAAATTAGTAAAATAATGAAATAGTTATTTGTATCACAAGGTTGGAAACTGCTATTTTGGGAGTGCGAGTTTATTTTGATAGGACGAGCCGTAGGCGAGTCCTACAAATACAAGCACTCGCAAAATAGTTTCCAACCGAGGGATACACAAGATTTTTCGTGCCAACATTTATGTAAATTTAAAAAATAAATTAAATTTTTTTTTTTTACGAAGATGGGAGGCGGACTAACTACTTTGGTCATATGCCGCCTCATGAGAGGATGATTGTGAATTTATGTAAACATCACAAACGACCATGCTCTTCAGTGGGATTCGAACCCACGACCTCTGGCGTGCTAGGCTAGTGACATAGCCACTACGCCACCGAGATCGGCAAAATTTAATTTATTACTCATTTTCTTAATGACAGGGAATTTTTTTATGTTGCTAACATCTAGAATGTCAATTATGTTTATTTTCCAATATCATAACCAAAAATATCTACATATTTTTATTTGGATTTTACACTGCAAATTCAATTATAATTACTTACAAATATGTTTAAAATCCATAAGTATTCTGTTTTCTTGTATTGCAAATACTCAATTTTAGATATATTGCTATAATATTTTTATGTCAATGTAATACTTTGACATTTCTTGCGTCAGAAGTTAGTTAAAATTAGTGAAGTGATGCCAACATATAACCATAAAAAGTTAGCAATTTTTGTCGAACTAGTGCGACAATAACATGATTTCCGACCGCTTTAGAGATATGTAATTGTATCAATGTCGGACGGCGGCGCGAAAAAATTTTTTTCTACGACCACTTAGAAATCTGCTCATTGTATGCTTGTTGTTGCTAGGGAAATGAGGTACATTACAAGCATCGTGCGAAATTAATTTGATTTGTGAGAATTTCAGTACAGGTGCCATTGCTAGGATACTTATTGAGAATTGTCAAATATTGGAATGGTGAAAGCGGGACAAATTTATTATTAAAATTAAATAAATTAGGGAACAATATTGTGGTCTTAGAAAAAGCATAGGATTTAATACTCGTATAATTTCGATTTGCAGCATTCAATTTCGGCTCATGCTACAAACTTACATACTCGTAGGAAATGAGTACCATTCCACGCTCGTTGTACAATATACTATTCCAATATCTTTCTCAAACTTGTTGCCATTTGGCAATAGCCACACACGCCCTACTGGCTTTCATGGCCTGACAACAAGTTTTCGAAAGATCTGTCAAATTATTTTCAATTTATTCTCACTCTCTTTTAATTTTTAATTTTAATAATTGAGATTTTTAGGAATTATGCTAAAAATTAGGTAGGTAGTTAGTTTTTAGTAAAGGAGTAGGTACATTTTAGGGTCTCTAGAATACGATTTTAATAGTTTCGCGATGATGTCTGTGTGCGTGTCTGTTTGTCAGTCACTAGACTGAAAATTTTGATATTTTGTATATATCAATTGTATCCATTAGGGAAGAGCTGATTAATTTTTGGTGATAATCCAATAACCGGAAGAGGTAGTTTATTTGAAGCTCCATCAAGATATTTTGAATTATTTCAGTATGTTATGGAATAATAATAATTTTGTTATTATAGTAATGTTTCAAATATTATTATTTACAATTGCTGTTTGAAACTTTTTTCTCTTACTATCACCATTTACGAATTACAACTCGTTAAAGAAACTTATATTAAATTTTTTTTTTAAATCTGCTACCCTGTGCTTTTTGAAAAAAAAAACATTTTTTGATATGTGTCACAATTGACACAAGTTTTGAAGGGATGAATGTGTCTTGAAAAATGGTAATTCGTGTTCCAGCAATGTGGCGGGAAGTATTGTGTTGCCCACAACAGATTTTTTTTTACTTAGAACTACCATATTTTATGAACGTGAATTACTTATTAATTAATAATTTTAGACATTTTATTGCGTAATACTAATGGACTCAAATTTACTATATACTGTATATTTACAAATGTTCATCGTAAGAAGATATAAAATGATATATCAAATAGAATATATTTCAAGATTTTTACTGTAATTAAATAGTTAAAAAAAAAGAATCACCCGGTATATAAGCCTCAATTTCTGGTAGCTTTTCTGTGATTGGCTGACGGAGTGAGGGGAGGGGGGTATTATACAGGACTTATTAACTTTTTAGATTCATGTCACATATACCTAGCTTACAGTATTTCCATATTTCCCAGTTCATATATTTGATATTCGCGTAGAATTTCAGAGGAAAATAATGTTACGAATGTGAAAAGCTCTTTTCTATGCGTGACCTTTAACCTTTCCACTGGACATGTGCCAAGAAACGCATCTGATATTAAATATAACATTAAGAAGATCACGTCAAGTAAAAAACCTCTTAGCTTGCGTTGTGTCCATACTACTACAACTACCAGTCTATGTGAACACCTCCAAAATACTTACTCGTATATTTCCGTTCATCCTTTGTTATTGTAAATCATAATAAATGCTCTTTAAGTACGAGTAGTATTGTGTTTTATGACATTCGACCTTCTCAAATGTAACAAAGCAAATTATAAGAGTCTACTGCAATTATACTGTTCCTGTTTCGTCTAGGCTAGGAACGTGGGCTATGGGAACGATTCTCAACTGTTTTAAGGTCTCTTAAGATATATCGCAAGGTCGCAGATGAGTAGTTTTGCTAAGGTTTTACAAAATACTCCATAATATTTAATAGATTATTTCATGAGTACATAAAGAAAATATTTTTCATCGTAATGTTTTTTGTTGACTTGTTGTAGCTCAAAAACTAAATGAGATAATTCAATTCTGTTTTTAAATTTGGATTCCTCATAGATTTTTATATAAATTCACTAATGTTGAGTGTATTATATTCTACGATTTTCATTTTATTTAAACATGTTTAAAAAGTGTTCAATAATAGTTGATTTTCAAAAAGTTTCTAATTCAGTTGGACGTATCTTCAAAATCTCTACAGATAATTAAAATCTGATTAATTATTTTAATTCCTTATAGTATTCTACATCTACTGACATGTATGTTATGTTTCTTTAATGAACGTGACAATATAAAAAAAAATTAATACTAAAATTTCAATATACTTCCAGGATCAAAATATTTTTTTTTCTCTAAAATTAATAATTCTCAGTAACAATATAACAAGAGAGTGAGAATAAATTGAAAATAATTTGACAGATCTTTCGAAAACTTGTTGCCAGGCAATAGCCACTCAACACTACGGGATTTTGTGGCTATTGCTTGGCAACAAGTTTGAGAAAGATACTGGTGAATTATTTTCTAATTTATCGAACTCTCGAGTTATATTTAATTAGATTATTTTTTTATTTTATCAGGCACGCCACTAAATCTATCTTGTTGCTCATTTTTTACTTGTGTCGATGATAACTATCTGACATCTGATTTGTCAACAAAAACAGAAATGCGCAGAGATTATTCTCGGGAATAATCTCTAGAGATTTATTCTCAGTATAATAATGATAGGATTGGTTAAAACGCAGACACGTGACATACAATAAAGCATTTCATTGGTTTTAAGCAACGTCAAAAAATAATAAATATAATAATGACAGGATTGGTTAAAACATAGACACATGACATATAATTAAGTAGGTATTTCATTGGTTTTAAGAAACGTCAAAAAATAATTCCTAGATCATTATTTTTAGACGCTGAACCATATTTAAGGTCCGTATGGTAATATCCTGATTAGTTATAAAAAATATCACCGTTTAACGAGCGAAACACTAAAGCAAAAATTCTGAAAATGGCCCTAAATCCTAAAAAATTTAAAGTAAGTAGGTACTAAAAGTTTTCAAAAAAATTTCATCGCCCAGATTTTTTTATTTATATGTCCTATTCCCATATATAGACCCGAAACTTACGAAAAATAAATTTGAGCATGATACAAACATTTGTTTTCGCGAATTGGGATATTTTAAAAGAAAATTGGAGGATAAGAATGCTTGGAAGATGAATTACGCCTCATAACTCAAAAGCCGGGCGAGATTTTTGAAATATAATTCCATGAGCGTATTCAGAACACTTTACTTATACAATATGTAAATTTTTATTTTGTCAATTGTAGAAATACATATTTTATGAACAATAAAAAATAAAGAAAAATTCTGAAATCGCCTAAATTTCGGAAAGCGTATCTCTGAAACCAATAAAGATAATTCAAATCAAATTTAACGCTCGGTTTTCCTATACTTTATTTAATAAAAAGTTAAAGTTTCATTAAATTATTTAAATTATTAGTGTCATTTTAAGGGCAATAACTCAAAGATGATTTTTCAAAATTCACGTATTGCTTCGTACAGCTTTAATCGTTGATCTTAGTGCCCCAATTTTTTTCTAATTACCAATAATGTTTTAGTGTACTAGGATACTAATTAGGGCAATAAAATTAATTGTACTTTCATTGAGATACGCCTGATTTTTACTACTAGAGTGTAGAGCAAGTGAATAAGAACATTCATCCGTTGAACTAATTGAAGTTTGTGTCTACGTTACGAATGTTCATTTTGAGATGTTGCAATATTTAAGAGTATTTCGTGATGTATAATTTGCGTGTATTTACATTAAAAATTTGTGATTGTTTTCTACATTATTAAAAACTAAAATGAAAGATGTATGTTGTAGTACGGCAGTTTATTTATACATTATTTGATAAGTATACCGTTTTTCTCACGTAAATGTTCACAAAGGCAATTAACATCTAAAATTTTTTGTAAATAAAAAGTGTCCGGCAAAAAATTATGCATCCAAATTTAATCACAATACTGCCAATATCCCTACATCTTATTTAATGCAGATTATTTTATTTTAATACCGCAATTTAATGTAATTCATAATAATAATTCCTAATTTTCCCCCTACTCTTTTTATTGCTACTGACGTGTAGTGCTTGCAATTTGTTTTAAATATTTTAATCTGTCACTGTCATTAAGAATACATTAAATGTCAAAAACCGTGTAAATATTATTAGAATGTATTATGGGGGGCGCAGTGCAAGACAAATATCTGAATACATCACAGGAATGAACGCTGAATGGTTTCCATCACCAGAAATTGACAGTGACAGATTAAAATATTTAAAACAAATTGCACGCACTATACGTCAGTAGCATGAAAAGAGTAGGCGGAAAATTAGGAATTATTATTATTAATTTCAATAAATTGCGGTATCAAAATAAAGTAATCTGTATTAGATAAGATGTAGGGATATTGGCAGTATTGTGATATAAAATTTGGATGCATTTTTTGCCGGACACTTTTTATTTACAAAATACTGATTTTACATGTTAACTGCCTATGCCAACATTTACGTGGGACACACGGTATATGAGAAAGTATTTCCACAAAATGACCTTGACGAACGAAATGCAATACGAATTTCAGTAAATGTTAATTTAACCGCATTATGTGGTCACATGCTTTAGCAACCTTATACATTAACACGAAAGAACTTTTTCTTAAATTCTTTTGCGAGCAGAAGGCCAGTTTAATTTTTTTACACAACCATACCACAACAAAGAAAAGAAATATTTTTACTGAAATATGAAAGTATTGAGGTCCTATTAATATAATTGAACCATAATATAAATGATACATCTGTGACAATTAACAAAACTTGATTATTGTAGTTTTTTAACAATGCGAATTTTGGTGGATGTTGACTAGATGAGCAACCAATTAAATCAATTTATTTTAAATATGGGATCAGGTAGAAAAAAAAGTTTCAAATAAAAGTTGTTTGCAGTAATATTTAGAGTAAAAAGTGTCATTTACAATTTTCTTATATCTCCTTTTATTTTCGAGATATATGTATTAAAATATATTTCGTAAAAAAAAACTTTATAGTATATTATGAAATGAGGGATTATGATAGTCTTTATTAACGATTACGATTGCGCCCCGAGCCGTAGGCGAGTGATGCAAATCATCCGAGTAAATAATGACCATAATCCTGAATATAATACTATACTTTTTCTACTCCTGTAAATTTTGAAGTGATCGAAATTCGTTGAAAAACGTCAACATAAAAATATACAATGACACCTGACTATATGTCAACTGTCAGACGGCCGTTGCTTGGTGATCCACAGCACGTCTTTAAAATAACCGTAAATTATTGATTTCTGACTTTGTGATTTGTCGAGAAGAATGAATTATGAATCATGATTCACCGAAAAAATTTAAATAATGGAAATATGTTTATACAGGAGTAGAAAAAATATTTTAGATATAAAGACAAAAGGTAAAATCAAAAGCGATTCTCACAACAAAACATTAAATTAAAATGTTGTGCTAATTAGTAAATTACAGGAAACACAGCTCTAATTTGAATGACATTACCGGTAATTTTACTTTTCCGTTTTTATTCAATTGAATTACTGATGTTATCGTTACAAATAAATGACAATAAAAGCATAGTTTTAGCCGTGAAATATGTCAATATAAAATGACAACAACCTTGGAAATAACACGATAATTATTAGGTAAATTTTGAATATTTATGAACATATTAGCGTAGGTGCTGTTATATATTTTCGTAAACATTTCTAATTGATTGTACAATAATTAATAATAAAAAATAAATATTTGTAGCAACATTTTGTAAGGGGAGATATAGGAATTCGGTAGTGAGTTTTTAATGGATAAGCACGTTTTAGAGTCCCTATAACACAATTATAATATTTTCGCGGTGATGTCTGTGTGTGTCGATGGATGGATGGATGGATGTGCGGATCTCTAGTTCTCAAAAACTGCTGGATCGAATTTTTTTACCTCCCGCCTACCTCTAGGTAAGGGAGGTATTGTTTTTGGTCAAAAAATTTAGTAGTGAGTTTTCAATGAATAAGCACGTTTTGGAGTCCCTACAATACGATTTTACTACTTTCGCCATGATGTCTGTCTGTATGTCTGTATGTATGTATGTATGTGTGTAGTCTGTGACAATTTTTTCGTCTCGCATAACTCAAATACTATAATACCAAAAAATAAAATTTTGTGAATTTTTGCTTCTTATATTTAAATTAAGAGCTGATTAGATTTTGGATAAAATTCGCCAACCGGAAGTAGCAGTTTTCTTGAACTCCTTAACAGTTTTTCGTGAAAAACACGGTTAAATTTCCTTTTTCAACAATTTATGTTATTTTGAAAGTTTTAGAATATTTAATATTACATGTGTTTTGATTACAATACTTTTATTATTTATCATTAAATTTTGAATATTTTACGAAGTGTGACACATGTCATTTTGATTGTGAAGCTGTTTTCTTAGTGAAATATATGTCAAAAAAATTAATAAATATACGAAATAAAATGAAATTTCTCAAATATAAATAGAAAATAAACAAATTAGAAGGTATGTTTCTGTATCATCAAATACTATTTTGTATCGTTTAAGAGTAGTATTGGGCGGGAGGTTATGTGCTGGACACATCAGGTTTTTATTTTACATTTGTATCTACACCGAGGAAGATCTAATTAGTTTTTTGTGATAATCCAATGACCGGAAGTTGTAGTTTACTTGAAGTTATTATCCGGTATTTTGAAAAATCCAAGTGAATTATGGACTAATGCAATTTTTATTATCAGCACCAATTATTAAGAATTATAATTCGATAAAGAAATATTGAATTTTGACGTTATTATCTTTATTCGTTGTAACTTTTTTATTTCCATTTTATTTACATAATATTTATGTCGTTTCTACCTAACATTAGTACAATATGTAAAATATGACATTCTCCTTTCGAATATTTTTATAATTTTTTGTTTCTTTTGGTGTATAATTTAACAAAAACTATAAGGCGGGAGGTAACGTGCTCGACACATCAGATTTTCATATTTGAATTAAATTGGATATATTGTTTTGTGATCTCCTATGTCCTTAATTAAATATCTTTTGCGTTATTGCGCAGCGTAAGAAAGTCAATATTGGAAATTTCGTCAGCCCGGTCCTGTAGGGGTCAACGTCCCTTTTTACGATAGTCCTTGTAAGGTCAACGTAGAACGTCTACACGTTCATTCATATCCGCATTTATTATTTATTCTTTTTGAATCAATATCGCACAACATTGAAGAAATTGTCTGTACTTATGTTGTAACATTCAAGAACAAAATACATTTTGTTATTGATTCAGTTAATTTTGTAAAATAGTAAATGTAATGCTTTTCGATCTGAAGGTATTATGGGGTGGTTTATGAAATAGTTAGGGGTTGTTGCAAAGGTTAAGGGATGATGCAATAGGGTAGAGAACACATGCAATATAATACATAACATTCCCGAAAGTTTCGACAATTTCTACGAGTACTGATAATTTATTATTGAACTTTCTGACTTAAAAGAGATTATTAAAGGTATGGGACATCCTATAAATAATATTATTTGTTTATATATTTACTAATATCTACAACAAAAGAACATACAAATTACGATTAAAATAAACATGTTTTAGGGTTCTTACAATATAATTTCACTAGTATAATAGTCAAATTCCCTACTTAGAATTTCAGGACCATGTTTCAACCTGTTTAGATTTTGGTAGTACTCTAATAACCGGAAGTGGTAGTTTACTTGAAGGCCTATCAGGATTTTTGGGCTCCTTTCGGAATCTAATTATGATATCATAATGAAATTACATATTTTGAATGTTTGTGGTTAGGTTATAAGTTGGTTAAATTTTTGAAATAAAATAAAATAAATATATCATCACGCCTTTTACCCATTATGGGTGTGGCACTCTGCTTACGCAGATCTCGGTAAATGATATATTTTTTTGTACGAAGTGCGGTTACCAGCCGTCAAATCACAGCCCCCAAAAATGTTAGTGGAGTATTTTAAGCATATCTCAGTAAATAACTGTGTTTGTTACAACAAAAAAATAGGTACAATTATATTAACTATAATTTTAATTTAATTTTTTTCTATTTTGTACCGATTAAAAGTTATTGGATGCATCAGATTATTTCACTCGAAAAATTTCAGCCAATCACGTAACAGTATTTACTGAACTTCTCCAATGACAATCGAATATCAGTAACTAATAACCCAATAAGAAGCTTACACGTCATCTATTTTGGCCAATCAAAACTGTATATCAATGAATATATGAGTTCCAGCAATAGATCCTGTTACCATGGCAATTTTTAAAATAAATAATTGTTTTCATTTAAACGTCAATGTCATCTTTTCGCAAAATGTGTGATAATTTACGTTTTGGAAGAGGTTTTATTAATAAAATTAAAGAAAATATTGTATCTTGTTGCATAATCTTTCCAAAACCACTCAAGGTAAATATTTATTTTAGAAAAGTTTTTGTGTTAACTTGCGAGTTATTACAAATTTCGCTCAATAAAAATTTCTTAAATACCACTTGATCTTCGGTCTTTTTGAATCGCGAAATTTTGACCTAATAATTTGTATAAAAAATAAAAAAAATATCAAAAAATATTTACCTTGGAACATTTTGCATATGTGCAAATGTAATACCCGAATATTTATAATAATTGTAAAAAAAAAGAGTAATAATTAAATTTCTTCGTTTTAAAGGAACAAAAAGGATAATAGCTTCAATTTTTTCAATTAGTTTCAAAACGCTGATGACTAATTTTAACATAATTTAACAAATGACATTTATCAAAATCTTAAGTCGGACGTTTATGTGATAGATTAAAATAAATATTAAATGTTCAATAAATTAAAATATTGACTGAAATTTTTCTGGAGAAATATTCTTCCAATATATCCTACGTGCATGACAAATACAATCAGAATATTTAATTAATTTTGTGGCTCTGAAAAGGGGCACACAATATTTTTAATCCAACATTAAAAAAAAAAACCCAGATGTTCAAAAGACTCATTGATTAGATTTTGGTAACAATCTCTAACCGGAAGTGGTAATTTACATTAGGCTTTTAGGTATACATATTTCAGTAAATAATTGAATTAAAGTTATTTAAAAGGTGTTAATGCCCGGTTGCACTAACGTTAGTTAAATTTTAAACTTGGTTTAAATAAATAATTTTTGACATCAATGTTAATTACTCCATATGACATATAATTTCGATTTGCTTGTATGTATTTAAACCAAGTTGTTGCAAACGGGCAAACTCCACGTGTATCAAAGTCACGTGTCCTTAAAAATATCTGCACTCACCATACTAAACACCCCAGACACAATCCACACCACCAAAGAAGCATTCACCGACCCCGTATGCAGCAGCACACCTGCAGGCGACACAAAAATCCCGCTCCCGATGATGCTGCCCACGATAACCGTCACCCCATTCAAGAGCGACATCTTCGCCTTGAGGGTGATCTCCTCCTCAGGAGCCTTGGCAGGCGACGTAGAGGACTCCATCGCAGTGAAGAAGAGTTAACACTAACTAGATTCAGCACTGACGGTTCTTACGCGCGGTGTTGTGATCGGAGACTGTGATGTTTTGTTGAGGTGTGTTAGCGAGAGCGTGAGTGGTGGATTGCGCATGCGTGGAGTTGCTACCCCATGTGAATGGGATCGATATACGGGGAGGAGATGATGGACCATGGAGGAGGCTGGTTGTATAGGTGGAGTAAGGTGAGATGAAGCGGGCTAATGCGAGGAGTTTTATGGGAGAGGAAATTGTAAGTGGTGTTCCAATGCGCTTTTTGGTGGAAGTTGACTGGACCCAGAGATAGGCAGTAAAATTAATTACTATTTTATAATTATTGTCCCAATGTTAATTAAATTACAATCGACAAATTACATTACTTTACGATGAAAATGTAATTACTTAAATTACATTATATAGTTGCAAATTACAATTATTTTTATTTTTTATAGGTATTAAAAAAAATCAAATTTAAAATATTTATTTATTTTACAACTTTATGCTATAAGAAAAGTGAAATATAAGTCAAAGGCAAAATGTAGGAACGTACAATTATTATCAAAGACCAGAAGACTAAAACAAAAACAAAACGTTCTGCCTAAATATTGTGGATTATGGTTATTCAACTTGGTATTTTATAATTAGTAATTTCTCAAAAAGAAAATTTGATAATCTACAGTCCCTTGGATTTAAATAAGGCCTGCGAATGAAAATAATCTTTAAACAATAGCTGAGGAAGGCAAAATATCAATATACTAAAAAAAATCTGCTGATATTTGAAAACTTACTAAAAACCAACAAATTTCAATCTATAGAAATTGAAACAGAATTTTCGATTTCATCTCATTTATGAAAAATGCCAAAATTAATCATTTTGATCATGAAAAAAAAAATTGTCAATGCAGTTGTAATTACAATGAAAAAGTGATAGAAATAAATAATATATTTAATTATTGAACTTTCTATTATAACGCGAATGTAATTGAAAATATAATTTACCAATTACATTTTTCAGAAATGTAATTGTTAATTTAATTACTTTCTTATACAAAGTATAAAAAAGTATTGGAATCATGAAAAAAATCGCTTAACAGATTTTTGCGGAAATATACATTTTGACGTCCACTGAATTCCTTAAAACCAATTTCTCAATGATGTCTTTGTGTGAGGATAGATGGATTGATGGATGGATGACCGTGTGCATGCGCAATATTTCATGAACGAGACAAGATATGTAAACGAAACTTGGAATTTATAAGTTTCATAAAAATATAAAGAGCTGAGTTGATTTTGAATAAAATTGAAAACCCGGAAGAGGAAGTTTACTGAACACACAGAACAATAAATTCCATTTTTTTCAAAAATAGAATCACTTGTTTCAAATGAAAGATGTTAGTAAGAATATTTGGAATACAAAAAATTATTAGCTGCTGGAGATTATCAGAATCTCTTTTTGAGAAATTACTAATTTTTTATTATACCTGCATCATAAACCGTGTTTAAAACACGCTACAGCGTTCATAAACGCAAGATTAAAACACCAGTGCTTTAAAGGTTGCCAAGCAACAACAAAAATAATTACTATAAATATCTGTCAAAACTGTCATGACAAATTGTAAAAAAATTAATCTACATAGTAGTAAACAATAAATACTATTCAATTTCCATGTAAACGATATATGTCAAACGTCACACGCACAAAATTATGAAATTGAATCAAAATCAAAATGTTGCTTTCCAGTGTTTTTCCAGAGTATGATGCAGGTATAATAAAAAATAGCGACGTTAAAGGCACTCCGCTTCGCGACGTGCTCTTAAATTCGTCGTACGTGCTTTAAAAGCTTACTTATACACTTGTATCATAATATACTATTAAAACATCACACTATTAGGCAGAACGTATTGTTTTTTGTTTTAGACTTCTACCCTGAATTTCACCCTTGCGATCAACTAAGCTTGGTAGAGGTGTACCTTGTGAGTGATTTTATAGTAAGGGAGAGGAACACTAGGGTTGTTTCTCTTCTACGAGGGATGAAAAAGTAACGGACATGAATGAGTGGGTTGTTTTTAAAATATTCCTCTACTTTAGCAAGCCAATTACGCCCGTAAATAAAATTAATTTAATGAAACTTTGGTCAATATAATAATAATGTGTTTGATGTTAAATTATTTCACTCTTTTGAATGATGCAACATCAACAATAAATAATTTTACGATTGCAGCAAAAAATTAAGCGTTTAAATAATAATTACAATTATTTATAGATCTACTGTATTGTAGAAAACCATTTTAATATACAGTAACTCCATAGTAATATATTTTTAATAGCTATTACTAAACTATGCATATGTAAATGTAAAAAAGTAATGTTAAATGGATTGAGCATGAAATTTAATACACTTTTAATTTCACTATAATTATTGAATTCTTTTAACTGTACATAAACACATTTTTAAAGAAATGTTTACAACTACAGCTGTTTTCAATACAAAAATATTAATTTACAACTAACAATATTTGTTACTTTTACAAATCAATATGTTGAGAAAATATCAAACATATTGAAAGGATTTAATCCCAGTAATTGCATTTCATTTATCATTACTACAAACAAATAAAACTTTCTCTATTTACAAATTAAAATATTTCCTCCCACACATGTATGTAAAGGGTATTGTGACGGGTCAAAATTTACAGTAGTGAGTATTCAACAAATTATCGCGAATTGGGTTTTGAAAAAATTTTCGTCCACGACTTCTGAAAATTCAAGGAAGCTATCAATGTCAAATTTCAAATTTAGATTTTAGATAGAGAGCGGATTATAAGCACGAAAAAACTGAATTATATGCGCATATATATGCAGTGATTATTTGGGAAATATGCACTATTTATGCACAAATATTTCAATATATGCAACAAAATATGCAAAAAAAAATCTTAAATTATTAGATAAAAAGTATAAATTAATCCTGATTCACAATTAACAAATATACTTCTAATATACTTATAAACTAAGTCTAGAAACTTGATATTATAGGATAATGACATATTTACATAATTACAATAACAAATTATTCAAAATTTTCTAAAAAAAAAATGTGAAACATAAGTAAAAGATATATCAAGCTGAAAATTCTCGCTCTTATATTCATTGTACCCACTTTTCCCAGCATTCGTGTATACAATGAATACCTACCGTTACCGTTGAAGGGATTTCCCTAGAAATATTAGAGTTTATTGGTTTGTGTATTTGTTTATTGTATTGTTTATTGCTTTTTCCGTTGCATTCTTCTATTTATTGCGGCCTCCTCCAATAATTAGAAATCATCAATGTGCATTACCAGATATTTCAGAATGTTTATCACTAGACAAGGTCTCAAAATATTTAAATATGCAATTATATGCAACTTTTGTAAAAATATGCATAAGAATGCCTAAATATGCAATATATGCAACTAGTAAATAACATTAATTAAGCCTAATCAATGTAATTCGTCCAGAAAATAGTTTTTATTTAAATATATGCAAAAAATAAAATATATGCACTTTGCATAGATTTAGGTAGAAATCCATCAAACAGATGAGGTAGTTTACTTGGAGATCTTTTAGTATTTTTGACATATCTCAGTAAATAGTTGAAGTTACAGTAAATTTTGTTAAAATTAAAACCTAAAATTATGTTATCTACAATTTTTATTTGAAACTTTTTTCTATCGCTGGAGATTGTGTGTTAACCAAATCACGTTTTCTTTTATTGTACTATATGATAGAATGCCTCAATTAACTTTTTGTTGCAAAAAAGTAGCTGTTAATTTTTGAAATTACTTCAACAACAATAATAACACAAAATTATATATAATAACCTTGTTAAATATTTAACCAAATATCACAAGTGTAATATGACGTATATTTTAAATATTTGTTATAGAAATTTGAAGGATTCAAAGCGTGAAATTAAAATTATTTACCAAGGTAATATTTTATAATTATTAATTTATCTTGTGATAGTGAGAAAACATTCATAAACAATACATAGTTACTTGCAAGAATCTGCAGTTTAAAAAACATCAAAATGTTTCGCTGTTTTACCAAAGAAAACTCCTGAAAACTGTTTGAGAACTTCCGTACTGCTTTATCCTTAGGATCTGTCACCATCTACCGACAAAATTGCGCAATAAATGGATCACCAAATGATCTTGAACCATGGATGGATAATTCAAATTATAAACACAAATATTGTCCTTGTTTTTGGTTCAAACACATTAAAATTTAATCTATATTTAGTAACAAATTAATTGTTAATTTTCAAATGAAAGCTAGTCCTTAAAATAAAGATTACTACATGGTATAAATTGTAAGCTCATTGGTGGAGAGTTCATTGACAAGTGGCGCCAGTTTCAATGTCGGCAGGACTCGGAACTACAAGGATAACGATTTCAAATACAAAAGGATACTGAAATAGATTTAGAAATATTAGAGGGAGCCAGAGGAAGATTTCTACAACTGAAAAAATGGAAATAGAGGAACTCATGTTCCAAAGAAGTGTTTAAAAATTTTAAAATATGTAATTACACTTTTATTAAATTTAAACAATTTTATTGTAAATAGAAAGTTCGCTTTCAAAGGGTCAAAATAATTGTTTTTTACTCTATTTTGTGGCCACTAATATAACAACGGCCGCGAAATAATACAAAACATCACTTTGGATTTCACGGCATTTCTATAACAAAAGCCGCGAAATTCAATTTCGCGGTCTGTATTGCGGATGCGAAATGTTTATTTCGCGTCCGGTTGCACAATAAAATAATTACTATTAATATCTGTTAAAACTGTCATAAATTGTAAAAAAAAAAACGAATCTACTTAGGGCCGGTATTTCCAACCTCAGATAAACTATTGATATAATTATTCTCTGGGTAACTAAGGTTGGAAATACCGGCCTTAAGGGCATAAGGTTAACAATAAATGCTAAACAATCTTCATGTAAATGAAAAATTATGAAATGAATGAAAATCTAAATGTTGCTTTCCAGTTTTTATTTTCAGATGGTAAGGCATAAAAAAAAACTGTTGTGGGCACCACAATACCTCCCGTCATAGATTTCTTATTGAACAATGCACTGACCACCACTATCAAGAAACGCTCATCCCTTCAAAAAAAAATCTGATGTGGCCAGCACATAACCTCCCACCGCAATACTACTCTTAAACGGTACAAAATAGTATTTGATGATACAGAAACATACCTTCTTATTTGTTTATTTTCTATTTATATTTGAGAATTTTAATTTTCTTTCGTATATTTATTTAATTTTTTGACATATATTTCACTAAGAAAACAGCTTCACAATCACAATGACATGTGCCAAACTTCGATAAAAATTGAAAATTTTTAAATGTTTCCATGGTGTACTAGGAATGCAAGATTTATGAAATCTAATTTCTTTATATTTTATTATCTCTAAATCTAATGAAAATGAATAAAATTAGTGTAAATCAAAACGCATGTAAAATTAAATATTCTTCAATTTCAAAATAACATAAATTGTTGAAAAAGGAAATTTAACCATGTTTTTCACGAAAAACGATTAAGGGCTTCAAGTAAACTACTACTTCCGGTTGACCAATTTTATCCAAAATCTAATCAGCTCTTCATTTAAATATAAGAAGCAAAAATTCCCAAAATTGTATTTTTTGGTATTATAGTATTTGAGTTATGCGAGACGAAATAATTGCCACAGACTACACACACACACACACACACACACACATACATACATACATACATACATACATACATACATACAGACATCATCGCGAAAATAGTAAAATCGTATTGTAGGGACCCTAAAACGTGCTTATTCATTGAAAACTCACCTTCCAATTTTTTGACCAAAAACAATACCTCCCTTACCTAGAGGTAGGCGGGAGGTAATTATGACATATGTCAAAAAATGACATTTTTCAACCATTGTTTTGTTTTGTTTTGTTAACCGATTTAAACGAAAATGAAAATATCAAAATATAATTTTTCTTTAACGTGTTGTAATTTGTAAATGGTGACAGTAAGATGAAAATATTTCAAATAATAATTTGTAGATAATAATATTTGAAACATTATTCTAATAACAAAGTTTTCATTAAACCATAATTTACTGAGATATTTCAAAATAACTTGATAGGGCTTCAAATAAACTACCACTTCCAGTTATTGGATTATCACCAAAAACTAATCAGCTCTTCCAAAGGATATACAATTGACATATACAATATATAAAAATTTATATTGTAGCCAAAATTTAAATCAACCTCAACTAACTTTAGTTGCGTTCGAATCTACAATTGCAGAGTAAGTTTCTAAAATTTAGTTCAAGTTTATAGCAAAAAAAGTATAATATAAAACTGGTTTAACTCAATTGTCTACTAGGATATGCTTAAAATACTGACAGGCTTTTGTTACAGCTTCAAGATCATCAAATGATCTTGAAACATGGATAGTTCAATCAAAATATAACTACAAATATTATCCAGATTCTTGGTTCAAATACTTTAAATTTTAATCAGTATACTGTAACAAAATATTTGTTAATTTACAATTGAAAACTAGTCATTACAATGTAGATTATTACATAGTATAAATTACAAGCTCATTGGTGGAGAGTTTATTGACAAGTGGAGCCAGTTTCAGCGCCGGCAGAACCCGGAACTACAAGGCTGACGATTTCAAATACAAAAGGATACTGAAATAGATTTAGAAAACTTTCAGTTACAAATTTCATCATCAAATGTTTAGAAAAATCTTCTCAGATTTACGTCATGAATGACAGGAAGAATGATTATAAAGAATTCGACAAAAGGAGATTATCCTGTACTGATAAAAATTGAAATACCAACATAAGAAACAGGACCCGTAGTTCAAGATCAGATATGTTTTCTGATGCTTTTGAATCATATTGGATTATAAAACTGGTGCGTACAAAAGGATCTGATTGATATCAGGTATTTTGTTTGTGGTTTGTGTGTTTACCAACCACCATTTCATGATGATTGAAAATTTCTTTATACCGGGTCTTGACTTCTTTATGTTACATAGGAAATGCAATGCTAGTTTCGTATTGTTAGGACAGTTTGTTTCCTATGGATTTTAGGCTAAAAGAGTAAATACAAAAAATGTTTAATACGATAATAAAATATTTCAATTTAAAATATATAAAATGTTAATGTTTTTTTGTTTAACTTTTTGACTTTAGTTTTAATTTTAGGTATAGGAATATGTTATATTGTTGAAAAGGAAATACTTCAGGCTATCAAATACAATAAAAAAGTAGTTTCTATTTAAGAAAATATAACTTTCATTCCCCCCATCACATTCCTCTAATAATTTTATTTTACCAACCGTACAATTATGTGCCCCTCCTTGCTGTATAAGCTTGTGTATTTATTTTTCTCTAAAGTTATTAATTAGGCAGCAAAAGAGATTGGTTGCTTTAAAAAACTAATCCTGTAGAATGTTAAATTAGGAATAATTAATAGAGTATAATATACAAGAATGTGGAGGACATTTTGAACGTTTAGTTTAAATATTGTGTTTAATTTGTTTGTTTTATTTTATGATTTTACCTCCCGCCACATCCTGTGAGGGAGGTATAGGAATCATGCTAAAAATTGGGAAGTGTGTTTTCAATGGATGAGCACGTTTTAGGGTCCCTAGAATACGATTTTAATAATTTCGCGATGATGTCTGTGTGTGTGTCTGTCTGTCTGTCTGTCTATCAGTCTGTGTGGATCTCTGGAGTTACGGTTTCTCAAAAAATATTAAACTGAAAATTTTGATATTATGTATATATCAATTGTATCCCCTTTGAAAGAGCTGATAAGTTTTTGGTGATAATCCAATAACCGGAAGTGGTAGTTTATTTGAAGACCTATCAAGTTATTTAAAAATATTTCAGTAAATTATTGTTTAATATAAATTTTATTAGACTAATGTTTCAAATATTATTTTCTACAATTATTGTTTGAAACATTTTCCTCTTACTGTAACCATTTATGAATAACAACACGTTAAAGAAAAATTATATTTTTATATTTTCGTTTGAATCTGCTAATCTGTTTTATGAAAAAACAAAACAACGGTTGAAAAATGTCATTTTTTGACATGTGTCATAATTTTTTGAAGGGCTGAGCATTTCTTGATAGTGGTGGTCCGTGTTCGTATATTGTTTCAAAAGAAATCTATGGCGAGAGGTATTATGGTGCCCACAACAGATTTTTTTTTTGCTATGGTTTATAAATAAAGAAATATGCACTTATTATATATGATTGAATTGATAATGTTATGTAGAACACAAATTTAAAAAAATGTACATGATGTTGCAGTTAAAATAAGAAAGTTGGGGTAAATTCCGGTTGAATCGAAAATAGAATATTTCCACTTTTTATGTAGTTTGATACGCCTTTTGATGTAGTTTCTATATCCATAAAATTAATGTAATTATTTTTACCGGTTTCAGGAGATTAAACCTATGTTTACATGCACAAAAGTAGGCAGGGTAAGTATGTCATAACTCTGTTCTGTAGGGTAATATTACCTTACTGACCTGTCAAAACAGTCAAGAAAATGAAAATAAAATACAATGATAATATAACGCTATTTATTAATACACACGGAATTAACCTATTCAGAGATTCACCTGCTGCGTTCTAAATATTTTCAGGCAATTCAACATCGCCAAAATCCCCTTTTTATCTAGCCATGAAGAACACATTTGACGTTTAAGTAAAGAAATAATTTTAAATATGATACAAAAGAAGTGTAACCATGGTGTTAAATAAACACAAACAGACTTACTTGATCACCTTCTAAAATTATGACATACGTTTTTCATAAAAGAATTTCAATTAATAATATTTATTAATAACATTAACGTCTTCATATTCTGAAACCGGTAAACTATTGAACAAACCACGGATGTTATGAGTCATAACAGGCCTTAGATGTCTTATGAGCTCGGATTTCAACTGACATCTGCGGCAGTTACGATACTCATAACATCACTAGGAATGTTAATAGCTATAAACATAAATATTTTTTGAAGGATATTACTGTTTCTTGAGTCTCCCGAAATATTTTTGCGCATCCAAATCCGTCACATAATATCCCCAAAGATGTTAGTGAAAGATGAACTCCATTATTTTTTATAAGTACCATTCGTCGTTTATCAGTGCACATTTTAGAGCAAAATCCTCAATGAGTTCATATCTCCTTATAAAATTACTAAATTAGCATACAAAAGAAAATCGTGCCTTTTAAAGGAGTGTTAAAAGACTGCAGTTCTTTGAAGAAACTTTTTGAATAATTAAATCCTGCAGTGAAAGACGCCATTTAAATTGCAGATAATAAATCTACCGTGCAGAAGAAATGAAAATTGCTTTTATCGTGTATTTCTCATTTTTATTGCCATTTCCTGTGGCAGAGCTGACAAATCTTTTTTAATGTCAATGTCAGAAACAAGAATCCTTGTATTTACTAAGCAAACGTCAACCTTTTGATTATTGATTTTGTATTTTATCTAATTGTAAGTTAACATTACTCAGCCGAATAAATTTACTAGGTAGTCTAATCCCAATGTATAATTCTCTTTGATTCATAAAGTTCTACTAAACTATTTAGACAGATTTTACGCGGTGTGTATTATTAATGCGATACTATCTTGAGTGTTAAAGGTTATCGAAAGTGCGCCTTGAATAGTAGTGCGCTAGTTAAGCGCTAGTAAAATGCTGGTTGCTGTTACAGGCGTTTATCGTTAATGCACAGTAAAAAATGTTATTTGCTATTAGTTAATTTTGCAGTTGTTAAGTATTTTTAGTTAATATTGACAAATATATTACGTTTAATTAACAATTTGAACAAATATGAATAAAGTTTTGTCCATACTGAATTTTTAACAAGAAAAATTGTTGTTTTTATTTATATTTATCAAATAGACCCTGTCCTTTTAGTGGGTTTTCTAACCTGTTGGACAGTGTATATTAATAATAATAATAATAACAAGTAAATTTAGCTAACTTATCAATTTGAAATTGTTATAGAAAACTTGTATCCTTTGTAACAACTTAATTTGTTATAATAACTATGATTTATTGTTCTGCTTCAATATAATTACTAAAATGTTTAGTCAAAAGCACATAAAAGTAATTGTTAATAATTATTATATTCACAAATATTTTTAGTTACGCAATACCCAAAAATAATTTTGTTACTTGCTAACAAATTTGAAACTTGTTAAATTAACGGTGGATCGTCTGGGACTCAAATTTTGTAAAAATTTTTACTATAAATTTTGTGGACTAATAGTTAACTATAACATTTTATATAATTATTTATTTAAATAAATAAAAGTACATTATACATTAAGGGAGAGAAGTATATGATTTTTTTCCCGCGGAGTAAATTGAAGTATGAGCCGTAGGCGAGGGCTACAATACGAAAAGGGAAAATACACTTTTTTCCTGCGGTGTATATGCTATTTTTTCACGATCCCAATATTTATGATGGTTTTTATGTATTTCAAAATTATTTGTTTTGTAATATAATTTATGATAGTTACCTTTTATTTGTTAAATTTTGTTCATTTTTCACATTATTTGAGCACATTCCCATGATTTTGGTATCATAGCAACTGGTCATGAAAAAAGATTTCTGGTTTCAATTCTGTATTTTATACTTTCTTATACAAAGTATAAGTAAGTATCAGAATCATGAAGAAAATGTTGACGAGATTTTTGCGGAAATACGCATTTTGAAGTACACTGAATCTGTTAAGACCAATTTTCTCAATGATGTCTGTGTGTGAGGATGGATGGATGGATGGATGGATGTCCGTGTGCGCAATATCTCATGAACGAGACGAGATATGTAAATGAAACTTGGAATTTATTAGTTTTATGAAAATATGAATAGCTGCGTTGATTTTGAAGGAAATTGAAAAACCGGAAGAGGAAGTTTACTGGACACCCAAAACAATAAATTCCATTTTTGTCAAAAATAGAATCAAAAACTAAGCAAGTTTAACATCTACACTCTGCCCATGATGTGATGACCGGTACGCCATCAAAAATATTCGTATGGGTTAAGATTTTAATGGTGGGGGATATTTCATGACGTCATAGAGATACTCAAACAATTATGTTGAACAAGTTAATAGCATACTTTTATATTTACAAATTAGGAGTTATTTATTAAAATAAAAAGTTAAATAATAATGTTTTCTTGCTAGCATCATTATAAATTACTTCAACATTGAATATTTATGACAATGGATTAATTTTGATACTCTAATTCCAGGTAGGCGTTGTTATGGCCAATTTTCTTCAAATACTTGATAATTATTAGACAATAGTATATTGTGTCATTAGGAGTAAATGTGATACTTTGGGTGCTGAGCATGTAAGTTTGAACGACGAGCGAAGCGAGTCGAACAATTACATGCGAAGCACCCAAAGACACATTTACTCCGAATAACACACTTATTTTATCTAGCATTTCAAGTTGCCGTAGAATATGCTGTTTTGTTATTTTTGTTTATTTGTTTCATTTTTAACTGTCAAATTATTGAATTACAACCTAACTATTTTTCATAATATTTTACTTTGTCCGCCGCCGGCGTAAATGTGTTGCCAAGGATACACTTTTACGCCGGCGGCGACAATATTGAACTTCTGCTTGTTGAATACAAATACATAACAACGTACTTTTATGACGTTTGAAGAAAAAAACTATAAACACACTCGTGGGACACTGACAGGTTGTCACAATCTGATCCTTTGAAATTTTATGAAATCCTTTAAAAAATCATATATCATTTAATGAAATATTTTATTCATTTAAAATTTCATATTTGCACTTTTGGTGACCCAAACTAATGAAAAAAAAAAGTTAAACAGAAAACGTTGGTATCCCCCATTAAAACTTGTATTAGACATATGGTACTGCCAAGCGTTTGTGAAACATTTTAGAGGAACATGCTTCAAGTAAAACTTATAGACAACTAAATTATCTATCGGTTTTATTAAAGTATTTTTCTCTATATTTTTAATTTACTTAAATTAATGTTTACTAGTTTACTATATTTCCACGAAAGAAAGACAGTAATGTAACAGGAATTTTATAATAAATATATCTAAATCATCTTACTGGGTTGAATCGTATAAATAAAATCAATTGCAATCTAATTACGAAGTCGTTTTAACAAAATTATAATTAATGAAAATCTAACGAGGTGTTGAAAATCTGATTAAACGAAAATCAACTTCCAATGATTGGAATTATAAATAACTCAACTAATTGCCTCTTTCTTGAACCCCATCCCAATGTCAGCGGCTCGAAGTGAGAGGGGATGCGTCCGGCCATCGCTTTCGCCTCTTTACGGGGCAAATCACATTAAATCTAGAGCAAATAGCACGCCGTTTTATGGAAATGGAAAATTATAAGTTAGTTACCGGTGAACGGAGCTGTTAACCGGATAGTGCCCCTTCCCGCCGCGCACGCCCGCCGCCCATGGACTGGGGCATGTGTTGGGTATGTACTGTGAAGCTTGTAATGGACATTACGGGTATGAAATGAAATTAGCTACAGGTGGTGACTGTAGGAGATTGATATTGCAAGTTTTGAAATTTGGAAACTTCGCAAAATTTCTCAGTGCTGGGCGTAATTTTGACAAAAGAATATATGTATTTAGTAAAGAGAGGAAGGTATTTAGTACGTCCATCATATACTGGTAAATCTTTATAATAGGTATACAGTAAAAAACAATTGATTTTCGGTTTGTTAATTTTGCGGTTTAAATAGTATTGCGCTAGTTAAGCACTAGTAGAATGCTGGTTGCAGTTACAGGCGTTTATCGTTAATGCACAGTAAAAAATTTTATTTGCAATGGGGTCTTTCACCATTTTTTTTTTATTTTTTTTTATGAAACTTTATCTATACTGAAGTCTATCTACACTTTTAAAAAATCTTAATTGTTATTCATTAAGCCACAATGATTTTTTAAAAAATGTTGTGACGTCATAGTAGAGGTGTTGTTGGATCTAAAACAGTACAGATTGTAAGAAATTGTTGTCATATATTTTTTTACTTATTTTATTATTATTATTACAATAAAATAAAACATTTATGTAACAAAAATTATTTAAATATCTACTGTTTAAGATCTCTACTATGACGTCACAACATTTTAAAAAAATCATTGTAGATTAATGAATAACAATTAAGACTTTTTAAAAGTGTAGATAGTCTTCAATATAGATAAAGTTTCATAAAAAAAAATGGTGAAAGACCCCATTTGTTAATTTTGTGGTTGTTAAGTATTTTCAGTTAACATTGGCAAATATATTGTGTTAAATTAACAATTTGAACAAATAAGACAATTTGTGAAATTAAAGTTTTATCAGTTCTGAATTTTTAAAAAGAATAATTGTTGTTTTTATTTATTTGCCGGATTTATAAAATTAAATAAATAGACTCGTCAATAATAACAAGTAAATTTAGCTAACTTATCAATTTTAAATTGTTAAAGAAAGTTTGTATCCTTTGTAACAACTTAATTTGTTATAATAACTATGATTTATTGTTCTGCTTTAATATAATTACTAAAATATTTAGTCAGAAGCACATAAAAATAAATGTTAATAATTACTGTATTCACAAATATATTTAGTTACAAAATACATAAAAATAATTTGTTACGTGATAACAAATTTTAATTTGTTAAATAACAAAAAGTAACGGTGGATCGTCTGGAACTAAAAATGTTAAAATTTTGCTAATTTTGATAATGCTTAGTGTCAAAAATTAATTAATCGCTCACAATAAATATAGTTATTTGTCAAACTAGAGAGGAAAGCGCTTCTTTTTCCCACTCGAGCTCTAAGTTTGCCTCATGAGCAAAGCAAATGAGGATATTCGAACGAGAGTGGAAGAAGGGCTTTCTTCTCGTGTTGGTCACAACATTACTTTTGACGACATTGATTTGGTCGGGCCTGAAATACACTATGAAAACACAACTGATATGTTAATAGTTAGGTTATCAGACGCAAGGCGGTGTAGCAGTGTTGCCAATGAACAAATCTTAAATATAAATTAAAGTTGTTAAATTGTAATTTAATCTAGAAAAATTAAAAAATAAGACATTATTGTAAGACAATTTAAAATATGTACATCACAAAAATAAAGATGTTCAATTTAATTAGGCATTTATTTATAATTTCTATAATATATTTTTTGTAAATAACATTCATTTTGGTAATACTTCTACATTATTCTCTCTAGAGAGCAAAACACATTTTCCTCACTGTTTCGAGAGAAGAACGGTGGGGGTTTCTGGCATGTCGTGAAAAAATAAATTTGTTTAATGTTTATTATTTACCGTCTGTGAATACAAGTACAATTATCAGGTAATAAAAATACGATATCACAGCATATAACCTTCAACTTGAACAAGTATATCTTACTGTTTATTTATGTTTCTACCTGGAATAAACAGTATTATGGTATGTTTATTAAAAGCCACTTTAAGGTTGCTAAACAATATCATAAACATATAATAATACAGTTAAAAATAAATAATTAAGCATATCGTCATGCCATTTACTAATTTTTTATATGGCGCTCTGCTTTTGCGGATCACGATAATATATTTTTAAACGTGCAGAGAAATAGCACGCCCCCAATATTCTTATAAATTTATTAATAGCGCAATGATATACTTATTAATTTGTCTAGCTCCACAGACATCTGCAGTTGCATATCTGCTACGTTGTGCTACTAAATGAAATAATAATTACTGAACACATCTACAGTACAATTGCTATAAACGAGTTATTATAAATTATTTGTTATTTATTCCTGTATAATTTGTAAACATTAATATGTTGATTGAATTATCATGTACTTGGAGATATGTCTTATGTTGATTACAATAAATAAAACATGATACTCGACTACAGTGAGTCACGTGTATATAAAAAAAAAACACCCGGCGTTTATGAGACATTTTTATAATTCCATTGAAAAAACCAGTCTGACCACAGGTCATCCCAATCTTATGTTTAGTAATCTAAGATATACGTCTGAAGAAGCAGTTTATTGTGAAGACTGCGACAGAAATGTGTAAGTATTTATTATTTTCTATGGGTTCAATGGATCAGTTAAGATGAAATGTTTGTTAATTTGTTGTTAATATATTAGTATGGATACCAGTTATACCAGGTGTTTTTTTTTTTTGAGCTATAGAAAATACAATATTAATATTTTAATTTCGCTCTAAGTTTCTACCTAATAATTTTAAAGCAAAAGTAACCATGGACCCATTTACCGTTTATAAATAATTTTAACACGTCAATAATTATTAAAATAATTGTTTGTTGTTTGTATTTTTTGTTTACCATGGTACTCTGGAATCGGATAAAAATTATACATTTTATTTTACGTCTATCTCATGACAGAAACATATCACATAAATAAATTTAGACTCATTTGGTACAGTTTTTAATTCTGAACATTTTACCTATTTACACTTTTGCTCTAAAATTAATAGGTAAAAGCTAAATTAAAATATTAACATTGTATTTCCGCTAAAAAAAAAAAAAAAAAGTTATCACCCAGTATATTAGCAAACATATCACAGACATTTTTTGAACAAACAAAATGATCGAATCAGGAATGGGAACCACCTCCCTCTTCTGGGAATGTAAAGAATGGAAAGGAAAAAGAGTTTGTTTTTAAAAATATCAGTCGGCCATCGTTAGTCAGTTAGTTCTCGTTCTCGTGTAATAATTCGTGAAGTCGTTCAGTAGTCAAGTCAGTTCCCGAAAGATATAGAGTCAGTTCGCATTTCTTTAGTTGTCGAGTTAACAGTCAGTCATTAATTCGTTAAGTTTATAGTGTTAGTGTACGAACGAGAAGCCGCAACTTGTCCAATCTAACTCAAATTAATTATGTTAAGTAAGTACAATATAACAAATAACAATAACTGGGTTTAAGTTCTGTAAATATTTATCCTGCGGTCTCGAGATTTTTTCAAATTATTATGTACTCAACACTTTTTAAGCAAAATTTTATGCATAAGCTAGACATGTCAAATTTAACCGATTAAATTCTTAGCACTCGTGATATAACTATTGAGTATATCTGGTACCGTTTACATTTTTTTGAAATATTTTCAAACTTGAGGTCCACAGTTCCATTCCGTACAACGTCTTTCTTCATAATTATCAAAGAGTTTTAAACCAAACAAGAAAGTTATTCTCATAACTCGTAAATATATTATTATTCTGTACACATAGATCTGCAACTGTAGATCTGCCACGCGCCGAATTGAATGCGTTCCAATTTAAAGTTCGTACATTGTGCAAGGCAATACCATCGAACAGTATGAAGTTCGAAACTGTTGTTAATGTACTTACAGCTTCAAATCTAGATCATGTCGTTGGTAGACTATGAAGTTACTTGCTCCTTATTACATTTGGAAATTGGGTTATTTGTTAGTGGTTAACTGGGTTCAATTATCGTCTTGCAATATGAATTTGATAGTTTAATTAGTTTACAAGACTGTCAAATGTTTCTGACACATTTTTGAGAAAAATGCTTCAAGTAACACTTATAGACAACTGAATTATTTACCCTTTTTATTTGAAATAATTTCTTCTTAAATAATTCAGAAACTTTTTACATTTGATTTAATTGTTGCCATCAAGGAATTGTTTGTTGTAATCAGACAAATGATGCTGTCAAACATTTCTGAATTATCTTAGAGAAAAATGCTTCATGTAAAACTTGAAGACAATTAAATTTTCTACCTATTTTATTTAAAACAATAATTCAGGAACAGTTTCCAGCGATTTAATTGTTGAAATCAGTGAATTGTTTGTTGCAATCAGGCAAATAGTGTTGTCAAAAGTTTTTAAATTATTTTAGAGAAAAATGTTTCAAGTAAAACTTGCTGACAACTAAATTTTCTACCTTTTTTATTTGTAGCAATTTTCTCTAAAATAATTCAGGAACCTTTCACACACGATTTAATTTACAATAAAAGAATTTTTTGTTGTAATCATAAAAATAATGCTGTCAAACGTTTCTACATTATTTTAAAGAAAAATGCTTCATGTAAAACTTGTAGACAACTAAATTTTCTACCATTTTCATTTAAAACAATTTTCTCTAAAATAATTTAGGAACCTTTCACACACGATTTAATTGTTGCAATCAAGGAATTGTTTATTGTAATCAGAAAAATGTTGCTGCCAAACGTTTCTGAATTATTTTAGAGAAAAATGCTTCATGTAAAACTTGTAGACAACTGAATTTTCTACCTATTTTATTTGAAACAAATATCTCTAAAATAATTCAGGAATATTTGCCTGCGATTTAATTGTTGAAATCAAGGAGCAAGTTGAAATCAACGAATTGTTTGTTGCGATCATACAAATGGTGCTGTCAAAAATTTTTGTATTATTTTTAGGAAAAGTGATTTAAGTAAAACTGCTGCATAGGAAAACAAGTAATCATTAAAAATAAATTAAGCAAAACGACCAGATATATATCTGTAAGCAAATAGGAAAAGTACTAGCACTATGTTATTTTAGTAATTACAGACACGTTTTCTTAGTTTTATGTTGTTTTTTAGATAAGATAAGACATTATTGAGCTTTAAGTTACATGAATGAATACTTATCAACTTTTTTTTGTAAACACAAATAGTAAAAAAAAAAAACAAGATATTACAACTATTAATTTAATATTTACCTTAATCATTTGCAGATATTTCGGTAACATGGATGCTTCTGTACACAGTACTATCAATTCTAATTGGGGTCATATATTATATCGCAATTGAACGTGCAAGATTTAAGCGGCTGATAAATGTTTTCCCTGGTCGAACAGACGGACATTTTTTGTTTGGAGATTCCTGGAGATTCACCGTTGAACCAAGTAAATTATAATAAATTTTTTATTTTCTTTGTACTTATTTGTTGTTATTACAGATGAAATATTCAACGAGTTCAGAGAATACAACAAACTATTTCCTAAAGTTTACAAAATTTGGTCAATTTGGCATGCTGTAGTGTGCATTAATACACCAGAACATGCAGAGGTAAGAAATGACAATTTTATGAATTTCTAAATAATCGTTTGTCATTTTAGGTTGTGTTGTCAAATCCGCGATATATCAAAAAGAATTTTTTTTACGAACATTTAGAACCGTGGTTGAAAACTGGATTACTAACAAGTTCAGGTAATATTGCTTACTTTAAATCGGATTATTTATTATTATGAATAATTGTGTTTTGTACAGTTGAACGTTGCTAAATTTATGTAGAGACATATTAACCCTGTATTGCATACTGTTCCCGAACGGGAACATAAAATTAATTTTTTTTTCTTTTCTTATGCAGTTTACATTCATGGCAATCATGTTTTAACATTTGGGAACATTATATACACTTTGTCAATTGCCAATTAGGGCATTCCTCCCAATTTGACCAACATAAAAAAAATTTTATCTGGAAAAAGGATAATTACAGAAACTGAGATATAAAATATAAAATTTGAAGGAAGCAGCTTATTACCTGCTTATATATTACAGCTAAATACACCTTTATAAAATTTCCAAAAAATTTTTTTATCTGATGTTTTCCTAGAAGGGGTTGTTTATCAAACAATTTTGTATAGTACGCGAAGACGACCCAATAGACCAAAGTTCTATTGTAAGTTGAATTTGTTCATTATGTTCCCAATAGTGAACAAAATTAAAAAAAAAAAAATTTTATTTTTGGAAAAGAAATTATGTAACACACTTATTTTAAATATATGAATAGTTCTTTTGTAAAAAATAATGTTTTTGAGCCCTTATTTAAAAGAAATAATAATTCATGCAATAGAGGGTTAAGATAGTGTCATACTGTCATACATATTTGATATTGGGTCTAGAATTGAAATGTGGCGTATAGAAATTTCAATTCTATTTTTTTTTATATTGCTGTAATTTATTTACCTATTCACTTTGCAGTAAAAGTGTAAATCAAAAGTTGTTTATAATTTAAAAATGCTTGCAATAAAGTCCAGTGGCTTAGCTAAATATTATTATTTCACGATATTGGAATCTGACATGTACCGATATGCCATCTAGCGGATTATTTTCGAACACAAAGTAGGGTGAAGATTCCGTTAGAAATACATTACATCAAATGGGAATAACGATTTTTGAGATAAAAAATGACCGAAATTGTAGTTAAACATCGCGAAAATTCGAAAAATAAAGTGTATTGTACAGTAAAAGGGTGTAATAATAAGTCCCGTAAAAATCTGGACGTTACATTCCATTATTTTCCGAAGGTGGACAAACATTTTATTTATAAAGTAAACCAATTTAGAGTCCGAAAAAACGTTGGAAAAAAAACTAACAAAAGTAAACAACATGAATGCGTTTACAATAAATAATATGCTCTGAATATTTTGTACCAACGGTTATGTACATCTAACTAAGTAAAATTTTAGATAACATGAATTTGCTCCGAAATCTTTTAATTTTGTATTTAACTAAGTTCATAAATTAAATTAAATCTGTATTCAAAATTAAGGTTCCTTATATTTGTTCATTTTTAGTTATTTGTTTAATTAGTTGATTTAGATCAAGAAACGTATAGCTAACCTATAATAGTACAACAACATAGCAATATAGTTCATGCATTTTTCACCAAAACCAGCCATAACACTTATTTCGTACAATGTTGTAATGATACATTTTAGGTGCTAAATGGTTTCAAAGAAGAAAGCTATTAACTCCAGCATTTCACTTCAACATTTTAAAGAAATTAACACAGAATTTTGAGGAACATAATGAATATTTACTGGAATTACTTAAAGAAGAAAGTAAAAAGGATAAAACTAATGTTATGCCGTTGATCTCAACAGTAGCGCTAAACATTATTTGTGGTATAATATGTAAGTGAAATAATAAATAAACAAATAATAAATGTAATAATTTAGGTACATCTATGGGCGTTTCTCTTGCGGTGAATGATAAAAAAAGCGACGATTATCGCCAAGCAATATACGGGTAACTCTAAGAGAATTTCTATATAATAATCACCGACTATAATGTGTGTTTAGTTTTCCAGAAATTCTACACAAACGTATAGTTCATCCTTGGTTAGTGCTGGACTGCATTTTTCGGTGTAGTCCTTGGTATTATGTACAAAAGAAGCTTTTAAATACTCTACATAGTTTTACAACAGACATAATAAGAAAACGGGAAGAGAATTTTGAAGAGAGCGATGTAGACGATACCGATGAGACATATGGAAAGAAGAAGTTAGCTTTGTTGGATCTTCTTCTGTCTGCTAAAAGAAAAAGAGGGGAAATTGACGATGAAGGTATCAGGGAAGAGGTTGATACCTTCACCTTTGAAGTAAGTTAAAGACTTACCTAATTCTTTGGAGTTTACAACAGCATTCATTGTTAGACCTGCAAAAAAAAAAACAATTATTAATAACATCGCCAGTTTAATACACAAAATATTAAGGTTCCCAAAATCGCTATTAATCTATTTTTGATCGTGCAATAGTCTAATAGCTTTATGACATTTTGCATTTTGGTGGTAGTTGCATAATTGTTTCAAATAATAGTTATTTATGTATCAAGGCACTGAAGATTAATTTTTTATCACGAATATGGAATTCCCGTAAATAAACCATGTGAGTGATAAAAAGGAACTTCAGTGCCGCGGTACATATTAAGTTTTATTTGAAATCTAAAATTGGGAAAAACTGTAAAAAAATATTATGTAGGTTAAGTTTATACATCTGTCAGTTGTCAAATGGAACTGACACTCAGTGTTGCCAACCTCGAACATCAAAATTATTGTAAATAACACTCAAAATTATGTGTTTTGTCCTCAATTTCATCATCGGAATTAATTAGTTAATTTTTCTTGCACATATTGTTTCATTTTACTTATAAATTTACTACAATACGTCAAAATTATCATACTTTTACTATAATTATTAATTACCGTTGGCAACAATACGTTGCTCAAAATCGTCGTATAATGGGTTACTTTAGTTACGATTTCTGAGCTTTTAATGACGATTTTCGAGCACTTTAGTGACGATTTCAAATAATAGTTATTTATGTATCAAGGCACTGAAGTTAATTTTTTTTATCACGAATATGGAATTTAGTTGCCGAGGCCCGTAGGACCGAGGAAAATAAACCATGTGTAAAAAAATTACAATATAAATATAAAAGTTTATCCATATTTTCTTTTATTTGAAATCGGCACTAAAATGCTCGAAAATCATCATTAAAAGCTCAGAAATCATCACTAAAGTAATCCATTATACGACGATTTTGAGCAACGCAGTGTTGACAACCGTAAAATTATTATAGTACAAGTATCATTTTGACAGATATATGACGTATAGTAGTAAATTTATACGTAAAATTTAACAAAATGTGCAAAAAGAATTAACTTATTAATTCCGATGAAGAAATTGAGGACAAAACACATAATTTTGTGTTGTTTCGATAACTTCAATGTTCGAGGTTGACAAAACTCTGAGTGTCAGTTCTAATTGACAACTGACAGATATATAAACTTAACCTAAATAATATTTGTTTACAGTTTTCTTTTTCTAATTTTCGATTTCAAATAAAATTTAATATGTACCTCGGCAGTAAAGTTCCTTTTTATCACTCACATGGTTTATTTTCGTGATAAAAAGTTAAACTTCAGTACTTTGATACATAAGTAACTATTTTCTTCAAGCGTATTAAAATATTCATATTTTGCTACTGCATATACGACAGAAGTTAATCATTTTGTTACTAGTACAATTATATTTTAGTTGCTTCATATGCCACTGGTGGCAGCACCTACAAGGGAAACTTTGACGATTAACAGTTGTGTTTCAATTGTTTCTGTCACATTTTATATTTTATTGTTTAAAATGGCAGAAAAACGACATACACATTATATGTCCCTCACTTTTACTTGGAAATGCTTGAAGAAAAAATAGTATGTCCCTCGGATTTGAACAATCTTATTTGATTATAGATCTATTACTACTTTAACAATACATTATAGTTGCTATAAGAACAAACAGCAATTATTTTAGATTTTTTTTTTATGTTTTAGGGACATGACACTGTATCCATGGCAATATCATTTGCCTTAATGCTAATTGCAGTCAACAAGGCCCATCAGGTAAAACAACTTTTGTGAAACCTTCCCATAAACTGCTGCTTATAATGTGACGAGAGAGAGATAGCATATAGTGGCCTCAATTTTATATTCCTTTAACTACTAAAACAATTGAACAATTTATCGGATGAATAATAAAATCCTTAGTTCGAATCCCACAGTAGGCAGTTTCCATTTTAACTTTACCACTATGGTTACTCCTTCATTAATATATCACTTACCGAGATCTGCAAATGCAGAGTGTCACACCCAAAATGTATATATTTATTTAAAATAATACGAACTACAAAATAACGTAACTCCCTGTATAAATTCGTATTCAACATATTTCATATTTATAGCACCTATATTCATCGTTCATGTATGCACATAATTTCAGGAATATTTCAAGTTTTTCAGCATCATCTCCCTCTTGTAAAAGTCCTGAAAATTCTGAAAATAACTCAGCAGAAAAGTGTAGTCTTCTTACATAATATTCCTCTTTATCCCGCATTCTTATTATCCTTTGAAAGTCTACTCAATACAAGAATATTTTTAGAAAAGAATTATAGAGGAACTGGATGGCATATTTGGCAGTTCAAATCGTAGAATCACTTATGAAGATTTGCAAAATATGCAATATTTGGAGTTGTGCCTTAAGGAATGTTTGAGACTCTATCCTAGTGTGCCGTTCATATCCCGGTTGGCCGAAGAGGACATTGCTTTAGGTTGGTAAATTTATTGACAATTAATATTTTCATTGTTTTGTTTATGCCGGGTGGTGATTTTTTTTTGTTACGGTGGAAATACAATGCTATTTGTGTTTATTTTCTATGGATTTTATACTAAAAGTGTAAATTTAAAAAAAATGTTGCATCTAATAAGCTTAAGTTATGTTAATCAGTCTCCCTGAAGCCATAGAAGCAAAAGAAAATTCTCAATTTGAGTCTAATAACAGATTGCAATGAGAAATAAAACAAATATATTGAACATTTTTTTAATACATATTTTATATTAAATATCAGAGATGGGCAGTAATTAATTACAAGCAATTAAATTACGTAATTAATTAATTATTTCAGAAATGTAATTGTTAATTAAAATTTTCAATTACAAATACATATTTTATGCAAGAAATTAGCAATTCTAGCAATTTTTCATTGTAATTACAATTACATTGACAATTACTTTGTTTTTGATATTTTTCATGAATAATATAACAAATTTTATAACTTTTTGATTGGGATAAAATCAAAATTCAATTTAAATTTTTTAATCAAATGGAAATGGAGATCTTTAACATTTTGATATTTTGTATATATCAATTGTATCCTCTTTGGAAGAGCTGATTAGTTTTTGGTGGTAATCCAATAACCGGAAGTGGTAGTTTACTTGAAGCCCTATCAAGTTATTTTAAAATATGTCAGTAAATTGAGGATTAACGAAAATTTTGTTATTAGAAAAATGTTTCAAATATTATTAACTATAATTATTGTTTGAAATATTTTCCTTTTACTGTCACCATTTACGAATTAAAACACTTTAAAAGAAATAGTATATTGTACGAGCATGGAATGGTACTCATTTCCTACGAGTATGAAATGGACATTCCATGCGAGTTGTACACTATACTTTTTCTACGACCACGATATTATTTCAAAATTAATTTAATTTTAATAATAAATTTGTGTTTTTTGTAAAAACAAAACAACGGTTGAAAATGTAATTTTTTGACATGTGTCATAATTTTTTGAACGGATGAGCGTTTCTTGATAATGGTGGTCAGTGTTCCTGTATTGTTCGATAAGAAATATATGGCGAGTGGTATTGTGGTGTCCACAACAGATGTTTAAATTGAATGTTTTGTTTTTCATGGGACTCTGCAAATAACTAAAAATTACAAATTTTATTTTACATCCATCTCATGACAGAAATGTACTATACCAATAAATTTAGGCTCATTTAATGCAGAAAATGTTTCTGAACCTGTTTTGAATTTAAACTTTTGTTCTACAATTTATAGAAAATAAACAATCGCCTAATAAATATTTTATCATTGAAATTCCTTTGTCCTATAAAAAAATAGTCACCCGGTATTTTCAAAAAACAATTTAAATATTTTAGACAGTAAATACATAATACCAAGAGGTGCTCTAGTCCACGTGCATATTTTCGACATCAACCGGAACCCGGAACATTTCCCAAACCCGGACAAATTTGACCCGGATCGCTTTCTTCCGGAAAACTCTAGGAACAGACACCCTTACGCTTATATTCCCTTTAGTGCAGGACCCAGAAATTGTATCGGTAAGTTGAAAATTTATTTTACGATATTGTCTACTATTTTGAAGCCTCACGCAGATCTTTGGAGGCTCAGCAGTTGCAGATTTTGCGCTCTAAATGTATTATTAACCTTTTATTTTAGGTCAGAAATATGCTATGTTAGAAATGAAAAGTATTGTTGCAACAATTCTTAGGAAGTACGAAATAGAAGCGGTTGATACGCCGGATAATATTGTACCGACCATGGAGTTGGTTCTTCGCAGCAAAAATGGAATATATATGAAATTTATACCAAGATCCAACTGACTGTAATATATATTTGTTGTATAGTTTGTTAATTTTACAGAAATAATGTTAATAGGTTTTAAACTTGTGTTTAATTAAGAAACAACGAATTGTATTAATTATTATTAATTAAAGATATGTGTGTCCTTAAAACAATAACTCGTGAATGAAAAAAGAAAGATTTAGGCAATACTCATTTTGGTGGAAGTGCAATGGACGAACAATAGTTATTTACTTTACAAGTGAGTAATTTCACTTTGCCCACGTGTGAAGTATAACGTTTTATCCAACATCTCTTAATAAATTTAAAAATTATTTAAAAATATATTATATGACAGTGACATATTTAAAATTTTTTCAATTAAAATGTCAATCGAAGTGGTTACCAAGGTATTGTATGTTATTATTATTGTTATAAATAAAAAAATACTCACTAGTGACTTTTCTCAAAATTATACCCACTAGTGGGTAATCTGTTACTTTCCTTGTTTAAAATCGTCATAGTTATAGTGCATTTATTGATAGGTGTTGGATAAAATTATAAATCGATTTATTAAAAAAACCAAACCAGTTAAAAAAAGTTATAAATAAAAGTTGTTTGTAATAATATTTGCAATATAAAAAATTTCTTTGCAATTTTCCTGTATTTGCTTCCATTTTAATAAATAGGTATTTTGTAATTTACCTGTGAACTTTTAACAGACTGTTAAAAAAAGTCCGACTGTTATGTTATTGTTATCATAACAGTCCAGCTTATCAAAGCTGTTATATACTAAATAACGCCCTAGGACGTTATAAATTTGACGTTGTTGCTATTGGGCACATAATACACAGACAATGACTTCTATTGGCAGATAGAAACAAACACTGACTTCTATTGACAGAGAGAAATATTGAAATAAATAAATCGGTACCTATTGTAAAAAAAAATAAGAATATCGCGTTACCTAGTTACAGTGTTTGCAAGCAAATAGATTAATCTTTCTAACATAAAAGAATGATAGGATAAAAACAAATAAGAATCTTTAATAAAATAATATATCGATTGTACATTAAACGTTGAACGCACCACGGGCGTTAAACGGACAACAATATCCTAATAACATATTTGATGCTTTAATTACTATAACCAATGATAAATACAGCACTAAGTAAAGAATTAAAATTTCATTTGACATAAGTTTTTATTTTTTAATTTAATTTAATTCAATTTTGGTCACAATTTATCTTACGGGGCTCTAAAAATTAGAATTTTCAACATAAAGAACAGTACAGGAAACTATAACAATGTTTTTCTACTTCTATTTAAATATATCCCCATTATTTCAATTTTTTCGATGAATTATAGTACCCATAATGCACTCTTCTCGACCAATCACAGACCCAGATATCCATAATTAACGGATATTTTAAAGAGGTGATGTGAATCACCAAGCAACGGCAGTCTGACAGTTGACATGTAGTCAATTGTCATTGAGTATTGACATTTTTCAACGAATTTCATTTTCAAAAGTGATTTCCGAATTAACAAGAGTAAAATATTTATAGTATTATATTCGGGATGGGGTCTTTCGCCATTTTAAAAAAAATTTTTTTTTATGAAACTTTATCTGTACTGAAGACTATCTACACTTTTAAAAAGTCTTAATTGTTATTCATAAAGCCACAATGATTTTTTTAAAAATGTTGTGACGTCATAGTAGAGGTGTTGCTGGATCTAAAACAGTACAGATTGTAAGTAATTGTAGTCATATATTTTTTTACTTATTTTATTATTATTATTACAATAAAATAGAACATTTATGTAACAAAAATTAATTAAATCTCTACTGTTTTAGATCTCTACTATGACGTCACAACATTTTTAAAAAATCATTGTGGTGTAGCGACTTCGGCTACATACGTCTACGCCACACACACACACACACACACACACATACACACAAACACCAAAACACAGATTGTAAATAGTTAAAATAATTCATACACATTCACATTTACACATTACACATGTACAGGACAATATCATTATTATTGCAGATAATTTAAAATGTATATTTTAAGTATGTTATTATTAATTGTTATATTTTCTTTGTATATTGTTATTTTTGTAGTGTAAATAACTGTAGCGATGTACAGGACAATATCATTATTATTGCAGATAATTTAAAATGTATATTTTAAGTATGTTATTATTAATTGTTATATTTTCTTTGTATATTGTTATTTTTGTAGTGTAAATATTTTGGTGTGACTTCATCTCTTCATCTGTAACTTTCGCTAACTTTTACTACCTGCTCTGTCCTTTTCAAGTACTTCACTTAAGACCTTTTTAGCATCTGTTTTGTTTCACATTCACTGTCATCATAATTTTGAGATTCTTTGTTTTATCTCCAGCATGTTTTCGCTATTTCTAAAAATATCTAACACACTGGAGACAGTCTTCTCTCAGCTCTCGGTCAGATCACTTCTACTTTTATTTCCGCTCCATTTTCAATTCTTTTGTAAATAAAAACCGCATAAACTCTACTCTACTCGTATTGTTCATTTATTCAAATATACACGCAACCCCACAGTGGCTTATTGAATAACAATTAAGACTTTTTAAAAGTGTACATAGTCTTCAATATAGATAGTTTCATAAAAAAATATTTTAAAAATGGTGAAAGACTCCATTATGGTCATTTTTCATCTTCGTGAATAATGACTATCATAATCCCTCATATAATAATATACTATTAAAACACGTAGAATATACATTTAAAATAACAGAAAAAAAAACAAATAATTAATTACAGACTATCCTTATTCATTGGAGATGTTATCAGTATGATTATAATTCGATTGGTTGCTTTGTCACACGTGATCAGAAATACAGGGATTCAATTGGATATTTTGTTATCCAAAAAGAATTTGCTTCGAAATTGCCCTCTTGGTACAAATGAAGCATTTTAATTGGTTTATAATGCAATGAAGGAAATGATCAATTTATAAAACTTCATATTTAAGGGCCAGTTTTACAATCGAAGGTTAACTAAGAATTTATAGTAAACTAGAAGTTAATCAACACTAGAGACTCTTTCTACCTGTTGTATTCATATAAACATAAACCGGTCGTGTATAATTACAAATAACCTTCGTTCCGTGTATAAAAAACATTGTTTTCTTTAGATAATGAATAAACGTTAACTTTGATTCATCGACGAACAGTCAGTTTATATCAGACTAGCGAACTGGTTATATGTTGAGTGACTCCTCATAAAATCTCTTATCTTAATAGATAAATAAATATAACACTATGTTTCTATACATAGTCCTAGCAACAATAACAATAATAACTTATGTTATTATACATCGTCGACGGTACAAACAAATGATAAATGTCTTCCCAGGAAGAACAAACGGTCATTTCCTTCTTGGGGATATTTACCACTTCCCTAAAACACAAGGTAAGATTTAGTTTTTATATCATAGTGCTTTATAAATATACATAATTATTCTAGCGGAAATATTTCTTCAATTTCGGAAACTCAGTAAGGAATTTCCGAATGATTTTCGAATATGGACAGCTTGGCATGGAATAGTAGCTATTAACACCCCTGAAAGTGCCGAGGTAAGATAAAACACCCTTATTTTATGGTAACGAATAGATTAAGAGTTGAAATTTTCCCGGATCCTTTTAGAGCCACTTTAATTCAACTATGTTCTAATATGCTGGGCCTTTCTGAATTATTTTAGAGAAAAATGCTTCGAATAAAACTTATAGAAAACTAAATTCTCTACCTGTTTTATTTGAACCATTTTTCTCTAAAATGGTTCAGAAAGGTTTAATTGTTGCAATCATTATATTGTTTGTTGCAATCTAACAAATGGTGCTGCTGAGTGTTTGTAAATTATTTAAGAGAAAAATGCTTTAAGTAAAAATTATAGAGAATTAAACTCTCTACAAGTTTTATTTAAAATATTTTCCTGTAAAACAATTAGGAAACTGACGATAGCCCAGAAACTAAAATTACCACAATATTTTTGTGTATTAAAATGGTTTTTCTGCTGCCATTCTTTTCCGAATGGTTTTAGAAAAAAAAAATGCTTCAGATAAAACTTATAGAAAACTAAACTCTGCCTGTTTTATTTCAACAATTTTTTCCTAAAATGGTACAGAAATGTTTAATTATTGCAATCATTAAATTGTTTGTTGCAATTAAACAAATGGTGTTGTTGAGCGTTCGTAAATTATTTGAGAGAAAAATGTTTTAAATAAAAATTATATAAAATTAAACTATCTAAAAGTTTTATTTAAAATATTTTCCTGTAAAACAATTAAAAAACTGACGATAGCCCAGAAACTAAAAGTACAACATTTTTGTGTATTAAAATGGTTTTTCTGCTGCCAATCTTTTTCGAGTAGTTTTAGAAAAAAAATGCTTCAAATAAAACTTATAGAAAACTAAATTATCTACCTGTTTTATTTGAACCATTTTTCTAGAAAGTGATTCAGAAAGGTTTAATTGTTGCAATCATTAAATTGTTTGTTGCAATCTAACAAATGGTGTTGCAGAGTGTTTGTAAATCATTTGAGAGAAAAATGCTTTAAATAAAAATTATAGAGAATTAAATTATCTACAAGTTTTATTTCAAACATTTTTCTGTAAAACAATTAGGAAACTGACGATAGCCCAGAAACTAAAATTACCACAACATTTTTGTGTACTAAATTGATTTTTCTGCTGCTAATCTTTTCCGAGTAGTTTTAGAGAAAAATGCTTCAAATAAGAATTTTAGCGAATTAAACTGTCTACAAGTATTATTTGAAACATTTTTCTGTAGAATGATTATAAAGCTAACGACAGTCCAGAAACTATCAAAATAACCACTACATTTTTTGTGTATTAATTTTGTTTTCCTGCTACCAAACTTTTCCTACTGGTTTTAGATAAAAATGTTTCAAATAAAACTAGTAGAAAACTAAATTGTCTACAATTCATGTTTGAAACATTTTTCTCTAAAATGATTAGGAAACTTAGGATAGCCCAAAATCTATCTCGTTTATCCAAACTGGCTCATTTTTGAGCCAAAACATCAATTGAGTAAAGTAGTATTTTAATAAGAATTATTTAACATTTTCGCACAGTATTTTGCAATATGTTTAAGGAATATTAGAGATATAATAATCTCCTTAAAATTCTGGAGAAAAATTATTAAAAACTATAGTTTAATATTTGCTGAAAAAGTAATAAAATTGTTTTTACAATTAGCAATGCATTTATAAAATAGCAAAGTCACCATGGTAACATGCAAATATTATTAATATTTACAGATACTATTATCGAACATACGTTATATTAGAAAAAGTCTGATTTATGATCATTTACATCCTTGGCTAAAAACAGGGTTATTAACAAGTACAGGTAATATAAATTTATAAGCAAATTTAAAATAAGAAACAAATAATTTAATTATATTCTTTATATGCCAGGCGAGAAGTGGTTCCAAAGAAGAAAACTGTTAACACCAGCATTTCATTTTAACATTTTAAAGAAACTAACTAAGAATTTTGAAGAACACAATGAGTATTTACTCAAATTGTTGAAAGAAGAATGCAAGAAAGAAAAGACAAATATAGTTCCGCTCATTTCTGGAATTGCTTTGAACATTATTTGCGGTAGTATATTCCTGAAACATTTTAGAAAAAAATGCTTCAAGTAAAACTTGGAGACAACTAAATTATCTATCGTTTTTATTTGAAGAACTTTTCTCTAAGATAATTCAGAAACAATTTACGGCGGCTTGATTGTTGTAATCCGCACTTGAATGTTGTAGACAAATTGCTCGGTCAAGCGATTCTGAAACATTTTAGAGAAAAATGCTACAAGTAAAACTTGGAGACAACTAAATTGTCTATCGTTTTTATTTGAAATATTTTTCTCTAAAATAATTCAGTAACGTTTGAAAGTGACTTCATTGTTGTAATAAGCGATTTGATTGTTGCAATCACACAAATTGCTCTGTCAAGCGTTTCTGAAACATCTTAGAGAAAAATGTTTCAAGTAAAACTTGGAGACAACTAAATTATTTATTGGTTTTATTTAAAACATTTTTCTCTAAAATAATTCAGTAACGTTTGAAAGTGACTTCATTGTTGTAATAAGCGACTTGATTGTTGCAATCAGACAAATTGCTCTGTTAAGCGTTTCTGAAACATTTTAGAGAAAAATACTTCAAGTAAAACTTAAACACAACTAAATTGTCTACTGTTTTTATTTGAAATATTTTTCTCTAAAATAATTCAGTATCGTTTGAAAGCGACTTCATTGTTGTACTAAGCGAATTGATTGTTGCAATCAGACAAATTGCTTTGTCAAGCGTTTCTGAAACATTTAAGAGAAAAATGCTTCAAGTAAAACTTGTAAACAACTAAATTGTCTATCGTTTTTATTTGATACATTTTTCTCTAAAATAATTCAGTAACGTTTGAAAGCGACTTCATTGTTGTACTAAGCGAATTGATTGTTGCAATCAGACAAATTGCTCTGTCAAGCATTTCTGAAACATTTTAGAGAAAAATGCTTCAAGTAAAACTTGGAGACAACTAAATTATCTATCGTATTTATTTGAAGAATTTTTCTATAAAATAATTCAGAAACAATTTACGGCGGCTTGATTGTTGTAATCCGCACTTGAATGTTGTAGACAAATTGCTCGGTCAAGCGATTCTGAAACATTTTAGAGAAAAATGCTTCAAGTAAAACTTGGAGACAACTAAATTGTCTATCGTTTTTATTTGAAACATTTTTCTCTAAAATAATTCAGTAACGTTTGAAAGCGACTTAATTGTTGCAATCTGACAAATTGCTCTGTAAGCGTTTCTGAAACATTTAAATAAAAAATGCTTCATGTAAAATTTGGAGACAACTAAATTATCTATCGTTTTTATTTGATACATTTTTCTTTAAAATAATTCAGTAACGTTTGAAAGCGACTTGATTGTTGTAATAAGCGAATTGATTGTTGCAATCAGACAAATTGCTCTGTCAAGCGTTTCTGAAACATTTCAGAGAAAAATGCTTCAAGTAAAACTTGGAGACAACTAAATTATCTATCGTTTTTATTTGAAGAACTTTTCTCTAAAATAAATCAGAAGCAATTGATGTCGGTCTAATTGTTATAATCTGCGACTGGAATGTTGTAGACAAATAGCTCGATCAAACGTTTCTGAAACATTTTAGAGAAAAATGCTTCAAGTAAAACTTGGAGACAACTAAATTGTCTATCGTTTTTATTTGAAACATTTTTCTCTAAAATAATTCAGTAACGTTTGAAAGCGACTTAATTTTTGCAATCTGACAAATTGCTCTGTCAAGCGTTTCTGAAACATTTAAATAAAAAATGCTTCATGTAAAATTTGGAGACAACTAAATTATCTATCGTTTTTATTTGATACATTTTTCTTTAAAATAATTCAGTAACGTTTGAAAGCGACTTGATTGTTGTAATAAGCGAATTGATTGTTGCAATCAGACAAATTGCTCTGTCAAGCGTTTCTGAAACATTTCAGAGAAAAATGCTTCAAGTAAAACTTGGAGACAACTAAATTATCTATCGTTTTTATTTGAAGAATTTTTCTCTAAAATAAATCAGAAGCAATTGATGTCGGTCTAATTGTTATAATCTGCGACTGGAATGTTGTAGACAAATAGCTCGATCAAACGTTTCTGAAACATTTTAGAGAAAAATGCTTCAAGTAAAACTTGGAGACAATAAAATTGTCTATCATTTTTATTTGAAACATTTTTATGTAAAATAGTTCAGGAACATTTTGAAGCGACTTGATTCTTGCAAGTTTGTTTATTGATATAAATGATATTGTCAGGCGCTCCTGCATTATTTTAGATATAAATACTTCAAGTAAAATATGCATTATTTGAACTATTTTTTATAAAATAATTTGGAAACGTTTGACAGCCTAAAAACAAATACCTGATTTTATCTACAGGAACATCAATGGGAGTTTCTCTGGATCCTAACGATAAAAAATGTAACGATTATCGTCAAGCTATATACGCGTACGTTAAGAAATCATTAACTTATACTAATATACTAAAATATTTCATTTAGATTTCCTGATATCCTCACTGGACGTTTCAATAAGCCATGGTTAAACTTAAATTTCATTTTTCGATTTCATTCTTTGTACCAAGAACAAGAAAAGCTTTTAGAAACATTGCATGGATTTACAACTGATATTATAAGAAAACGAGAAGAAGATTTTGATGAAAATGAGTTTGATGACAGCGACGAAACTTACACGAAGAAGAAACTAGCTATGTTGGATCTTCTCTTGTGTGCTAAAAGGAAAAGAGGAGAGATTGATGATGAAGGCATCAGAGAAGAGGTTGACACTTTTACCTTTGAGGTGAGGTTTACTTTTTGTTTATTTTTACGTAGTTTTTCACGAATATCTTACGAACGACGAAAGATAGAGTAACGAAACTTATGATTTTAATAACAATCTGCAGAAATTAATTGTTTTTTGTGGAACCGGACATGGATGTATACAATTAATTCAATTTATTTCAAATATGAAAAGAGTTACAAAAATATGATGTGGCCAGCACATAACCTCCCGTCCCAATACTACTCTTAAACGATACAAAATACTACTTGATGATACAGAAACATACCTTCTTATTTGTATATTTTCTATTTATGTTTGAGAATTTTAATTCTCTTTCGTATATTTTATTATTTTTTTGACATATAATTCACTAAGAAAACTGCTTCATAATCACAATGACATGTGTCACATTTCATAAAAAATTGAAAATTTTTAAATGTTTCCATGGTGTACTAGGAATGCCAGATTTGTGAAATCTAATTTCCTTATATTTTATTATCTCTAATCTAATGAAAATTAATAAAATTAGTGTAATCAAAACACATGTAAAATTAAATATTCTTCAACTTTAAAAATAGCATAAATTGTTGAAAAAGGAAATTTAACCGTGTTTTTCACGAAAAACTGTTAAGGGCTTCAAGTAAACTGCAACTTCCGGTTGACCAATTTTATCCAAAATCTAATCAGCTCTTCATTTAAATATAAGAAGCAATAATTCTCAAAATTGTATTTTTTTGGTATTATAGTTTTTGAGTTATGCGAGACGAAAAAATTGCCACAGACTACACATACACATACCGGGTGTTGACCGCGACCCCGGAACATAGGACTTTAACATGTAAAATCATAATTTCGTAATTTCCTGCTTAACAAATTATATTAGACAAAAAAGGTTCAAATAAAGATGAGAGATCTTAAAATTCTACATCAGAATCAATAAATAGAATTAAATTTACATGCATCATAACGTCAGAAATTAAATATGAAAATATTAAAAATTAGCTCAAAAATCGGGTTAGCCTTGGAAATGAAACAAAATTCCTAAAAAAAGTAGTCAATTATGCAATTTATAATAATAATTAATAAAAAATACAATTTTCATTTCCAATTGAATACAATTTTGTTTCATTTCCAAGGCTAACCCGATTTTTGAGCTAATTTTTAATATTTTCATATTTAATTTCTGGCGTTATAGGGCATGTAAATGTAATTCTGTTTATTGATTCTGATGTAGAATTTTATGATCTCTCAACTTTATTTGAAACTTTTTTGTCTAATATAATTTGTTAAGCAGGAAATTACGAAAGTATGATTTTACATGTTAAAGTCCTATGTTCCGGGGTCGCGGTCAACACCCTGTATATACATACATACATACATAGTAAAATCGTATTTTAGGGACCCTGAAACGTGCTTATTCATTGAAAACTCACTACCCAATTTTTTGACCAAAAACAATACCTCCCTTACCTAGAGGTAGGCGGGAGGTAAAAAGATACAAATAACATATTTACGCAATAATATTTGGAATAGAAAATATTATCGCAAATTTGTTGTATCTGCTTTCAGTATAGAGAAAAACTGATTTATTTATTAAGCCATGGAAATTTAATCTTGCATGTTTGTTTCTAGGGACATGATACTGTATCAATGGCGATATCTTTCGCAATAATGTTAATTGCATATCACAAGGAACATCAGGTGAACTATTTATAATAAACTACAAAAATATCCCACTAAAATCTTGTAGAATTTTTTTCAACAATGTTTAAAAATCCTTTCTATAACACTGTTTTGGAAACTACGCATTCCACAACTAAAAATTGTATTGTAATAACTATCATTCCATACGTCTCGAATGGAATAAATTCGACGAATCAGAGCCGTATATTAGCGCGATATATGAAGTATCTTGATTTAGTTACTATGGTTATGTCTGTTTGTTTTAATTTGATTTATTTGAGTACAGTTGTATATTTGTATTTTTTGTATATTTCCAAAATCTTGTTATAGAAAGTATAGTTTACAACATGTAACAGAATGGCATATCCCACACTCGCAAACCGTAGTCCTCGCCTTCGGCTAGGGCTACAAACTTTTTGCTCGCGTGGAATATGTGCCATTCCATTACTTGTTGTAGAATAAATTATTTTCAAACTGGTTTAATACTTTCATATTTCTCTTTTATTAGCAAAGATTGCTTGATGTATTAAGTTAGTATACGTCTAATAAAATCAGTATTATTTTTAGAAAAGGATAATACAGGAAGTAGATAAGATATTGGGCCATTCTGATAGGTCTATCAATTACCAAGATTTGCAAAACATGCAATATTTGGAACTGTGTCTTAAAGAATGTCTTCGATTATATCCAAGTGTCCCTTTCATATCAAGAAGGGCAGAAGAGGATATTCCTTTAGGTATGTCAAAATGGACTAAATAATTTGAATAATTTTTCTATAAAATGATCAGAAAACATAGAATGTGTTACATCATTTTTATCTGTCAAGCTTTTCTGGAAACGTTTAGAGAAAGTTACTTCAAATAGTATTTGTAAAGAATGAAATTGTCTAAAAATTTGATTTGAAACATTTTTATCTAAATTAAATAGTAAACTGATGACAGCCCAGAAACCATTAATGCGGGGCACAATTCTTCACAAAAAATAAGTTTTTTTCTTCAAACGTCATAAAAGTTCGTTGTTATGTATTAGTATTCAACAAGTAGAAGTTCAATATTGTCGCCGCCGGCGTAAAAGTGTTTCCTTGGCAACACATTTACTCCGGCGGCGGACAAAGTAAAATATCATGCAAAATAGTAAGGTTGTAATTCAATAATTTGACAGTTCAGAACAAATCAAATAAACAAAAATAACAAAATAACATATTCTGTGGCAACTAGAAATACTGGATATGGCAGAATATTTGTTGAAGTTTTGAGCATTTTCTAATGTTTTAATGTCTATTTTCTATGTTTGAAGAAAAAATAGCATGTGTTATTCGGAGTAAATGTGACTTTGTATGCTTCGCATGTAATTGTCCGACTCGCTTCGCTCGTCGTTCAAACATACATGCTCAGCACCCAAAGTATCACATAATCCTAATAACACAATATACTATTTTCTGCTACCAAAGGTTTATAAATGATTTTTATTGAAAATTCTTCAAATAAAATTGAAAGATAACTAAATAAAGATCTACTTCTTACTTTAGTTTGACACATTTTTCTGTATAATTACGAGGAAACTTAGGAAAGAGCAAAATCTAGTATTCTAGTCAATCGACGAATATGCCACAATATTTAATTAAACAATAATTACAGAATTACTACAGCCAATTGAATATCTACGTAAAAATAAAGTTCAGGGTGAATTTTTAAGTGTTACAAATTTCGTTCTTTGTAATTTATGTTACGTATTCCTTTATCGTGTCACAATTTTCCACCTCATTGAACATTAATTCTATACGATTTAATTTAGAGATATTGCTTATCGTACATTTTAGCCCGGTTTTAAATTGAAACAAAAGCTCTTTTATCAACAATAACCAACCAAGACGAAGATTTCGATGTATAAGGTTGATTAATAAATGTATTATCGTTGTAGATGAAAAACGTACAATACCAAAAGGATCTTTAGTTCATGTACATATTTACGATATTCATCGCAACCCGAAACATTTTCCGGACCCGGAGAAATTCGACCCGGATCGGTTCCTTCCGGAGAACTCCAGAAATAGACACCCTTATGCTTATATTCCCTTTAGTGCTGGGCCAAGAAACTGTATAGGTAAGATTCAAAATTTATTTCACTACTAGCCTAGAAACACACTAGTAACATAATATACTATTCCCTACCGCTTCCTTAGTAACGGTCATTAATGATTATTGACCTAAGTTAATAATATATTGTACAACGAGCATGAAATGATACTCATTTCCTACGAGTATGAAATTGACATTCCGTGCGAGTTGTACACTATACTTTTTCTACGACAACGATATTATTTCCTAATTAATTTAATTTTAATAATAAATTTGTCTCGCTTTCAACATTCCAATATTTGACAATTCTAAATAAGTATCCTAGCAATGGCACCTGTACTGAAATGAACTTACCTGTATTGAAATACTGTCAAAACAAATTCATTTCGCACGATGCTTGCAATGTACCTCATATCTCTAGCAACAACAAACATACAATGAGCCGATTTCTAAGTGGTCGTAGAAAAAATTATAACTGCCATTATTAAATAAAAAATTTAGGTTTCTGAATTTATATAACTTATTACACTCAAGTACCATTAGATTATTTTCTATTACTCTATTGCCTCGTGGTACATTATAAGCCAAGGTTGAGAAGATGCTCATTACTTATCAAGCTTGGCTCTAGGTCAATAATGATCATTTTCCCAACATTGGCTTATAGTGTACTATTGTAATATTGTTTATCCAACACTTCTCAATAAATGTTCTATAACTATGGCGATTTTAAACTAGTAAAGTAATAGATTACCCACTAGTGGATATAATTTTGAGGAAAGTCACTAGTGAGTATTTTTTTATTTATAACAATAATAATAACACAGAACACCTTGGTAACTACTTCGATTGACATTTTAATTTAAAAATTTTAAAGCATATGTCACTATCAAATAATATTTCATTAATAAATTTTTCATTTATTAAGAGGTGTTGGATAAAACGTTTTACTTCACACGTGGGCAAAGTGAATGCTTCGATAAAATTATCTCACTCAGCCTTCGGCTTCGTGTGCTAAAATTTATCTCCTGGGTAATTCCTTACTTTGCCCACTTGTAAAGTAAATAACTATTAAGTTTATTATTTCATTGCTTCATGTAGGTCAGAAGTACGCCATGTTGGAAATGAAAAGCATTGTTGCAACAATTTTACGGAATTACCAACTTGAAGCTGTGGATACCCCTAATGACTTAGAGTTGTCCATGGAAATGGTCCTAAGAGTTAGAGGTGGCATCAATATTAAATTTATTCCGAGAAATCTGTAGCTGTTGTATTGTTGGATTTTGGAATCTCTCAACAATGACGTGAAGATTAGTCATTTCCTTCTCCTGCTTCGTGAATTATTTTTAGAAAACTTTATATCTTGATGTGTCACTTGTAAGTGCATAGAATGTATTTCTGGTGTAAAATGTTGTTTTTAAAAATAAACTAATAATTATTATACCACAAAACCATCAATCATCCCTTCAGATTTTGCTTAGTCGTTGAAGCAATCATTCACCTTCAATCTACCTGTGAAATGTTGCTGCTAAGTACCAAAACTCCACTTTCAAGTGAGAGCTATTAAGATATGTATTATATATTGAAATGTATTCTGAACCAAATGTGGAACGTTGGTTTCAGTTCAACTGCTTTGATTTTGCGAATATTTATATTGAAATAAAACATATTATAGTTTATTTTAATCATTATAATTTGTAACAATATTAGTAACATGCGATAATATCTTACAATATAAAATAACTCTTATTTTACTGTCAAAGAAATAGTATCCGGTAATAATGTTTATAATAATTGTATTTAAATCTAATTCACATAAACAAATAGTCCGTGAAATTAATGTTAAAAACAATATTTATCTTGCAGATTTTTCCAAATATACTAGCAGAAAATTAAATAGAATATTGTATGTTAAACCACACAATTAATGCTATTCAAAAATACTAAATATTGCTTTTATAATATGTTACTTTAACTACTGAAAAAAGTTGGGACCCGTTTTAGTGCCATAGGCAACTCTTTTCAGGAAATTAAACATGATTTTCAAGTATTTATTATTTTCCTTATTTTAACATTATGAATGATTAATTATAACAATTTTAAACTATGACAATAGCTAAAATTAATTTTTCTACGATCACTGCTGAAAATTACACTTTCTCCACACTAAACAAAGCTTTAAAATTTTATATTTCGCACAGTCGTGTGGAATTGTGTGGACAATTATTCCACACGCAAGTGTGACCAACTTACTAATAATATACTATTGTATGATATTAATATATCAAGTATAATTACATTTACATATCATAAAATAATTATTAATAATTTCAGAGTTTATATAAATCTTCGTTTTCAGTATTGAGATTGCAAAGAAAATACAATATTAATTTTTTAATTACAATCTATAGATTTATAGTTGGTAACAATGCACACATCTGCGCTTGCGCCGCCTTCATGCTGTAATCATAAACGTCAAATAGTTTGTGTTTGAAATGTCATTTCTTGTTTCTGAAGAGTAAGAAATATTATTATTAAATCTTGACAAAAGTGTGTTCGTAGAAAAAGTATAGTGTGCAACTCGTGCAGAATTACCTATTTCACGCGCGGGTGATATCAGCACTCGATTTTGTCTCGTGCTAAAACTCTCACAACTCGCGTGAAAAAGATAACTTTCTGCACTTGTTGCACAAACTACTATTTTTGATGTCATACTTTTCCGGATTATTTTATAAAAAAACAGATATAAAATGTAGTTGTCTACAAGTTTTACTTGAAATATTTTTCTCTAAAATGTTTAAGAAACGATTGACAACACTTTTCGTCTGATTGAAACAATCAAGTTACTTATTGCAACAATTAAATCGATGATTGCAACAATCAAGTCTTCGCTATTAGTTCCAGAATCATTTTAAAGAAAATTAATTGAGTGGTCTATAAGTTTTACTTGAAAAATTTCCTGTAAAATATTTCAGAAACACTATTATTCTGATTAAAATAAAAACTCATTGTTTGTAACTTTTTAAATTGCTGTCAAACGTTCCTGAAGTATTACTGAGCAAAATAATTTTAATAAAAGAGTTAGATAATTCAGTTATCTCAAGTTTTACTTGAAGCATTTTTCACATGCTCTATATAAAAATTAGTAGATGGCATAAAATATATTTATTTATTCATAATTAGAATTTGCGCTGTTCAAACATATTGCAAAATCAATTCCAATACGACTAAATAAACAATCTGTCATTTGAAAATTTTAATTAATTACTAACAACAACGAAATAAAATCACTAGTTTGTACGTAAAAAGTCGTCAAAGAGAAATATTTCGTTATAAAATGAACAAGTTATTTTTACTATGATTATATATTCACAAAGAATTTCCCAGCGCTCCACTGAACTCTAAGGGAATGCTTAATTTTGATGTTTACTTTATTCGCGTACTAGTAACATTATTAGATTTTCCTTCTGCATAACTAATAAGATGAATTTTGAAATTCGTTATATTTTTAGGGAATAACATTATTTGAAAATTGCAACTATATTATAATATTTTAGAGTCCCTAAAACACGATTTTACTATTTGACGACTGCGTGAGACGAAATAATATTTTGAATTTAGATGTTGGTATTAATTGATCAGCTCAGAAATGGAAGTTTAATTGAAGACATTTCAACTGCCACCAATATGCACATTGTCATGAAACTTATAATTATTATGAAGTTTGTTACTTTATATTTTATTTTTTATTTAATTATTATACATACATACAAACATACATACAGGCAAGAAGCAGAAAGATTGTATTATAAAACATCATAAATATAACCTAAGTTATTGTAATAACAATATACATAATATTTATTGATTTCGTTCAGACACTTCTGACACATTTTTACAAATTTTAAGTTAAATTTCAAGTTTTCAACATGTTTTCAGGGCGGAAATAAGTTAAATAATATGTTGTTGTTTATTTCACATCATTTAGGAACGTTCAACAGTGATTTTTACAATCAAAACAATTGTTTGGTGTATTAAGACAAATGGTGTGTTTCTGAAACATTTTAGAGAAAAATGCTTCAAGTAAAACTTGTAGACAACTAAATTTGCTATCTGATTTATTTGAAGCATTTTTCTATTAATTGATTAGGGAACGAGTAACGACGGCTTTTTTGTTGCACTCAGCAACATGATTGTTGCAATCAGATAAATGGTGCTGCCAAGCGATTCTGAAACATTTTAGAGAAAAATGTTTCAAGTAAAACTTGTAGACAATTAAATTTGCTATCTGTTTTATTTGAAGCATTTTTCTATAAATTGATTAGGAAACGATTAACAACGGCTTGATTGTTGCACTCAGCAACATAATTGTTGCAATTAGATAAATGGTGCTGTCACGCGTTTCTGAAATAGTTTAGAGAAAAATGCTTCTAGTAAAACTTGTAGACAATTCAATTCTCTGTCTGTTTTATTTGAAGCATTATTCTCTAAATTAATTAGGGAACGATTAATGACAGCATGATTGTTGCAATCAACAACATGATTGTTGCAATTAGATAAATGGTGCTGCCAAGCGTTTCTGAAACATTTTAGAGAAAAATGCTTCAAGTAAAACTTGTAGACAATTAAATTCTCTCTCTGCTTATTTGAAGCATTTTTCTATAAATTGATTAAGGAACGATTGACGACGGATTGATTGTTGCAATCAGATAAATGGTGACGCCAAGCATTTTTGAAACATTTTAGAGAAAAATGTTTCAAGTAAACCTTGTAGACAATTCAATTTTCTACCTGTTTTATTTGAAGCATTCTTCTCTAAATTGATTGAGGAATGATTAATGACGGCATAATTGTTGTAATCAGCAACATGATTGTTGCTATCAGATAAATGGTACTGTCAAGCGTTTCTGAAACATTTTAGAGAAAAATATTTCAAGTAAAACTTGTAGACAATTAAGTTTTCTATCTATTTTATTGGAAGCGTTTTTCTCTAAATTGATTAGGAAACGATTAATAACGGCTTAATTGTTGCAATCAGCAACATGATTGTTGTAATCAGATAAATGGTGCTACCAAGCGTTTCTGAAACATTTTAGAGCAAAATGCTTCAAGTAAAACTTGTAGAAAATTATATTTTTTATCTATTTTATTTGAAGCGTTTTTCTCTAAATTGATTAGGAAACGATTAATAACGGCTTGATTGTTGCAATCAGCAACACGATTGTTGCAATCAGATAAATGGTGCTGTCAAGCGTTTCTGTAACATTTTAGAGAAAAATGCTTCAAGTAAAAATTGTAGACAATAAAATTTTCTGTCTATTTTATTTGAAGCTTTTTTCTGTAAAATGCTTGAGGGACCTACTAATAATATATGAAACCACAATAGTTTTGTATTGTCACGCCATTTACCAATTTCTGAGTGTGACACTTTGCATAGAGTATGTGTCAGAATATTTGACGTCAAGATCAATCAGCAAAGACGAAAATGGTAATGTTAAAAGTCAGAGAACAATCACAACTTTCACTCTCTTGTCCTAGGTCAATTTATGTTTCCTCTTCTTCGCCCACGTTCTATATTTAATATTTTTATACTGTCGGGTTATCTATATTTGTGTTGGAGTATGTCTCTTCTTTTCTATCAAATTACGTCGTTTAATTTTCCGTCTCCGTTGCACTAATGATATAGCTGTGCACGTGACAGTCTGTCTGCCTAGTATGTGATACGTTATAGTCTGCTACACAACTTGATTAATTGAGGCATGCATTGGAACTAATAGGAAAGGATTCTGCAAGGTACATCATGGAGAATTTCTGGCGTCGCTGTTGTTTATTTTAATAATAAATGATATTTACATCAGAAGTCGTTAGACTCTTTTCAATTAATGTTAGACTCGGCTTATGAACATAACTGAATCGTACTATATTTGAACGCAGCCGCAGGATGTTTGAAATCAGAATCAGAATTAGTTTCCAAGCTCCTGGATGCTCAACTCAGGCCAGTAGAGCAGTGTGCCAAACGACGAGAGTAGAGCAGTAGCCTGGAGATATTGGAGAATGTAAAGCTGAGAGACTGTGAGAAGGTACCTTTAATGATGTTTGGGCGTGTTTTATATTTTTTAGGTAGGGCGAGTTATGTATCTAAATATATCTTCAACTCTTCTCTTTTCAACGATGTATAAATTATTTAATTTAGTTCACTATAAATGGAGTTATAGTCTGTTGAGTGTTAGTAGGTTTATCGTAAAATTAAATTGATACCATAAAAGCCTCAATAATGTATGAACCTTTATCAAGGACAAAGTATCAATATTAAAATAGTTATTTGTTTAACTAGGCACCAAAATACGAGATTTAAAGCAGAGGCTACCGAAGCTATAAATCTGTGTTTGGTGCAAAGTTGAATACATAATTTTTTTGTCGATTTGGAATTAATATTAATTATTTTATATACATATTTTGAAGGTTATCGTTGTGATGCATTTGTTGACGGTTACTATGCGTTTGATGAGCGATTACTATGCTAAATATTTTTACAGCCTAGGCATAAAATGTAATTTATATATCAGAATATAGCCTGTCTCCTTTTTTTTACTTCCGGCCGCTTTATTTTATTTTTTTTTATGTCATATTTTATATATCAAATATGGTAAAATCATGTTGCGTATAAAAAACAGGCTATAAAAGACGGTGTTCCATTTGACAGGTAAATATGTCACTTTAGGTTAGAACGCTGTATATATACATATTTAATATAGTTCTCCAAAAAATGTGGATTTAAGCAAGAAATGGATATTAACTATAAAACGAGAACATTTTCAACCTAATGAAACTACATGAATTGGGGGAAACATTTTCTTGATTTTTATATACGCAGTGGGAGAAGAACAGCACATTCATATCACGTGATGGGTGGCATGAAAATATGCTGTTCTTTTCTCACTGCAAAATTTTAGATATATCTATCTTTCTGTTATGTTGTTTACAGATTTCTGTATTAAAAGTATAGCAAACGCTCCATCCATATATATTATTAAATCTATGCTTTAACGTACTATATAAAAAAAATATCATCACGCGTTTTACCCATTATAGGTGTGGCACTCTGCTTATGCAGATCTCGGTGATATATTTTGCGTATGAAGTGTGGTTGCCAGCCGTCAAATCATAGCCCCCAAGGATGTTAGTGGAGGGGGAACCACAGAGGTAAATTTAAATTGGCAACTGTCATCTGTGGGATTTGAACTGAGGGTCTTACGATCCACAGTCCGACGCGTTACCACGGAGCTATTTACCTAATATATACTTTTGACATTTGTTCCATTATTTCATTCAATGTAAAATTGTAGTGTATTATAATATTAAAGTGTATATGAATACATCAGTTTGACAATGAGAAACAAAGCCATTATTTCTTTCTCTCATTTGAATTTCAATTTTCAGTTTTGAATGTACTGTACAACAAGGACAGAGATACCTGGGGGTCGCTTTCTCTCGGCTCGCATTAACACCAACAGTGCGCGTTCCAGTATCACTATATTTCAGTGGTTCTTCTCAGAAAGTTAAAATGAAATTACAAGTATCTAACAAATACTAAAAATATGATTTATACACCAAATTATAGCTTTTTCACCAATACACTCTTTTAATTTAGTTAGCCCGGAGTTGAAATATAGTTGATTAAGTGATGGCATATCCATAAAGATCAATCAGAAAAAGTTCAGCAGGTTAAAATAGTATATTGTACAACGAGCATGGAATGGTACTCATTTCCTACGAGTATAAAAGTTTGTAGCATGAGCCGAAGGCGAATGCTGTAAATCATATGAGTATTAAATGGACATTCCGTGCGAGTTGTACACTATACTTTTTCTAATTTTGACGTATAAAGCGTCACTTTTCAAAATTGATTGACGTTGCGAAACGTCAAATTTTTCGTAACTAGTGAAGAAATGAAAAATATTTCACAACTGGTGATGAAATGAATGAAGCATAAACAAAATTTCAAACAAACAAGCGAAATACGCGTAGCTACTTGATGTCAATGAAAGTTATGAAATTAATAATTTATAATTAAAAAACACTGTTTTAATCAAAAATAGAAAAAATCTTGTATGAAACACGATAGGAAATGCGATTTTGTGTAATTCGTGTGATTTTGCGGGAACTCGCTTCGCTCGTCCCGCAAACATCCCACTCGTTACACAAAATGATGCATTTCCTAACTGGTTACATAAATAGCTATTTTCTACGACCACGATGTTATTTCCTAATCAATTTAATTTTAATAATAAATTTGTCTCGCTTCCACCATTCCAATATTTGACAATTATTTTACGGCGTACAATAATATGTTAGTTCTTTCATATACCACAGGTGGCAGCAACCACAAGTGACGGTTGTACTGCGTGGTTCTATCATATTTTATTGTTAAAAATGGCAGAAAAAAAATTAGATACTTGTATTTTATGTTTTTTTATTATAAAAAATAATTATAATTCGTAGCTCTGACAAGTGACCACAGATGGGTCTGAGTGATTCGGAGGTCACTATAAGCCGGCGGTCCCTTGCAGTTGTCTGTTGACTGGCCATCAGCAACATCGTTAATGCAAGTAAAACATTCGGCCATTGAAACCGGTGGAATTCCGGCCCTATGCTCCCATGAGGAGAACAGGAACACATTATTATTTTATTTTATGTACCTCAAGTTTACTTGGTAATGCTTGCAGAAGAAATAGAATATGTCACTTAGAGTTAAACAGTCTTTTTATGTTTCAACTCCTAGTAACATAATATACTATTCCCTATCGCTTCCTTAGTAACGGTCACTAATGATTATTGACCTAAGTTTATAGTATATTGTACAACGAGCATGAAATGGTACTCATTTCCTACGAGTATGAAATGTACATTCCATGCGAGTTGTACACTTTACTTTTTCTACGACCACGATATTATTTCCTAATCAATTTAATTTTAATAATAAATTTGTCTTGCTTCCACCATTCCAATATTTGACAATTCTAAATATGTATCCTAGCAATGGCACCTGTACTTAAATGAGCTGACCTGTATTGAAATACTCACAAAACAAATTCATTTCGCACGATGCGTGCAATGTACCTCATATCCCTAGCAACTACAAACATACTAAGAGCAGATTTCTAACAAACTTTATACATCAAAATGCAGCTCCCATTAAAAAATCTAGATCCCGCAAAAATACTTTAATCAAAGCATCCAAAATCCCCCTAAATTTTTGCTCGCATTTTCCAGTCCCGTGGCTGTGTATCGCGCTAGCGTGTCTCACATTTTCCCTTTCATCTCCAGTGGGCTGTGACGAGCCTGTGATTGTTTCACTGCCGCCGGTAAACACGTGCTGGAGTCAATCAATATGCTGCCGATATATGTTGTGCATATCAACCACGGAGGGAATATAGTTATTGGGATGCGACCCGATGTTTTGATAATGCTTCAAAGGGATGATTTAATTATTGCAGTTTGTGGGCCTTTCAGGAAATAGGGAAATGACGAAGTACTCATGGAAGTAAATTTGGGGATTGGTACATTTCGGAATAGAGGAAGGTCTGAGATATTATTCATATTTGATAAATAAGGGAATGCGAGAATGTGAGAAGGAGATTCATTGTTGGAAACTATGATCAGTTTGTCATTAGATTACGTAATGATAAAAATAAAAAATCTGATGTGGGCAGTACATAACCTCTCGCCCAATTCTACTCTTAAAGGGTACAAAATAGTATTTGATGATACAGACACATACCTTCTTATTTGTTTATTTTCTATTTATATTCGAGAATTTTAATTTTCTTTCGTATATTTATTTAATTTTTTTCACACATATTTTACAATCACAATGACATGTGTCACATTTCGTAAAAAATTTAAAATTTTTAAATGATTCCCTGGTGTACTAGGAATGCAAGATTTGTGAAATCAGAACACATGTAAAATTAAATATTCTTCAACTTTCAAAAGAACATAAATTGTTGAAAATGGAAATTTAACCGTGTTTTTCACGAAAAACTGTTGAGGGCTTCAAGTAAACTGCTACTTCCGGTTGACCAATTTTATCCAAAATCTAATCGGTTCTTTATTTAAATATAAGAAGCATTAATTCACAAAATTGTATTTTTTGGTATTATAGTACACACACACACACACACACACACACACACACACACACACAAACACACACACACACACACACACACACACACACACACACACACACACAAACACACATACATACATACATACAGACATCATTGGGAAAAGAGTAAAATCGTATTGTAGGGACCCTAAACTTCCACTTCCGGTTGATGGCCAGTCAATAAAATATAAATTGTTCTTAATTTCAACGTGCAAGGTCTAAATATTAAGTTAGAAAATGGTATTGTAGTAGAATCTGATGTGTACACCACATAATTTCTCAAAAATTATAATTTCAAAAATATAGAAAGAAGTTTCAAATAAAAATTGTAGCCAATACTATTTTACATATTTTTTATTATGACAACATTTACTGTAAATCAATTATTTACTGAGATATACTCAAAATACCTGACAAGTCTTCAAGTAAACTACCACTTCCGGTTTATAGATTGCTACCAAAATCTAATCAGCTCGTAATCTAACCTTTCAAATAATAAATATGCAATTTCAAAATGATATCTTTCAATAATACGTATTCATATCTTCAGAATCTGTAAATTTTATTTTGTAAACTAAAACCATCTTTAATTTTTCTTTGATTCATCATAATTAAATATTCGATAATTATGTCCATGGGTATATATTTTGAAAATATTCTTTTTAAGTTGGTACAAGGCGATACTATCAATAAACGAACAAACCATTTCAGATGAAATGCAAAATTCTGTCATGCGCAATCAATATTATTAATTAACAGAAATATTGGCACAAAAAATACACGCTAGACGAGCATCAGGAATGATAGAAAGTTCAGATGAACCAGACAATTCCTGTAATATTATTATTCTATATTTAGATCGAAGCGTCGCCTCGCGACTTGGCGTCTTAACCAAACTTGTAACATAAAGAATAAATCAAATATTATTCCATTATATTCTAGAGCAATATACTGCTCGTTTGAACGAAATCATGTGTAGGGATACAATTATTTATGCTACAAATATGTAATGGAATTTATAAAGAACCACAAATAATTTTTGAGAGCCTCTGCAGTTTAAAAACCTAACGAAATATTTGATGTATGTTTGAATTGGCGTATTCAGCATGCTTTCTCACGTACTACATCAATGATTATCAACATTGGAAATATGTTTAGAAATAAACGGAACCTTAAATACATAAATATATTTGTAAGACTTACCTTGATGGCACCAGAAGATCTGCAGCTCTGCAAGAACAGCTCAAAGTCACAAAACAATAGTTAAATCACCTCAAACACACAATCACTACTAAATCTTTCATATATTTTTCTGTTAATTAATTAGAACTGTCAGCACCTGTAATGAGGCAATGTAAGCAATGTTGCCAACTATAGTATAATAGTTATTTGTGTATCAAGTGCGGATAGAGCATTGTTTGTTGCACGCGGCGAGAAATTGTTGATCGAGGCGAAGCCGAGATCAACAACTCGACAAGTGCACCGAACAAGCTCTATCCGACGAGATACACACAATATTTTTTCTACAATCGTTGAACAATGTCAAGCTGTAGAAAAAAATTAATTTTCAAAATTATCTTTGGTCCCGCCTATAACAATTCAGTAAAATTGTAGTTACCCATGTCACCGTAATCATGACAACGTTTATGAACAAAATAAAAATTTTCAAAGAAATCATAATTTGACACATGGAGTACATTTGACATATGGAGTACATTTGACATAAAGCCTACAGAGTGAATACGTTTATGGTGATTAAGTTGAAGTGTATGTACGTATATGCCAACTGTATTTGCAATAGCAAGGTTATTACCAGAAAAATCCAATGCATCATTTACTTTTATCTAATTCATTTTTGTTTTATTTTTGTCGCACTAGTGCGACAATATGTCACTTTGTCGCCCTAGAGCGACAATTTTGAACATTTCCTAACTAAAAATGGAATAACAATGTCGATATTGTGCAACGATTGTAGAAAAACAAATGTTTTGCTATTTGCAAATGTAAAATAATCTGATGTATCCAATACGTGACCTCTGTCCTAAAAAACTTAAATACGGTACAAAATAGAAAAAATTAGTTAATATTATACTACATCTTTTTATATATTTGAGTAATATGTTCTGAAGGTATGGACGTATTGACCGGGAGATTGAAAGGCGGGTGTCTGCAAGGTGCAAGATATTGGGTGCTCTGGGTACATTTGCTCAAAATGTAATTATATCCAGAGATGCTCGATTGAGTGTTTATATTGGTGTGTTAGTGCCTACATTGATGTATGGTTCTGAATGTTGGGTGTGGATGAAGAAGCATAAACGACGTTTAACTGCTGTGGAAATAAGGTATTTGAGAGAAGAGTGGTCGCGTACAGAATACATTGGTGTATGGTGTATGTGAGATTGAGAAGAATGTTGTTGAGAAAGTGGGAGTGAGTCAGTTGAGGTGGTTTGAACATCTTGAGCGAATGTCGAATGAAAGTTGCTGAAACTAATATATGTGGGTGAGATTGAAGGTGAACGATTGCGTGGGTGTCTGAAGAATAACTGGTTGGGTATGATTGATGATTTGTTGCGTGAACGAATGATTCCAAGTGCGAAGTATAGAAGATCATGTATGAATGAATTGTAATTTCTAAATCATTCAAAATATAGACAAAAATTTAAAATATAAATAATAGCTAATTATAAAAAGTGTATGAGGGATTATGATACTCATTATTTACGAAGATGAAGTTTGCATCACGAGCCGTACGCAAATTATCCGAGTGAATAATGACCATAATCCCGAATATAACAATGTACTTTTTCTACTCCTGTAAAGTCAGAAATCACTTTTGAAAATGATAGAAATTCGTTGAAAAACGTCAACATAAAAATTCACGATGACAACTGACTACATGTCAACTGTCAGACGGCCGTTGCTTGGTGATCCACATCACGTGTGCTGTAGCACACAAAATGTAAATTTCGTACTTTTCTTTCTTCGTGAGTACATAATTATTTGTTTAACTAGGCATCAAAATACCAGATTTACAGCAGAGACTGCCGTTTCATTACGAGGCGAAGAGTTTTGTAACAGCTCAAATGCGTGTTGTAATAGAGCAGTACGAAGGGCTGGTCACTCCGCTGCGCCTCGTGACCCAAACTTCCTTCTCACAAAATAAAATGGCAATTATGAAACTCGTTCTGTAATACTATTCAGAATTTTTCTCTTAATTTTTTTTGTTTTGTTCGCTCGTGTATCAGACAGTAGTAGTACTACGGATAGGTCGCTTGCTTCAATTGGGTGCTGTTTTCATCGGCAGTTAATGAAAAATAAAATATTAATAACTATTATTCCTTATTTACATAAACTACCATCGTGTTATACAGACGATACTTAATTTTCACCAACATTAAATTTTAAGCTAATAAATAATTATAATTTTAATAACTTGATAACGAGGTAGATGAGAATCCTAATAACCTAATAACCTTGAGATAGCTAACCGGGTATTGCGCAATATATGTTGGTTATAACCGAGAAATTAACCTGGTTAATTTTGCATTTTATTTATAGCTTTCGTGATTGCTGTTGTGGGTATACGAGAGTAAAATGATGTTTAAATCCTTTTATAAAGTTATTGTTTGAAATTTTAATACTTTTAAATTAAAACTTTTCAATGAGTGTTCAATTAAAACTACAAATTTTCAATTTAAGTTTGTAATTAATCTTCTTATAAAACAATACAAAATTTAATCAGAATTGAATCGTTGAAGCTATACAAATATTTAATGCTTTAAACTTTTGTGAGTAAAAACAAACCCAGGTTTTGCGAATTTCTAAGTTGGATTATATCTTGGATTCCGGCTTATCTTATTCGGGACAGACTGTAGGAAGCAAGTAATAATTAGTATGCTCGTTAAATTCATTTTCTGGTTCAGCAATTAGAACGAAATATTTTGTGTTCATCTCCAGTTGAGTTCCGGAAACATTCACTGGAATTTCTCCCGGAATAATTGGGGATGTAGCAAAAATTTCAACATGCAGACTGCCACGTCCATAATTGGGTAAATTGAGTGATGATATATTTATTTGGCATGTACTTAAATTTGTAACATTGTCACAAATTTGTATCTAAAATATATAAAATATAACAAATATACTTTAATGTCGGACCATTACGTTATTGTTAGCTAGCCGGGCAGTTACATACCAGATAACACCCTAGGGCGTTATAAGTTTCACGTTGTTGCTATTGCACAGAATACACAAATACTGACTTCCATTGGCAGATAGAAATTGTAAAAAAACAAGAATATTACGTTACCTAGTTACAGTGTTTGCAAGCAAATAGATTAATCTCTTTAATAAAATACAATGGGGGCCTATTCTGTAACTTCCCTGTTAATGTTTAACGGCCGGTTAAAATTTTAACCAATAAAAATATATGTGTCAACTGAAATTTTTAATTTTTATTCATTGACGTCTATTATTATCGGTTGAAATTTTTAACAGGCCGTTAAAAATTAACAGGTAAGTTACAGAATAGGCCCGTGTGAGAGGATAAAATTGATAAAGATCTTTATTAAATAATATAACGGTCGGACATAAAACGTTGAACGTACCACGGGCGTTAACTGCACAATAATTCGTTCAGTCAACGTACAAACCTAGGGCACGAAGCTTTCGGCAGTACACTGTTGACCTTACGCATTATTGTCTTTATACCCTTGATATGTTAATTATTATTTCCGAAATCGATACTAAAGTACACGATATTACTACGCGAAGTTATCCAAAATGGTAGCTAAAGTAAAATTTACACACTCATATGTCAAAACTTTACTTTACGGACTCATATGTAATACTTGAATTACAAACCTAAAATAACAAACATATTATTCTTTAACACTGTTGGTGAATTTATTTATTATTTACCTTTGATAATAGTTTATCGGATTTAAAGCATCACATGCAGACTACGTTTAAGAACATAAACAAAATAATGAAAATTATAAACAACTTTGACAGTACTTTTGTTATCACAGCCATCTCCGTCGCAATTAATTTTTATTGCAGCAATGGGGTCTTTCACTATTTAAAAAAAAATTTTTTTATGAAACTTTATCTAAATTGAATACTATCTACATTTTTAAAAAGTCTTATTTGTTATTCATTAAGCCACAATGATTTTTTAAAAATGTTGTGACGTCATTGTAGAGGTGTTGGTGGATCTCAAACAGTAGAGATTTAAATAATTTTTGTCACATAAATGTTCTATTTTATTGTAATAATAATGATATTATAAGTAAAAAAATATATGACTACAATTATTTATAATCTGTACTGTTTTAGATCCAGCAACACCTCTACAATGACGTCACAACATTTAAAAAAAATCATTGTGGCTTAATGAATAACAATTAAGACTTTTTAAAAGTGTAGATAGTCTTCAAATTGGAAGGTTTCATAAAAAAATTTTTTTTAAATATTGAAATACCCCATTAGACAACTTGTTATACAGAAAAATGATATAATGCCCTAAGACCAATTCAATTTAATATCTTGGATTATTTTAGGTGAAAACTAATGTTGTTCTAAATGTTTAGACTCAATAATTTGATCAAAAAATCCATGTATTTAATTTAGTTTTAAAATATAATAAATATGTAATATTTTAGGGGAAAATGTTTCAGGTAAATTTAAATACTCTGTCAGTTTTATTTTAACCAGTTTGCTCTAAAATAGTTCAGAAACCACGTACCTATGCTACAACCAAAAGTAGTTGTAGTTTTCTAGTTTAAAACTTCTTTGTAAACATCTTAAATAATTTCTTATTCAAGTTGAAAGTTAACTAGATTTCTTCGAAAAGTTCCGCAACGAGAATGTGCAAACACAAGTAGAATAAAATTGTTTGTTAGTAAAATATTCCGAGGAAGACTCAAACAAATACACTTAATCAAATTTAATTATTTTCTGAACAGCGTAACTGATGCCATACCACCCCCACGTCTAGCAAGAACGCAACTATAAAAAACTTTTCATCTTTTAGTGTTTAAAGAGCAGAGAAAAGAACCAATTATTATTTCTGTGAATTCTCTGCAGCTCTTGAAAGTTGAGCCTTAAAGTGCGACTCGAGAATTTCAAAGGTAGTAGAAATTCAGTCGAAGATATCTTCAAGCACTTCACGGTGAATTGGCTGCAGGTGATGTGGAAGAATCTTTGGAAACGATTTGAAGTCGAGAATTGTGTTATGTTTGTATAACGAACTGAATTTGAACAACATCACCGTACGATTTTCTTATACATATTAATCTGAATTATTATTATAAATATAAAGACAATAAAAATTGTCAACTGTTTCATAAAATACAGTCTCAGAATAATAACTTAGTTATTTGTATCACTAGGTTGGAAACTGCTATTTTGAGAGTGCGAGTTTATTACGAGCCGTAGGCGAGTCCTACAAATACGAGAACTCGCAAAATAGTTTCCAACCGAGGGATACACAAGATTTTTCGAGCCAACTTATATGTAAATTTAATAAATAAATTTAATTTATTACTCATTTTCTTAATGACAGGGAATTTTTTTGTGTTGCTAACTTCACAATATTTGAATGTCAATTGTGTCCATTTTCCAATATCATAACCAAAAATATCTAGATATTTTTATTTGGATTTTACACTGCAAATTCAATTATAATTACTTACAAATATGTTTAAAATCCATAAATATTCTGTTTTCTTCTATTGTAAATACTCAATTGTAGATATATTGCCATAATATTTTTATGTCAATGTAATACTTTGACATTTCTAGCGTCAGAAGTTAGCTAAAATTAGTGAAGTGATGCCAACATATAACCATAATAGTTAGCAATTTTTGTCGAACTAGTTAGACAAAAACATGATTTCCGACCGCTTTAGAGATATGTAATTGTATTAATGTCGGAAGGCGGCGCGAAAAAGTTATTAATTCACAGAGACCGGCCAAGCCAATCAATCTGTAACTACAGACGCGTTTCGCTCTTATTGGAGTTCATAAGTGTAGTGTAACCCGTTAACTGCTGGGAGGCACTGGCACTGATTGACTGGCTCAGCGAGATCTAAAATCCCAACAGATTGGTAAATGGATCTGAGAAATGAATAAATACTCCCAGAGACATCTACCGTTTTTAAACTTCAACAGAAGTAAATGTTTTCAAAAATCGAAAACAATCTATGAAACATTTATATTAAGAATATAAAGACATTAAAAATTGTCAACTGTTGCCAAATAATATTGTGAAGTGTCAAAAATATGTGTCGTTCGAAAAATTATAAAAGCAATATTTGTATTATTAGTTAGAAAGTTTTAAAGACTAAATATTAACTAATGCATATTTAAAAATAAAATCATAGTTATAATGAGAAGAAAAAATTAAGAAGGCATAACATCTATATGTCAAATAATTGACAAAATAAAGTCATACGTAAGAAACAAGTTAGGCTTGTTCAGTTGGTTTTATATGTATAAGAAAGTAGTGTGGTGTCCACACCAGATGAAAAATGTTTCAAGTAAAACTTGTAGCCGATAGAATTTTCTATATTTTTTATTTTTAGCATTTTTCTGTTAAATAATTCAAAAACGTTTGACAGTAATTTAATTGTTGCAATCAATGAATTGTAAACTCTACTTAATTAAACTTAAACTCTAACTAAATAAATGGTATTACTATATTATATAACATTTTAGAGAAAAATGCTTCAACAAAAACTTGGAGACAACTAAATTATCTATAATTTTTATTTGAAGTATTTTTCTCTAAAATAATTTAGAAATGTTCCATAACCAGAAATATATAAAAGTTTTAATAAATATAGAATGGACTACATGGTTCATGTTTCCAAAGCATGTATCTAAAATTAATAATTTATGTTAATTAATTTATGAGTAGGCTGTAGATGGTGCAATTGCAGATCCCGGTAGGAGGAGTACTATATTATTAAACAGCAAGAATAAATAATATATTAAAGCATTTTGTGTAATTGAATATGTCTGTTTAAGACAGAATAATAAAAAAGGAACGTAAACATTTTCATTCCTTGTATTTGCTCTTTTCATATTGTTTGTTCTTTTTATTATTACAGGAAATTTTCCAGCTGTATATTTTATATATTTACTGAGTATAATTCAAAAACGAAATATATTTTAGATTAGATTTCTTTGTAAAATATCATTTATCTTGTTTTAATTTTAATTATTTTTGAGCACAGCATAATATTTAATGTAACATATTTCGAATCATAAATATTTAACCATTTCTTTTGTAATATAAAATAAATAAAATTTTGTTCCAAACAAAAGTGGTAGTTGTATTTCAGGTATAATTTTTAATGAGCGGGTTTTGAACCTGTGACCTGTGCCTTGTGTAGCAAATTTGATTAGCAAATACTGTTGTTATATTACTATTCCTATTCCCCCTAGATTTTCAATTTAATTAACACTGTTTACTTAGTTATCGTACAAAAAATAAATTCCCTATTCGCGTAACTTATTCATCAATTCATCGAATTGAGTAGAAGAAAGCAAAACGTTTCTGATGAAGGTTCTGCGTTCATTGATATAATAAAATACTAGACGCAGCGAAAGTAACAAATATATCAATATTAATTTTGAAATTATGCGAAGGTAATAGCTTCAAAAATTATTACTGGATTTCAATGCAATGTACAGTAGGGGAAGGTGTTGTATCTCGAGACAAGATTTATAATTTTTGTGCAATATTGTAACGAACACAGACCTATTGAAACTTGTCGAAGTGACGTCACAGCCGTTCAGTACGCGGTAGTGTTTCTAGAAGCTTCGCGAAGGCGCCTGGATTGTTCGAGAGGCCGCCACACAGTGGGGGTCGCCAAACGAACGACAGTCAGTCAGTCTAGTCTTCTATAAAATCATGAATCATGAATCTATTGTATATCGGTTGAAGTAAATAGTTTTTATCCAACACCTCTCAATAAATGCTCTATAACTATGGCGATTTTAAACAAGCAAAGTAACAGATTACCCACTAGTGGGTATAATTTTGAGAAAAGCCACTAGTGAGTATTTTTTTTTTTATAACAATAATAATAACACATAACACCTTGGTAACATTTTGATTGACATTTTAATTTAAAAATTTAAAGCATATGTCACTGTCAAATAATATTTCTTTAATAAATTTTGAATTTATTAAGAGATGTTGGATAAAACGTTATACTTCACACGTGGGCAAAGTGGAATTACCCACTCGATAAAATTATCACACTTAGCCTTCGGCTTCGTGTGGTAAAATTTCTCTCGTGGGTAATTCCTTACTTTGCCCACTTGTAAAGTAAATAACTATTGTGTATATAAATGTAATTATTAGTATTTATATGTTCTAAATAAATAGTTTTTGTTAGTTATAATTAAACTTGTGTTTTCCTTTAACTTTACCGAACCCGACTAACAAGAATATTGTTATAATATGTTTTTGTGAATAGCTATTAAGAAAATGTTCGTTGAATAGGGAAGACTAATGATTTGTTAATAAAAAGTTCACTAGTGTTATTCTTGAAATGGGCCCATAAACCAATTAAAATTTTTTTTTTATGAAACTTTATTAGAATGTATGACGATCAGTGAAAACCCGATGTGAAAGTTTCATGTATTATCCGAGGTATGATTTTTCAAAGTTTGTGTGACGTTTGTGTGACGTCACAGGTATTACTCCAGTGGCACTAAAACAACGATTTTCCATGATAGTAGATATTATATATTTTTTAATATAAAATAAGTATTTTCATATTATAAGTCTTAATTTACAACAATTAAACTTAATATAAACTAAGACAAAATTCCTTTGACAACTTTAAGAGTATTTTACTTGATATTCGAGTAAATAATAACAAAAGTTTGAGAACAGTGGCACTAGTAGCGATGTAACCTAACCTCAACACACAATTTTAATCAATAGATTTTCAACACAGCACAATAAAACAGTAAAATTATAAAAGAAGTAATAGAAGCTCCACAAATATAATCTTAAATACCAACAAACAAAAATATGAAATGACATTTCGAAGTTCTATTTTAGCCCACAATAGGCGTTGGATGCAGCGGCAGACGCGCGATTTGCAATTTTCATATTACTGCAAACTATTTAAAAGAAAAAAAAAAATACTTTACTACTAATTATTCCATAAGTGTTGCACGATTTTGATATAAATTTGTCATATTTCGTTTATGGTTTATGCGCCCATTAGACCGGTTGACAAGTTACACGTGAGCTAAGATACAACAATTTCCCCTACATTTACAATTAATTTTTTCTATAACTTTTTATTACACAATACTCTAGTTGCGCTCTGACCTCTATGGTACGTTCATCGACTCGAGAAATCGCAATATGGCACTGCGGCTGCTCCTGTTTACTTTGTAGGGCAACAGCCTCCCCTTTGGCCCCTTTATCGGCGCCACTGGAACGAAGGGGGTAAACACAGGTGAGGTTTGTGGACGCACGCCTCTGGCGATGAATTGGAGAGTAAACAATGGACGACGAGATTAAAATAGAAAAATATTACTTTGACAAACACGATTGGGGGGTTGTGTTTGCTTCATAAGCGAGCGACTGATTTGCTTAGATGCAGAATTTAATGCCGTGGAGTTTTTACTTTATACATTTTTACTTTCTTATACAAAGTATAAGGAAATATTGGAATCACGAAAAAAATCGTAGACGAGATTTTTGCGGAAATACATATTTTGACGTCCACTGAATCCGTTAAGACCAATTTCTCAATGATGTCTGTGTGTGAGGATGGATGGATGGATGGATGTCCGTGTGCGCAATATCTCATGAACGAGACAAGATATGTAAACGAATCTTGGAATATATAAGTTTCATGAAAATTGAAGAGCTGAGTTGATTTTGAATGAAATTGAAAAACCGGAAGAGGAAGTTTATTGGACATACAAAACAATAAATTCCATTTATTTCAAAAATTAAATCAACTATGAGAAAAAGTTTCAAATAAAAGATGTTAGCAAATATATTTGGAATATAAAATGTTATTTGCACTTTTGTACATACAACTAATTTTGAACAAAACTAAATTATATGTTTAAGAATATATTTCTATAATCTGAGTTACAATGGGAACAAAAACTAAAACATTTTTAATACCTGTGTCAAACGTGTCAAATATGTGTCGTGTGAAATATTATAAAAGTAATATTTGTATTATTAGGTAGAAAATTTTGAAGACTATAAAATTAAACAGGTTTAACATCTATATATCAAATAATTGCCAAGAAAGTAGTGTGGTGCCCACACCAGATTTTTTTCTAAAAAGATGAAATAACTTTCAAAATTAATATTTGTAAAAGATTTGTAATAAGTTCTGTAACGGACATTTATTTAACAAGTACATAATTTGGGGTTTAATGGACGAATACGTGTTACATTTTAATATGCTGGACTGAATTGTTAATTATTTTTCTTAGTTTAAAATGTATTGCTATCTTTTGTTTGATTACTAAGTTCTGTATTACTTATTGTTTTTATTTTATCGGACAAGTTTATAAAGAGCCACTTTATGTACGCTAAGCAATATAAATACGAAATGCTAAAGTAAGATTCTGAATCAGATTAGGCCAAGAATGTTAGTAAGTTATAGAAAGCACAGAATAAAAGGTGCAGAAGTGCTTGGAATGAAATAGCCAATTAAGAGAATATTTATTACAAAGTTTTCGTAAATTATTTTTGATTTCTCTGAAATTATTTGCTTTCATAGCAGCCTATGATTCACTTTTTTCAATTCAACTTTATTATTAATAACAAATAAATAAAGAAATAAATATATCATCACGCCTTTTACCAATTATGGGTGTGGCACTCTGCGTACGCAGATCTCGGTAAGTGATATGTTTTTACGTATGAAGTGTGGTTACCAACCGTCAAATCATAGCCCCCAAAGATGTTAGCGGAGGGGGAACCACAGAGGTAAATGTAAATTAGCAACTGTCAGCTGTGGGATTCGAACTGAGGATCTCACGATCCACAGTCCGACGCGTTACCACGGAGCTATTTACCCCATTAATAACAAATTACGTTAATTATTCTATTAATTATAAAAATACTTGATTACTGTTTTATATCGATATAAAGTAAAAAAAAATCTCTATTCAAAAATGTCATTATGACCTCTATATGAAAAATAAAAGTTGAAACCAGTAACTCGTAAATGTTAGATATAAAAAAAAATTGAGTACTTCTACAAGTTCACCATTTCAAAGTGTCATAAGAAAGTACGAACTAGAATCTCGTATTATGTCACATAACAAAGTTATCAGCCAAGAAAGAAAATCGCTAAATTTATTTCTTAGCCAATATCTCGTGACCTATGCATTCAATTGGAAAAACAAATACATGTTCAAACTACCCTACTAAAAAGGCAAATTTCGTCTAATTTAATTAACCTCGTATCTCTTACGCTTACGAGATTCCAATGCATTATTATCTTAAATATCTCAGTATTTAAATGAGATAGAGTAAATAGCATTGGAATAAAAAATATGTAGAATAATATTATCTACAATTTTTATCTGTAACATTTTTCTATATTTTGTTGTCATTAGATTCAGAAACAGTGTTTGTGGTCAGCCAACACCTTTGGGCCAAATGAAATCCTCATGTAAGTAATTTTTTGTAAATTTATTATTATTATTATATAACTATAACTATAACTATGGCGATTTTAAACAAGCAAAGTGACAAGTTACCCACTAGTGGGTATAAATTTGAGGAAAGTCACTAGTGGGTATTTTTTTATTTATAACAATAATAATAACACAACAACTTGGTAATTATTTCATTTGACATTTTTATTTAAAAATTGAAAGCATATGCCACTGTCAAATAATATTATTTTAATATATTTTTTATTTATTAAGAGATGTTGGATAAAACGTTACACTTCATACATGGGCAAAGTGAAATTCTTTCCTTTGCCCACTTGGAAAGTAAATAAATATTATTAGTTCATTTATTATTTTCCCTTAAATTATAATATAATAATAGAATACGAATAAATTGAGTGCAACAATAAGATCAATATAATTTTTATAATGTTATTAAAAAATATTCAAATGGGCCAAATGATAATATTCTGGGGTCATATAAGTACAGGAGGTAAAAACCTAACAAGCCTTCAAGTAACTACCACTTCCGGTTAATGTATTGATCCAAAAATCTAATCAATTCGTAACCGTATATTGCAAATACAAAATATGAAATTTGAAATTGATATCTTCCCACCCATAGACATCATCGTAAAAACATTCGTTGAATTGAAATCGATTCATTAGTTCCATATTAATTGAAAACATAAACTCAAAATAATAAAAACGGAAAGATAGATTATCCGATATTGTTTTAATGTACCAATGTTTGTTAAACAATGTAGAACACGTAAAATAAATTGTTTACATTTCTTCTACGTAAAAACACATATATCATCCCTGTGACAGGTAAATAATGTCCATTGTTCCACGAGGGCGTATAAGTATCATAATCCAGCGGATTTAAACAGAACTTCAACCAGGAGGAGGAAATATATTTGAAATTGCCCAACTTGTAAAAAGTACAAATTGTTATTTATGAGTAACTCAGAAAGTTCTTCTGTAAATCTGAACAGTAGAGCTCGTATTCTGTCAATGTTTAGGAGTAATAGAACTAACACGATGAATAATTTAAATATCCCTTGGGAGATTCTAAGCCAATCCGGAATGCAAATGCACAATGCATACTGTTGTTCCGTTTGTTAATGTATATGCTTAATTACGATTTGATTGGAGGCCAATCAGGTTGCTGGAATACATTTATAAACCAATAGAAATTATTAGACTACTCAGAAATGTACGCTGAGTTTAATTTTTAATACCATAAGTGTGTACAGTTAAGCTACAAATATTTTTCGAGTCCGTAAAACTTGTTGATTTTTTAAATAAAACTTTTCATGTTTCAAACTCTAGGAAATCTGGTGTGGGCACCACACTACTTTCTTATACAAATATAACCAATTGATCACGTACTACTTGTTCCTTGTGTATGATTTTATTTTGACAATTATTTGATATATAGCTGCTAAATCTGTTTAATTTTTTGTTGTCGTATTTATAAATTTATTTTAAAATAGATATTAATTAATATCTAGTCTTTGAAACTTTCTAACTAATAATACAAATATTGCTTTCATAATATTTCAAAACGGCACACATCACACGAAATAAAAGTTTTATTGAAATATATTCTTAAATATATGAATTAGTTTATCTACGACTGTTGTTAAAAGTTTTAACGGTTGATTAGCAAGCTAAAAGTGTCACTTTTTAATACTAGTGTTAAAAGTAACATGGCAACGTGTTAAAAGGTTTGTTACTTAACACGTTGCTAACGATTTGAATTAATAAATCAACAAATATAACCCTACCTGTCGAAATATTATTTTACATTTTTTGGTATTTACTAAAACACTAGGAACATCGTAGATAAAAAATTGTTTGAAATACGTGTTATTTCGTTCGTGCATTTGTTTCACTCGGTTTCGCATCGTTTCACAAACTTCCCCACTTACTCATAAAATGTTACTTTTAACACTTATATTATAAATAACTATTTTCTCAATATTAGAAGCATGTAAATGAAAAATCCAAATAACATTTTATATTCCAAATATTTTTGGTAATATCTTATTTGAAACTTTTTCACAACTGATTCTATTTTTCTAAAATGGAATTTCTTGTTTTGTGTCCAGTAAACTTCCCTTCCGGTTTGTAAATTTCATTCAAAATCAACCCAGCTCTTCATATTTTCATGTAACCTATAAATTACAACTTTCGTTTACATATCTTGTCTCGTTCATGAGATACTGTGTACTATCAAAATTTTCAGTTTAGTAGTTTTTGAGAAACCGTAACTGCTGAAATCCACACAGCCCGACAAACATACACATACACAGACATCATCGCGAAACTATTAAAATCGTTTTCCAGATACTCTAAACCGTGCTCATCCACTGAAAACTCACTACCGAACTTTTAGCATGATTTCTACACCTCCCTTACAGGATGTGGCGGGAGGAAAAAACCTTTATTGATTCATGTTTTATTGTATATTCCTATTGTATTATGATATAAATTATATATAAAAGTAATTACTTTGGCTAAATTCAATTACACCGAAATACCCCATTCTTCCTCCGTTCGCCCGAATTTTATATCCGCTACACCTTTCAAGATATTGTCATACACCAAGCCTTATCATATTCTCACACGTCTCACATATGTACGCCCATACGTGTCAGGTTTGCCAACTTTGACAGATGACGTCGGTCGTTTCGCGGTGGAAAGTTCTCCAGGGTTATATAAAATATACTGTTTGAGTTTGCAAACTTTGCAAACACCAAGATGTTAAGAAAAATATGTATATTGAAAGGGTTGATTTTTGTTATAAATAAATAGTGCTTTTGTAATATACCTACGGCAATTTAAAAGTAGAAATGATGAAAAATGTTTGAATGTTTATTTCCTTTTTTGTTTTATGTCCTGCAGCAATTTCATTTCGCAATATCAATTATTTTGTGAGCAATTTTTAGTTTAAAATTTGAAAACGGACAAAAATTCAAATTGGTTCACTTTAATTCCACGTTGAAAAGGTATTGTTGTCATCAATGAATTATTGAATTGTTTGTTGTAATCATATAAATGATGCTTTCAAATATTTTTGAGTTATTTTAGAGGAAAATGCTACAAGTAAAACATAGAAATAGCTATTTATATATTTAGAATGCCAAGATATGTTTTAATGATTATAAAATTTGACACGATCTAATTTTATTAAAATTAAAGTATGAACTGAGTTACTGTCGTAGATTATTGTATCTGTTCTTTTACTTATCCACAGTTATGAATTTGTAAAAAGACTTTTTTTCACGACATGGCAGGAAACCCCACCGTTCTTCTCCCGAAATAGTGAGGAAAATGTGTTGTTCCTCTCTAGAGAGAAAAATATAGAAGTGTTACCGATATGAATGTTATTTACAAAAAATATATTATAAAAATTATAAATAAATTCCTAATTTTAATGAAAATTCTTATTTTAGTGATATACATTCTTTAAATTATCTTACAATTATGTCTTCTATTTTTCATTTTCTTTTAAATCACAATATGACAACTTATTAAAGTTATTTAAGATTGGTTCATTGGCAAAACTGCTACACCGCCTTGTGTCTGATAACCTAACTTTTAACTGACAGTCTGTCAGTTGTGTTCTCAAAGTGTATTTTAGGTCCGAGTAAATCGTTTTTAGAAACATGTCGTGAAAAAAATATTGAATCTAACACGAGAGGAAAGCTCTTCTTCCACTCTCGTTCGAAATGCCTCATTTGCTGCTCGAACTGGAGGGGGAAAAAAGAAGCACTTTCCTCTCTAGTTTGACAAATAACTATTTCCGTTCGTTGCTATTGGAGACGAGCGACAATAATATATTATACATCAAGGGAGAGAAGTGTATGTTTTTTTCCGCGGAGTAAATTGAAGCACGAGCCGTAGGCGAGGACTACAATACGACAAGGAAAAATGCACTTCTCTCTTGCGGTGTATATACTATTTTTTTCACGACCCCAATATTTTTTATGGTTTTTATGTATTTTAAAATTATTTGAATTATAATATAATTTATGATAGTTACCTTTGATTAGTCTAAATTTTGTTTATTTTTCACATTACTTGAGCACTTTACCTCACGACGGGACAGAAAGTGCACAAATCTCCCGAAAATATGAAATTGGCTGTTTCTGTCATGATTTTGGTTTCTGAGTTTCTCTCCCGGTCGTAAAAAATAATTATTTGTCAAACTAGAGATGAAAGCGCTTGTTTTTCCCACTCGATCTCAAAGTTTGCCTCATAAGCGAATGAGGCAATTCGAACAAGATTCAAAAAAAGTGCATTCTTCTCGTGTTAGACACAACATTTTTTTACGACATGTTTCTAAAAACGATTTACTCTGACCTTAAATATATTTTAACTACACAATCCATTAACTGATACGTCAAAAGTTAAGTTATCACACGCAAGGCAGTGTAACAGTGTTGCCAATAAACCAATCTTAAATCTAAATTAAAGTTGACAAATTGTTTTCTAGAAAAAGATTAATATAAGACGTAATTGTAAGATATTTTAAAGTATGTATATCATTAAAATAAGGATTTTCAATAAAATTAGGAATTTATTTATAATTTTTACAATATATTTATTGTAAATAAAATCATATTGGTAGCACTTCTATACTCTAAAGAGGAAAAACACATTTTCCTCACTATTTCGGGGGAAAAAATTTTGCATTGACAAATTAATGCAAGCGTATAATTCAACTAAAAACTAAATTTTCTATCTATTTATTTAAAGCATTTTTCACTAAAAGAATTCAGACGCGTTTGATTGTTGTAAGCAATATATTGCTATCAAAATCCAAAATCTGTAAAATCACTGCGAATCAGTAAGAGCTTCAGGGAATAGAGGATAATTCATAACGTACGGAAAAGATTGAAAATGTAAAATAATATCTTTTGCTTAATAAACTTTAAATAAATATTCAGTAATAAAAAAGTTACTGCACAATAAAGTTTAATCAATTAATAATCAGTCGTTACAAAGTACAGTATACAGCTATAAAGTTAGTTGCACAATGTTTAATTAAAAATATAGTAGTAACGTATTATCATAAAATTTATGGTTATTTAAATTTTCTTTTCATTGATCTAAAATTGCTGTCCACATGGTTGAGAGCCACTTAAAAACAAATTACCGTTGTAATTTATTTAAATATCAATTCATTAAACATCAAATTATGTAAAATGCAAAATAGATATTCTTTTAATAACGAGAAATATGTTTTAGATTTGAAAGAAATATACTTCTTTAGCAACGAGAAAATAATGATTCTTCCCAATTATTTAATACATATGCTTTAATTTATAAGTTATATGGCCGATATTATAAAGAAATTTAATCTCCAGTTAAATTTATACTAAATTTTTCATCAAATGATCCAATTGATAATCAACTTTTTGTCAAGTCAAAAAATAATTTGAAATGATTTGCACTTACTTTAAACGTAAATTTAAATGACAGTTAAATTTCCTTATAATACCGGACAATATAGTAAATTAATATTCTTTTAATTTAACGCTGTCTCCAAACAGTGTCTTCCATCTGTAAACTGACCTTACAGCTCTTGATAGTTAATATACTATTCTTTATATATTTATTTGGTTCTTTAGAAAGCCGACAATTACCCAATAATGGGTTTCTATATATTACACATAATAATATTTATGTAAGATTACAACACAGTCATACATAGAAAATATTAATTATTATTTGGTTAAATAAACCATCTAACTTTCTAGTATAATCTAGATTTTAAAAATCATGTTTAATTTATGATTAATAATAAATAATTTATGCAGTTTTGAACGTTTAAGAACCGGTATTCACAACCTCAGGTAATCTAGAGAATAAATTTACCAGTGGAATAAAAAAATAACCCTTTAAAATCATATCTTTATAGTATATTATTATATGAGGGATTATGACAGTTATTATTCACAAAGACGAAGAATCATCCGAATGATAAATAAATAAAAAAATAAATTCCGAATATAATACCATACTTTTTCTACTTCTGTATAAATATATCCCCATTAGGTATTTAAATTTTTTCGATGTATTATAGTAGCCATAATTCACTCTTCTCGACCAATCACAGAGCCAAAAATCCATAATTCACGGTTATTTTAAAGCCGTGATGTGGATCACCAAGCAACGGCCGTCTGTCTGTTGACATGTAGTCAGTTGTCATTGTATATTTTTATGTTGACGTTTTTCAATGTGTGTCTTCAACGAATTTCGTTGATTTTCAAAAGTGATTTACGAATTTAAAGGAGTAGAAAAAGTATAGTATTACATTCTGGATTATGGTCATTATTCCTCATATAAATAAATAAAAAATTAATATATTATCACGCCTTTTACCCATTATGGGTGTGGCACTCTGTTTACGCAGATCTCGGTAAGTGATATATTTTTGCGTATGAAGTGCGGTTTCTGCTAGCCGTCAAATCTTAGCCTCAAAATATGTTATTGGAGGGGGAACCACAGGGGTAAATGTAAATTGGCAACTGTCACCTGTGGGATTCGAACTGAGGATCTCACGATCCACAGTCCGACGCGTTACCACGGAGCCATTTACCCCATATAAATACTACATATTAAGCTCTGATTTTTGTTTATTCCACTGATTATTTTTTGATGTTTCTTTAAACCAATGAAATGCTTTATTGTATGTCACGTGTCTGCGTTTTAACCAATCCTGCCATTATTATACTGAGAATAATGCTCTTGTGTTTATTCCCGGCAATATTCTCTGTAGCTTTTTTGTTTTTGTTGACAGATGTCAGATGTCAGATAGTTATCATCAATAGAAGTAAAAATGAGCAAAAAAGATTTATTTAGTGACGAGCCTGATAATGAAATCAAAAAATAATCTTATTAAATATAACTCGCGAGTTCGATAAATTAGAAAATAATTCTCCAGTATCTTTCTCAAACTTGTCGCCATTTGGCAATAGCCACTCAAGCCCTACGGGCTTTCGTGGCTATTGATTGACAACAAGTTTTCGAATGATCTGTCAAATTATTTTCAATTTATTCTCACTCTCTTGTTACATTATTACTGTAAGTTTAGGTTTCTTTCAAGGCACACTGTTTCTGTTTGTGTTATCCCACTTATGTCGAAAATATCTTCTATAATATCGGACATTAGATTTATTTATAACAGTGTTGTATAAGTTTCGTAGAAGATTGTAATGATATAATGACGAATTTGGGAGTTCATTTCATTCTATTACTTAAATAAATAAATTTAAATCTGTTTTATGAAATATCAAATACTTTTCGTGGTTGTTTATTTTTCTATGACAATGTTAAAATTTTCCTAATAAATATTGATTTAAATTTGATTAATGTATCATGAAATATTAGAATTTAGGTAACCAAAACTTTTGTATTTACAATTTTGCTACAATGCAAATATGTAAAAATATAGATATAGCAATATACCCTTGTGTCTATTTTAAAGGTGTACATAGGAGATTAACATGGGAAATCAGTTTTTTGCGTGCTGTTGCTCGGTGTTCTACCGGACAATAGAGATTGTGTTATAAATCAAAAGATATAATTTTTCTAAATGAAACGATGTAAAATACATTACAATTTAGTTGTAATTTGGTTCCGTAAATTAATTTTTAAACGTCAAATAGATAGCTTGAAAGAAATCTGAACAAAACAGTTATATTTAACATTTATTTTCAATAAAAATTGAATAAATTGGAGAATTCTCATAACTTTAAAATTAATTTACTGATCCAATTTACTATTAAATTGTAATGTATGTTACATCGATTGATTCAGAAAAATGATATCTTTCGATTAGTACTACAATCATTATTGTCCGGTAGAACACCGAGCAACAGCATGCAAAAAACTGATTTCCCATGTTAATCTCCTATGTACACCTTTAAGACAGACACACGGTATATAATAGGATTGAAATTAGTATGCACCACATTTAATTATACACCCGGTATATATGCCAGAGGAAAAATCTGTACATGGCACTATGCGTATCACAGAAATTTCCTTCCCTGTTTTTTGCACTTCCACAATTTTTCTCGGAACATGCAGATGTTTTACGACAAACTAGATTGAAGCTATTTCCAGAGCATCGTTTGATGTCAGAAAGAGGAAAATTGCTCCAGTGATACGCTGGCATAACAATGACAAGTTTATATATCAAAATATACCTGCAGACAGTTTAGTTTTGCAACGAAATGTGAGAGAGCTAGGTTTATATTTACAACAACTAATAATTGAAATAATTAATTATGCTTTCGGCGAAATTCTATTTTCATTTGAGAGTTAAAATACACAATACTGGCTGTTAATGAAACAATATATTAATTAACGACTGTTCAATATCATTTTGAAATTCAACATCCTGAGAAACGCGCTGTTTTCTTTTAATTAAAACAAGTGAGGAATATTAATGGCCAGATTTTCAAGGAAATGTATATTTTCAGGTTCTACTGAATGACATCTGTATGTACAATAACTCACAAACGAGAAAATATTGAGCAATGAAATTTTATGCGCATTTTGGTGGCAGTTGCCTCAACTAACTCAATTTATTTCAAACTAGCGGACGGGTAGGTATACGTATCACAGATCTTGCTAGCAAAACATATTTCTTGAAATATGTTATAGGGATTATGATAGTTATTTACGAAAATGAAATCATCCGAATGAATTATGACCATAATCCCGAATATATTACTATATTTTTGTACTGCTATAATAAATTCGGAAATCACTTTGGAAAATGATCGAAATTCCTTGAAAACACGACGAAAATGTCAACATAAAAATATACAATGACAACTTATCTTACAAATTTACACTGTATGCACTGATTACAATGCAAAAATAATTTTTAAAAATTTAACGAAAATTGCACACTACTTGAAGTAAACATTTTTCATGCCACTGGTCTGACAGGTTAGTGTAATGATTTATGTATTAGCATACATTAAAATATATTTTACTTGTTACTCATTTGTATACACTATTTACCCAAGCCCTCTATTGCCTTTGAAAATGAATTTTTACAAGTAACTAATTGACAGCTGCATTGTAAAAATTTTACAAGTTAGTAAACAAGGTAAACAATGCACGTTGCCACAGTAATGCTTACAAGGCTTATGCGAAATCATTTCAAATATTTTTTTGACAGAATAGTTGTGTGTAACTGACAGAACTTGGTTATAATTTTATTTTGATTTACAAATGAGTAACAAGTAAAATGTATAATACACGCAAGGTAACTGTTTTACTGCTTCAAGGAGATGACAGGTTATATATATATATATATATATATATATATATATATATATATATATATATATATAATTACTATTATTTTATCCAAGTTATAAAATGTGTAATACCAAATAATGAGAGACAAAATTAATGAAATAAAATTGAATGAACTCTTACACAATTTTTAATTAATAATAGTTATTTGTTTCACTAGGCACCTAAATACCAGATTTACAGCAGAAGCTGCCGTTTCATTGACGAGGCGAAGCCGAGGCAATGTATGTTGCCGAAACTATAAATCTGAGATTTGATGCCTAGTTGAACACATATTTCTTTGGCCGATTTAAAATTAATATTAATTATTTTATATACATATTTTGAAGGTTATCGCTGTCAAATTACGTTTCGATGTATTTATTGAAAGGTTGCTATGCATTTGTTGACGGTTACTATGCGTTTGTAGAGCGGTTGCTGTGCAAAATATTTTTACAGTCTAGGCATAAATGTGACACTTTACACACTGTTAGCAGTCCGTAAAGTTTCACCTTTAATATCAATCGGCAAAAAAATTATTTGTATGCATTGCCTATCAGAACAGTAGTTGTACGAAAAATGTTTGCTTCAAGTAATGTACAATTATTATTATCAATACATGAAACAAAATATACCCATAATTTTTTTACATATATTCGAAGCACCTAGTATATATTTTCTAACCATTCATGCCTTTAATTCTAAATACATTTCATTTAAGACATGCTTTAACCCAAATTTGTTTTGAAGATAATCCAATTTATTCAAAAATATTTTATACATTCACGAATGCGAACATGAAAAACATATTACTTCGGGTAAAGGATATTCCACAGAAAACTGTAATGAATTCAAACCAAACATGATTATTATCCTTTTCCACTTTCATAAATATATCCTTCATGCTTCGGGTCCCACGGTAGTTGGTGATTTCGTGGCTATTGATTGACAACAAGTTTTCGAATGATCTGTCAAATTATTTTCAATTTATTCTCACTCTCTTGTTACATTATTACTGATAAATTTATTCTCTAGTTAATCAGATGTTGGAAATACCGACCCTAAACAAGATATATCTCCTAAAATAACCTTTCGAATCGATCAAAATCTGCTGATAGGAATGTATGATTGTAATTTCCCTCATATGCTATGCTATGTTAATCATGCCATAATTTGGATATGGAAATGAACGAAATCACCAACTACCGTGGGACCCGAAGCATGAAGGATATATTTATGAAAGTGGAAAAGGATAATAATCATGTTTGGTTTGAATTCATTACAGTTTTCTGTGGAATATCCTTTACCCGAAGTAATATGTTTTTCATGTTCGCATTCGTGAATGTATAAAATATTTTTGAATAAATTGGATTATCTTCAAAACAAATTTGGGTTAAAGCATGTCTTAAATGAAATGTATTTAGAATTAAAGGCATGAATGGTTAGAAAATATATACTAGGTGCTTCGAATATATGTAAAAAAATTATGGGTATATTTTGTTTCATGTATTGATAATAATAATTGTACATTACTTGAAGCAAACATTTTTCGTACAACTACTGTTCTGATAGGCAATGCATACAAATAATTTTTTTGCCGATTGATATTAAAGGTGAAACTTTACGGACTGCTAACAGTGTGTAAAGTGTCACATTTATGCCTAGACTGTAAAAATATTTTGCACAGCAACCGCTCTACAAACGCATAGTAACCGTCAACAAATGCATAGCAACCTTTCAATAAATACATCGAAACGTAATTTGACAGCGATAACCTTCAAAATATGTATATAAAATAATTAATATTAATTTTAAATCGGCCAAAGAAATATGTGTTCAACTAGGCATCAAATCTCAGATTTATAGTTTCGGCAACATACATTGCCTCGGCTTCGCCTCGTCAATGAAACGGCAGCTTCTGCTGTAAATCTGGTATTTAGGTGCCTAGTGAAACAAATAACTATTATTAATTAAAAATTGTGTAAGAGTTCATTCAATTTTATTTCATTAATTTTGTCTCTCATTATTTGGTATTACACATTTTATAACTTGGATAAAATAATAGTAATTATATATATATATATATATATATATATATATATATATATATATATATATATATATATATAACCTGTCATCTCCTTGAAGCAGTAAAACAGTTACCTTGCGTGTATTATACATTTTACTTGTTACTCATTTGTAAATCAAAATAAAATTATAACCAAGTTCTGTCAGTTACACACAACTATTCTGTCAAAAAAATATTTGAAATGATTTCGCATAAGCCTTGTAAGCATTACTGTGGCAACGTGCATTGTTTACCTTGTTTACTAACTTGTAAAATTTTTACAATGCAGCTGTCAATTAGTTACTTGTAAAAATTCATTTTCAAAGGCAATAGAGGGCTTGGGTAAATAGTGTATACAAATGAGTAACAAGTAAAATATATTTTAATGTATGCTAATACATAAATCATTACACTAACCTGTCAGACCAGTGGCATGAAAAATGTTTACTTCAAGTAGTGTGCAATTTTCGTTAAATTTTTAAAAATTATTTTTGCATTGTAATCAGTGCATACAGTGTAAATTTGTAAGATAAGTTGTCATTGTATATTTTTATGTTGACATTTTCGTCGTGTTTTCAAGGAATTTCGATCATTTTCCAAAGTGATTTCCGAATTTATTATAGCAGTACAAAAATATAGTAATATATTCGGGATTATGGTCATAATTCATTCGGATGATTTCATTTTCGTAAATAACTATCATAATCCCTATAACATATTTCAAGAAATATGTTTTGCTAGCAAGATCTGTGATACGTATACCTACCCGTCCGCTAGTTTGAAATAAATTGAGTTAGTTGAGGCAACTGCCACCAAAATGCGCATAAAATTTCATTGCTCAATATTTTCTCGTTTGTGAGTTATTGTACATACAGATGTCATTCAGTAGAACCTGAAAATATACATTTCCTTGAAAATCTGGCCATTAATATTCCTCACTTGTTTTAATTAAAAGAAAACAGCGCGTTTCTCAGGATGTTGAATTTCAAAATGATATTGAACAGTCGTTAATTAATATATTGTTTCATTAACAGCCAGTATTGTGTATTTTAACTCTCAAATGAAAATAGAATTTCGCCGAAAGCATAATTAATTATTTCAATTATTAGTTGTTGTAAATATAAACCTAGCTCTCTCACATTTCGTTGCAAAACTAAACTGTCTGCAGGTATATTTTGATATATAAACTTGTCATTGTTATGCCAGCGTATCACTGGAGCAATTTTCCTCTTTCTGACATCAAACGATGCTCTGGAAATAGCTTCAATCTAGTTTGTCGTAAAACATCTGCATGTTCCGAGAAAAATTGTGGAAGTGCAAAAAACAGGGAAGGAAATTTCTGTGATACGCATAGTGCCATGTACAGATTTTTCCTCTGGCATATATACCGGGTGTATAATTAAATGTGGTGCATACTAATTTCAATCCTATTATATACCGTGTGTCTGTCTTAAAGGTGTACATAGGAGATTAACATGGGAAATCAGTTTTTTGCATGCTGTTGCTCGGTGTTCTACCGGACAATAATGATTGTAGTACTAATCGAAAGATATCATTTTTCTGAATCAATCGATGTAACATACATTACAATTTAATAGTAAATTGGATCAGTAAATTAATTTTAAAGTTATGAGAATTCTCCAATTTATTCAATTTTTATTGAAAATAAATGTTAAATATAACTGTTTTGTTCAGATTTCTTTCAAGCTATCTATTTGACGTTTAAAAATTAATTTACGGAACCAAATTACAACTAAATTGTAATGTATTTTACATCGTTTCATTTAGAAAAATTATATCTTTTGATTTATAACACAATCTCTATTGTCCGGTAGAACACCGAGCAACAGCACGCAAAAAACTGATTTCCCATGTTAATCTCCTATGTACACCTTTAAAATAGACACAAGGGTATATTGCTATATCTATATTTTTACATATTTGCATTGTAGCAAAATTGTAAATACAAAAGTTTTGGTTACCTAAATTCTAATATTTCATGATACATTAATCAAATTTAAATCAATATTTATTAGGAAAATTTTAACATTGTCATAGAAAAATAAACAACCACGAAAAGTATTTGATATTTCATAAAACAGATTTAAATTTATTTATTTAAGTAATAGAATGAAATGAACTCCCAAATTCGTCATTATATCATTACAATCTTCTACGAAACTTATACAACACTGTTATAAATAAATCTAATGTCCGATATTATAGAAGATATTTTCGACATAAGTGGGATAACACAAACAGAAACAGTGTGCCTTGAAAGAAACCTAAACTAAACCCTAAACCTACACAATAAAATCCACATTCGTAATAAAAATTATACTTTACTGCCTGAAGTTCAAATAACTATTTTATTATTTTGACTAGTTAGTACTACATTAAGTATTAGTTTAGGCGGGATGTTTTTCGTTAGTACACCAGATTACTTAAAATTTGTTAAAAATTTAAATGATTTTGAATTGAAATTAATTATTTTTTAACATGCGCAATAACATGACAGGAACCCAATTAATTTTGTTAATTAAGTAATCAAAGAAAAAAGCGTTTAAATATTTATATAATCTTTTTTATATAAGGCAAGTCCAATAGGAGGTAATAATTTTCTCATTTTGTATACGCAACCTCTAAGACATTGTTTAATATATTTTATTTTTGTTTCACTAGCAATTTTCTCCCTCAGTTGGCATAGAATTTGTACAAAGGAATGTTCAAAGTTAATTAAATTCATTTTAAAGAGCATTTTATTTATAAACCAACAAAGTTATAAGATATAATAATTTTGTGTTCATATTTTTACACTTTGTACCCTTTTGAAATGAGTTTTTTATGTTATAAACACTTCTTTTTAGGTTTAATTACAACAGCAACTAAATAAGAATATTATTATTAATTTTCTTTTTAAATACAGAATTAAATTGTATACTACATATTTAACAAACATTTTCTTGTAGAATATTTAACGCTAACATTAAGCTGAATATAGAGCAAACTAAATAAACAATAAAGGGTTATATTCACAATTTAATTCTCTTCAGAATTTACTTGAAATATTTTCCTGTGGAGTGTTCAGGCCAGGCAGTTGAAAAACTATTTCACTTGTAAATACTATTTACCCAGGCCCCAGGCCCTCTATTGCCTTTGAAATTGAACCTTTACAATTTACTAATTGACAGCTGCATTGTATAGTTATTTATATTACAAGCAAGGTAAAACAGTTTTTACTGCTGAATGGAGGAAATAACCGGCGAGCCTGTCACCTCCTTGAAGCAGTAAAAACAGTTACCTTGCTTGTATTGTAATATATTTTACCGGTTTCAGGAGATTAAACCTATGTTTACATGCACAAAAGAAGGCAGGGTAAGTATGTCATAACTCTATTCTGTAGGGTAATATTACCTTACTGACCTGTCAAATCATTCAAGAAAATGAAAATAATACACAATGATAATATAACGCTATTTATTAATACACACGGAATTAAGCTGTTCAGAACTTCACCTGCTGCGTTCCAAATATTTTCAGGCAATTCAACATCACCAAAATTCATTTTTATCTAGCCATGAAGAACACGTTTGACGTTTAAGTAAAAATCACAAAAGAAGTGTAACCATGGTGTTAAATAAGAACAAACAGACTTACTTGATCACCTTCTAAAATTATGACAGACGTTTTTCATAAAAGATTTTCAATAAATAATATTTATTAATGACATTAACGTCTTCATATTCTGAAACCGGTAAACTATTGAACAAACCACGGATGTTATGAGTCATAACAGGCCTTAGATGTCTCTATGAGCTCGGATTTCAAACTGACATTTGCGGCAGTTATGATACTCATAACATCGCTAGGAATGTTAATAGCTATTACTTGTTACTCATTTGTAAATTAAATTAAAATTTTAACCAAGTCCTGTCAGTTACACACAACTGTTCTATCAAAAATTATTTTAAATAATTTCGCATAAGCCTTGTAAGCCTTACGGCAACGTGCATTTTTTACCTTGTTTACTAATTTGTAAAATTTTTACAATGCAGCTGTCAATTAGTAACGTAAAGATTTATTTTCAAAGGCAATAGAGGGCTTGGGTAAATGGTGTTTACAAGTAAGTAACAAGTAAAAAAGTAAACAAGATGAAGAAATCATGTTGTCACAGTAATGATTACAAGGCTCATGTGAAATCATTTCAAATAATTTTTGACAGAACAATTGTGTGTAACTGACAGGACTTGGTATTAATTTTATTTTGATTTACAAATGAGCTCAGCAGTAAAAACTGTTTTTACAAAGTGCCAAGAAATCCCAAACTTCGAGCTCTAGTGGGAAAAAGAAGCGCTTTCCTCTCTAGTTTGACAAAAAACTGTTTACCTTACTTGTAACGTAAAAAAAAATTTATATACCACTATTGATTACTCTAAATTTAAGTCTATTTACAGCAGTAACTAAAAAAATGCAGAATTAATTCTTTAAGGGCCGCTATTTCCAACCGCAGATAAACTATAGAATAAATTATTAATGGAATAAACAAGAAATATCGCATCAAAATGTGACAACTACAATAATAATCATCATTTAAGCTATGATTTTGATGCGATATTTTTTTTTATTTCATTGATAAATTTATTCTCTAGGTAACTAAGTTTGGAAATACCGGCCTTAAAACATTTATCTGGAACATTTATTTTGTAATTTTTGGAAAGAAATAGTAGCGTGGGACGTATTTAGTGGCATTAACTTTGAATATTATTACAGTAGTAGCTAAACAAGGACAAAATAATTTATTATTTGATTCCAAAGTAGAATTTAATTTTCTACAATATTTATTTGAAGCATTTTATTCTAAAAAATTGAGAAAAGAAATGGCAGCAAAAAAAACTAATTTAGGCCGCATTTAGTTGCATAACTTTGAGCCAAAATACCGCAGTAACTAAACAGGAACAATATAACTAATTAATTGGTTCCAATGTAGAATTTAATTCCCTACAACATTTATTTGAAGCATTTTCTTGTAAAATATTCAAGAAAGAAATGACGCCCGAAAAACAAATTGAGAACACTCGCAAATGTATATTTCAAAGCACTCTTATATTCGAGTATGTCGAGTGTATTATAATAATATGTAATAACGGAAACAGCACTGCACGTCTCTTATTCATATTGTGCATGTTACAGTCGCGCATACGAATGCGAATTAGAAAGGAGAGCACCGTTCTGGAAGAGCGGGCAATGGACATCGTCTCCACGCAACGCCTGGCGAAGAATTAAACAGCGAAGAATTCTAGTGAGTATAAAATGCTGGACAGAAAAAATGTAAGTCAGTCGTGTTGTAGTCCAGACCCGGAGGCATCATGAGGAACACCGCGGTGAGTACGAAGAGAATTAATGATAAATAAGAAGAATATTTGGGTAACGTTTCAAAATTTTATTTAATAGTCTCTAAAAAATTATAAATCGTTACTGTTATTAGAGACCGGCCAGTCCAGTCAATCGGTAACTACGCACGCGTTTAGTTTTTATTGGAACTCATCAGTGTAGTGTAACCCACCAATCTCTGTGAGGCAGTGGCACCGAATGACTGGATCGGCGTGATGATAATATTAATTTATCTACGCCCCTGAGTTAAATGTCACTTAACCCACTCATTTTTCGTGGGTTAATTGCTTCATTAACGCACTCGTTTTCGTGAATGTACTATTTATGTTGATGTTTATGTTGATAATCTTTGCAATTCTTTAAATTAATTAATATTTAATTAATTAACAATTTTTGAAGCTTTTTCTTCTATATATATATATATATATATATATATATATATATATATATATATATATATATATATATATATATATATATATATATATATATCCGACGAAATACTTCAAAAATTTATGACAAACAAATACATAATTGCTTAATGTCAAATTATGGTCGTCAAGGATTTGAAACCATTTTTACAGCAACTACTTGGATTCATTATCTACTTGTCAAAAAAATAAGGTCAAATTATTTAAATTTTTTAACTTTGGGCGAGCATAGATAAAATATTGTGTAATACACGTGTGATAATGCATTATTAATATACTTATGTAATTACACAACTCGGCTATCGTCTCGTTGTACAAATTTCACATGCGTATCTTAATAATACTCTTATTCCACTTATATCGTAAATATCTATTATTCGCAATTACTATAGTAATATGTCAATTTCAAAACTTTTAGAGGTTAGGAAATACGTTATTCCAATATGCTAATCTCTTGGGTGGGAAGTGACAGATTTATCTCATGGGTGGGAAGTGTTTATATAAAATTGCCTAGCAACACAGTCATAAATATCTGAAAGGAATTTGAACAGTGCTGTCAAACATATTGATAAAACCTTATAATTACAATAAAAAATCTATAATTACAATATTAATATTGAACTGAAGATTTTTTATTATAAAGTAATATAAAATCCTAATGTAATGGTGTTTTATTAGGATTTAAGTTTTCTAGAACTGTTGACACATGTCAAATTATTGAAATAAATTTAAACATTTGTTTTCATAGACTACTACCATACATCACCCTTGTTTGTTGGATATACGAGTAGAATGAGAAGTGAATTTGGATAATTAAGGATGATTGTGAATAAAATAGTTTACATAGTTCGGTGGGAGTTTCATTACAGCCTTGCGCTATATCTGAGCCTCTCGGTCATGTAATAAGCCCTCGACTGGAATGAAACATTTCCCACCTCACATGTAATACACTATTAAATGTTTCAACGAGAGCTAACACATGTATTTTCAATCATATTAATAATGCAAGACAAGCGAAATTGTGTGTTCATACGAAGCAAATCCATGAAGTATATGCTAATGTCTTGTTCGTAGTTGTTTGTCGTTCTGCTAGCTCTGTCCGCTGCCCAAGCGGCTGAGGAGGCCAAGAAAGGTCAGAAGCGCGGCCTGTTCGATGAGGGCATCGGCGGGTTCGACCACGGAAGCTTCGGCGGACTCGGCGACCACGGCTTCGGCGGCGGAGACTTCTCCCACCACGGCCCCATCGACCTAGGCTCCTCGTACCACAAACACATCACCATCACCAAGAAAGTGGGCGTGCCAGTGCCCAAGCCCTACCCCGTGCACGTGGAGAAGAAGGTCCCAGTGCCCTACCCCGTGGAAGTGAAAGTCCCGGTCGACAAGCCGTACCCCGTGCCCGTGCCGAAACCCTACCCCGTCCCGGTGGAGAAGCCCGTGCCCTACACCGTCGAGAAGCACGTGCCCTACCCGGTGAAGGTGCCCGTGAAGGTGCCCTACACTGTCAAGGTGCCAGTGCATGTGCCCAAACCCTACCCTGTGCCCGTCATCAAGAAGGTTCCGGTTCACATCCCTGAGCCAGTCTTTGTTAAGAAGCCAGTGCCAGTGTTCATCAAGGGACACGACCATGGGGACTTCGGTGGCGGAGATTTCGGGGGACATGATGGAGGATTTTCTGGAGGATTCTCTGGAGGATACTCTGGCGGAGACTTTGGAGGACATGGAGGACATCATTGGTGAATCCTGATCTGATACTTCAACTCTTCTATTTTTTTTTTTGTATTTACTTTCCCAAATAAAATATTGACAGTTACAGTTAGTTTATTTATTCATACCTTTCGGCCTAGAATCTACAAAATTAGTATATAGGGTGTTCAAAAAGATCCAGGCCGGTGAAATATTTCGAGAAATGCACATCGAATTAAAAAACAAGCATGATCTCCCACCGCCACCCCCTGGAAGGGCGGGGAGCCACTATGAATTCTAAAATTTACAACTCTTTTCTTTAGCTGAAAACCAGTTCATATTAATTCATTCTTCATCTAAATCGTGCTACTGTAGTGACATTTATAGCTTTTAATAAATATAGGATGTAGTTATTCTCATAGTTACAGTTTTTTCAATTATTTCTGCATTTAATTTATTTGTTTTCTTCCATGGCAAACTTTGTATATGTATATTTAAATAAAAGTGATACATTTTTAATTTTGTACTTTTCTCAAATATTTTGTATTATTTGGTTATTACATTTGAATATTATTGAATTCAGAAAAAAATACTGAATCGAATAAGCAAATAAAAAAAAATAGGTTGCCATTTAAAATAAGAAAATTGAGAACCACTGGTCTAAAAAAAATTTGTTTCGCTCATTTTAATTGTCTTATAATATAGAAAATGAACATAAAATTTTTCTTGACTGGAAGGGTTGATGAAGACAAACGAAAATTACTGGAATTCAGTCAATTTTATTATAACAGTTTTTTTCTCTGTCACAGAGAAAAAAACTGTTATAATAAAATTGACTGAATTCCAGTAATTTTCGTTTGTCTTCAATATAGAAAATGTTTGCTAATTTTACCGACCTCCGTAGCTCTTATAATTCTCGAAATAGCAATGGTGTACCACTTAAAATGAGCATGCTGTATAATTGGTATTTGTAGTATATGTAAATTTTTGTAGCATGGGTTATATTTTGTTTCTTGAATTTTGTTGAACTGTTCTTGTTTATCTGTTTTTTTTTTACTATAGGTTCTTCAATTTGTCTCTCCCCTTATCCTTCTATAATATAATTAAATATTCATTTAAACACACTTGCCTCATAAGTTGAACTTTGTATTTGTAGAACTTACTGCTGCAAAGTACGATCCACAAAAAAGAAGAGGGTAAATCAGTGTACCGTGCAATGATTAAAATAATCCATACCGTTCATTATGTTGTTATAATTATGTACAACATGAACCTTTTAAGTAGAACATTTTTGCATGCAATATTTATATACATTATTCTGCATTTTATTAAGCATGGACGAGATAAAATATGCAACAAAATACTAATGCACTACACGCAAATAATTAATGAGAAAAATTTAAAATAGAACTTTATAGTTTGATTAAATTCTTCATATTTCAGTTAATTACTTTATTAAAGAAATTTTGTAAATATGTTTTATCCATAACTGTCAAATAATATATCCATAATTTAACCGTTTTTTATCAATTAATGACCTTTGTTACTGTCGCTAATGAAATAATATTGACAGTTCGATGAAATAATATTATTCATTCGTTTTAAAAGTAACATAGCAACGTGTTAAAAGTGATTTTATTGTTACTAACGATTCGTATCAACAATAATAACCTACGTGTCAAAATATCATTCTCCATTTTTTAGTATTTACTAATACACTGGGAAGATCGTAGATATAATTTTGTATGATATACGTGTTAAAAGTGATTTATTTCGTTCGTTTGGTTGTTTCACTTAACTTCGCCCAGTTTCACAAACTTATAGTGGGATTCTGAGCATTATCTTAAAAATCTATAACTTTTAAGATCAATAGCTTAAGAGAAATCTATAAGTTGAAGTCTAATAGATTTTCATAAATCGGTATTCTGAACGCAAGTCTATAACTTCTGATTTCTATAACTACGACTTTAAGATATCTTAAAACCAAGACTGCCACTCTTTGGAAAATAAAACAAGTATCTACGTTTAATACTTAAAAAACACGGATAATATTTTATTTACAGCTATATTACTTAACGATATTTCTTATTAAAAACGAATTAATACTATTAAAATAAATAAAAATACAAGTTTTCTAAATTCTTAAATGCAAATAAACAGTATTTATTTTTCTGGGGTTAAGTACACTGATTCATTGTCAATTGACAGTTATCAAAAGTTAACAGAACGATATATGTCAAAATTGTTTGTGTGGTTTGTGTTGATTACAATTCAAAATGAGCTAAGATACAATTATTATTATTTGTCATTTTATATATTTCTGTTGATTCAGATTATAATAAAAATATAAAATTATTTTAATTTATTATTATTTGTCATTTTGTATATTTCTGTCGATTCACATTATAATAAAATGATAAAATTATTTTACAGCAAAAGAAAACGAACAAAAAATACGATGAAAGAGCAATATGTGGCATATTTACAATACATGGAAAGGAGATTACGCCTTTAGATCAAATACCATAAACCTCACACTAGGTGAAAATTATTTAGTGCTCAAATGGGAACAATTAACTGGCAAACAAAATGCTTATCTTGCAATTCAAATGGGTTTATTGCATCCCTTATATTTTTTCTTATAATTCGCATGTGATTACTAAAAATTGAGCATTGGTAACCTCAAATATTTACAAATGTCAATAAATTTTAATTATATAACGTAAATATTACTTACAGTTCATATTCATCTTCCTATAATAAATACGCAAATTTTAAAATTTGCATATTATTATGCATTTGCAATCTATTTATTATTTCTATAACAAGTTATGACAAACTGAACAGTAACCGTAAATTTTTAAGATAACTTAAGATATTTAAGATAAACCTATAAGCTATAGATGTGCTCAGAATACCACTCTAATATTTAAGATCTATAAGTCCTTAAGATCACACTTATAGAAATTATGGAAACGCTCAGAATACCACTTTTAGTCATAAAATGTTACTTTTAATACTGACTGTTGTTATCAACTTATAAAACTATTAATAATAAATATAATTTATATAAAATAATTATAATAAAATTTTACTTGTTGCTGTGGTTAGTTGTTTACTTGTCAATTTAATCCCTCCGAGATTATATTTGATACTTTAATCCTTTAATCCATGAGAAGGAAGAATAAATTAGGGCATTTAAACCCTAAACTGCGAAAAAGTATTTATTCCATGAAGAATTCAAGAATAACATTTCCCAGACTCTTATATTGATACCTCATCCTGCATTTATCCTGCAAGGTAAAATGCAAATTCTTCTAAGTACCGATCCGCTAATGGATTCACTCAATTGGAAGAAGCTTTTAAGGATTTACGAACCAAACTACATAATATTACACATTTTATCTGTTAAATATTACTGCGTTTTATTCTGTTCATTCAATATTAATAATATATACAAAATTTCTCTCGATATAATTTTGACTGACAGTTTTGAAGCCTGGTGGAATACTTAAATTATAAATTAGATATTTTAAATTGCTTGAAAATATCAAAATGTCAAATTAAAAGTGAAAACTCGTGCTTATATTCTGTAGGGGGTTTTGATTACGTTATAAACAATTTATTATTTAAATATTTTTCCAGAATCGAACGAAAACAACTTAAAAATATTTGAGTTTGATATATATTTGCAATAAGTATATAATATTGCTGTTCAAAATCCTTAGAGAAAAGATGGAGAAACGTAACTTAATTCGCATTCACAACACAATAAACTCAATTTATTTCAAATATAAAGCCTGCTAAAATAAAAAAGGTTTGAAATTGAAGATGTTTGTAATAATATTTGGAATAAAAAATGTATTTTATAATTTTTTTGTTTCTGCTTTCAATTTTGAGAAAAACTACTGTAGATATTATTATTACAAATAACTTAAAAGAAACTTTCAGAACTTACAGGAAAATTATTAAAGACATTTGCATTAGGATCAGTAAATATATTTTATTTCAAATCGGCACTAAAGTGCTCAAAAATCGTCATTAAAAGCTCAGAAATCGTCACTAAAGTAACCCATTATACGACAACTTTGAGCAACCCAGTGTTGGCAACCGTTAAATAAATATTGTACAATTAGGATATTTTTGGCAGATATATTGACGTACTAGTAAATTTGGACGTAACATGAAACAAAATTTTCAAGAAGAATTAACTAATTAATGCCGATGGCGAAATTGAGGACAAAACACATAATTTTGAGTGTTATTTACGATAACTTCACTTCTCGATGTTGGCAACACTGACTGTCAGTTTCAATTGACAACTTAACCTATAATGTATTTTTTTACAGTTTTTTCGAATTTTAGATTTCAAATGAAACTTAATATGTACCTCGGCACTGAAGTTCCTTTTTATAACTCACATGGTTTATTTTCCTCGGCTCTACGGGCCTCGGCAACTTTATTCCATATTCGTGATAAAAAATTAAACTTCAGTGCTTTGATACATAAATAACTATTATTTAAAGAACAACCTTAAGCCAGATGTTAATAATTAATATATGTTTTCTTCTCTGTACTACGTCTAAAATGTTATAGACAAAATTGATAGTACAGGCTGTTATTTTCAAATGGATTTAGCAAATATCATGATTACTTTTCAACTTATCAATTTATTTCATATAACATGATCTATACAACAACATATAAGCTACTTGATAGCGGACGTACATTCATGATATCATTTCCGGTTTACTAGTAATTAATATCAGCTTTGAAATTTTAAATGGAACATACTATAATTTTTTACAAATTTGAAAACAACGTCAAATTTTCTTTATAATCATGTAAAATAATTCATGTGTTATATTGGCATCTTTTGTTACACATACCAAAGACGATGTATTTTGAATAATGTGATATTTTCCTGATTTAGGCAGTAACAAATTTCATGTTTTATATCTCATAATTTGTTACTGTTTTTATTGACTTGTTTATGTTATTCATTTGTTTTCCTAATTTGATATGTTTTTTATAATAACATATTTCACAAACTTTAATCCAAAGTTTTTTTTATTTACGACCGTTGTTAAAAGTGGTCCTTTCAACGGTTGCTTAGCAAGTTAAAAGTATCATTTTCTGACGGTAGTGTTAAAAGTAATGTAACAACGTGTAAAAAGTGATTTAATTATTACTTTTAACGTTTTGTTTCAATGAATCAACAAAATACTATATAATAAAATATTATTCTACATTTTTTAGTATTTATGAATACACTAAGAAGATCGTAGATAATATTTTGTATGATATACGTATTAATAGTTATTTACTTTACAAGTGGGCAAAGTAAGGAATTACCCACGAGAGAAATTTTAGCTCACGAAGCCGAAGGCTGAGTGAGATAATTTTATCGAGTGGGTAATTCCACCTTGCCCACGTGTGAAGTATAACGTTTTATCCAATACTTCTTAATAAATGAAAAATTTATTGAAGAAATATTATTTGACAGTGATATATGCTTTAAATTTTTAAATTAAAATGTCAATCGAAGTAGTTACCAAGGTGTTGTGTGTTATTATTATTGTTATAAATAAAAAAATACTCACTAGTGGCTTTCCTCAAAATTATACCCACTAGTGGATAATCTGTTACTTTGCTTGTTTAAAATCGCCATAGTTTTAGAGCATTTATTGAGAGGTGTTGGATAAAAGTGATTTATTTCGTTTGTGGGATTGCTTCACTCGGTTTCGTCTCGATTCACAAACTTCCCCACTTTTAATACTTATCATAAATAACTATTATTATAATTTACCATGAGGTTTGAAAATATTTACTTCCCGCTCATGGTATGTTTCAGGAAGGTATTGTGACTGGTCAAAACTTTAGATAGTGAGTTTTCTGTGGACAAGTGCGCAGATTTTAATGGTAATATTATTTTAAATTTCATTTGTAGAACTAGGATACTTAAATTACGAGCTGATTAGATTTCGCAGTAAATAAGTGAGTTAGAGTAATTTTTGTTATATTAAAAAAGATGTTAAACAATACTAGCTACATTTTTAAACCTTTATTGATATTGTATTGTTTAAATGTTGTGTGTTGTTGACTTCAGACGTTTCTATTATTTTTGTACTATTGTTATATTATTTAGGATATTTGTTGGGGAAAGAAGATACACGTTTGTTTTGCATGATATTTTATTAAGAACAGCTGACAAAAAAGTGAGATGATATAATGACGAAGAAAAGAGTTAGAAGAGTATCATGAAGTATTGCAGTCCTCTTCAAAAGTGATGTCCTCCATGTCCTCCAAAGTCTCCGCCAGAGTATCCTCCAGAGAATCCTCCAGAGAACCCTCCATCATGTCCCCCGAAATCTCCGCCACCGAAGTCACCATGGTCGTGTCCCTTGATGAACACTGGCACTGGCTTCTTAACAAAGACTGGCTCAGGGATGTGAACCGGAACCTTCTTGATGACGGGCACGGGGTAGGGTTTGGGCACATGCACTGGCACCTTGACAGTGTAGGGCACCTTCACGGGCACCTTCACCGGGTAGGGCACGTGCTTCTCGACGGTGTAGGGCACTGGCTTCTCCACCGGGACGGGGTAGGGTTTCGGCACGGGCACGGGGTACGGCTTGTCGACCGGGACTTTCACTTCCACGGGGTAGGGCACTGGGACCTTCTTCTCCACGTGCACGGGGTAGGGCTTGGGCACTGGCACGCCCACTTTCTTGGTGATGGTGATGTGTTTGTGGTACGAGGAGCCTAGGTCGATGGGGCCGTGGTGGGAGAAGTCTCCGCCGCCGAAGCCGTGGTCGCCGAGCCCGCCGAAGCTTCCGTGGTCGAACCCGCCGATGCCCTCATCGAACAGGCCGCGCTTCTGACCTTTCTTGGCCTCCTCAGCCGCTTGGGCAGCGGACAGAGCTAGCAGAACGACAAACAACTACGAACAACACATTAGCATATACTTCAAGGATTCGTTTCGTATGAACACACAATTTTGCTTGTCTTGCATTATTAATATGATTGAAAAAATGTTTGTTAGCTCTCATTGAAACATTTAATAGTACATTATTATGTGAGGAGCGAAATGTTTCATTTCAGTCGAGGGCTTATTACATGACCGAGAGGCTCAGATATAGCGCATGGGTGTAATGAAACTCCTACCGAACTATGTAAACTATTTTATTGACAATCATCCTTAATTATCCAAATTCACATCTCATTCTACTCGTATATCCAACAAACATAGGTGATGTATGGTAGTAGTCTATGAAAACAAATGTTTAAATTTATTTTAATAATTTCAAGAAACACAAATCCTAATAAAACAGCAATACATTAGAATTTTATATTACTTTAAAATAAAAATGCTTCAGTTCAATATTAATACTGTAATTATTGATTTTATTATTGTAATTATCAGGTTTTATCAGTATGTTTGACAGTCTTATTCAACTTTCTTTCAGAGATTTTTGACTGTGTTCTTAGGCAATTCTACGTAAACATTTCCCATTCATGGGATAAATCTGTCATTTCCCACCCAGGAGATTGTCATATTAGTAAGGAATGACGTATATACCAACCTTTAAAAGGTTTGGAAACGACATATTACTATAGTAATTGTGAATAAATTAATATTATCATCCCGCCGGTCCAGTCAGTCGGTGCCACTGTTTCACAGAATTTGACGGGTTACACTACTCTGATGAGTTCCAATAAAAACGAAACACGTGCATAGTTACCGATTGACTGTACTGGCCGTTCCCTAAAATTAGTAATAATGTTATTTTTCAAAGACTGTAAAATAAAATTTTGAAAATTTATCCGAGTGTTTTTCTTATTTATCATTAATTCTCTTCGTACTCACCGCGGTGTTCCTCATGATGCCTCCGGGTCTGGACTACAACACGACTGACTCTTCTTCCTCACACTTGCCTTATATACACATTCGACGAAGTATACCTCATAGCGCACACGAAACCTGAGGCTATGTTCCGGAACAGCGGGTAGCCTTTCTAAAGCGAGCGATATTCGTTTCCGGTTGTTTTTAATTATGCGCGAATTCCGAGTGGTTAATTATCACAGTTTGCTTAGAGTGTGTGGATAATTAATTAATGAATAAATTAAATATATTTTACGCTGGAAATCTTTAAATGAAACAATAATAAGTAAATATCTTTTGCTGAAACAATAATCCATAACGCCGAGATTTGCTCCAAGAAAGTGCTTAGTCTGTAAATTCATTTATGTTAGACGGTATCATAATCAGTTGTTTATGATATTGTTTAGCGTTCATAATATGAGTTTTATGGACTAGTTCGAGAAAGTAAAAAAAATCTATTATCAAAATAAACTAAAAAATATATTTCAATAATTTATTAGGTACCTTAGTAATTAAATAGGAACGTCATTTTTAGTACCTAATGGTAATATTAATTACACAATCTGAAATATTATTTTGAAGCTATTTAAATGAAATAATAATAAACAAATTGATAACCAAACAATATAAAAAAGCATACTTTAAAACTGTCAATTTATTATATGTCAACTCCATGTGTCAAACATAAATGTCATTCTAAGAAAAGAAAAATAATTTGCAATACAATCGAATATGATATATCGTATGTAACACGTACATAATATTGTTTTATTGACTTGCTCTGTCCCTAAACTGCCTCGTTCATAAAACCCTATATTATGTACTTGTTACATAATAGTACATTATATATGACCATAATGCTAAATATAATACTGTACTGTACTATTCCTGTAAATTCAGAAATAGCGTTTAAAAAATTATCTAAATTGGTTAAAAACGACATCAAAGTTCACTATGACAACTAACTACATGTCAACTGTCAGACGGGCGTTGCTTGGTGATCCACATCACGTCTTTAAAATAAACGGGAATTACGGATTTTTGGCTCTTATGTTTGGTCGAGAAGAACGAATTATGAATAGTAAATTATGGCTACTCATCGAAAAAATTGAAATAATAGGTATATATATATATATATATATATATATATATATATATATATATATATATATATATATATATATATACAGGGTGTTCATTTTTAAGTGGCTACCATTGCGATCTCGAGAACTAGAAGAGATACGAAGTTGGTTAAATTAGCAAAGAATCTCTATTTCACATAGGTATTTCAATGATAAACTGAAAAAAGAAATTCAACCAGTGGTTCTCAAAATATTGATACCAACTTTTCTATTTTAAATAGAAACATATATTTTTTATTTGCTCATTCAATAGAGCTCGTTATTCTGAATCCAACGATATAAAATTTTTATACCTTTGCATAACAAAATTTTCGAAAAAAAATTAATAAAATTTTGTATTAATTTTTCCTAAATATGATATTAATTAGAGTGCCATGAATGAAAAAAGTTAATATTTTGTTTATTGCTACTTCTGTTAAATGAGAAATTGTTCTTCATATCATTTTTAATACCTAAAAATGGATTAATTCACTATTTTCATTCATGGCACTCTAATTAATATCATATTTAGGAAATATTAATTCAAAATTTTATTAATTTTTTTTCGAAAATTTTGTTATGTAAGGGTATGAAAATTTTATATCGTTGGATTCAGAATAACGAGCTCTATTGAATGCACAAATAAAAAATATATGTTTCTATTTAAAATAGAAAAGTTGGTATCAAAATTTTGAGAACCACTGGTTGAATTTCTTTTTTCAGTTTATCATTGAAATACCTATGTGAAATAGAGATTCTTTGCTAATTTAACCAACTTCGTATCTCTTCTAGTTCTCGAGATCGCAATGGTAGCCACTTAAAAATGAACACCCTGTACATGATTATAAATACATCATTATGCTATCTACGTAATTTTCAATTAAATTGTATTACTAAAACTAATATAATTTTATAAATAAATTTTTAACTGTCTAATTCCCGGTATTATAAAGAAATTTAAACTCCAGTTAAATTTACTTCCATACTACGATAAATTAACATCAAGTTATCAAAATGACAATTAAATTTTTGAAGGCAATGTTAAGTAATTTCAAATGATGTGCACTTGTTAAAACAAATAAATTTACTTTAAAAGTAAATTCCGGTAACAATTAAATTTATTTACAATACCGGAAATAACTGAGATTATACCCAAAAAACCGTGCGTGGCTCTTTGCTTTTGCGTATAAATTTTTAGAAAAGTCAAATATGCATGAAAATGCCTTCAAACCAAATGCAATATTAGCTCATTTCTGCAAACGATGTTTATTTATAACACAAAGGTTATGAAATAAACATGTTTAACAATGGTATTTTATTACAAAATGAAATGAAATTGTATTATTATATCAACAACAAAGCTAATATTAACTGTGTATAATATTCAAGCAACATATTTCGACAATATTTGAGCGAAAGAAATAATTAATAATCTAGTAGGTCACACAAAACATACACTTCTACATACTTCTAAATAACTTTTATACGCCGCAAAATATAGAGAAAAATTGTTAAATTAAATTGTATTCAAAATTAATTTACTACTTTTTGAATACAAATAATTAGTCTATCTTTAATGTTTACTGAAATATATCTAAAAACCTGATAGGTCTTCAAGTAAACTACCACTTTACTGTGAAAGTACCCAGCAGTAAAATACAAATTCCTCCTTCCGCCGTTTTCTCATCTCCGCAAATCAAGAAGCGCCAGTCATTCATACCATCGCTAATGACTCCTACTCCACATACATCTATTTCTCTTACATTTCTTCCTTGCTCGTCACATTTCACATCAAAGAAGGAATTTTCATTAAGTTCTCGACACTTCAGAGACGAGACGAGGCGAAAACTCATTACACTCCTGAAATATTATATTTGGTTCCAATCTTAGCATTGCTTTTTGTCAGACTCTAACGTGTGGGCTATGGCATTGTATGAGATTCATTGTTAGGTTTCAATGTGTGAAATATTTTACATAGTAACACATTTGATACCTTACAAAACAGGAAATAACTCTAAGAGTGAAGAGTGCAAACATTAAAAATTGGTTTATATTTCAAGCTTGGGCGAGATATCACAAAACTTGTAACAATTCTGAAAAAAGCACTATTTATTTAACTTGTAATAGTTAGTTGTATTACTAGTCCAAAAACTATACTTTTGCGAGTATATTTTGCAAATTATAAGCATTCGCAAATAGTTTGATGTGTGATATACACCATTTTTGTATCGATATTGTCATTAATTTATTAAATGATATTACTGATATATTTGTCAAATATTAAATACTAGGATTTCCCTACAGCTGGTAGAACAGAATCATAAAAAAATATGGTGTCGTATGGAAAGTTAAAGGCCAGTTAAGTAGGCGGTGTCGTTTCTCGAAGATTTGGAAGAATTCGAGAACTTTCTAGAACCCGCAATACAGGACTATATGAGGGGATGCCGGACTAGCGGCGAACAGTTTATTATGAACCATCAGTGAGTATAGATAAATATTTAACGTGTGTGTAAATGTAATGCGTTAAATAAATAAATTTTGTTAGTTATAATTAATCTTTTGCGTCATTATTTCAACTTCACCGAACCCGTTTTGCGAATTAAACGTTACGTTACCAATAATTTATTGCCGGAAAAATCCTCGATTCTGTACTGGAAAGAATGTGAACTATTTATAATGTGTACTAGTAATTGATAGCCGATTGATGCCAACCCACATCTTACAAAAGTCCCTAGTTTTTACCGGCCTAGGGCGGAAAACAAACAGTTTTAAGATGAATAAAACTGTATGTGAGGGAGTTAAAAGTGATTTGTAATTTAAATTTAATAAGAGAGCCTATATTTGTATTTACTAAACTAAAAATCTGTTATGGATACCACAATACCTCCCGCCATAGATTTCATATCAAACAATTCAAGAACACGGACCACCTCTAGCAAGAAACGCTCATCCCTTCAAAACAATTACTCTTCAATTATGATACATGTCATAAAATGACATATTCCAACCGTTGTTTTGTATTTCCAAAACGCACAGATTAGCAGATTTAAACGAATTTTTTTTTATCGTGTAATTTTTTAATGGAGACAGTAAGAGAAAAATGTTTCAAACAATAATTGTAGATAGTAATATTTGAAATATTATTCTAATAACAAAAATTGTTATTTAACCATAATTTACTGAGATATTTCAAAATAACTTGATAGGGCTTCAAGTAAACTACCACTTCCTGTCATTGGATTTTCACCAAAAACTAATCAGCTTTTCCAAAGGATATGCAGTTGATATATACAAAATATCAAAATTTTCAGTTTAGTAGTTTTTGAGAAACCGTAACTCCAGAGACATTACACAGACTGACAAACAGACAGACACGCATACATACATTATCGCGAAACTATTAAAATCGTATTCTAGAGAACCTAAAACGTACTCATCCACTAAAAACTCACTACCGAATTTTTAGCATGATTCCTATACCTCCTTAACAGGATGTGGCGGGACGTAAAAATACAAATCCAAACGAATTCCCTATTTTCTAACAAACGCAATTAATTCTTCATTATCCGTCACATAAACACATTTAATTCATTATGTTTTTATTGCAGAACTGCATTAGTCAATTAAATAAAAGTCGCCAGCTACTGCTAAGCTCAAAAGCAAAGCAGAAAGCTCCTAGTCACATATTGAACATTCAAAAGCTTTGGTTTCCAATAAGTCCTGCACTTCTAAACGGATTAGCTCCGTCATTTTCGTCAGCTTATCAAGCTGTTATGTTGCATGAACTGCGCTGCAAATTGCGCTTTTATGTTGGCAACCCTGCTAGAGTTTTTAAGTTTCACGGCTGTCAACGGTTTTGCCTTTAACTACAAAATCATTTAGAAAACACTAAATAGTTTGTCCTGAATTAGAGCGTAAGAATATAGTTTATTTGTACCCTGAATTCAAATTAATAAACCGTCCATGTTTGGAAAATTAAACCTTATTTCAAACTAAAACTATTTTATTTTGTAAGTATCTGGATAAAAATAAGAAGACAGGACGTATAATAGTTATTTACTTTACAAGTGGGCAAAGTAAGGAATTGCCACGAGACAAATTTTAGCACACGAAGCCGAAGGCATTACCGAAGGGTAATTCCACTTTGCCCACGTGCGAAGTATAACGTTTTATTCAACACCTCTTAATATGCAAAATTTATTAAAGAAATATTATTTGACAGTGATATATGCTTTTCTAAATTAAAATATCAATCGAAGTAGTTACCAAGGTGTAGTGTGTTGTTATTATTATTATAAACAAAAAAAATTACTCACTAGTGACTTTTCTCAAAATTATAACCACTAGTGGGTAATCTGTTACTTTCCTTGTTTAAAATCGCCATAGTTATAGAGCATTTCAATAGGGGTGTTGGATAAACAAATATTCTAATAGATGGAATTTTTTGATAATAACGTTATTTTAGACTTGTTTATCTAATTAATCTTCCTGAAAATTATTTAATAAAAAATTATAACCATATGTACTTTGTAGTGCTGAATCTAATGGTGATTATAGGATAGCAGATTATATGCAAAGTGGATATATTTTAATTTTTGCATATTTTTAAATAAAATCACTTTTCTGGACCAATTACATAGATTAGAGTTAATTAATGATAGTTACTAATTGCATATATAGCATATTTGGGCATTCTTATACATATTTTTACAAAAGTTGTATATAATTGCATATTTCAATATTTTAAAGACTTTTTCTAGTGATAAACAATCTGAAAGTTTTGGTAATGCACATTGATAATTCCCAAATATTGGAGGAGGCCGCAATTAATATAAGAATGCAACGGAAAAGGCAATAAGCAATTCAATAAGCAAATATACAAACCAATAAACTCTAATATTTCTGGGGAAATCCCTGTAACGGTAACGGTAGGTATTCATTGTATACACGAATGCTGGTAAAAGTGGGTACAATGAATATAAGACCGAGAATTCTCAGCTGGATATATCTTTTACTTATGTTTCACTTATTTTTTTTAGAAAATTTTGAATGATTTGTTATTGTAATTATGTAAATATGTCATAATCTTATAATATCAAGTTTCTAGACTTAGTGTTTATATGTAAGTTAAATTGGGGAAACTCAATTTAACGTTTAATAAAAAAACTTTTATTTGCACAAAGGACTTACGATCTTTACACTGGTAGATACAGAATGAGAATTACCGCTAAGTTACTACAGTATTTATGCTAAGATTATCTTAAGTACGTGTTTCTGAATTTGATTCCTCTGTTCAAGGATGAGAGATACGTCTTTGCAAACCAAGTTAAATTTAGATGATGCAATATTTATATAAAAGGGGTGGTGTCGCTATATAATTTGTATATTAGTAATATATTTGTTTATTGTGAATCAGGATTAACACTGTATTGTGCAATAAAATTCATAATGCATTCATTTATACTTTTTATTAAATAATTTAAGAATTGTTTTCGCATATTTTGCTGCATATATTATTATATTTGTGCATATATAGTGCATATTTCCCAAAAAATAAGTGCATATATATGCGCATATAATTCAGTTTTTTCGTGCATATAATCTGCTCTCTAGTGATTATTGTACAACCATACCTCATTTTGTTCTTTATTTCTTGAGATATAGGCCTGGAATATTTTTAGTGGAAGCGCCGAAAAATTTAGAAAAATAAAAATTGTTGAAAATTTATTTATATTTATATTATTTTATATATATATATATATATATATATATATATATATATATATATGCAGTAATAAATAATCATAAATTTCAACTGTTTAGCATAAAGAATAGCTTTGTCGAATAATCGAAGAGCCATTAATAAGAATTCTACAAGAATAACAATCCATTCCACCCAAATTTGTTTCATCCATTAGGAACCACAACTCCTGAACAACACCGTGTGGAATTAAAGACTCGCCGTTTGTTCTGAGAGCGGAAGCGAACTTAATTTAAATTGCAAACCGGAATACATAATTTTCTATTAGCTACCCCTTTCATTTCAACAGGTGGGACAAAATGAACAGGTATTAAAGTCATTTAGTGCAATTTGCCCGCGAGCGTGATCAGTGTAGCCAAAGTTACATGTTGGAGTATTTTGCTGGCGAAATATATAAAAAAAATTATGTTCCCAACATTACTTTCCGCTCAAAACATTTTACTGATGGTAGTACTCATAAATAAATGAGCCTTATTCCTAAAGTTAATTCATTTATCGTCAAAAGATGGCGACACAAGATTGGTTTGGACAAGCGTAAATATTTCAAATATTTTGTGTTTTAAGTCAGTGAAATGCCAACAAAACATTGTTCTTATGGTGTTTGTAATTCAGACAGTCGATATCCTGTAGGAGTTTATTTTATTAGATTTGCGAAGCCATGGCAAGATTTAAATAAATGTAAAAGATGAATTCAGGCATGTAAACTGCAAAACTTTGTTGTTGGAAATGGACATACGCCAGAATATCCGGGCCCAATTTCCGCTACTCAAGAGTTAAGAATTAAGAAATAGCAGAACAATTTAATATGTACTGTTAGGTTATGTATGTTATACTCCAAAGTATAATCTTCTAGGGCGAATAAGAGAGCTGCAATATGTGAACAACTTTTTGATTCAGATGCTTTATAATTATAGAAGGCCTCTACTACATGAATGTCATTCTCAGTGAAAATCTCAAAAACATGATAAATAGTTTTTATTAATAAAATAAACTGTCATCACTGTCTTGCATGTCCATAACATGACTGCTTTTAAAACACAATCTTGCTTGACGTATTGCATTATAATTTCCGTAACTTAGTACATATTGGTCTGTTTAACCTTCATCAGATTCATACAATAATTGCGTACTCTGAAATTGAACCATCCATTGGTGATTTAGAGCATAAGAGCAACTTTTTGGAAGATATATTAACCATATTCCTCTATCTATTGATAGGATAATTTTATTACCATTTTTACTTTTCATATAGTTAGTAAATCTATAAAGAAAGTCTAAAACGTATCTCTCATTAGAATTTATTTTTCATTCTAAACTACCTGTTTACTAAATCACACTTCTTTTCCTTCACCGATAACCATCATGTTAACCTCCGTTTTAAATCATGTACCTTATTATCAGTGGGTGTAGAATGTTTTAATATTGACCTAGGAACATAATTTTCGTCTACAAACATTTTAATTATTCAGAAACTAATCACTGACACTATTCATTCTCATACTACATACCACTACTAACTTATACTTGTACCCCCCCCCCCCCCCCCACTACTAGCGCTGCCAGGCGGATATTTTCTGCAACTCTTAGGAATATGGCTCCTTCAATAGTTTTATGTACTTCATAGCTATACCAAGATGAAAGCTGTAATAATAGTTATTTGTCAAACTAGAGAGAGACGCGCTTCTTTTTGTAACAGTGCTGGGCCGAGATGATAATTTGTAAAATACTAAAACACATTTTATAGCGAGGAAAAAGGTTACTTTAATAAAATATTGAAATGTTTAAACTGAACAAAAATTGACAAACAAACAAATACAAATATTAAATTGGCGCAAACGTGTAAATATATTACATAGTTACAGTTACCAAAATATTGAACAGACGATATTACTTTATGGCTACATCTTGTAGCGGTGTAGAACTCTTTCGACTTTCAAAACATCACTCCTTTTTTCGACTTCCGAAACATAACTCTTTTTTGGACTGCCAAAGACTGGCCTTTTAAACAGCTAAAAAGTATTGTCATCAAGTTGATCGTGTCATCATCAGCTGTGTCTGATATATCAAAGGAATTTCTTTGCACACGCAATAGAAACCTACTTATGCACTAATTACAATTGATATTTGCAATATTCGTACTATTATTGAACTATAAAATGCTGAATTAACAATTTGGAAACGCGCTTGTTACATTTTTCCCAGTTGAGATCGAAGTTTGCCTCAGGTCGCTGTGCTCATGAGGCAATTCGAGCGAGAGTGGAAAAAGGGCTTTCCTCTCGTTTAGACACAACATTTTTTTAAATACATGTATCTAAAGCGATTTTCGCGGACCTAAAATACACTTTGACAACACAACTGACACGTTAAAATTAGGTTATCAGACGCAAGACGGTGTAGTAGTGTTACCAATGAACCAATCTTAAATATAAATTAAAGTTGTCAAATTGTGATTTAATCTAGAAAAACAAAAATATAAGACATAATTGTAAGAAACTTTGAAGTATGTATATCACTAAAACAAGGATTTTCAATAAATTTTACAATATATTTTTTGTAAATATCATTCATATTGGTAACACTTCTACATTTTCCTCACTAGAGAGGAAAAACACATTTTCCTCACTGTTTCGGGAGAAGAACGGTGGGGTTTCCTGGCATGTTGTAAAAAACGGTATTTTCGTTTATTACGATTTAAAATTGCAAACGATATTCAGAGATTTCGAACTAAGTAAATGAGTTCATTGTTAGTTGCTCGTAGAAAATTCCAGTTCTTTAGTATTTCAGTTCAATTTCCGCCTAATCAGCAGATGTCAATATATTGTAGGAAATCTTTTACCAATGTCTCATGCGATAGTAGTGCACAGTTAGAGTTATTTTGAGTGCCACTGTCCCATCCCTTAAGTAATAAATTTTGAAACTTGGGCAGTGAGCAACCACTGGCATTTTGACTTTTCTTGTGAAATGATCAAAGAATTACTACACAGTTTAAGGGCTTCTCTCGATTGTATGCATAATTAATGTGAAGCTTATTTTCTGAGTTTATGTAAGTAGATTTGAGTTCTATATATACGTATTTTTAATAGCAAATATTATATCAGTCTCGATCTTTGAAAGTTATTGTAAAAGTTTGTGAGTTAGAGATACTTTGGATTATATAGCGTCGAATTATTCAGCTCGTAAAAATATTTGATCTATGTAATTTATTTTTCTTGTTTGTTATTAAAAATGGTACAATTTTGTTATTGTTGAATACGTGTTTGATTCTTGTCTTTTTTCCGCCATTTGATCAGAAGTCTTTTTCTTAATACCCTTCGGAATCGAGTTAAAAAATTTCGAGGCGGCCAGCGACTAAGCTACCCTGGTTATAAATTAAAACCCTTTCGTAGGTTAGTTACCTCTTGGTACCAAGTGCGATATTCCTCTTACCAAGCAATGAATTTGTCATAATAATTTAAATACTTAGAGACAATTGTCAAACGATCCTGGACTACAATATGCCAGAGTTCCAATCACTAAATTATACTATATTCTTACATGCTACCAGATACGGAAAAGTGTGTTAATAAACGTTACAATTTCATTTCATTTATAATAAAAAAAATTGTCAGTTATAGTATAACAAGAGAGTGAGAATAAATTGAAAATAATTTGACAGATCTTTCGAAAACTAGTTGCCAGGCAATAGATACTGAAGAATTATTTTCAATTGGTGATACACAACAAAAATTGTCGACATAACTTGCAACACTAATGGTATTATATATGATCATTTCATTAGCAAATATGAAATAAACTGACAGCAGAGATTGTGATCTATCTGTACAAAAAGAATATATAAATAGGGTAACCATTATTTATGTCACTAGTATTCTTGCTATGTTTATGTCGTTATTGTTTCCGTCCTTAATGTTAAACTACAAATCGGCTTTTAACCTCGTAAATTCTAAATATGTAATTTAATTAATCGAAATCTACAACCAATAAATACAGGCAGATATGTACGAGTATTTCTGAAGTCTTTCCTATTGTCTTCAAGAGACTCTTTGTGACAAAAGATAGGACAGTCGCGTATCCTGGCGCGACTCGACAAACTATAATACCTAGACAGGTGGTGCACTACCCTCAGAAAGGTAAATACCATTAGCAGTGTATACACAGTCGGTTAGAACTGTTACAACGACAAAGCACCTTGTATTTTATGTCATGTTCCAGAGAGTGGTTCTTAATCTTCGTATAACTAGACTCTAGTATTCTATATGTAATTTCTCGCTGATTATTATTATTTCATTATTTATCCCGAGATCTCATAAGGATTTCCTTTAATATACCGGGTGTCTACTTTTTTTAAAATAGGAAATAGGAAATACAATATTAAAGTTTTCATTAAGCGATAGTTCGTTCCCTATGAACTTAAGAAAAATTGGGTAAATACAACAAATATTCAGTAACAAAAACTGCATCAAATGAGCTTAAATCTATTGATGTAATACATTTCTGTCATGAGATTGATGTAAAATAATAGTAGTTTATATACCAAGGGGTTGAAGTGCGTGATTTAATCACCTGAGGGATTACAGGAACTTCAGTCTTGTGGTATATACACTATTTTTTTGGACTTCTAACCCTCGTTTCAACAATACATTATAAATAATGTTTAATTTTAAAGGATTTAAAATACAGACTCGTATGTTGAAAATGGATGGCAATGATAACAACGATAGCACTATTCAAATTTTGTAGGTTGACTAGATACCATAAACAAAGTGAAAATTTGTGTTTATTTTGAGTGACGTTTCATTATAGATAATTTGAAAAAGCCACAGTGGAAATAACTGCCGAAAAAATCTAGAAAAATTTATAAAAACAATTCGAAGCTTTCAGCGCGTGGTGTGACAATAAAGAAGTTTAAAAATACACGGAAATTGTGCTGCTAGTATATTTTTATGAACGATCAAAAATTGTGCAAACTATCATTTGGGAGATATTCGATGTTAAAGAGAATGTTGGTGGTTAGAAATAATACTGATATAAGCAAATTCCAAAAATTAAATACTTTCTTTCTAACATATAAAGTCAAAATTGCAGCAGAACAAGTAGATCAATGGGGTATGTGACCAATTTTTTTTTCTGACATTACATGATACTAGATACAAAAATAAAATACCCGTATTTTTTTAAATCAATTAATTGTTTATAGTTAACGAGAAATTAATTTTTAAATATTTGGAGAGGGGATTGAGACGTCACTGTGTCTTCTGAATAGATTGCGGCGGTAGGTATGGTGCTAGAAAAAGACCGAGATACTGTAAAGGAAAGAAATAGATATATATCAGCGGGCCATGCGTACGGCCACAGTGACGTCACATATCCCTTCTCCTAAACACAAAATTGCTAATAACTTTACTATTACAAAATAATTTACAGTTTTTATTGTTGTATTAAGAAACTACAATGAAGAACATTCATATTCTATGGCGTATACATTGAAATTCGATTATGGTCACATACCCCATTCTTAAAAGATGCACTAGACAATGTATTTATAATGATCAAAGTAATTAATGTTATCAAAAACGTTTAAATTACTCTGTAGTAATCAACTGTATAAAACTATTAATAATAAATGTAATTTATATAAAATAATTTTAATAAAAAATTTACTTGTTGCTGTGGTTACTTGTTTACTTGTCAATTTAATCCCTTGGGATTAAATTTTGAAATTTAATCCCTCCGAGATTAAAACTGACACTGCAGCCCACGGGAAGTAAGAATAAATTAGGGAATTTGAACCTGGAAGTACAAAAAATTTATAATTTTTAGCTATTTCCATAGTACCATGGTAAACAAAACATACAAATAAATGTAAATAAGGTAAATATGTCGATGATAACCTACAGAGAAATAATTTAAACAATTCAATAATCAATAGTTATATCACGAGTGCTAAGAATTTAATTGATTACATTTGACATGTCTAGCTTATGCATAAAATTTTGCTTAAAAAGTTTTTGAGTACATAATAATTTGAAAAAATATCGAGACCGCAGGTCGAGGGATTTTATCTTAAATTATTATGTACAACACTTTTTTAAAAGCAAAATTTTATAAATAAGCTAGACATCAAATTTAATCGATTCAATTCTTATCACGAGGGGTATATGTCAAGATTATTTCATGAATTCATAGCATAAACTTTAATACTTGCCGAAGAAATTGTACTAAAACCTTGATTTTGACACATTTTCACATAAATATATTGGTACACACATAAGCAAAAGGCTCCATAAAATTTTGATGTAATATTGTAACTATAGCAAATTGTTTGTTTTTCTTTTTACTTGTCAAATAAATGTCAAAAATTTGTAAATCAAAATAGCTTGAATTGAATAATTCAGCATGTTTAAAGACATAGAATACCAGTAAAGGTAAAAAACATGTAAGTATCTTGCTTCTGCAACTAATTATCCAGCTAAATATGCCTTCAAAATGTTCAAAATTTGCATATAAAAGCTAGCTTCAATTTAATCGCGAATAAACAGCATGGTGCTGTTTATTCACTTATTTAAATTGCACAACTATGGAAAATGAAACATTCTGATTGGTCAAATTCGTAATGAGTGAAATAGTAATTAAAACTATGGTAAATGACAAAACTCCAAAAATACGACTGTTTGTATGTTTTATTTTTTTGCCATGGCAATCTTTAAATAGCCAAAAATAATAAATTTTATTATTTTAGTGCTGATATACACATTACATGCGCCCCGTTTCACAAACTTCCCCACCTATAAAATGTCACTTTAACACTTATATCATAATAGTTATTTACGAAACAAGTACGTAAAGCTAGTCTTTAGTCACGAATGGGTCAATTAAAACACGCTCGTGTTTTAAGACCCCTGAGTGACTAAAGACGCTTTACGTATGTGTATCGTACAAAATTTTATCTGCGATATAATGAAAAACCCCAAAAAAATATTTAAAAAATATTTTTGTTTTTGAAGTAGGAAGTTTGCCATGATAACAAAATTTTTGCAAATTTGGCGTGTTTAAAAATTTTAATCACTCGTTGCTTGGCAACTCGTGACTGCCCGTGACTAATGGGATCGTGTTACTAAACAATCGTGTTACAAACTTGAAACTAACAGTTCAACATCAATTTTACACACTATCGTAGATAAATAACTATAAAATTAAGAATGTTGCTTTTCGATAAATTGATTGCGAGCATTATGATGTATGAACACTCAAATTTTTAGGTGGAGTCGCTGAAAATTTCAACTCTAGACTATTTTACAATCTAGTTTAGTTGTTTAATGCATCAGATGTTCAGCTTTGCCTCTATGTAACGAGTTTGTAAAAACCAGTAATATTCTTTTTTATTTTGCGTTGAAAATAGAAATAATGCCTGCTGCTAATAGTTTTACCGTAGAGTGAAAATTTCCAATATTTGTTTGTTTTTCCTGCAATATTTGATAGCGTAGGTGTTTGCAACTGTATTTACTATTTGAACTTTACATTCGTAGTTCAATTATCTGTTCAACAGGGATTATTTCCATTCAGGAAGGTTTCATCCCGAAGAATTAATTTGTTCTTTACAAATAAGAATACAACAAAGTTTAATTCAAATTGTACAATTTGTTATAAGGAACCAATTAGAGTATCTGTGTTTGAAAGTCCAATACGTTTCTCATTTATTATTGATCAAGTGAAGAATCGTGTATTTGTCTACGGTTTCCAACAAAATTACTCCATTATTTTCAGTTTAAATTGTAGCTGCGATACGAATATTTTCTGATGCAAAATGCATTCTCATAAAACATAAATAGTGCAGCTGGTGAGGATTTATGTAGAGGTTCATTTTGAACGCTGACTGCCTCAGGAATTTATTATGCGATAAAGTCATATAATTTAACTATAACACATAAATTTACAAACTATAAAGCTATCAGAAATTGAATTTATTTGCAACGGTTCCGAGTAATATATTAATATTAAGTTTAGTAATGTTTCGTTGGTTTTAAATTAAATTTACATTGGAAATAGTAACTTTACTGTTGAGCACGGTGTCTAGCGAACATGTAAAGTTTGGGTTATGGTCGAGTTGCAATGTTTCATGATATACTGAAATGTAATAGTTATTTATGTACCAAGAGAAGTAGGTACAGCATTCGAGACAAAAAATGGCACCTACAAATCGCTGTGCATATGAGATTTTTCGTCAAACCACTTAAAAAAAAATCAGATGTGGCCAACACATAACCTCCCGCCCAATACCACTCTTAAACCATATAAAATAGTATTTGATGATACATAAACTTACCTTCTTATTTATTTATTTTCTATTTATATTTGAGAAATTTAATTTTATTTCGTATTTTTATTTAATTTTTTGGCATTGTATATTTCACTAAATAAACAGCTTCACAATGAAAATGACATTTGTCACATTTCGTAAGTGTTTCCATGGTGTACAAGGAATGCAAGATTTATAAAAATGTATAAAATTTTATTTTCTTTATATTTAATTATCCCCAAAACTAATGAAAACTAATAAAATTAGTGTTATCAAGACACATGTAAAATTAAATAATCTAAAACTTTTGAAATAACATAAATTGTTGAAAAATTAAATTTATCCGTGTTTTTTCAGAAAGAACTGTTAAGGGCTTCTAGTAAACTGCTACTTCCGGTTGACCAATTTTATCCAAAATCTAATCAGCTCTTCATTTAAAATAACAAGCAATAATACACAAAATTGTATTTTTTCGTATTATATAGTATTTGAGTTATGTGAGACGAAAAAATTGCCACAGACTACACACACACACACACACACACACACACACACATACACACACATATATATATATATATATATATATATATATATATATATATATATATATATATACATATACAAACAGACATCATCGCGAAAATAGTAAAATCGTGTTGTAGGGACCCTAAAACGTGTTTATTCATTGAAAACTCACTACCCATTTTTTTTTCCAAAAACAATACTACCTAGAGGTAGGCGGGAGGTAAAAATATGTATTTTTTATTTTTACTTTCTTATACAAAGTATAAGTAAGTATTAGAATCATACATATTTTGCCGTCCACTGAATCCGTTAAGACCAATTTCACAATGATGTCTGTGTGGGAGGATCGATGGATGGTTGGATGGATGTCCGTGTGCGCAATATCTAATGAACGAGACAATATATGTAAACGAAACTTATAATATATAAGTTTCGTAAAAATATGGATAGCTGAGTTGATTTTGAATAAAATTGAAAAACCTTAAGAGGAAGTTTACTGGACACACAACAATAAATTTAATTTTTTTTAATGGAAGACGTTAGCAAAAATATTTAGAACATAAAACGTTGTTTGCACTTTTCTTGTACATGCTTCTAATTTATTCATGTTTCTTCCAGAAATACATGGAATTCATGTATATTTTAATTATTTACCATGAAATGTTATGTTTTCTATTTAAACAATTTTCCTAACAATAAATTATAACATTCATGTGACTACAATTATTTACAATCTCTACTGTTTGAGATCCGTCAACACCTCTACAATGACGTCACAACATTTTTAAAATTCTGATGTGGCAGCACATAACCTCCCGCCCAATACTACTCTTAAACGGTACAAAATAGTATTTGATGACACAGAAACATACCTTCTTATTTGTTTATGTTCTTTATATTTGAGAATTTTAATGTTCTTTTGTATATTTATTTAATTTTATGACATATATTTAACTAAGAAAACAGCTTCACAATCACAATGACATGTGCCACATTTAGTAAAAAATTTTAAATTTTTAAATGTTTCCATGGTGTACTAGGAATGCAAGATTTGTAAAATCTAATTTCTTTATATTTTATTATCTCTAAATCTAAAGGAAATTAATAAAATTGATGTAATCAAACCACATGTAAAATTAAATATTCTTCAACTTTCGAAATAACATAAATTGTTGAAAAACGAAATTTAACCGTGTTTTTCACGAAAAACTGTTAAGGGCTTCAAGTAAAACCATTGTGGCTTAATGAATAACAATTAAGACTTTTGAAAATTGCAGATAGTCATTAATTTAGGTATAGTTTCATAAAAATAAAAAAAAATATTATGAAAGATCCTATAAACTACCGCAGTTTGTAACAAGTGCTCATTTATTAATTTAACTTTAATGTTCAGTAACTTTTTTGTTATTAAGTGTTTGCCAAAACTTTATTAAGGAAAAGACAATATTTTGGCTCCCACTAGCTACGCTTTAAATCTCTTTCGTACGTTATGGATCGCTTTGTATATCTTCAGTAATATAGGATAATTCAAGCTAAAGCTAAAATGTTGTAGCAATATCTGAATAGAATTCTCAGCACCCACCACTCGTGATAACAGAACAAATCAATCGATTCTAATACCGCTAATGATAGTAATATCTCTGAATTAAACCCTGGTAATAGGAATTTATGCCAAACATTTGGGGCCATTTGCGCGTTCTAATCTATATTTAATACGCCGAGTTGTTTCATTATTTACTTTATAATCATTTTATGATAGTTTGCATGGAATTCAGTTTTATTAGCAGATAGTTTTACGACTGCCGTATGTTTATCAATGGTCGCTGTATTTGTTAGCATTCCAAAGTTTTATGAACAAGTATACTTTGATGTAGAAACAATTACTTACTTTGAGGCGACTCCAATCTGAAACAAAAAACAGAAATTAGTATGAGCACATAATACTAAATTTGAATGTTTGATGTATGGTCAATACTACTACTGATATATCGAGAACTATAAGCTATACGGAGTTTGTTAAAATAGACTTTAACAAGAGCAAATAGTTATTTGTCAAACTAGAGAGAAAAACGCTTCTTTTTCCCCCTCGAGTTCGAAGTTTTCCTCATGAGCGCAGCGAGTGAGGCATTTCGAATGAGAGTGGAAGAAGAGCTTTCCTCTCGTGTTAGACACAACATTTTTTCACGACATGTTTCTAAAAACGATTTGCTCGGACCTAAAATACACTTTGAGAACACAACTGACTGAGTGACACGTTAAAAGTTAGGTTATCACACACAAAGCGGTGCAGCAGTGGTGCCAATGAACCAATCTTAAATATCTTTAATAAGTTGTCAAATTTGTAATTAAATAAGAAAAAGAAATATATGACATAATTGTAAGATAATTTAATGTATATCACTAAAATTAGGAATTTATTTATAAATTTTATAATATATTTTTTGTAAATAACATTTATATTGGTTACACTATTATATTTTCCTCTCGAGAGAGGAACAACACATTTTTCTCACTATTTCGGGAGAAGAACGGTGGGGTTTCCTAACATGTGAAAAAAAAAAATAAATGAATCAGTGCAAATATGTTTCTTAAAATAAATCACTTTTAAAAGTAATGAAATTTGTTCTTCTGAGGAATGTCAGGACAATATACTTATTCGTTTTGGTTTTTAATCTATTGCCTTCACCTAATAATATATTTAGTCAATCCATTTCAATTCAAAATCGGCTGTCTATGTATTTACATACCAGGTGTATACTTTTTTATGCGAAATAGGAAAAACAATGTTGAAATTTCCATTAGGCGATAGTTCGTTTCCTATGAATTTCGGAACAAAAGTGTAAATATTCTGCAAAAAAAGCTGCACCAAATGAACCTAAATTTCTTGATGTAATACATTTCTGTTACGAGATAGACGTAAAATAAAATGTATAATTTATAGCTGTTTCCAGAGTGCTATGGTAAACAAAACATACAAACAGTCGTATTGTTGAGTTTGACAGATGACATTTAGTATAATTTTTATTAGAATTTTTTTTATTTAAATCGATTTCTTTATTTAAATAAAAATAACAATCTTTTAAAATTTAATTGATCCGAATTTTATTTATTGAATTTTATTATTTTGTATGTAAATTTCAATGACTAATATATGTATAATATTGAATCTCCTGTATACAATAAAAATCATTTCATTTTTCTTTACCTCGCGCCTACCTCAAGTAAGGGAGATATTGCTTTTGGTAAAAAAATTGGGTTGCGCCTTGAAATGTAATCTTTTAAATCCTGGTGAACAATATAATATTTAAGGTTTTTCCAATTTAAACTATAGTTTAAGGGTAATACTACTTTCGCATTTGATGGTAAAGCGAAATACCGTCAGGTTTAATTAAAAAATCAATTATTTAAAAGTAGTAAAACAAACCTAATTACTAATTTGATTAAGCATTCTAATTTTAAAATTGGATTTTTCATTTACAGTGAAAATTTTAATACTTGATAGTTAAATCAATTAATGTATAATAACAGAATGGATTAGCATGAACCCTGAAATACAGTCAGCCTTATTTAAACATTACTATTTTATTTAATTACAAATAATTACTACTTTCGCCTCGTCCATATTCACACAAGGAATCAATCGTTCACGTAGTAATTAACTTCTTATTCGTCGGACACCCACGTACTCGTTTATTTACAACAATCTCAACTGACTTACTTCTACATTCTTCTCAATGTCATACACTCCTCTCAAATACCTCATTTCCATAGCAGTTATACGTCTTTCGTGCTTCTTCCTCTAAACCCAACATTCAGAACTATACAGCAATATATCTTTGGATTAGAAATGTGTCGTTCGCGAACGACCCGTTCAATTTGAACGAATCGCTTCAGTGAACGAAAAGATACGGATCACTTTCTTGTTCGCGAACGAGTCACCGGGTTTCTGTAAATGTTAGACAGATTCAGTTCGCATCGCAAAATTTTGAAAGATATACTTTACTAGGATGCTAGTAGAACTAGAATGCCTCTCGGTCTATACCTCCAACCAAATTTAGGCCTCGAATGATAGAAACACCGCCATAAACCTTCCGATGATCTCTTTTGTAGTTTGGACCATAAATATTAACATAAACGTAGATAAGATTTTTAGAGTGAAATTCTTAGAAATAAAGCTTTGTTTTGTTCATTATTCCTTAGACAAAGTGATCTAAAATGTACCGTTGTACAAGCAAATAGCTTGAATATCTCTTCATGAAAGAATCTTTGAAACATTAGGTTTGTTCCAGGTGGTAATTTCGGACATGTTCGTGACATGTTTGTAACAAATTTCACTGCGCCTATGATAAATGTAAACAAGTTAAGTTTGAAACATAGATTGGAACGGCGAATGGAGTGAATCGCATGTGCATACTCATTTTTTGTTTTGACAGCTAACCTTAAATATACATGTACATAAAGAAATTCATACATTTTTCGCTATAAAAAAGAAAATGAAGCTTATGTTTCAAACTTAACTTGTTTACATTTTTCGCAGGCGCAGTGGAATTTGTCACAAACATGTCACAAACATGTCCGAAATGACCACTTGGAACAAACCTAATATTCATTTTGTTGATAAATTTTACCAAATGCTTAATATTAATTTTTCCTTTCCATCTCTTATATTCCAAACAAATAAAACAGGATGTTCTTTCTCCAGATTACTTGTGGTTTATAAAAGCTGTATGTATAAAGCTGCGTAACGAGAATATTCAATATTTTTTTAAAAATAATTTTAATTCATTATTAAGTTAAACTAGTTTTTTCTATAAATTTAAGATTTGCATAATAAATAATCGTTCAATGAATAAACATTCGATTATTTTGCAAGTATCATTTAATCGATTAAATTACAAATTTTATTTTTCTTCTTATTTCATAATACAATTTTACAAATTTAAAGAATTAAATAAATAGTTTAGCTTCAATCCCAAACAGAACCTTAAACAGAACAAACGGTTACGTCGTATGATGATTCAGTTTTACCCAATATAAGATAAAATCTTTGAGTAATACAGTTCTGTTCATTCTGAATGAATCTCAGTGAATGAGTCGCATTGAACGAATCTTTTTGGTGAATCGATTCAAAAGAATCGGATTAGCTACGCAAATGGGTCTGCACATCTCTACTTTGGATACATTCATGTTTCGAGCAAATGTACCCAGAGCACCCAATACCTTGCACCCTACGGAAACCCGCATTTCAATCTTTTGCTCAATACGTCCATCCCTCGACAACATACTATCCAATAATACAAATTCATTTACTTGTTTTTATCAAAACATATTTTTTGTGCAAACGGACGCGAAATAAGTATTTCGCAGCCGTAATATAGACCGAGAAAATGAACTTCGCGGCTGTTGTTAATTGTAACGGCCTCTAAATCCAAAATGATTGTTTTGTTTTGGACGCGAAATAGTGTAAAAAACAATCATATTGACAATTGAGAATTGACATTATTTTTTCAAAACAAATTGTTCTGTTTATCAAATGTCAATCTCATAGCCACTATTTACAATAAAACTGTTTAAAATTTATAATTACATATTTTTACAGTTGCATAAAAAATAGTGTGTACACCTTGTCCGCGAAATCCTTTATCGCCCTCGATATTGTCCTGCCTCGGTACGCTAAAGTATGATTTCGTGGCCTTGGTATACAAATAACTATTCAATTTAAGTTGAATAGGTTTAAAGCCATTACAGAACAATGCAATACTTTACAGTTTTTAATAATTAGAAATTTAACTTTCTGTAATAAAAATTTAATATGAATTTCAAACCCCATATATTACTATGCAGTATCATTTAGCATAGTTTCAGCAATTATTTTAACATGAAGGCATTTATAATTATTTTGGTCACTCTTGTCGTTTACGGGTTGCGTAAGTACCTTTGCTTTTAAAACTAGTAAAAGTTACTGCAATTGTAATTTTAGCTCTTCATAAACACCCGAAGCGAGACGCATTTTTGGACAAAGCCGGACGAAAGTAAAAATGGATTTCATTATTTTATTTTCCATGAATTCGTATCTAATATAAATGTTGTTAATTAGGTGCTTGGGATCACATTGTGGTGGTGTTCTTATGAATTTCATAAAAGGCATGCATGGAATGATTTCTGACGGTGGTCGCCCTCCTAGTTGTCCTCCTGTTTGTAGTTGTCCTCCTGTTTGTGGTCCCCCTGCAGGTGGTCATCCTGCTGGAGAACATCCTGCTGGAGTTCATCCTGCTGGTGATCATCCTGCTGGTGATCATCCTTCTGGAGATCATCCTGCTGGTGATCATCCTGCTGGTGGCTATCCTGTTGGTGACCATCCTGTTGGTGGTGAACCTGCTGGTGGTTTTCCTGCTGGCGGTCATCCTGCTGGTGATCCTCCTGTTGGTGGATTTCCTTTTGGTCCTGGATTTCCTTTTGGTGGTGAATTTCCTTTTGGTGGTTCTCCTGGTGGTGGTGGTGGTAGTAGTGGTGGTGGAGGTTGTGTTAGAGGTAGTTGTGGTGGATCTACCGGGTGGGGTGGATCAATGCAAGGACAAGGAGGGGTACAAGGTGTAGGAGTAGGTAGCTCGAGTGGAGGGGGCAGAATGACAGGCGTTGCCAACGTAAGTGGGTCTGTTAACCTGACTGGCGATACATATTTCTCGCCTGGATCAATGTTTGGTACGCATTTATTTATGAGAAATATTTAAAGAAATTAATATACCAACGATGTTTGTGCTCTAGGTTCTCGTAGAAATGGACCTCGAAGACGTCATCGACATCATAGACATTGAAATTAAAATGTACGTTGTGTGAGTAATGACTTATATTAAACTTAATATTTGGCAAAATATTACCATAAATATATTTTTGCTAAGTGTATGATGAGGAATAAATAAATACTTCAAAGTAACATCAACCATTGCTTTTTTCTTCCAAGCATTTACTACTAGCCTATCTACAAGTCATTATTGACCTCTATTGGAGTGATTTGTTGTTCGTTACCGATTGATTTACAACATCGAAAGTGGTTATTAATAAATTAGTAATAACCTACAAAATGTCTTTTTTTTATTTGATATATTTTTGCGCTTTAAGTTGCAAATGATGCTCATGCAATATCAGTTTCACTTACTTTTTAAAATTGTCCAACCTTCTTAACTAACTCACTTTCACATTCTTCTTAATGTCATACAGTCCTCTCAAATACCTGATTTCACTGCAGTTATATATCGTTCATGCTTCTTTCTCCAAACCCAATCAGAACCATACATTAATGTATCTTTGTATACATTCAATACCTTACACCTTACAGACATACGCATTTCAATTTCCTGGATATACATTTTAATTTACTTGATCTAATCAATATATATTTTAAATTTATATTGAATAGGTTTAAAGCTATTACAGAACAATGCAAAACTTTACAGTTTTTAATAATTAGACAATTAACTTTCTGTAATTAAAATTTAATATGAATTTCAATCCCTATATATTACTATGCAGTATAATTTAGCATAGTTTCAGCAACATGAAGACCTTATTGTTTATAATTATATTGGTCACTCTTGTCGTCGACGGGTTGTGTAAGTACCTATGATTTTTAAATTAGTAAAATAAAATGCAAATGTAATTTCAGCTCTTGATAACCACCCGAAACGAGACGCAATTTTGGACAAAGCCGGACGAAAGTAAAAATAGATTTCATTATTTTGTCCTCAAGGAATTCGCATTTAATATAATTTTTTTTAATTAGGTGCTCTGAACCATATTGTGGTGGTCGTCGTAATTTTGATTTGGGTACTGGTCTTATTATAAATGTAATAAAAGGCCTGTTTGGAATGATTTCTGGTGGTGGTCCCTCTACTGGTGATAATCCTGCTAGTGGTCCTCCAGCTGGTGGTAATAGTGGTGATGGTGGATTAGCACAAAAACAAGGAGGGGTACAAGGTTTTGGAGTAGGAAGTTCGAGTGGAGGGGGTAATGTGACAGGCATTCCCAACTTAAGTGGGACTGTTAACCTGAATGGCAATACAAGTGTGTCGTCTGGTAAACTTTTATTTAGGAGATATATTTAAAGAATAACAACATGTTTGTGCTCTAGGTTCTCGTAGAAATGGACCTCAAAGACATCATAGACATCGTAGATATTGAAATTAAAATGTACGTTGTGTGAGTAATGACTTATAAGCATGTAGGTAAAATATTACCTAAAGTATTTTTTTTGCTAACTGTATGATGAAGAATAAATAAATACTTCAAAGTAACATTATCCATTGCTATTTTCTTCCAAGCATTTACTACTAGCCTATCTACAAGTCATTATTGACCTCTATTGGAGTGATCTGTTGTTCGTTACCGCTTGATTTACAACACCGGAAGTGGTTAATAATAAATTAGTATTAACCTACAAAATGTCTTTTTTTATTATGAAGAATTTTTGCACTTTACGTTGCAAATGATGCTCATGCAATTATTCATCCGCAATTTCGCCCGCATACATCAGTTTCACTTACTTTTCAAAATTGTCCAACTATCTTAACTAACTCACTTCCACATTCTTCTTAATGTCATACAGTCCTCTCAAATACCTCATTCCACAGTAGTTATATATCGTTCATGCTTCTTTTTCCAAACCCATTCAAAACCATACATCAATGTATCTTTGGATACATTCATGTTTCGAGAAAATGTACCCAGAGTACCCAATACCTTACAACACCTTACAAACACACGCATTTTAATTTCCTGGATATACATTTTAATTTACTTGATCTAATCAATATATATTTTAAATTTATGCTGAATAGGTTTAAAGCTATTACAGAACAATGTAAAACTTTACAGTTTTTAATAATTAGACAATTAACTTTCTGTAATTAAAATTTAATATGAATTTCAATCCCTATATATTACTAAGCAGTATCATTTAGCATAGTTTCAGCAACATGAAGACCTTATTGTTTATAATTATTTTGGTCACTCTTGTCGTCGACGGGTTGTGTAAGTACCTATTATTTTTAAATTAGTAATATAAACTGCAATTGTAATTTCAGCTCTTGATAACCACCCGAAACGAGACGCAATTTTGGACAAAGCCGGACGAAAGTAAAAAAAGATTTCATTATTTTGTCCCAAATGAATTAGTATATAATATAAAAATTTTTAATTAGGTGCCTCGAACCATATTGTGGTGGTCGTCGTAATCTTGATTTGGGTATTGGTCTTATTACAAATGTAATAAAAGGCCTGTTTGGAATGATTTCTGGTGGTGGTCCCTCTGCTGGTGATAGTCCTGCTAGTGGTCCTCCTACCGGTGGTCCTCCAGCTGGTAGCCCTCCTGCTGGTGGTGGGGGTGGATTAGTACAAGGACAAGGAGGGATACAAGGTTTTGGAGTAGGAGTTCGAGTTCCTGCTGGTGGTCCTCCGGCTGGTGGTCTTCCTGCTGGTGGTCCTCTTGCTGGTGGTCCTCCTGCTGGTAGACCTCATGCTGGTGGTTCTCCTGCTAGTGGTGGTGCTGGTGGTGGTAGTGGTAAAGGTGGGTGGGGTGGATTAGTACAAGGACAAGGAGGGATACAAGGTTTTGGAGTAGGAAGTTCGAGTGGAGGGGGCAATGTGACAGGCATTGCCAACGTAAGCGGGACTGTTAACCTGAATGGCAATACACGTGTGTCGACTGGTAAACTTTTATTTAGGAGATATATTTAAAGAATTTAATATAACAACATGTTTGTGCTCTAGGTTCTCGTAGAAATGGACCTCAAAGGCATCATAGACATCATAGACATTGAAATTAAAATGTACGTTGTGTGAGTAATGACTTATAAGCATATAGGCAAAATATTACCAAAAGTATTTTTTGCTAACTGTAAGATGAATATTAAATAAATACTTAAAAGTAACATTATCCATTGCTATTTTCTTCCAAGCATTTACTACTAGCCTATCTATAAGTCATTATTGACCTCTATTGGAGTGATCGTTACCGCTTGATTTACAACACCGGAAGTGGTTAATAATAAATTAGTATTAACCTACAAAATGTCTTTTTTTTATTTGAAACATTTTTGCGCTTTAAGTTGCAAATGATGCTCATGCAATCATTCATCCGCAATTTCGCCCGCATATATCAATTTCACTTACTTTTCAAAATTGTCCAACTATATTAACTAACTCACTTCCACATTCTTCTTAATGTCATACAGTCTTCTCAAGTACCTCATTCCACATCAGTTATATATCGTTCATGCTTCTTCCTCCAAACCAATTCAGAACCATACATCAATTTATTTTTAGATACATTCATGTTTCGAGAAAATGTACCCAGAGTTCCCAATACCTTACACCTTATAAACACACGCATTTCAATTTCCTGGATATTAATTTTAATTTACTTGATCTAATCAAAATATATTTTAAATTTATGCTGAATAGGTTTAAAGCTATTACAGAACAATGCAAAACTTTACAGTTTTTTAATAATTAAACAATTAACTTTCTGCAATTAAAATTTAATATGAATTTCAATCCCTATATATTACTATGCAGTATCATTTAGCATAGTTCCAGCAACATGAAGACCTTATTCTTTATAATTATTTTGTTCCCTCTTGTCGTCTACGGGCTGCGTAAGTACCTTTCCTTTTTAAATTAGTAAAATATACTGCAATTGTAATTTCAGCTCTTGATAACCACCCGAAACGAGACGCAATTTTGGACAAAGCTGGACGAAAGTAAAAATAGATTTCATTATTACGTCCTCAATGAATTCGAATTTATATAAATGTTTTTAATTAGGTGCCTTGAACCATATTGTGGTGGTCGTCGTAATTTTGATTTGGGTACTGGTCTTATTATAAATGTAATAAAAGGCTTGTTTGGAATGATTTCTGGTGGTGGTGCCCCTGTTGGTGGTCCTCCTGCTGGTGGTCCTCCAGCTGGTAGCCCTCCTGCTGGTGGTGGGGGTGGATTAGTACAAGGACAAGGGGGGATACAAGGTTTTGGAGTAGGAAGTTCGAGTGGAGGGGGCAATGTGACAGGCATTGCCAACGTAAGTGGGACTGTTAACCTGAATGGCAATACCCAAGTGATTACTGGTAAACTTTTATTTAGGAGAGATATTTAAAGAATTTAATATAACAACATGTTTGTGCTCCAGGTTCTCGTAGAAATGGACCTCAAAGTCGTCATAGACATCATAGACTTTGAAATAAAAATGTACGTTGTGTGGGTCATGACATATTCAACTCAATCCTCATCAAAATATTAATATAAGTAATTTTTGCTAACTTTATGATGAGGAGTAAATAAATACATCATCCATTGCTATTTTCTTCCTAGCATTTACAACTATCCTGTCATTATTGACCTCTATTGGAGTGATTTGTTTTTCGTTACCGCTTGATTTACCACACTGGGCGTGGTTAATAATAAATTAGTATTAAAGTACAAAATGTCTTTTTTTTTATTTTGTAACATTTTTGCGCTTAAAGTTACAACCGCAATTTCGCCCGCATATATTAGTTTCACTAACTAATCGAAATGGTCCAACCACCTTAACTAACTCAATTCCACGTTCTTCCAAATGTCTTACACTCCTCTCAAATATCACATTTCCACAGCAATTATATGTCGTTCATTCTTCTTTCTCCAAACTCCAACATTCAGAACCATACATCAATATATCTTTGGATACATTCACGTTTGGCAAATGTACCTAGAGCACCTAATACCTTGCACACTACAGACATCGCATTTCAATTTCCTGGCAATACGCCCATCCCTCAAAAAAATACTACCCAATATACAAATTCATTTATTTGTTCTAATCAAATATATTTTAAATTTATGTTGAATAGGTTTAAAGCTATTACAAAACAATGCAAAATTTTATAGTTTTTATAATTAGACAATTAACTTTTTGTAATAAAAATTTTAATATGAATTTCAATCCTTATATATTACTGCGCTGTATCATTAAGCATAGTTCCAACAAACTAGTCTAACATGAAGACTCTTATAATTATTTTGGCCGCTTTTGTCGTCTATGGATTGCGTAAGTACTTTTGCTTTTTTAAATTAGTAAAAATTGCTACAATTGTAATTTTAGCTCGAGATGACGTCCCGAAACTACACGCATTTTCGGGTGAAGCCAATATTACCGGTGGTATGGTTCTGGTCTTCTTACTTTAGGTAGGGGTTTAATGAAAGGTCTAAAAGTTATGTTTGCAGGTGGTGAAATTATAGGAGGTCGGCGTGGTGCTTGTCCTCCTGTTTGCGTTTGCCCTCCTAATTGTTATCCTGCTGGTGGCGGTCCTGGTTGGAGTGGTGGAGGTGGTGGTGGTGGCCCTGGTAGTGGTTCCTCTGGTGGTGGTGGTGGTTGGAATTCTCCTGGTGGTGGTGGCCCTGGTAGTGGTCCCTCTGGTGGTGGTGGTGGTTGGAATTCTCCTGGTGGTGGTGGCCCTGGTGGTGGTCCCTCTGGTGGTAGTTCTGGTTGGAATTCTCCTGGTGGTGGTGGCCCTGGTGGTGGTCCCTCTGGTGGTGGTGGTGGTTGGAATTCACCTGGTGGTGGTGGCCCTGGTAGTGGACCCTCTGGTGGTAGTTCTGGTTGGAATTCTCCTGGTGGTGGTGGCCCTGGTAGTGGTCCCTCTGGTGGTAGTTCTGGTTGGAATTCTCCTGGTGGTGGTTCTCCTGGTGGTGGTTCCCCTGGTGGTGGTTCTTCTGGTTGGGGTCATTCTACTGGTAGTAATTCTCCTTTTGGTAATGGATTTCCTTTTGGTAGTTCTTCTGGTTCGGGTGGTAGTGGCGGTTCTGGTGGTGGTGGAGGAGGTAATGGTGGAGGAAGTGGCGGTGGAGGAGGTGGAGGTGGTGGAGGTGGTCATGGTGGCGGTGGAGGTTGTACTACTGCTGGTTGTTCCGGGTGGGGTGGATCAATTCAAGGACAAGGAGGGATACAAGGTGTAGGAGTAGGAAGTTCGGCTGGTGGCTCTGCATCAGGCACTGCCAACGTGCACGGAACTGTAAACCTGAGTGGCGATACCCGTGTTTCGACTGGTAAACTTTTATTTAGAAAAGATATTTAAAGAATTTAATATATCTATATGTTTGTGCTCTAGGTTCTCGTAGAAAAGCTCGAAGACGTCATAGACATCACAAGCACTGAAATTAAAATATACGTTATGTGGGTAATGACATGTATTAAACTTAATCCTAGGCAAAATAACACCATAGTATTTTTCTTAACTGTCTGATGGGGATTAAATAAATACTTTAAAGAAACATTATACATTGTTATTTTTTTCCACACATATACTACTAGCCTATCAACAAGTCATTATTGACCTCTATTGAACTGATTTGTTGTCCGTTACTGCTTGATTTACCAGACTGGACATGGTTATTAATAAATTAGTATTAAACAACAAAATGTGTTTTTTATCTCCCTTAAGGGAGGTATTATTTTTGGTAAAAAATTGGGTAGTGCTGGAAAATTCTCGAGAATTTTATTTTAGGAATATCTAGAATATTCTTGATATTGTTTTAAAAATTAAGAATTATTAATATATACATTCAAAATGTAAATAAATTAAGTTTTCCGCCAATATATTGCTTTAATTTTCTTACAATTTAATAGATTTTGATAATAATGAATAACTATAATCGAAATTGGAAAAAAATATTGATTGTAGGTAAGTTTATTAAAATACAAACTAATCTAAACTAAATAACACAATGTAATTTCAGAAAGTAGGCATGAACAATATTACCAAAAATGTCATTATAATCATAAACCAACAAAACAATAAGTATTTACATTATGATATAAAATTTAATCACTTTCACCGTCACCAATGTCAATCGGAAATTCTTTATCAATCTGTTTTGCATTTAATTCTACATTTAAATTTTAAGAGATCGGCAATTAATAAGTTTAATGTATGAGCCAATACTGCAATGTGTGGGCATTTCTCATTTAATAAATTACGAGCCTTTACCATTGCCATGGCTTCGTCAGTAACTATCGCTTGAAATCTTTCACATCCCAGTTCTTGCAACATTTCTTCCATTTTTGCTACCATATATTTTCCCGTGTGTCTATCGGCTGCAGTTGCCATTGTTTTATAAAATATTTGCTTTGGTGTGGTAATAATAAATAATATGATTGACTGGTTTCTATTATTACTCCAGCCAAACATTTCAGAGCCAATGATGAAGCAGTTTTATTACATCAGAAACTGATTTTTTGACAATTATAATTGAGCATCTAACATCTTGTTAGATAACATGTAGCATGAAGGCAAATTGAGAAATGGTCTCAAATGTTTTAAAAAAATTAACAATCTGGATTCCCAGTAACTGCAAGAGGAGTATTTGAGGCATACACTGCTCTAGCGAAAAGTACCTCTAATGAACTTTGATTGGTTTTTGAAATAATGTCAACAAAATTGTCTAAAGTTGATTTCGAAATTAAGGTTATAGTGCTAGTACTTTTTACTTCCCGCCTACCTCTAGGTAAGGGAGGTATTGTTTTTGGTCAAAAAATTGGGTAGTGAGTTGTCAATGAATAAGCACGATTTAGGATCCCTATAATACGATTTCACTATTTTCGCCATAATGTCTGTATGCATATATGTATGTATGTCTGTATATATGTGTGTGTGTAGTCTGTGGCAATTTTTCGTCTCGTATAACTCAAATACTATAATACCAAAAAATACTATTTTGTGAATTTATGCTTCTTATATTTAAATGTAGAGCTGATTAGATTTTGGATCAAATTGGTCAACCGGAAGTAGCAGTTTACTTGAAGCCCTTAACAGTTTTTCGTGAAAAACAGGGTTATATTTTCTTTTTCAACAATTTATGTTATTTTTAAAGTTTTAGAATATTTAATTTTACACCTGTTTCGATAACATTAATTTTATTAATTTTCATTGGATTTAAAGATAATAAAATATAAAGAAATTATATTTCATAAGTCTTGCACTCCTTGTACACCAAGGAATTTTTTACGCAATGTGATACATTCCATTTTAATTGTGAAACTGTTTTCTTATTAAAAAATATGGCAAAAAATTAAATAAAAATAATAAATAAAATTAAATTTCTAAAATATAAATTGAAAATAATTATACGTCGTTCATGCTTTTTCCTGCAAACCCAAAACGCAGAACCATACATTGATATATCTTTGGATACATTCACGTTTGACAAATGTACCTAGAGCACCTAATACCTTGCACACTAAAAACATCGCATTTCTATTTCCTGGTCAATACGCCCATCCCTGGAAAACATACTACCCAATATACAAATTCATTTATTTGTTCTAATTAAATGCATTTTAAATTTATGTTGAATAGGTTTAAAGTTATTACAGAAAAATACAAAATTTTATAGTTTTTATAATTAGACAATTAAGTTTCTGTAATTAAAATTTTAATTTGAATTTCAATCCTTATATATTACCAAGCTGTATCATTAAGCATAGTCCCAACAAACTATTCTAACATGAAGACTCTTATAATTATTTTGGTCGCTCTTGTCGTCTACGGGTTGCGTAAGTACTTTTGTTTTTAAATTAGTAAAAGTTGCTACAATTGTAATTTTAGCTCGTGATGAAGTCCCGAAACTACACGCATTTTTGGGTGAAGCCAATATTACAAATGCTGGTATGATTTTGGTCTTTTTACTTTAGGTAGGGGTTCAATGAAAGGTCTAAAATGTATGTTTGCAGGTGGTGCAATTATAGGAGGTCGGCGTGGTGCTTGTCCTCCTGTTTGCGTTTGCCCTCCTGTTTGTGCTCCTGCTGGTGGTGGTCCTGGTTGGAGTGGTGGTGGTGGTGGTGGTTCTCCTGGTGGTTCCTCTGGTGGTGGTGGTGGTTCTGGTTGGAATTCCCCTGGTGGTGGTGGCCCTGGTGGTGGTCCCTCTGGTGGTGGTGGTGGTGGTTGGAATTCTCCTGGTGGTGGTGGCCCTGGTAGTGGACCCTCTGGTGGTAGTTCTGGTTGGAATTCTCCTGGTGGTAGTGGACCTTCTGGTGGTAGTTCTGGTTGGAATTCTCCTGGTGGTGGTGGCCCTGGTAGTGGACCCTCTGGTGGTAGTTCTGGTTGGAATTCTCCTGGCGGTGGTTCTCCTGGTGGTGGTCCCCCTGGTGGTGGTCCTCCTGGTGGTGGTCCCTCTGGTGGTAGTTCTGGTTGGAATTCTCCTGGTGGTGGTTCTCCTGGTGGTGGTTCCCCTGGTGGTGGTTCATCTAGTTGGGGTCATTCTTCTGGTAGTAATTCTCCTTTTGGTAATGGATTTCCTTTTGGCAATGGATTTCCTTTTGGTGGTTCTTCTGGTACGGGTGGTAGTAGTGGCGGCAATTCTGGTGGTGGTGGAGGTGGTCATGGTGGAGGTGGTGGCGGTGGAGGTTGTACTACTGCTGGTTGTAAAACCGGGTTTAGTGGATCAATTCAAGGACAAGGAGGCATACAAGGTGTAGGTGTAGGAAGTTCGAGTGGAGGGGGTTCTATATCTGGCGAAGCAAACGTGGGGGGAACTGTTAACCTGACTGGCAATACCCAAGTGTCGACTGGTAAACTTTTATTTAGGAGAGATATTTAAAGAATTTAATATAACAACATATTTGTGCTCTAGGTTTTCGTAGAAAAGGTCGAAGACGTCATAGACATCACAAACACTGAAATTAAAATGTACGTTGTGTGGGTAATGACATGTATTAAACTTAATCCTGGGAAAAATGTTAACATAAGTATTTTTTCCCAACTGTGTGATGAGGAATAAATAAATACTTCAAAGAAACATTATCCATTGTTATTTTTTCCACACATTTACTACTAGCCTATCAACAAGCCATTATTGACCTCTATTGGAGTCATTTTTTGTTCGTTACCGCTAGTCAATTTCAACAATGAAACTTGAAGTCTTAAAACTTTCACATACAGATTGTACCATAATTTCAGGTACATATTGTAATGGCATATAGTACTGATTTTGTAGTTCACTTAAAAAGAACATTTTCAGTATCACTGGATACTATTTATTTCGAAAAACAGCTCAACACTACATAACAGCAAAACTGAATGCATAATTAGATACTACTAAGATATAATACTTAATATTAAAACTACCTAATTAATCAGTGAGCCAAAAAGTGTTTTCCTGATAAGTCAAAGAATTAATTTTCAAAAAATTATTTTTGTTCCGTAATTGATCATTACGTTAAGTATAAGATGCCACTCTGATATATATGAAGATATTTTAGAAGGAGTCCAATTTTCCGTATCATTTTCTTCAAACATTGTGCAAGGGTAATCAAGTTTATGTAACATGTACAAATTTTCAAAAATCTTTCGATAGATTATAAGTACAATAATTCATTAAATTTTACTGCGGAAATGTATAGCAAACTTAACTATTTCTATCTTATCTTATTGACAGAAAACAATTTGTACAATTTAACGGTTTTTATTTAACGTTACACCCATGTCAGGAATACCACAAGGGTCGAATCTTGATCCACACTTAGTAATCTAAACTCTTAAAGTTTACAGCAATTTAATTACCTCCAAGCATTTATTGTTATTTAATTTTAACTGATTATGAATATCAAAAAATCTTCACCGAAATATAAAAACATATAATAGTATTGTTACTGATTTAGGTTATAAATTCATTATAACTATTCAATAAATAATCAAAATTTGGAAGTAGTAATTATCAATAGAGATCTTGGTACATATTTCGATCCATTTTTAACATTAAACTCTCATATTCCGCTTTCAGAATTTTTGGCTTCATTTTAAGTAATTCGAAAGTATTCTATTTAATTTCACATTCTCCCTTCAAATACCCCATTTTCACTGGAATTATCGTTCATGTTTTTTTATTCACATCCAACATTCATAACCATATAACAATGAGTTCATTGTTTTACATCTTATAGACAACCACTTTTCAATCTCCCGTTCATTACATCCATTCCTCGAAAACTACCCAAATATACAAATAAGTTTACTAGTACCAATCAAAATAGATTTTAAATTTATGTGTATTGTAGTTGTTTTAAATAAGATTATGGATCACAAAAAAATGTAAAACTTTATTGTTTTTTATAATTAAATACTAAACTTCCTTTAATTAAATTTTAATAAGTATATCAATCATTAAGCAGAATTGGCCATAAAGATAGCAAATTTTGAAAATTTTCAATTACTTTTCATGGAATGAAGGAAAGGTAAAAATTATTTACAGAATGGAGTTATTCACCATTTAAAAAAATTATGAAACTATATATAAATTGAAGACTATCTTCACTTAAAAAAAAAATTAATTGTTATTCATTAAGCCACAATGATTTTTTTAAAATGTTGTGACATCATTGTAAAGGTGTTGGTGGATCTCAAACAGTAGAGATTGTAAATAATTGTAGTCACATGAATGTTCCGATGTATTGTTAGGAAAATTATTTAAATGGAATTAAAATAACTTTTCATGGTAAATAATTAAAATATTCATGAATTACATGTATTTCTGGAAGGAACATGAATAAACTGTAAAATTATTTTAGTCAAATATTTGATTACCACTGATAAATTTTGCTAACCTATATTATTCAAAAAGCCTTTAATTTCGTTGAGTCGACCTAAAGTAATATTTATTAGTTAGAAATAAATAATATATTCTACTGATACGAATTCAAAGTGAAACAAAAACCTTCAAATTAGTTGCCAACTATTTTGACACTTCGACATTCTGACAGCTCAATAATAAGAGCAGTACAAATAATTTAGAATGGGATAGATATGTGCCTTAATACTTTGACGTCATAGTAGAGGTCTTTAAATTTCAAATATCTGAATAATTAATAATATTTTGCAAACTTCTGTAATATGTAGTGGAATGTTTTTGGGTCTAGTTATAATATAAATGACTTATTTTATATTTTGTGAATCTAGTGAACGACCGTATTTCAAATCTCTGGATTCAAATTTATTTGTATAATACTCAAACATACATATATTTATACTAATAAAATAAATTTATTTGCTTTGTTTTAGCTTTGAATAGGATTGTAGCTATTATAGAACAACACAAAACATTATAGTTTCTCATAATTAGACAATAAACTTTTTGTAATAAAATTTTAATAAGAATTTCAATCCTACAACTACAAAGCAGTAGCATTTTTAACATTGTTTCTGGAACATGTCGAAAATGAAGACATTTGTAATTATTTTTGTCATTGTTGTCGTTTACGTGTTGGGTGAGTACTTTTGCTCCTTTAACCCTTGGGGAACACATTGGGTCAATCTGAGCACAATAAAAATTTTATACTTTGGGATTTTCCAAATAAATTTTTAGGTTAAAGTATTAAAAAATTTAAAAGTTAGAATATTTTTTGTAAAATTTAATTTGTTTATAAACAATTTTTTTAACCTTATCAAAGACATTAACAATTATAAAATGCATAAATCATAAGTTACTAAATTTTTACAGTTTGACTTCTATAATCCCTGCAATTTTGCATAGTGAGAATCGCTTATTGTGAACTTATAGCAATAGAAAATAGGTTTTACTTACAAGCTTTTTCGGTTCACAATCGCTTACACAACGACTATATAGAGAATTGACTTTAGAAGTACTCATTGTGGAAATTTTCTTAGTACAAATGCTTTGCAAGAACGACTACTAACAAACTATTTCACTGGATGCTGTTACTCGTTGGCCATATTACTCTATTTGCTGATAATTTTTATATATTTATATAATATATTTAATATTAAGTATAATAGAGAATTTTTTTGTTAAAAGCTGGTCTTCAATACTTTCAACTTTTGATAAATGTTCTGTACCATTTTTACAATTCGCAAGTCTTCCATAATGCTCTTCCAATTATATAACTTTTTATAAGTCAACCCCATCGTCTTTGAACATCGTAATGAAGTCTAACTGTATGATAATTCATCTTCATTGTTTAGTGTTTACCAGAGTGATTCTATTGTATGAACGATATTTTTTGAATATCCATCGTAAATGGCTCTAGTAACAACGTCTCTTGTAAAATCAGCCAGTATCTTTTCTTGTTCTTTTATTAGATACACTTCCAACACTTCTTCTTTTTACTATGGTCCGAACTATCCATTTACTCACTTTTGTTAAAATTGGGGTTTTTATCACAGCTAGACCTAAGAAATACCATAATCTATTTTATTAGGACTAAATAATCTGGTAATAGCATTACAAATTCAGTTAGAAAATTTCTTTGGGCAAGGGTGTTCGTTATATATTGTTTTATTGATATTGTAATATTAACAAGTACGGCTCTTTTAAGTATACCTAGAAAAATCGGTACGAATTGTAAATTTTCCAGGTAAATTTTCAGAAATAATATAACAAGAGAGTGAGAATAAATTGAAAATAATTTGACAGATCTTTCGAAAACTTGTTGCCAGGCAATAGCCACGAAAGCCCGTAGGGCTTGAGTGGCTATTGCCAAATGGCGACAAGTTTGAGAAAGGTACTGGAGAATTATTTTCTAATTTATCGAACTCTCGAGTTATATTTAATTAGATTATTTTTTTATTTCATCATCAGGCACGTCACTAATTCTATCTTTTTTGCTCATTTTTACTTTTGTTGATGATAACTATCTGACATCTGACATCTGTCAACAAAAACAAAAAAGCTACAGAGAATATTGCCGGGAATAATCACAAGAGCATTATTCCCAGTTTAATAATGACAGGATTGGTTAAAACGCAGACACGTGACATACAATAAAGCATTTCATTGGTTTAAAGAAACGTCAAAAAATAATCGTCTTGTAAGTGATGTACCGAAAGAGCTTGTAAAGGAAACCTATTTTTCCTATTTCACGTACACAAAGTCAATTTTGTGACACTGTTTTTCTCAAAAACAATGCTACAAAATTGAATTTTGTGCAACTGTTTTTGGGGAATTTATTATTTGCAAAATTAACAGCCTGTCAAACTTGGGGGTGTCATTGCTCACGTAAAATTATTGAATCGGAGCCCCTGTGTCGGGGTTGCGGCCTGGGGCTCAATAGGCCCCGCGGGCAAAGCTCCTTGGTGACCAGTGGTATATTAAACTTGCCGTACAATTTTATTTTATTTTTATTTTTATTGAATTTATGAACGTGAAATAGGAAAAATAGTATGAACAACTCGTGTTACAATGCCTAATTGTGATACTCGTATCTTGCGTAACTCGCCTGCGGCTCGTTTACGCAAACTATACTCGTATTACAAAAAAGGTCATTGTAACACTAGTTGTTCAATATACTATTCTAATACTATAAGCGGTTTTCGCTATTGTAGTCGATATTGCAGGGATTATAGAAGTCAAATTATACTATATCTATTGACGCCCTTTCAGGTCAAGTCAAGTCACTGATGCAACCAAAAGGAGGGATACTAGGTGTAGGAATCGGAAGGGCGTTTGGAGAGGGACCTATTTCAGGCATTGCCAACGTGCATGGAACTGCTAACCTGAATGGCAATACCTTTGTGAATGGTACACTTTTATTTAGGAGGGGTATTTTAAGAATTGAATATAACAACTATGTTTGTGCTTTAGGTTTTCGCAGAAATCGAAGACGTCACGAATAATGTAGAGACTGAAATTAAAATGTACGTTGTGTGGGTAAAGACTTATTTTAAACTTAATCCTAGGCAAAATATTTAAACAAGTATTTCTTGCTAACTGTATAACGAGGAATAAATAAATACTTTCTAAGATACATCATGTATTATAATTTTTTCATCATCATTTACTACTAGCCTATCAACAAGTAATTATTGACCTCCATTGGAGTCATTTGTTTTTCGTTAGCGGTTCATTTACCACATCATTCGTGATTTATTAGCCTATTTAATGTCTTGTTTATTGTGAAATAATTTTGGCGTTTTAAGTTGTAAATGAATTAATACACCTTGTATTTTTTAATAACTACTAGATTTCAACAATGAAACTTGATGACTTAAAACTTTTATATTAGTGCTACCAACTGGATCCGGATTTGATATGTATCCGGATGCCCGGATTATAAACATTCTTGTAGCGGAATCGTAAATTAATTGACTAAATAGAATTATAAGTATACCCAGCAAACACAGTTATGTCGCGTGTACGTTATATATACATAACATGGATAGACCTATGTCCGCATCATGATCTATGAGACAAGACATCCCATGTATGTAGACAGCGTAACGTTAATGGTACATAACAAAACTATTGGTATAAACAACTTTGTATATACGAATGGAATAGTTGCTTTTGTATATTTTGAAGTAAGATCTCTTTGAAAATGTTTATTTATTTATAAATTAACAATTTCCTGTAGATAAATTACGTTACGGAAATATATAACCACTTAGCAAAATTAACTTAAATATATTTCAAAGTTGATCAGAGCACACTATAAAATATTTAAAATTACTTTGCTATATTTTTATATAAAATATAAAAAAGTTTCTAATTAACTGTGAATGTTATAAGTACGGTTACATAACATAAACAAGTTGTAGGTATGTACCATGTCCAAGACCAATGTGACATACCAACAATATAATTTTACGCTCTCTCAAGAGATGTCCGACATGGTATATGTATATTACAATATTAGTACGTATATAAATGATATACTACTTAGGTTTCTGATATTACATACCAATTACATCAATGTTACAGCTGTGATTGCTTAGTATGGATCTGGATCTTACAATTATCCGGATACCCAAGTGTACTGATCTGAGATTCGGATATTTCGGATATCCGGATTTCCGGATACACGGATAATTGACAGTTTTATTTCATATACAGGGTGTAACATATCTTCAGATATATATATATATATATATATATATATATATATATATATATTATGAAACTAAGATATTTTTTCGAAATTCCTACGAATTATTGCATAACAGCAACTGAAAGAGTTATGTGACCGGTTACATTATTGTATTATACAAACATTAGTTATTAATTAGATACTGCGTAAGATTTATATATTATTATTATTTAATATTAAAACCACCTATATTCTAGCATTGGCTCAAAACCGTTTCCTTGATAAACCTCAAGTAGTAATTTCCAAAAAATTCTTTTTGTTCCGTAATTGATGAGTACTGTAAGAATTATATGATGGCATTCTAATATATACAAGATGTTAAGGTACATCCCGTATATGTATAGGACTTAATTATACTATAAACGCAAAACTCTATAATTGACCTGGAAAATATCGTTTTTATTATTTATTTATTTGTAAGTCCAAATACATAACCAGGTACCCTACAGACACCCGCATTTCAATCTCCGAGGCATATACATATATTTGTACCAACAAAATAAATTTTATTTTTATTTGTTTTGTATTAGCTTTAAATAGGATTGTAACTATTACAGAACAACGCAAAACATTATAGTTTTTCATAATTAGACAATAAACTTTTTGTAATTAAATTTTAATAAGAATTTTATTCTTTTTATATTACAAGGCAGTAGCATTTTTGAGCATTGTTCCTGGAACTTTTCAAATATGAAGACATTTATATTTATTTTTGTCTTTGTTGTCGTTTACGGGTTGGGTGAGTACCTTTGCTTCGTTAACCCTCGGATAATACATTGGGCCAATCTGACCATTAAAAATTTTATACTTAGTGAGTTTCTAAATACATTTTTAGATTAAATTATTAAGAAATTTAAAAAAGTGCGATTTTTTAACCTTGTCAAAAATATCAATAATTATAAAATTTTGCATAAATCATTTCTATCGGATCTTAAGTATACCTCATAGTTTTTTTAGACCACTCTATCCAGTGATTGCAGAATGGTAGACGATCAAAATAAGTATTGGGTCAGATTGGCCCAGAGTGTTCTCCGTGATCGAAAAAATAGGTATGTTCTCAAAGGGTTAGTTTACTAAAAGTTAATAAATTTGTACTGTTAGCTATTGGCGCCCCTCCGGGTTTTGACGTAGCAATACAAGGACAAGGGGGGTTTTCAGCTGTAGGAAACAGCGGGGGGATGGGAGGAGGAGCAACGTCAGGCACTGCCAACGTGCAGGGCAGTGTTGGCATGACGGGCAATAACTATATGTCACTTCTAGGTTTTCGTAAAAATGATCTTCTAAATCGAAGACATTACAAACAATAGAGATAATGAAATTAAAATGTATGTTGTGTGGGTAATGACATATTAAACTTAATAATAGGCAAAATATTAACATAAGTATTTCTTGATAACTGTGTAACGAGGAATAAATAAATACTTCAAAGATACATCATCTATTGCTATTTTTTCCAAACATTTACTACCAGTCTATTAATATGTTATTATTGGCCTCTATTGGAGTGTAACAAGGCGAATATACAGAATACAATTTATTGGGCTTCTAAATTATCAAGATCACAATTCCCAAAAGGTACATGTCAAATTCATTTTGTATGATATCTTATGATGGTGAATGCTTGAAATAGCATTGGTAGTTTGCTTTTATTGGCAGCAGAACTGTTGCCATACACACTGCAAATTTTGCTGTTTTAATAGGTTTTTTTAGAAGAAAATTCAATTTTAATCTATAATTTGCAAATACAATGAACCTTTCATTTTTACATATTATTTAAATAATACGGCTTAAACAAATATTATATTTACATTGGAATACTCTTAAAATAACTACTATTGTTATAAATTTTTAAAAAATAACAATTAATTTCAAAATACAATGAAATGTATGTACCTTATGGTTAGTTTAGTTTTCTACGACCAGTTAGCGTATTTTAATTTTGGAAGCCCAATTGTTTTACTTTCAAAACGATTTTAAAATATCAAGTTTCAAAGTTTGTTTGGACTTAAATGCATCGAAAATCTTCTTGACAAGAGTTCTTGAGTTAAATTACCACATGTGTGAGGAACTTTGCTACAATTTTAGTTTTCATAAATAGTCATTTGAGATTATCGCAGCAAATATTCTGAAATATCGTCTTGAGATGCCATCTGCAGTTGACAGATTTACAGATAGGCCTGGTCGAATCCTAGACTAAGTTTTGTGTTGGGTTTGGCCATCACGAAGACAGACAGTTGGTTTTTGGTCTTTGAAATGAGCAGACGTTTACATCTACAGTGCTCTAGAAATGTAGAATTTTATGTAATTGTTGTTTAGAACAATGTTTTGGTAACTGCATCTATTCAACATATTCATACGTTGTCGTTATTTGTAATATTTGCATTTGTGTGTCATTCTGTTTAATTCATCGTTAGCATCTTTTAAACATTTTTATAATACCATTTTTATCATCATAAATCTGTGTTTGTGTTTTGTTCCCACTTATTTTCAGCCGGTCCTCCCGTGCTACAACAATCAAGAGTCAATTGTTGATCTTTACCGGTTAATTTAAGCTGCATTCACATACAACTTATTGCTGTTGCCTTGCCTTGCTGTATGTACACCGTTCACATAGGACTTAACTTCGTTGTTACCAATAATACAGCTTTCATAGTTATCGACACTCTTTGTCTGTCAGTTTACTAGAAAGTTGTAATAATAATTTTAATAATGGCTACGTGTAACTATAATACAAATACTTACAAAATTATTTTCTGCTAGTTCCTACATCTACATATACAAATGTCACAATATTAGAAAATATTTTAGGTTAAGTGTCAACTTGTCAAATATATCTATAATTTTTTTTAGCACTCTTTGATTGGTTGCTGCTTTCGTTGCTTTGCAGTTGCATTGCTTGAGTTTGGAGTTTACGAACTTCTGCCACGCAAGGCAACCGCACTACAACACCAACAAGTCATTGTGAGCGACTGTACGCTGTAGCGCTTGTCATACATCATACACTAGCAACGCAACAGCCAATACCACTGCAAGGAAAACAGAAATAAGTTGTATTAGAGCTCTAGAAGAATGTAGGTATTCTCGTCCGCCATTTTGGGTCCAGCTGTCATAAATAAAACAAGTTATTGGAATCCAGTTACTTAAAAAAAACATTTAAAATTTGTATCTGTCAAATTTAAAAACATATTTCTTGAAATTCTGTAAAATCCAACTACACAAATTATACGGTAATATATTAGAAAGTATTCTGTACACTTACCTGTTAGATATGAAATATAATAATTAAGAGAATGATGTATCACAATTATTAATCAATATCAACTTCAAATTTGACAGAAAAGAATTAAAGTAACTGGATTCTAATAATTTGTTTTATTTATGACACTTGGACCCAAAATGGCGGATGAGAATACTCATATATTCTAGTGCCTTAGTTGTATGTGAATGCAGCTTACCACACCGGACTTGGTTAATAATAAATTATTATACCCAGTGGAGGTACTCGCTACATATTCTGATTGTATTTGCCATGCACGAGGGATATATTAGACGAATATTTCTCGGGAAAGATTTCTGTCATTATTTTAAATTATTGAACATATATTTATTTTAATCTGTCACATAAACGTCAGAATTTGATAAATGTCGTAATTCTTTTGAAGAAATTAATTTAAAAATTGAAGATATTGCCCATTTTGTCCTTTTAAAGCGAAGAAATTAAACTATTCCTCATTGTGTTTACAACTATTATTATAAATATTCGGGTATCGCACTTGTACAAATACTCGATATGCAAAATATTCAATGTATTCGTTTGTCATTGGTCGAAATTCAGAAAATACTGCAACGTGATTGGTTGAAATTTTTCGAGGGAAACATTCTGAAATATCGTCTTGGGACATCATCCATGTGGAGATAGGTTAAGTGGCTATTAGTTTTTAAGCAATAACACAATATACTATTGGATTGCTTATAAAAATCCTTTTTTTCGACCTTTACCGCACTTGAGACACCATTTACCCTTATTTAAGTGACAAATTAAGTTAGTCTCCCTTACTTTTATACAATATTAGATCGTTTTATTAGGTAGGTACATAAAAAATACGGACATCTTATTATATATAATATCGACACATATATGTAAGCGCAAAGCTCTTTTATTGACCTGGAAAATAGCGCTTTTATTATAAAGTTCCAATACCAGGCACATTACAGACACCCACCTTTCTATCTTCCAGACAACCCGTTCAGCCCTTGAATAATACTCAAACGTATATATACTTGTACCAACAAAAAAAAATTTAATTTAATTTGTTTTGTATTAGCTTTAAATAGGATTGTAGCTATTACAGATCAACGCAAAACATTATAGTGTTTCATAATTAGACAATAAACTTTTTGTAATTAAATTTTAATAAGAATTTCATTCCTTATACATTACAAGGCAGTAGCATTTTTAGCAGTGTTCCTGGAACTTTTCGAATATGAAGACATTTATAATTATTTTCGTCATTGTTGTCGTTTACGGGTTGGGTGGTAAGTTTCTTTGCATCTTTAACTATCTAAGACACAAAAATTATACTTTGAGAATTTCCAAATAAATTTTTATTAACGATTATTTTTAATCTTGTTAAAGACATCAACAATTATAAAATTTTGCATCAATCATTTCTATCGGATCTTAAGTATACCTCAGAATTTATTTAGACCAATCTATCCAGTCATTGCAGACTGGTAGACGATCAAAATAAGTACCTATTTGGTCAGATTGTCCCAAAGTACTTTTCGTCGTCAAAAAATAGGTGTGCTCTCGAAGGGTTAGGTTACTAAAAGTTAATAAATTTTTACTTTAGCTGAAGCAACGATGCAACTACAAGGAGGAGTACAAGGTGTAGGAAGCGGAGCGGGGTTTGGAGGGGTTTCTTCGTCAGGCATTGCTAACGTGCATGGAACTTCTAACTTGAATGGCAATACCTATTTGTCGAATGGATTTGGTACACTTTTATTTAGGAGAGGTATTTTAAGAATAAAATATAACAACTATGTTTATGTTCTAGGTTTTCGCAGAAATCAACGAAGACGTTACGGATAATATAGATACTAAAATTAAGATGTACGTTGTGTAGGTAATGACTTATATTAAAATTAACATGAGTATTTCTTGCGAACTGTATAAAGAGGAATAAATAAATACTTAAAAGAAACATCATCTATTGTTATTTTTTCCATTTACTACTAACCTATCAACAAGTCATTATTGACCTCTATTGGAGTTATTTGTTGTTCGTTACCGGTTATTTTACCGCACCGGACGAGATTAATAATAAATTATTATAAACCTATTAATTGTATTTTTATTATGAAGCTTTTTTGGTGCTTTAAGTTACAAATGAATTAATTCACCTTCTTTTTAAAAAAACTAATAGATTTCAACAATGAAACTTGAAGTCTTCAAACTTTCATATACAGAGTGTACCATAACTTCAGGTGCATCTTGTAATTACATATAGTATTAAACGAACTTATTATAAAACAAAATTTGTTTTTCGGAATTTCTACGATTAAGGAGAACATTTTTAGTATTACTGGATACTACATATTTTGAATAATATTTCACTACTACATAATAGCAAAATTGAAAGGGTTATGTAACCAGCTACATTTTTGTATTATACTAACATTAGTTATTAAATAGATAAAACGTAAGATATATAATTAATATTAAAACTACCTATTCCAAAATTGATTCCTTGATAAACCCCAAGAACTATTTTACAAAAAATTATTTTTGTTCCGTGATTGATCAGTACGTTAATTATTGCTATTCTAATATATACATAAAGTTAAGGTACGACCTGTATATATAATTATATATATGGGAATAGATTAACTATAATTTTCGAAGGAGTTCATTTTTCTGCATCACTTTTTTCAAACAATGTGCAAGGGTAATCAATTCTTTGTAACATGTAGACATTTTCGAAAATTTTTATATGGAATAAACAATAACTTATTATATTTTATTGCGGAAGTTAAACAATCTTAGACTTAACAGCAAGTTACTTAACTATTTCAATCATATATTATTGACAGTAAACAATTTGAATGATTTACATACGTAAGGAATAGCACAAGGTTCGAATCTTGGCCAGTACTTATTCATCTAAATCCTTAATGATTCCAGCAATTTAATTACCTGCAAGCATTTATTTTTGCAAATGTTTTTAAAATATATAATTTATAACTGATTATAGGCCTTATTCTGTAACTTACTTGTCAATTTTTAACAGCCCGTTAAAAATTTTAACCAATGAGAAAACAGACGTCGTGAATAAAAAGTGAAAATTTTATTTAACACAAATATTTTTATTGGTTAAAATATTTAACAGGCCGTTAAAAATTAACAGGTAAGATACAGAATAGGTCCAATGAATATCAAATAATTTTCACCGAAGTATAAAAATATAATATCGTATTATGTTACAGATCTACGTTGTGAATTCATTATAACTGTGCAATAAATATAAAAAATTTGGATAAAATAATTATCAGAAATGATCTTGGTATATATTTCGATCCATTGTTTACATTAAACTATCATATTCCGCTTTTATATATTTTAGTTTCATTTTAAGAAATTAGAAAAGATTCATCTTAATTTCACACACTCCCCTAAAAGTTATAAAACATCGTTTTTTTAACACACCCAGTATTTAGGATCATATAAGAATGAATTCAATGCTTTATACCCTACAGTCAACCGTTTTTCAATCTCCTGGTCAATACGTCCATTCCTCGAAAATTATCCAAATACAAAAATTAATTTACTTGTACCAATCAAAATGTATTTTTGATTTATGAGTATTACATTAGTGTTGATTTGGATTAAAGTCATTATAAAACAATGCAACAATTTATAGTTTTCTATAATTAGACAATAAACTTTTTTAAATTAACTTTTAATAAGTATATCAATCATTATACAGTATTGGCCATAAAGATAGCAAATTTTCAATTACTTTTCATGGATGAAAGGAAATGTATAAATAATTTATAGAATTATAAATCCCATGAAACAAATTAATTTATATACAAATATTCATATATTTATATAACTTTAATTTATGTGAAATAATTATACTTTTGGAAAGCAGTCAATAAATTTTATTAAAAATCGAACTCTACCGATTTCGGTAACACATTTCCTTCTTTCAGGAGCTACAAAAGTGTATATAATGTAATCCATTTCTTAGAATGTATTATTTCTATTAAAATTTACGTGTCTGTGTTAAAAAAATTTGTTTTTATACATTTTTTAAAATTACACATTAAAAATTACAAAAGTGATGAAAACAACACATTAGGACGTCAAACATTTAAAAAATAAATAAATAAATATTATAAATAAATAAATAAAATATAAATATATCATCACGCCTTTTACCCATTACGGGTGTGGCACTCTGCTTACGCAGATCTCGGTAGGTGATATATTTTTTCGTATGAAGTGCGGTTACCAGCCGTCAAACCATAGCCCCCAAGGATGTTAGTGGAGGGGGAACCACAGGGGTAAATTTAAATTTGTAACTGTCGGCAGTGGGATTCGAACTAAGGATCTCACGATCCACAGTCCGACACGTTACCACGGAGCTATTTACCCCATTAAAATATTATAAAGTGCTTTAAAGTCATCAAAAATTGTAAAAAACAATATAAAGAAGTTAGTACCCTTTGAAATTTTTAACTGAGTTTAAAGTTGATAAATTCCGAAGGTGTCTTTAAAAACGTTTACCGCTGATTATTTAAAATTTGAAAATGTTTTCCTTCAGGTTTTCGCGCAAGACATATCCCATCATTTCTAGATAAATTAAATTTTGATTCATCGCTAATTATCACACTTTTCCACTATTAAATTGGCGGCTATAAAGCTCTTCTGCAACAAACGTGTCTGTATAATTCTCGAAGATACGTTACAAGTATTATTTCCTGGCAAAAAACCCAAAATATTAACCGATAACATATATCGATATTTAACCCATACATTTGTAATAAGCCTTGGATGAAATTAATAAGGAAATAATTGTTAAATTATTAGAGTCTATGGCCAAACGGTATAGAGATGTAATAAATTCTAGAGGTTATAATACAAAATATCTTTTCTTGTTGCTATCTTCATGTTCAAACAAAAATAGATGATTAATTTTATCAATATTTGGAATTGGTATATAAAATATTTTTATCCAACATCTCTTAATAAATGCTCTATAACTCTGGCGATTTTAAACAAGCAAAGTAACAGATTACCCACTAGTGGGAATACTTTTGAGGAAAGTCATTAGGGAATATTTTTTTATTTATAACAATAATAATAACACACAACACCTTGGTAACTACTTCGATTGACATTTTAATTTCTCTCGTGGGTATTTCCTTACTTTGTCCACTTGTAAATTAAATAACTATTATATAAAATATACATGTTTCAAGAGAATTATAATTCTGTAAGTTATTTTTACATATCCTTTCTTCCACGGAGTGTAACAATTGCTATCTATATTGCCATTATTGTATAATACAAAGCAGTAACATTTATCATAGTTCCAGGAACTTTTCTAAGATGACGTCTTTTATAATTACTTTCATTGTTATCGTCTAGGGTTTGGGTAATTATCTTTGCTTTTTTATTTTACTAAATGATACAACATTTCTACTTTTAGCTATTGATGCCCTCCCGATTCAAGACTCAACATTAGACCAACTCGAACGCAAGTAAAAAAAAAATTGATATTTTATAATAAATAAATGCGAATGTAATACTAACATTTTTAATAAGGTTTGGAAACATCGGATGGGGTGGTACACTGCAAGGACAAAGGGGGGTTGGGGGGTTGGTTCAAGGCACAGAAAACGGCGCTATGGCTGGATGGAGCAATATGATAGGCAATTCCAACATGCAATTGGCTGATAACTTGTCCCAGGTGGAGACAGGGAGAAAATTTGATAAACTTGAATTAGGACATATTGTTTTAAGGATTTATAATTACAACAGTGTTTATTAGTTTATGTATTTTTATAGGAGGTCAAGGGCAGGATCGAGGACAAGGTCGAGTTCCGGGTTTAGCTTCAATTTTATAGAATTTAAGATCGTTTTATGAGGTACGTAATTTTTATTTTTCACTGGAACATTATATAGTATCGATTCATAGATGTGAGCGCAAAGCTCTATTATTGACCTGGAAAATATCGCTTTTCTTATTAAGTCTTCCAGTCAATACGTTCATCCCTTGAAAACTATTGAATTATACAAATTCATATAATTGAACCAATAAAATTAATTTTATTGGTTTGGAATTAGCTTTGATTAAGATTGAAGCTATTACAAAATAATGCAAAACATTATAGTTTCTTTTAATTAGGCAATAAAATTCTTGTAATCAAAAATTAATAAGAATTTCAATCGTTATTTATTACAGAGCAATTGCATTTATCATTCTTCCTGGAACTTTTCGAAGATGAAGACATTTATAATTATTTTTGTCATTGTTGTCGTTCACGGGCTGGGTGAGTACTTTTGCTTCTTTAAGTTACCAAAAGTAACAAAATTTTTAATTTTAGCTATTGACGCCCTCCCGAGTGAAAACTATTCTGCAAACCAACGTCAGCGAAAGTAAAAAAACATTTCGGTATTACAATGAATTCGTGTCTAATAAAATAATTTTTATAATTAGGTTCCTTGGGCTCTTTTCTCAAGCTGCAGATACTTTATTTAAAGATACTTATGGTAATGTTAAGGGAGGGTTAGTAGGTAAGACAGAAGCAGAATTCGGATTCGGTAAGAAACCTGAGGAGGAGGAGACACCTGGTTCCAAACGACAGTAAAATAACATTTTGCATTTCATCTTTAATAAATTAATATTTAATCTGAACGTTTTATTTAGGTTTGGGATTGGGTGGGGTGGTTCAATGCAAGGGCAAGGGGGGGTTCAAGGCACCGGAAATGGCGCGATGGCTGGAGGAGGCACTATGATAGGCAATGCAAACGTGGATGGAACTGCTGAACTGAACGGCAATACCCAGGTGGAGGCAGGGTCACATTTTGGTACTTAAGAGATATCATTTAAAGGATTTATAATTATAACGGAGTTCGTTGCTCTAGGTGGTGGTTTTAGAGGAGGTCGAGGACGGGATAAAGGAAAAGGAAAAGAAAAGAAAACCTCCAAACGACAGTAAAAAAGCATTTTGACATTCATCATCCATGAATCTAATTTAAATATTTTTATTTAGATTTGGGATTGGATGGGGAGGTTCAATGCAAGGACAAGGGGGGGTTCAAGGCACCGGAAATGGCGCGATGGCTGGAGGGGGCTATATGGAAGGTAATGCCAACGTAGACGGGAATGCTAACCTGTCCGGCAATACTCAGGTGGAGGCAGGGTCAACCTTTGGTAATTTTAATTAGGAGATATGATTTTAAGGATTTATTACAACGGTGTTTGTTGCTCTAGGTGGTGGTGGTGGTTTCAGAGCAGGTCGAGGAAAGGGTGGAGGAACGGACCTAGGAATAGGTCTAGGAATGGAAAAAGGAATGCTTCGAGGAATGGGTCGAGGAATAGGTCTAGGAATGAGTAAAGGAATGCTTGAAGGAATGAGTCATGGAATGCTTCGAGGAATGGGTCGAAGACATTAACGTTCATAAAAATATGAAAATATGAGGGATGTGGGCAACAATTTGTAGTATAGAACTTAATCCTAAGGAAGATATTATCATTATGTTATTTTAATAGTATGATGAGGAATAAATAAATACATCAATGAAATATCTGCTTTTGTTATTTTTCTTCAAACATTTCTTCTTTTCAGTAGTCATACACAATAATTTACTAATAGCCTATCAGCTTATTAGTGACTTCTATTAGAGTTATTTGTTATTCGTTACCGATTGATTTACAACACCGAATATAAAATGTAATAGTAACGTTGTGTGTCGACTATTCAGTACTAATACTTTTATTCCCCTCACCTTTCATTTGTCAGCAGCCCAATTTTTCAATATAATATTTAACTCTATTGGTGAAGTTGAGTCTTTTATTTTTATATTTTTTTTCTGACATAAAATTTTGAAATTGGTTCCAAACCGATATTTGTGATTTTTGTGTATTTAATGGAATATTACTTTTAATGTCGCTCTCAATTTCTGCCTCGGATTTATTTCCAAATCTGTGTGACACACCATCCATTATAAATGAAATATTCTTTGATATTATTTTACAAAATTCCCACAAAAAATACGTTTGAATTTAAAAATTTGCAAGATGTTTGCAAGTGACAGTAACTGTTTTACTCGTTGCTATAGTTATGAAAACATAACAACACAATTTGATTTGGTTCATTGAATAGTCCCTCGAATACGATTCGTAGTCACAGTTTAGTAGATTATTTTTGAGGGTGCTGCGCACTCGTTATATTCATACTAAAGCACGAGAGACATTCGTAATACAAGGGATTATTTTCAAAGTATGAATGTATCAATATATCAGTTTGTCAATCTACTTATCTATAGTGAACAGCGCTATCAACAATATGCAAGAATTTATTGCCAAACTGACGGCGGGGCTAGGCACCTGGCAAGGCACCGAGCAGGTACCTAGACTTAACGGTAGGCCAAGGGAAAAGGATATCGAGGCTGTCAACACGACACTGCATCTCTTCTGTTCAGCTTTATTATTTCTTCGTTTTACAAGTTTATGTATAATCCGTTACACAATAATACACGTATTTCAGTCTACATATTTTTTCGTACATCTCAACCCTACAAAATAATTAAAACATGCAACAGCAATCTCACTGAATACACTTAATTATTAACGTCTATCCATTAATGTATTTGTTTATCGACACATCAATATATTTTTTGCTGAATATCGTTATATACGAGTGATTCAAAATAGTCTTAATATACAGGAAAAAAATTACTATTGTTCTGACAAAAAAAATTCTACAAATAAAAAAGTTTTGCTTCTTTCAAAACTGAAATATTAATCATGAGACCTTACTTATCAAGTTATCACTAGAGAGCGGATTATATGCAAAGTGCATATATTTTAATTTTTGCATATCTTTAATTAAAATCAATTATCGGGACGAATTACATTGATTATAGTTAATTAATTCTAATTAATAATTGCATATATTGCATATTTGGACATTCTTATGCATATTTTTGACAAAAGTTGCATAAAATTGCATATTTCAATAATTTTAAGACCTTGTTTAGTAATAAACAATCTGAAATTTATGGTAATGCACATTGATCATTTCCAAATATTGGAGGAGGCCGCAATAAATATAATAATGCAACGGAAAAAGCAATAAACAATACAATAAGCAAATACACAAACCAATAAACTCTAATATTTCTAGGGAAATCCCTGTAACGGTAACGGTAGGTATTCATTGTATACACGAATGATAGTAAAAGTGGGTACAATGAATATAAGACCGAGAATTCTCAGCTGGATTTCTTTTTTTTTTTTTTTAGAAAATTTTGAATAATTTGTTCTTGTAATTATCTTATAATATCAAGTTTCTAGACTTAGTGACAGATTAAAACATTTAAAACAAATTGCAGGTACTATACGTCAGTAGCAATAAAAAGAGTAGGCGGAAAATTAGGAACTATTATTATTAATTTCATTAAATTACGGTTTTAAAATAAATTAATCTGTGTTAAATAAGATGTAGGGATATTGGCAGTATTGTGATATAAAATTTGGATGCATTTTTTTTGCCGGAAACTTTTTATTTACAAAAAACTGATTTTTCGTATTAACTGCCTATGCCAACATTTACGTGGGACACACGGTATATAATGATACATCGTTGTAAACGAACAGCCCTAATTAATATTGAAATCGATGTGATTATCGCCTGATGCGGAACTATGGAAAGGATTAAAACAAACAGACTGGCATTTATATTCAAAATGTCAATTATATTATGAAGTACTCAATACTTTGCACCCTATAGACACCCGTCTTTCAATCTCCCGGTTAATACGTCCATCCCTGCAAAATTACCCATATTTGCAAATTCATTTATTTGTTCCAATCAAAATGTATTTTTAATTCATAACTATCAGTGTTAATAAGATTAAAATCATTAAAAAATAATGTAAAAATTTATGGTTTTTTAATAATTAGACAATAAACTTTCTGTATTTAAATTTTAATTAAATTTTTTTCTTCACCCACATTCATAATTCAGAACGATACGTAAACGTCTTTTTGAAAACCTTTACGTTTCGAGTAATTGTACCCAGAGCACCCTACAGACACCCGTCTTTCAATTTCCCTGTCAATATTTCCATCCCTCGAAAACTACTCAAATATGCAAATTCATTTACTTGTTCCAATCAAAATGTATTTTTGATTTAAGAGTATTACATTAGTGTTGAATAGGAGTAAAGTCATTAAGAAATAATGCAAAAATTTATAGTTTTTTATAATTAAACAATTAATTTTCAGAAGTTAAATTATAATGAGAATTTTATTCTTCACCCACATTCAGAACCACACTTTAATGTCCTGTTGAATACATGCACGTTTCAAGAGAATGTACCCATAGCACTCAATACCTTGCACCCTACAGATACTCGTCTTTCAATCTCACGATAAGTTCATCCCTCAAAACTACCCAAATATACAAACTCACTTACTTATTCCAAACAAAAGGTATTTTTGATATATGAGTATTACATTAGTGTTGAATAGGATTAAAGTCATTACAAAACAATGCAACAATTTTTAGTTTTTTATAATTAGACAATAAACTTTTTGTAATTAAAATTTAATAAGAATTTTAATATTTATTACGAAGCAATTGGTACCATTTACCACAGTTCCAAGCACTCTTCTAAGATGAAGACTTTTTTAATTGTTTTGGTCACTGTTGGTGTCTACGGATTAGGTGAATATCTTTGCTTCTTTAATTTACTAAAAGTTAATAAATTTTTAATTTTAGTTCTGAGTGCCCACCCGCATCAAAACGCAACTTCAGGTCAAACCAAACGAAAGTAAAAAAAAAATTATATTATTTTATCATCAATGATTTCGTATCTAATACAAACTTTTTTCAATCAGGTCTCTTCTTAGTACACTAGGTGGAATAGTTGGATTTGTTGCTCCTAATTTCGGTGTTCGAGCTGGTTTAGGTGGACACTCAGTAAGTTTCGGATTCGGAAAAGACCCGCCTAGTGTTGTTCAGGGCGCTGCACCAGCTGCTGGTGTTGCAGCTGGTGTCGCTGCACCAGCTGCCGCTGGTGTCGCTGCAACGGCTAATGGTGCTCAGGCCGCTGCACCGGCTGAAAGTGCTCAAGCCGCTGCACCGGATGATGGTGAGGAGTCCGGTGAATCGACTGGTGTCGAGGCACGGGCTGGTCATGGCAACAGCGCTGCGCGGTCAAAAGGTGGCAAGGGCAGTGCACGGACCAAAGGTGGAAAGGGCTCTGGACGATCGAAAGGTGCCAAGGGCGCTGCACAGGCTTCGCCTGATAGTTGGCGTGGCACTGCATCGGCGACGGCTGGTGGTTGGAATGGGGTTGCATCAGCGACGGCTGGTGCTGCACCGGCTGCGGTTGGTGGTTGGCAAGCTGCTGCACCGGCATCGGGTTATAATTGGCCGGCCGCTGCACCGGCGTATCCTAGTGGCTGGCAAGGCGCTGCACCGGCATCGGGTTATAATGGGCAAGGCGCTGCACCGGCATCGGGTTATAATGGGCAAGGCGCTGCACCGGCATCGGGTTATAATTGGCAAGGCGCTGCCCAGGCGCCGGCTTATAATTGGCCAGCTGCTTCATCGGCGCCGGCTTATGATTGGCAGGCTGCTGCTCCAGCGCCAGCTTATAATTGGCCAGCCGCTGCAACAGGTACTCTTTTATTTAGGAGAGATATTATTTGAAGGAATTTTATTTACAATATTTGTTGCTTCGTGTGTAGGACGAAGACATCATTTACGTCGACATTAAACTGAACGAGGTGTGGACAGCGACTTCTTGTATTGAACCTAATCCTAAGCAAAATCTTATCACAACTGTAGGATAAGGTATAAATAAATACTTTAGGAAACATCAATTCTTGTTATTTTTTCCCGAACACTTATTTCAGTATTTAATATTCATCAACTTGGCCGTCCATTTTGCAACACTGGACTAACCCAATAATATATAATTATTGACCAGAAAAATATCACTTTCCTACTACTTTAATATATATGTACCTTAAATATTTCCTTTTTTAGTCGATATGTATAACCTAGCTATATATAAAATTGAAAATGAAATGGACGGTATTAGTTATCTCTCCAAATTCGGTGCATTGATTGATGAGAGACTCATCCCAATCTCAGGATATTTTTCGAGTGCTAAAAGCTGCATCAGTTTCTACAGCATCTAAGACAGCATTTTCTACATGAACGCGTTGTCTTTGGTTGTCACCGTATCTTCTACGATTAGTTCGAAAAGAATCAGTGTCTTAAAGGCATTGGATGATCCTCACAAATAAACAATTATTGTTGGAGAAAACGGTCTTCAAACGTTGGGCCAAAAGGAAATTTTGTCCTGCTTCACCATAAACTATTAGCATATCCACTAACTCACTATCATAGTATACATTAATTTTAATTAAAACTGTACTAAACTGCAGAATTAAAACAATGAACCAACTAAGAAATAAACAAAATGTAGACGAAAGCCTGTAGTTGTTACTTGATCTGATGCATTTAACTAAACTACACATAAGAAATTTCTATGATATTGAGTAAACAATTATTTGTAAGAAGATTTAAATAAAATTACTAAAAATTGCTAGCAACCACTGGCTAACAAAATAATGGCTTTAAATAAGATGCATTTTTTGCGAATTCTAAAAAAATTCTTTTTGTTCCATAGTCAGTACGTTTTAAAGTATATACCCTTCAAATTTGAAAAATATTTTGGTTGATTTTTTCGATGTTTTACAATGATATCCAATTATAGTTGCTCAGATGGTGAATGAAATAAGAAAATTGAACCAGAAAAATAAATTTCTTTATTATAAATTAATTAATTAATATTATTTCAAAATAACAGCTATTGGAGGACAGGTTTACAGGCTGTAATCTGACTATCGGGGTTCGAGCCTCGCACGATCCATCTTGAATTATAAAAATAATTATAATTCGTAGCTCTACTGAACGGCCATCGATGGGTCTGAGTGATTTGGTGATCACTATAAGCCAGCGGTACCTCGCAGTTGTCTGTTGACTGATCATCAGCAACTTCGCTAATGCAAGTAAAAATTCGGTCATTGAAACCTATTTCTTATACTTTGTATAAGAAAGTAAAAATACCAGCTATGGCAACAAAAAACTTGATATGGTCGATTCTTTAACCAGACACAATATACCGTTGTTACCATAACATTATACAAAAGCATCTTTATTGGAAATTAATCAAAAAACCTCCACATGAAAAATAAAAGTTGATACCAATTACTCGTAAATGTTTAGATATAAAAAAAATTTATATCTTCTGCAAATTCACCATTAAAAAGTGTCATAAGAAAGTGCAAACCAAAATCTCGTATTATGTTATACATCGAAGAAAAAAGAAAATCGCAAAATTTACATTTTAGTCAATATCTAGTGACCTATGTATTCAATTGTAAATACAAATACTACCCTACTAATCAGGCAATTTTCGTCTAATTTAACCAACCTCGTATCACTGTATATGTTTGCATTGTTAACAGATATAAAAATGAAACGTCAGATTTATTTAAATTTTCATTTTTAGAAATTCGAAAGAATTATCACACACTGGTCTCAAATACCTGCTTACGACAGCAATTAAGCATCGTTCCTGTTTCTTCACCCACTGCCAGCATTCAATATATCAATACATCAATATATCTTTGGATACATTCACGTGTTGAGAAAATGTACCCAGAACACCCAATATCTTACACAGACATCCATCTTTCAATCTTATATTCAAAACGTCCATCCTTCGTAAACTACCCACATATGCATCTTCAATTACTTGTTCTTATCAAAATGTGCTTTTGATTTATGAGTATTGCATTAGTGTTGAATAGGATTAAAGACATTACAAAACAATGGAAAGCTTTATAGTTTTTTTATAGTTAGACAATAAACTTTATGTAATTAAATTTTAATAATAATTTCAATACTTATTACGTAACAATAGGTAGCATTTATGAAATACGTCCATCCCTCGAAATCTTCCCACAAATACATATTTAATTACTTGATGAACCCCAAAGTGTCATATGACCAACCTGAAGGTTTGACCAAATTCAATCATTGTCATTGCTATTGCTCTAGCTATATTGTCTAAATCCGTCATTTTTGCATCAAATGCTTAGAATTGCAAAAACAATCAAAACAGATATGGTTGTTTACCCACAACACGAATTAAAATATTATATTCAAGAAAACAAAATCTGGTTGAATAATATATCCAAATATCATTCGAGGTAAATATTTTTTTACAAAATTTTTTTTGGTGCCTACAAAAAATATTCACCTCTAGTGGTATTACCCTTGAATATATTTGGATACATTCACATTTCGAGAAAATGTACCCTGAACACCCAATCAAGCAGATTCATAAAAGGGATTAGCGCTAACTTCATTTTTATTATTACTCGTAACTTCGTTGTCCATTCTTAGAACATAATTATTTTAACCAAGATTGTAATCAAGATTGTTTAGCATAAAATTTTATACATTTTGATAATATAATTAATTTAGAAATGAAGTTACAGATGATGAAGAAAATGGAGTTAACGCTTATCCCTTTTATGAATCTGCCTGTAAATCTTGTACCCAACAGATACCCGTCTATCAATCTCATAGGCAAAATTTCCGTCCTTCGAAAACTACCCACGTATACATACTTAATTACTTTTTCCAATCAAAATGTATTCTTGATTTATGATTATTACATTAGTGTTGAATAGGATTAAAGTCATTATAAAACAATGGAAAACTATATAATTTTCTTGATTAGACAATAAACTTTCTGTAATTAAATTTTAATAAGAATTTCAATACTTATTATGAAGCAATAGGTAGCATTCAGTAAATTCGTCCATCCCTCGAATTCTTCCCACATATACAAATTCAATTACTTTTTATTTTTAATTTATGAGTATTAATTAGCTTTTAATAGGATTATAGTCATTATATTCAAAAATTTTTTTAGACAGTAATGTTTCTGTAATCAAATTTTAATAGAAATTTCAGTATATATATTAGAAAGCAACAGGTAGCATTTAGCAAAGTTTCAGAAACTCTTCTGGGATGAAGACTTTTGAAATTACTTTGGTCATTGTAGTCGTCTACGGGTTGGGTGAGTAACGTTGGTTTTTTATGTAATAAATAAATATACCATAACGTTATTTACCCATTTCTGGTTGTGGCACTCTGCTCAAAGCAGAACTCGGTATTATGATATACTCTTGTGTGTGAAGCCTGGTTACCATCTGTCAAATCACGGCCTCCAAGTTTGATAGTGGTAGAGCAGTCACAGGGGTAATTTTATGTGGTGAATTTAATTTCGAAAATTAGTCGGGTGTGAGGCTCGAACCGAGGATCTTATGATCCCCAGTCCGATGCGTTACCAAGGAGCTCCGCATTAAATGTTACTAAATTTTATATTTTAGCTCTCGATGCCTTCCCGAAGAACGGATCACACCAACGAAGGTAAAAAACATTTCAGTATTTCAGCATCAACGAATTCGTATCTAATACAAACTTTATTTAATCAGGTCCCTACTTTTTAAAGCACCAGGTGTAAAAGCATATGGTTCTCTTGGTGCATTTTTCCCTAAATCAGGGGGTGGTGGTAACCATGGCCGTAGATCGGATGTTGATGCCAATGGCGCTGCTGATGGTGCCCATGTAGCTGCTGATGGTGCCCAGGGCGCTGGCGGTGGTGCCCCTGGCGCTGGTGATGATGCCCATGGCGCTGGAGGTGGACCCCATGGATCTGGTGAAGGTGCCCTTGGCGCTGGTGATGGTGCCCAAGGCGCTGGAGGTGGAGCCCATGGAGCTGGTGAAGGTGCCCATGAAGCTGGTGCTGGTGCTCTTGGCGCTGGTGATGGTGCTCATGGCGCTGGAGGTGGAGCCCATGGAGCTGGTGATGGTGCCCTTGGCGCTGGTGAAGGTGCTCATGGCGCTGGAGGTGGAGCCCATGAAGCTGGTGGTGGTGAACATGGCGCTGGTGGTGGGGAACATGGCGCTGGTGATGGTGCCCATGGCGCTGGGGGTGGAGCCCATGAAGCTGGAGATGGTGCCCATAGAGCTGGTGCTGGTGCCCATGACGCTGGTGGTGGTGAACATCCGGCTGGTGATGAAGGCTTTAACGCTGGTGGTGCTGCCAATGGCGATGGTGGTATTGAGCATGGCGCTAGTGGTGGTGCCCATGGAGCTGGTGGTGGCGCCCACGGTCCTGCAGTTGGAGCCCATGGCGCTGCTGATGGTGCCCATGGCGCTGGGGGTGGAGCCCATGAAGCTGGTGATGGTGCCCATGGAGCTGGTGGTGGTGAACATGGCGCTGGTGGTGGTGAACATGGCGCTGGTGGTGGTGAACATGGCACTGGTGGTGGTGCCCATGGCGATGCTGGTGCTGAGCATGGCGCTGGTGGTAGTACCCATGGAGCTGGTGGTGGTGCCCATGGTGCCGGTGTTGCTGCCCATGGCGATGGTGGTGGTGCCCATGGCGCTAATGGCGGTGCCCATGGCCCTGGTGGCGGTGCCCATGGAGCTGGTGGTGGTGCCCATGGACATGGTGGTGGTGCGCATGGCGCTAATGGTGGTGCCCATGGAGCTGGTGGTGGTGCCCATGCACCTGGTGGTGGTGCGCATGGCGCTGGTGCTGGTGCCCATGGCGCTGGTAGTGGTCATGGCGGTGGTGGTGGTGCCCATGGCGGAGGTGGTGGTGCCCATGGCGGTGGTCGTGGAGCTCATGGCGCCGGTGGTGTTCGGCATGGCGGTGGCGGTGGTGCCCATGGCGCTGGTGGTGGCAAGTATGGCGCTGGTGGTGGAAAGCGTGGCGGTGGTGGTAAGCATGGAGTTCTTGGTGGTTGGCGTGGCACTGTTGAACGTATGCGTGGCAAAGGAAGGGCTATGGTTATGCACAGCACTGGATCAGGTATTGTTTTATTTAGGAGAGATGTCATTTGAAGGAATTTTATTTACAATAATATTTGTTGCTTTGTGTGTAGGAGGAAGACGCCTTCGTATGAGCATGTGAGCTGCGACTTGTTGTATTGAAGCTAATCCAATACAAAATCTTATCAGAAGTGTAATAAATACATCATAAACATCAACTCTTGTTATTTTTCCCCGAATATTTCTTTCAGTAGTGGAGATGGAGGCCGCGTTTTTTTTTTTATTATTCTTTTTCGGCAATTTGCCGTATTTTAAGCTCTTAAGATGTTGCTTTCATGTTTAATTTACTTTGAATTTTGCGCGTAATATAACATTACTGTAATGGAAATAGAAAAAATGAACAAGAGAATAGCAACTTATTTTTTTATTTGCTTATTCGATTCAGTATTTTTTTTCTGAATTCAACGATATCCACATGTAATAAACTAATATTACAAAATATTTGGGAATATGCCTATACATAGATTGCAATGGTAGAAAACAAATAAATCAAACAGCTGTTAATATTAGTTTTTTGAAGTAGAAAGGTAGACATTTTAAAAATCCTATGTTAAACTCCTATGTTCCACTAATAGGATACAATAAGACTTACATTTAGTTGAGATCATTTATACATTATTATCAATGTAATGTATACTCAATAAAGGTCATAATAAATAAAGCAGAAAATTAAAAATATTTGAAATGTCATGAAAAATACATCAAATGTAAAATATAATTTTGACAGTTCAATAATATTTTTTAAAAATCAACGACGTACATGGAATAAAACCTTGGAAATTAAGAAGTCTGTCAATAAAACAATTTGTCAAAATTGAAGTATAAAGTATAAAAAATGTATACTAACGGATGACAAAGTAAAACTGCTTACTTGCTAAACATTTCTTATTTATAACAGTCACAAAGTTTTTATTCAACTGGGTGTCTATTTTTTTTTTTTTGCTATATGAAATAATATGTCAATGTTCTAATTTCGCTCGTATTAAAAACTGCACCAAATGAGCCTAAATTTTATGATACATTTCTGTCATTAGATAGACGTAATATAAGATGTATAATTCTGTTTTCATGTTGACACAATAAACAAAATATACAAAAAGTCGTATTGTTTGAGTTTAACAGATGAAATTTGTTTTAATTATTAATTCATTCATAAAATTTGGCCAATCAGAATGTTTAAGCACCATGCTGTTTAATCGCGATTAAATTAAAGCTAGCTTTTATATGCAAATTTTGAACATTTTGAAGGCATATTTAGCCGGATAATTAGTTGCAGAAGCAAGATACTTACATGTTCTTTACCTTTACTGGTATTCTATATCTTTAAACATGTTGGATTATTCAATTCAACCTATTTTTATTTATTAATTTTTTACATTTATTTGACAAGTAAAAAGAAAAACAAACAATTTGCTATAGTTACAATATAACAATAAAATTTTATGGTGCCTTTTGGTTATGTGTGTACCAATTTATTTATGTGAAAATGTGTCAAAATCAACCTGTTAGTACAACTTCATCACCAAATATTAAAGTTTATACTATGAATTCATGAAATAATCTTGACATATACCCCTCGTACTAAAGAATTTAATCGATAAAGTCCCACGACTAGTTTTTAACCAATCATAATGCAAAACAGTTGAAAATTCAACCAATAGGCACAGTTTTATACTGATAAAACCCCGTTGCCCGGGTAACGGGAGTTTTAACAAAGTTTTACCGCGGTAAAACCCCGTTGCCAGGGTTACAGCGATAAAACTCCCGCTACCAAGGGAACAAATAATTGTTACTGTCAATCACTGTCAGTGTAGCAGTTAATTAATATTTCAAGTAACATTTTGTTTTGTCTTTGGAATTTATCTTATCAAATACCACGCGACCTCTCTGATTTTCTCAGATAAATTTTTATATTTAAGCACTCATTTTCTTTGCTTTTAAGCAAAACCACTCAAGCAAACTGACGTTAGGTAAAACCCCTCCTCCTTCGGAGTCGGGATTTACCATGCAGTTTGCTTTCGTGATTGTTGCCAAGCAAAAAAAACGTGCAAAAATAAACATTTATCGATTATTTCACTCATTACAAATTTGACCAATCAGAATGTCTCATTTTCCATTGTTGTGCATTTTAGATAAGTGATTAAACAGCACCATGCTGTTTATTCGCGAGTAAATTGAAGCTAGCTTTTATATGAAAATTTTGAACATTTTGAAGGCATATTTAGCCGGATAATTAGTTGCAGAAGCAAGATACTTACATGTTCTTTACCTTTACTGGTATTCTATATCTTTAAACATGCTAAATTATTCAATTCCATCTACTTTTATTTACGAATTTTTGACATTTATTTGACAAATAAAAAGAAAAACAATCAATTTGCTATAGTTACACTATAACAACAAAAATTTATGGTCCTTTTTGTTTATGAGTGTACCGATTTATTTATGTAAAAATGTGTCAAAATCAACGTTTTAGTATAATTTCTTTGGCAAGTATTAAAGTTTTTGCTATAAATTCGTGAAATAATCTTGACATATACCCCTCGTGCTAAAAAATTTAATCGATTAAATTTGATGTCTAGCTTATTTATAAATATTTGCTTTTAAAAAAGTGTTATCGTACATATTAGTTTAAGATAAAACCCCTCGACCTGCGGTCTCGGGATTTTTTCAAATTATTATGTACTCAAACACTTTTTAAGCAAAATTTTATGCATAAGCTAGACATGTCAAATTTAATCGATTAAATTCTTAGCACTCGTGATATAACTATTGATAAAATCAGAAGGTCTTGTGATATTACCCTCGATTAAATTAGACGTCTAGCTTATTTTTAAAATTTTGCTTTTATAAAAGTGTTATCGTACATAATAATTTAAGATTCAAATTATTATGTACTCAAACACTTTTTAAGCAATTTTTTTTGCACAAGCTAGACATGTCAAATTTAATCGATTCAATTCTTAGCACTCGTGATAAATATTGAAAATCTTTCTCTGTATTTCAGGTGATATTGAAAAATATGAAATAATCAATTCAAATTTACATAGGGAATTAATGAAATTTTTTATTATGCGATCAAGTTTTTTGTTTTTAATTATGTAGTTTTTGTTTATTTATATTTAATTAGCCGGGGTAAAATTGAAACGTGGTTCTGGGTAAAAGTGAAACAGGGTTTGGGGTATAAATGCAACGAAATAATCAGATTTCATTTGGTTTGAACTTCATTATACTATGTACAACGTGAACTATTATCGTAGTTACTAGTGTTCCTTGTTGTGAACAGTTCTATTTGATATAGTCTTCAGTAAATAAAGAATAATGCCACAAAATATTCAAAAAAAGTAAACAAATATTGCATAAAAATATATTACGTTTTATTTAATTAAAATCTATAGCCAGATAAAAATTTATCCCTTGAGAGAGTAGATTCTGCAGTAAAAGATATTATGTTTTTTCCCGTACTTTTCTTTCTAGATATTTCATTTTAATATCTTCTGACCGACCTGAAGGTTTGACCAAATTCAATCATTGTCACTGCACTAGCTCTAGCTAAACTGACTAAATCGACCATTTTTTTGTATCAAATGCTTAGAATTGTAAATAGCTATAAAAGAGATATAATTTTTTACCCTTAACGCGAATTAAACAATCATATTCAAGCAAACTAAATGTGAACAAATTGTTAAATTACATTAACTCTAATTAAGCTACAAGATTTAAATGTTATTAAGGGCCGGTCTTTCCATCAACGAATAAACTTCCGAATAAATTAATCGTCGAATAAATTAAAAAATACGCACCAAAAAATGACAGCGAGAACAATAAGTATCATTTGAGCTATGATTTCGATGCGACATTTTTTATTTATTTGGCGAAAAATTTATTCGGTACTTTATTCGCAGATGGAAATATCGGCCCTTAGTTATGTATCATTTAAATATAATCTGAATGTAATAGTAATATTATTTTTGTTTCCGTAATTTTTAGAAATTCGAAAGGATTATTCTTGTATCACACACTGCTCTCAAATACGTCCTCACTAGAGCAGTTATACATCGTTCCTGTTTCTTCACCTACCCAACATTTATAACCATACATCAATGTATCTTTGGATACATTCACGTTTTGAGAAAATGTACCCAGAGCACCAAATATCTAGATCAGACACCCGTTTTTCAATCTTACATTCAAAACGTCCATCCCTAGAAAACTATCCAATAAACATATTCAATTACTTGTACTTATCAAAATGTACTTTTGATTTATGAGTATTGCATTAGTGTTGAATAGGATTAAAGTCATTACAAAACAATAGAAAACTTTATAGTTTTTTATAGTTAGACAATAAACTTTCTGTAATTAAATTTTAATAGGAATTTCAATACTTATTACTTATTAGCAATAGCATTTAGCAAATGTGTAGATCCCTCAAAATCTACCCACATATACAAATTCAATTAGTTGCTCCAATCAAAAAACCTTTTTAATTTATGAGTATTAATTAGCTTTGAATAGGATTATAATCCTTATAATAGAATCCAAAACTTTATAATTTTTTTAAAAAATTAGACAATAAACTTTCTGCAGTAAAAATTTAATACAAAATTTCAGTACTTATTAGAAAGTAATTGGTAGCATTTTGCAAAGTTTCAGAAACTCTTCTGGGATGAAGACTTCTATAATAACTTTGGTCATTGTTGTCGTCTTCGGACTGGGTAAGTATCTTTGCTTTTTAATTTACTAAAATAATAATTAATATTTATCCATTTATGGGTGTAGCACTCAACCCAAAGCAGATCAGAGATAGTGGTAGAGAAGTCACAGGGGTAATTTTATGTGTCGAAAAATTTTGAATTATATGATCAACAGACGATGCGTTACCACGGTCCAATTTACCACTTTAAATGTTAATAAATTTTTATTTTAGCTCACGATGCCTTCTCGAATGAAGACGTATCATTAGAAAACCCCGAACAAAGGTAAAAAAACATTTCAGTGTTTTATCATCAATGAATTCGTATCTAATAAACATCGGATGATGGTGTCCATAGCAGTTCATCGGGTGGCGAGGTACATGGTGGTGAGGTACATGGCTTTGCATCGGGTGGTGAGGTACATGGCAGTGCATCAGGTGGTGAGGTACATGGCGGTGAATCGGGTGGTAGTGTCCATAGCAGTTCATCGGGTGGTGAGGTACATGGCGGTGATTCTGGTGGTGAGGTACATGGCGGTGCATCAGGTGGTGGTGCCCATGGCGGTGAATCGGAAGATGGTGCACATGGCGGTGAATCGGGTGGTAATGCCCATCACGGTGCATCGGAAGGTGGTGCCCATGGCGGTGAATCGGATGGTAGTGCCCATCACGGTGCATCGGAAGGTGGTGCCCATGGCGGTGAATCGGGTGGTAGTGCCCATCACGGTGCATCGGAAGGTGGTGCCCATGGCGGTGAATCGGGTGGTAGTGCCCATCACGGTGCATCGGAAGGTGGTGCCCATGGCGGTGAATCGGGTGGTAGTGCCCATCACGGTGCATCGGAAGATGGTGCACATGGCGGTGAATCGGGTGGTGGTGCCCATCACGGTGCATCGGAAGGTGGTGCCCATGGCGGTGAATCGGGTGGTAGTGCCCATCACGGTGCATCGGAAGGTGGTGCCCATGGCGGTGAATCGGGTGGTAGTGCCCATCACGGTGCATCGGAAGGTGTTGCCCATGGCGGTGCATCGGAAGGAGGTGCCCATGGCGGTGCATCTGGTGGTAGTGCCCATGGCGGTGCATCAGAAGGTGGTGCCCATGGCGGTGCATCAGAAGGTGGTGCCCACGGCAGTACATCGGAAGGTGGTGTCCATGGCGTTGCCCATGGCGTTGCCCATGGCGGTGCCTATGGCGGTGCCCATGGCGGTGCATCGAGTGGTTATGCCCATGGCGGTGCCCATGGAGGTGCCCATGGCGGTGCCCATGGAGGTGCCCATGGCGGTGAATCGGTTGGTAGAATTCATGGTGGTGCTCATGGCGGTGCATCGGGTGGTGGTGCCCATGGTGGTGCATCGGGTGGTGGTGCCCATGGTGGTGCATCGGGTGGTGGTGCCCATGGCGGTGCATCGGGTGGTGATGCTCATGCCGGTGAATCAGGTGGTGAGGTACATGGCGGTGCATCGGATGGTGGTGCCCATGGAGGTGCCCATGGCGGTGAATCGGTTGGTGGAGCTCATGGCAGTGCATCAGAAGGTGGTGATGCCCATGGCGGTGAATCGGTTGGTGGTGCCCATGGCAGTGCATCGGCTGGTGGTGTCCAGGGTGCTGCACGGGCTGGTGGTGTCCGGGGTGCTGCACGGCCTATAGTTATCAATGTGCACGGTGCACGAGGTGGAGGTGTCCGGGGCGCTGCACAGCGTGGTCGTGCCCGAGGCGCTGCACGGACTGTTGTCCACGTCCATACCCGGGGTGGTGGTGTCCGGAGCGGTGGTGTCCGAGGCGGTGTACGGACTGCTCGTATCCGAGGCGGTGTACGGACTGGTCGTATCCGGGGCGGTGTACGGGTTGGTCGTGTCCAGAGCGGTGTACGGACTGTTCGTGTCCGGGGCGCTGCACAGCGTGGTCGTGTCCGAGGCGCTGCACGGACTGTTGTCCGCGGTGGTGTACGCACGCGGGTAGTACGAGGTATTCTTTGATTTATGAGAGATAACATTTGAAGAAATTTTATTTACAATAATATTTGTTGCTTTGTATTTAGGACGAAGAATAGTTCATCATGTTCGTCGACATTAAATTGCACGTGGTGTGAGCAGCGACTTGTAGTATTGAAAGCTAATCCTATGCAATATCTTATCAGAAGTGTAGGATGATAAATAAATACATCAGGAAACATCAACTCTTGTTATTTTTCCCCGAACACTTCTTTCAGTAGGGGAGATGGAGTCCGCGTTTAAATTTTTATTATTATAATATTTGTTGAAAATTAAAAAATAAACATGCAGTATAGCATCTTGCCTTACATTTGAAGTAAAGAGTATTAAATAAAAACAAATTCAAAAAGGTGATAACAAATTAATACCGAGTTCATTTATGTACAAAAAAAATTCCAAACAAATATTATTGATCATAAATTTTTATTATAAGAAGTAGAAATATTTTCTTCATATAGAAGTTTTATTATATGAAATATACTATTTACTGCCACGCACAGAAAATATGTCTATGATTCCTGGCCCGCAATTATCGTCCTAATATGTCCCACATGTGTATGATGAGATTCATGTCCGGAGAAAATGCAGGACAATCCATGGTCGCAATGACTACTTTAAATAAGAATTCCGAAATGAAACGAGTAGTGTGCGGCCTGGCGTTATTCTGTAACAAAGCAAAATCCTTCCTTAAGAATGAAGCAAATGGCGCTGCATGTTCTTCGAGGATATTTGTAATGTAACATGTAGCTGTGGAGAATCTTCTTGAATTAGGACTAATTCAGAGTGTGCTCCCAAACATTTTCCGGCCCAGATCATAAGTGAGCCTTCTTCATATCAAACCGTGAAAACAATGTTACACCCTTGTCGCCTCCACACTCTACATCTGCCATCAATTACGTTAACGCAAAAACGATTATCATTCGTAAACCAAACTTTACCCCATTGGCCAAAATTCCAGAATCGGTTTTGAAGTGCAAACTCCAGTCACGCTAGGCGATGAAATACTTCATGTTTAGGATCTTTTGAGTTGCAACCAGTTTCATTGAGTGTTCTCCTCGCAGTTTGTCTATTTACACTCAACTGACGCACATCTCGTAGGACATTTCTCGCCTGGACAACTGTTTGCGTTGATATTTAAAGTTTGCATCAGAAGAAATCGATCGTCCCATGTAGTCGTCGCTAGCTTTTTACCATGATCACGTCTTGGTACTTGAGATCCAGTTTGCCTGAACCTCCTACATTGCACAACAGAAACTCCAAGATATCTCCTGACCGACCAGAAGGTTTGACCAAATTCAATCATTGTCACTGCGCTAGCTCTAGCTAAATTGACTAAATCAACAATTTTTTGCATCAAATGCTTAGAATTGCAAACATATTCAAAACATATATGGTTGTTTATCTATAACGCGAATTAAACAATCATATTCAAGAAAACGAAATGTGAACAAATTGTATTTGACATTAACTCTTATTAAGCGGCAAGATTTAATAGTTATTTACTTAACAAGTGGGCAAAGTAAGATTTACCCACGAGAGAAGTTTTAGCACACGAAACCGAAGGCTGAGTGTGATAATTTTATCGAGTGGATAATTCCACTTTGCCCACGTGTGAACTATCCAACATCTCTTAATAAATGCAAAATTTATTAATGAAATATTATTTGACAGTGACATTTGCTTTAAATTTTCTAAATTGAAATGTCAATTGAAGTAGTTACCAAGGTGTTGTGTGTTATTATTATTGTTATAAATAAAAACAGGTGACTTTTATCAAAATTATACCCACTGGTGGGTAATCTGTTACTTTCCTTGTTTAAAATCGTCATAGTTATAGAGCATTTATTGAGAGGTGTTGGATAAATGTTATTTAGTCATATGTCATTAAATCTACAAACATATAGAATTATCAATATTAAAATTAATAGAAAATGTAATAGTTATATAATTTTTGTGTTTCTCTAATGTTTAGAAATTCAAAAGGATTCTTCTCAATATCAGTTATACATCGTTCCTGTTTCTTCATTCACATCCAACATTCAATATATCAATATCTTTGGATACATTCACGTTTTGAGAAAATGTACCCAGGACACCCAATATCTTACACAGATACCCATCTTTCAATCTTACATTCAATACGTCCATCCTTCGTAAACTACCCATATATACATCTTCAATTACTTGTTCTTATCAAAATGTACTTTTGATTTATGAGTTTTACATTAGTGTTGAATAATATTAAAGTCATTACAAAACAATGAAAAACTATATAGTTTCTTATAATTAAACAATAAACTTTCTGTAATTAAATTTGAATAAGAATTTCAATACTTATTACAAAGCAATAGGTAGCATTTTAGCAAATATGTAGATCCCTCGAAATCTACCCACATATACAAATTCAATTACATACTCCAATCAATAAATTATAGTCATTATAAAACAATGCAAAACTTTATAATTTTTATTTAAATTGGACGATAAACTTTCTATAGTAAAATTTTTAAAAAATTTCATTATTTACTAGAAATCAGTAGGTAGCATTTAGCTAAGTTTCATATACTTTTCTGGGATGAAGAGTTTTATACTTACTGTGGTCATTGTTGTCGCTTATGGATTGGGTGAATATCTCTGCTTTCTTTAAGTTCCTGTAAAAATAAATAAATATAATAAATATATCATAACGCTATTCACCTATTTCTGGGTATAGAGCATTCTGCTCAATGCTCAAAGCAGATTTCGATATTATGCTATTTCGAAAATTTGTCGGATGTGACGTTTGAATTTAGCGCATTAAATGTTACTAATTTTTTTATTATAGTTCTTGATGCCTTCCCACTTGACGCGTCATTAAAAGAACCCCAACGAAGGTATAACACATTTCAGTATTTCATCATCAATGAATTAGTATCTAATACAAACATTTTTAATTAGGATATATGGATCAATTACTGATGTAATAGGCGAATTACTTGGTGCTGTTGCCGGTGGTAATTCTGACGCCGTTGGTGGTTCCAATGATGGAATAAATTTCGGTATTCATGCTGGTTTAGGAGGACACACAGTAAGTTTAGGGTTCGGAAAAGACCCTCCAGGTAGTAGTGTCCATGATTTTGCACTGTGGCCAGCTGTAGCAGCTGCACCGGCGCCAGCTCCAGCAGCTGCACCAGCTGCATCAGCTGGAGCAGCTGCTCTACCTGCAGGTACTGTTTTATTTAGGAGAGATACCATTTGAACGAATTTTATTTATAATAATATTTGTTGTTTTGTTTGTAGAACGAAGACGTCATAAACGTCGACATTAAATTGTACGTTGCGAGGACAGCGACTTGTTGTATTGAAGCTAATCCTGAGCAAAGCCACAGAAATCATAACCTTAAAATAGATTACTGAAACTGTAGTAAAGCGATACGCCTTTTTGAGCAATACCAACTTGAACTATGTAAGATAATGCTGCATATTTATCATGTAATATAAAGACAATAAATAGATTATTTATAAATGTAAATATTTATTGTTAACTGAATAAAATTAACTCTATTTTTCAAATTAATTCTGAATGCAAAACTTCTGTTTGTTTTCGAGTACAAAAGAAAATGAATCATATTTATAAAAGAAAATTAATTATACAGTGTTTCCCTTAAAACAACCAGCGCTTTTTTGGGCGAACTAATGACTTTAGAGAAAAATGTTATACACAAAAAATGACCAGGAAAAAGGGCCCTATTTAAAAGAAATAACAAACAGAAAATTAAACCAATGGTTCTCAAAAGATAGAATAAAATTTTATTTTTTTAAATAATAACCTATATAGTCCATTAGATAGAGAATTTTTTTTGTTTCAACGATGTAAATATGATATGAGGTTGTATAACAATTATTTTGAGAAAAATGGTAATAAAAATCAGAAATAATTTTACAATATTTAAGTAGGCTATGCAATAAAAAATGATACAGGTGACAGATAGTTTTGTTACTTACGTTAATAAGTATTCGACATATTAAATTCCGGTGTTCGTTATTCGTAATTATTATCCAAAAATATACACTATCCAATAGGAAAAAATATGAATAATCCCATTTGATAAAATATAACTTTGTGATGTAACTTTAGAACCACTGGTTTAAAAAAAAAATTCTTCTTTGATAAGATGTCTTCCTTGTTCTCCTACAACTTTATTCTAAAGTATTTTTTTATAACTATAATAATAAAGAAAATAATGGCGGTGATCTGTTTTGGTGTTCCAACCTGTAGAAGTAGTAATGACAGTTGCACATATAAAAAAAAAACGATTGAATGGCCACCATTGCTCTATTTGCAAGAATGTACTCTTTTGACGAAATTTCGCAGTATCACATATTTGGCGTGAATTTTTTTTTGTTGAGTTTCTAGGTTGTCCCAAAGTGGTTCGAATAGACCTTACTTTTCAAATAAAAAAAAACCCCAAATATAATCATATAAACAATGATAAAAAGTAAGAAATTTATTCTAGGTTTCAGTTTTAGAAATTCTCCTCAATTTTACACACTCCACTCAAATATTTCTTTACCACAGCAGTTATTTGCTTGTTTCTTCATTCACACCCAACATTTAGAACCACACATTAATGTATCATTGGCTACATTCACGTTTTGAGTACCCAAAACACCCAAAATTTTGCACAGACACCCATCTTTCAATTTTACATTCAAAACGTCCATCCCTCGAAAACTACCCACATGTACATGTTCAATTACTTGTTCTTATCAAAATGTACTTTTGATTTATGAGTATTGCATTAGTGTTGAATAGGATTAAAGACATTACAAAACAATGGAAAACTTTATAGTTTTTTTATAGTTAGACAATAAACTTTATGTAATTAAGTCTTAATAAGAATTTCAATACTTATTACGCAGCAATAGGTAGCATTTATGAAATACATCCATCCCTCGAATTCTTCCCACATATGCAAATTCAATTACTTGCTCCAATCAAAACATATTTTAAATTTATGAGTATTAATTAGCTTTGAATAGGATTATAGTCCATATAATACAATCCAAAACTTATAATTTTTTTTTATTAGACAATAAACTTTCAGCAGTAAAATTTTAATACAAAATTTCAGTACTTATTAGAAAGCAATAGGTAGCATTTAGCAAACTTTCAGAAGCTCTTCTAGAATGAAGACTTTAACAATTATTTTGGTAATTGTTGTCGTTAACGGATTGGGTGAGTTTCTTTGATTCTTTTAGTTAGTAAAATAATAAATATATCATTACGCTATTTACCCATTTCTGGGTGTGGCACTCTGCTCAAAGCAGATCTCAATATTATGATATATTATTGCGCGTCAAGTGCGGTTACCAGCCGTCAAATCACGGCCTCCAAGGATGATAGTGGTAAAAAAGCCAAAGGAGCAATTTTATGCGGTGAATTTAATTTCGAAAATTTGTCGGGTGTGAGGCTCGAACTGATGATCTTATGATCCACAGACGTTACCACGACGTTATTTACCACATTAAATGTTACTAATTTTTTTAATTTTAGTTCTCGATGTCTTCGCGGAGGACGAATCATTAGAAGAACCCAAACGAAGGTAAAAAACATCTCAGTATTTCATCATCAATGAATTTGTATCTATTACAAACTTTTTTTTATTCAGGTTTCTTGGAGCAATTACTGAAGCAATAAGTGGATTACTTGGTTCTCTTACTGGTTCTAAAGGCGGTGGTGGTGGCTCGGCCGCAACGGCTGCACCAGGTACTCTATTATTTAGGAGGGATATCATTTGAAGGAATTTTATTTACAATAATATTTGTTGTTTCGTGTGTAGGACGAAGACATCGTTTACGTCGACATTAAGTTGTACGTGGTGTGAGCGACTTGTTGTATTGATCCTGTTAAGAATCAAAGTCTTATAAGTGTTTTATTCTAACTGTAGGATGAGGGATAAATAAATACATCAGGATTCATCAACTTTTGTTATTTTTCCCCGAATACTTTTTCAGTACTCAAAATTCGTTAATAGTTTGTCCACTTACACGCACCTAACGCACCTCTTGTAGGACATTTCTCATCTGGACAGCTGTCTGACGTCGATTTTTAAAGTTGGCATAAGAAGAAGTCGATCGTCCCGTGCACGTCTTCGTACTTGAGATCCAGATTGTTTGAACCTTCTACATTGCGATGTACAACAGAAACAGAAACTCCAAATGTCTTCTGATCGACCTGAAGGATTGACCAGATTCAATCAATGTCATTGCTCTAGCTCTAGCTAAATTGACTATATCGACCAGTTTTTACATCAAATGCTTGGAATTGTAAAAACAATCAAAACAGATATGGTTGTTTACCCATAACACGAATTAAACAATCATATTCGAAAACGAAATATAAACAAATTGTTAAATGGCATTAACTCTTATTAAGCGGTAAGATTTAAATGTTATTTAATCATTAGTGAGTAAAATTATTTTCTGTAATGTTTCTCTCTTTCTTGCTTGTATTGCATTTATTGTTTCGTGAATTATTTATAATTTTAATATTGTGTATAATTATTGTTTTATCTGCTCTGTTATTGGGCTATTGGCCTGTTGAGCAGTGTATTGAAATAAATAAATAAATAAATATATCATTAAATGTACATACATGTAGAATTAACAATACAAAATGAATCGAAAATGTCATCTGTATGTAATAATAATATGATTTTTTTTTGTGCTACCCATATTTTGCCGGTGTGTTTATAAGGGGTGTATCACGGAAAGTGGAATTGTTTTACTAATTATTACAGACAAAAAGTTTCAAATAAATAGATGGTGTGAGAATTTTAAGAAATTGTATGGTGGTGTAAATGGAGTGAATAATAGAGGAGGAAATGCAAGAAATGCTAGAAACTTTGAATGGGATATAGATGAAGGGTGATGTCATCTTTGCATTGATGCGTCTAAAGAATGGTAAGGCTCCCGGTTTGGATGGTATAATAAATGAAATGTTGAAATATGGTGGTGAAAGATTATTTGATTGATTAGTTTATTTGTTCAGATTTTGTTGAACCGGTGCGTGGAAATGTGGTTCTCAATTTATAATACAAAGTTATATTTTTTGAAACATCTCTATGAAGAAAATATTTATAATCCTTATAATAAAAAAGTTAAAGGGTATCCGTTTTTTCAGATACTCTCGGTAATGTACAGTTGGCTATGGATAAAAAAAAATATAGCTTACAGTATATAACAATTAGAATGTCCATTATTATTTTACAGCAGCTATATTTTTTTGCTTTTTTTTTTCATCCTAAACCTTCTGTACATTAATAATAAAAAGAAACATTTATTTAAATTTCAAAAGCATTTTTTCAATATATTCATTATATTCAGATATAAAACTAATATATGGTTGCATTCAGAAAAATATACACTATCGAAAAGGAACAAAAATATGGTTAATTCCATTTGATAAAATATAACTTTGTGTTCTAACTTTAGAATAACTGGTTTAAGAAAATATTTTCTTCTTTATTAGGATGTCTACCGTGTCCTCCTACAACTTTATTTTAAACTACTTTTTTATAACTATAATAATAAAGAAAATAATGGCGATGATCTGTTTAGGTGTTACACCCTGGTAGAGGTAATAATGACATTGACACAGAAAAAAAAAAAAACGATTAAATGGCCACCATTGCTCTATTCGCAGGAATGTACTCTTTTAACGAAATTTCGCAGTATCACAAATTTGGCATGAATTTTTTTCTTTGAGTTTCTAAGTTGTCTTAAAGTGGATCGCTTAGACCAGTGATGGCAAACCTATGACCCGTGGGTCAGACACTGGCCCAAGCAAGCTTTTTAAGTGGTTCACGATTGCTTTCATTCAAACACTTATTGCCAGTTGCACACACTTAAGAATTTTTAACCCTACTAAAATTTTTAAATCGTCAAACCGCGCCCATTTTTACCTGTTAAGCCAAAAGAATTATTAAAATGTTTAGTTTTAAAAATACTCAGTTAAAAAAATTTCAACTGAACTCTAGTGGTCTAGTGCAAATGGGCATTAGTGAACCCCAAATAAAATCATACAAACAATGATAAAAATTAAGAAATGTATTCTAGGTTTCATTTTTAGAAATTCGAATGGATTTTTCTCAATTTGATCGTGCTTGTTTCTTCATTCGCACCCAATATTTAGAACCACACATTAATGTATCGTTGGCTACATTTACGTTTTGAGAAAATGTACCCAAAACACCCAATATTTTGCTCAGACACCCATCTTTCAATCTTACAATCAATAAGTCCATCCCTCGAAAACTACCCACATATACAAGTTTAATTACTTGTTCTTATCAAAATGTATTTTTGATTTATGAATATTGCATTAGTGTTGAAAAAGATTAAAGTCATTACAAAACAATGGAAAACTTTATAGTTTTTTATAGTTAGGCAATAAACTTTCTGTAATTGAATTTCAATAAGAATTTCAATACTTATTACGAAGCCAAAGGTACCATTTAGGAAATACGTCCATCCCTCTAAATTTTCCCACAAATGCAAATTTAATTACTTGCTCCAATCAAAATATATTTTAAATTTATGAGTATTTATTAGCTTTGAATAGGATTATAGTCCTTATAATACAATCCAAAACTTTATAATTTTTTTTTTCAATTAGACAATAAACTTTTTGTAATAAAATTCTAACACAAAATTTCAGTACTTATTAGAAAGCGATAGGTAGCATTTAGCAAAGTTTCAGAAACTCTTCTGGGATGAAGACTTTAATAATTACTTTGGTCATTGTTGTCGTTAACGGATTGGGTGAGTTTCTTTGATTCTTTTAGTTACTAAAATAATAAATATATCATTACGCTATTTACCAATTTCTGGGTGTGCCACTCTGCTCAAAGCAGATCTCAGTATTATGATATATATTATTGCGTGTCAAGTGCAGCTACCAGCCGTCAAATCACAGCCTCCAAGGATGATAGTGCTAGAAGAGCCACAGGGATAATTTTATGTGGTGAATTTAATTTCGAAAATTTGTCGGGTGTGAGGCTCGAACCCAGGATCTTATGATCCACAGACGTTACCACGAAGCTATTTACCGCATTAAATGTTACTAATTTTTTTATTTTAGTTCTCGATGCCTTTCCGCATGACTCATTAGAAGAACCCCAACGAAGGTAAAAATATTTCAGCATTTCATCATCAATGAATTCGTATCTATTAAGCGGGATTTATAATGAAGTAAAATAAGAAATAACGCAAGATGCAACGCAGGCGGTGACGCAGAAGTAAAGCAAGAAACTTCGGTAGGATTTATAATGAAGTATGCGTGGCAGTGCTAATGCGTGTTGCTTCTTCAGCTGTTTCAATGGGGTCTTTCACCATTTTTTTTTTAAATTTTATTTTATGAAACTTTATCTAAACTGAATATCTACACCTTTAAAAAGTCTTAATTGTTATTCACAATGATTTAAAAAAAAATGTTGTGACGTCATAGTAGAGGTGTTGCTGGATCTAAAACAGTACAGATTGTAAATAATTGTAGTCATATATTTTTTTACTTATTTTGTTATTATTATTACAATAAAATAGAACATTTATGTAACGAAATTATTTAAATCTCTACTGTTTTAGATCCAGCAACACCTCTACTATGACGTCACAACATTTTTTGAAAAATCATTGTGGCTTAATGAATAACAATTAAGACTTTGTATATAGCTTTATACACTGTAGTTTGAAATAGTGCGTCCGGATTGGTCAGAGGTAGAAAAGTAACGCAAGAAGTTGGAAGCTGGCCAACATTTGCGTTGCGTTGCTTCTGCGTCTCTGCGTTGTGTTTTGTTATAAAGCAGTATAAGCAGTCCCGTACATTTATCTTTTGCGTTACTTTGCTTCAACCGCGTTACTTCATTATAAATCCCACTTTACAAACTTTTTTTATTCAGGTTTCTTGGAGCAATTACTGATGCAATAACTGGATTACTTGGTTCTATTACTGGTTCTAAAGGCGGTCTTGGTGCACTTTTAGGTGGTGGTGGCGATGCCGCTGCACCAGCTGCACCAGCTGCATCAGCTGCACCAGGTACTGTTTTATTTACGAGAGATATCATTTAAAGGAATTTTATTTACATTAATATTTGTTGCTTTGTGTTTAGGACGAAGACATCGTAAACGTCGACATTAAATTGGTCATGGTATGAGCAGCAACTTGTATTGAACCTAATCCTTAGCAAAATCTTATCATAAGTTTGTTATTCTAACTGTAGGATGAGGGATAAATAAATACATCAAGACACATCAACTCTTGTTATTTTTCCTTGAACACTTAATATTCATTAACTTGGAAGCTTATAGTATATTATTATTGACCTGAAAAATATCGCTTTTCAGGACTTAAATATGCAAGTAACTGAAAATTTTTTGTTGGAGAATGAAGGGAAAGAACTTCAAAGTCTTAATCACACTGTTTTCAATAAAATAATTATTTAGTTACCGGTTTCTACCACTTAGTGGTCATCATCAGACTAACCGGAGAAAACAACATAACTACAGGAGCAACAAGCAAAAAGGAAATAAATGGTTTCATTCTCCAACAATTATTAAACTCACACTTGGGTTTACCGTCCATTCAAATATGAATTTTTTTTCTTTACTACTCTATTTCTACATCAAAACTTATATCATTCTTCAAAGCTTGTAATTTTGGTGATCGTAATTCTTCTATTTTTAAACGGCTTGACCGAGTTTGATTAAAAAAATACTTATGGGGTTACCTGAATCGTCAAATACATATGTCATTAATTAAAATTAATAAATTTAAAAAAAAAATTCTGACTTTCTACAACAACCATATAAACAAAAAACAAAAATTTCTAAAGCTAATCTCTCAAGCCGTTTAGGAAGAGAAGAAGAGAAATAGTAATACAATTTTTTGCGTGGAATCACATGGGAAATCAGTTTTTCCGTAAGGATTTGAGGATTTTTTCAGATTTTTTAGTCGTCACCGGACTTAACACACTTGATTTATTTGTAAGTATCCAAAAAAATATTAAAAAATCTGATGTGTCCAGCACAAAACCTCCCGCCCAATACTACTATTACTTAAACGGTACAAATAGTTTTTGATGATACAGAAACATACCTTCTTATTTGTTTATTTTCTATTTATATTTGAGTATTTTAATTTTCTTTCGTATATTTATTTAAAATTTTGACATATATTTCACTAAGAAAACAGCTTCACAATCACAATGACATGTGTCACATTTCGTAAAAAATTGAAAATATTTAAATTTTTCCATGGTGTACTAGGAATGCAAGATTTGTGAAATCCAATTTCTTTATATTTTATTATCTCTAAATCTAATGAAAATTAATAAAATTAGTGTAATCAAAACACATGTAAAATTAAATATTCTTCAACTTTCAAAATAACATAAATTGCGGAAAAAGGAAATTGAAACGTGTTTTTCATGAAAAACTGTTAAGGACTTCAAGTAAACTGCTACTTCCGGTTGACCAATTTTATCCAAAATCTAATCAGCTCTTCATTTAAATATAAGAAGCAATAATTCACAAAATTGTATTTTTTGGTATTATAGTATTTGAGTTATGCGAGACGAAAGAATTGACACAGACTACACACACAGACACACACATACATACATACATACAGACATCATCGCGAAAATAGTAAAATCGTATTGTAGGGACCCTAAAACGTGCTTATTCATTGAAAATTCACTACCCAATTTTTTGACCAAAAACAATACCTCACTTACCTAGAGGTAGGCGGGAGGTGAAAAACAATTTTTTACATTAGAGAATTTTTGATTTGTTTTGATCTATTTAAATCAAGTTTGTGAAGTCCTGTGACGACTGAAAAATCTGAAAATATCCTGAAGACTCGTCTAGAGTAATAAATTAATTGTTGATATCGAAAAGCTAAAACACGCGCATGTATATGACAGAGAAAAATTAAATTAAAGATTTTACCCAGAAAAGCGTTTTTTTTTTTGCAGAAAACACAAATCCGACAGCACTCAGGGCCTTTAGAAAATTCTGATATTTTGCTAATCTTATTTTATTAACTTTTTTGACAGATTCAGGGAGTGGCCAGCAAAAAAATATTTCCGTCCACCCAACAACAGCATGCAAAAAACTGATTTCCCATGTTAATCTCCTATGTACACCTTTAAGACAGACACACGGTATATATATATATATATATATATATATATATATATATATATATATATATATATATATATATATATATATATATATATTAGATTACATTGTTAACATATATTAAAATGAAATGTCAAATGATAAAAACAATGTTAAAATTAAGAAATTTATTCTATTTCATTTTTAGAAATTCGAAAGGATTCTTCCCATTATAACCCACACCCAACATTCAGAACCATACATCAATGAATATTTGATACATTCACCTTTCGAGATGTACTCAAAACACCCAATATTTTGTTCAGGCACCCACCTTTCAACTCATAGTCAAATCGTTCATCCCTCGAAAACTACCCACATTTTCAAATTCAATTACTTGGTCTTATCAAAATGTATTTTTAGTTTATGGGTATTACATTCGTGTTGAATAATAGGATCATTACAAAACAATGCAAAAATTTATTGTTTTTTATAATTAGACAATAAACTTTCTATAATTAAATGGCAATAAGAATTTTTATACTTATTACGATGCAATAGGTAGCATTTAGTAAATACGTCCATCCCTCGAATCCTTCCCACATATGCAAATTCAATTACTAGCTCTAATTAAATTATTTTTTTATTTATGAATATTAATTAGCTTTGAATAGAATTATAGTCATTATAAAACAATATAAAACTTTATAATTTTTGTTTATAATTAGACAATAAACTTTCTGCAATAAAAATTTCAGTATTTATTAGGAACCATTAGTTTAGAATTTAGCAAAGTTTCAAGAACTCTTCCAGAATGAAGACTTTTATATTTACTTTGATGATCGTTCTCGTCTTCGGAATGGGTAAGAATCTTTGCTTCTTTAAGTTACTAAAATAATAAATAAAATGACTTTATTATATGCCGATCTCGGTGGCGTCGTGGCTATGTTATTAGCCTAGCACGCCAGAGGTCGTGGGTTCGAATCCCACTGAAAACCATGCTCGTTTCATAATCATCCACTCATGAGGCAGCATAGTAGTTAGTCCGCCTCTCATCTTCATAAAAAAAACTATATCATGAAGCTATTTACTTATTTCTGGGTGTGGCACTCTGCTAAAAGCAGATCTCGGTATTATGATACATAGGGTGTTATTTTCAAATGGATTCAGCAAATATTTTGCTTATTGTATGTTTCATTTGAAATTTCATTTCAAATTTTAAAGCTGATATTATTTAGTAAACCGCAAATGATGTACAAGTAAAAAAAATAAGTAAAATAAATAGGTAACTTATAGAAATAACAGAGGTTTGTTTCAAGTTTTGATTTTGTGAATTGTGATGTAAAAGATCGGAAACGTCTGATATGGAAGTATGTGTTTCAGTGTGATTTCTGTGTTATTATGTCTAATGTCTTGATTCTGTAAGCAAATTCAATCAAAGTAATGACTGTAAAGATTCATTTACATAAAGATTAGTTTTAGGTTTTGGTTTTACGTTTTAGATGAACATAAATAGTTTTGTTTACTAGTTCTATCTATGGGCACTTTAGAGAAATTTTGCCACTCTCCCAGCGTGAAACGTTTCTGCAATATAAGCCGAACCCATTATCTGATTTTTCTTGTATTTATTTTTATTTTTAATATTTATACGAAAGCAACGAACTTGTACCAAAATTATTCTATTTTGGCGATTCATAATAATATAAAAAACTTTGAGTTTAAGAATATTGTTAACATTTCTTAAAGCGTGTTGCTGTTGATTCATTACTATATATAAAAGTAAACCTAAATCAAAAGTTTAAATGAAAAATCATTTTAATAACCGTAACTCCAGAGATGCAAGGAAACTATTAAAATAGTATTCGTGGAAACTTAAAAACTTTTAGCACGATTCCTATACCTTCCTTACAGAATGTGGCGGGAGGTAATAAACAAAAATGTTTAGATATAAGTTTTTGAATAGTGAAAATCGAAATAAGGCAATAATAAAACAAAATTGAAATAATTATAAATTAATCATATGGAGCTTCGTTTTTTGGTTTTGTTTTTGGTAAACCTTTAAATAATGTTTTCCTACGACAAGTTTGATAAAAAGTCATTCCCAATGAATAGTATAAAAAGCGCTGCAAGTTATTGTTGTCGAAGAGTCGAACGTAAATAATTTTTACCGGTTTCAGGAGATTAAACCTATGTTTACATGCACAAAAGTAGGCAGGGTAAGTATGTCATAACTCTATGCTGTAGGGTAATATTACCTTACTGACCTGTCAAAACAATCAAGAAAATGAAAATAATACACAATGATAATATAACGCTATTTATTAATACACACGGAATTAAGCTATTCAGAGATTCACCTGCTGCGTTCCAAATATTTTCAGGCAATTCAACATCGCCGAAATCCACTTTTTATCTAGCCATGAAGAACACATTTGACGTTATAATTTTAAATATGATACAAAAGAAGTGTAACAATGGTGTTAAATAAAAACAAACAGACTTACTTGATCACTTTCTAAAATTATGACAGACGTTTTTCATAAAAGAATTTCAATAAATAATATTTATTAATGACATTAACGTCTTCATATTCTGAAACCGGTAAACTATTGAACAAACCACGGATGTTATGAGTCATAACAGGCCTTAGATGTCTTAAAATCCTCGCTCTACGAGCTCGGATTTCAACTGACATCTGCGGCAGTTACGATACTCATAACATCACTAGGAATTTTAATAGCTATTACCCTTTTTAATACTGAAAAAGATCGTCCGCCCGACCTTTCCCATCGCGACCTCTAGAACCGCTCGTCTCCCGGCTTTAGCCTATGTAGCCTATATGTTATGTCATCGGGCCCTGGTTACAGATTTACACACTGAATCGCACTGTATGTGTATGGCTTACAGATATATTTAAGCTCCAGATTTAGATTATTACATTTCATTTACACAGAATTGATGCATAGTTTGGTATGTTTTTTGTGAGTTCGTAGTCACTGGACATACGTTTACAGGAAATAAAACTTCTAATTTTTCATTTTAGCTATCGATGCCTTCCCGTATTACTATTCAGCAGCACGAAGGTAAAACACATTTCAGTATTTCATCATCAATGAATTCGTATCTAATACAAACTTTTTTTAATCAGAACTGTTGCCGGTGGATTATACCATCCCGGTGCAGTTGGTATCGATGTACATCATCACATTGACCCGCTACTATCAGGTAAACCTTAATTAGGAGAGATATCATATGAAGGATTTTTATTTACTATATTGTTTGTTTCTTTGTTTGTAGGTCGAAGAACGGTTGTCCATCATTACCATTAAATAGTCTGGGCAACGACTGGCTGTATTGGACCTCATCCTAAGCAATATATTAATATAACTGTTTTATTCTAACTGTAGGATGAGCAATAAATAAATATATCAAGGAAACTTCAACTGTTATTTATCCCCATACACTTCTTTCGGTACTTAAAATACATTAATAATATTTCACAAGAATAATAATTATTTATTAACCATACAAATATACAAAATATACATGGCTTGTCACAAAGTACTAAATGTTACATAAAATGGTGCAGAAAATATGAATAAATACAAGTAAATATAAAAAATAAGTTAAGATAAAACAAAACAATTACAAATTGATTGCACAAAAGTAATCGTTAACAATATAAAAACTTTTTTTGTAAGGATGACCTTTCTGATTTAAATGAATTGATATTAGAAATCCATTTTATTCGATTAGGAAGATGGTAAAAAAATTTCATTGGCACATACGACATATTTTGATTAAAACTATGGGTTCTGTATTTAGGTATTAATAAATTCTTGCAATTACGAGTGCTGTCAATACCAGTTGCCTGTCTATTCGTTGAAAAAAGGTATAAATTTGATTTTACAAATACACGACAATGATAAATATAAATACAAGGAAGAATCATCACTGTAAAAAAAAGATCTTTAGAACATGTTATATAATTGTTACTAGGGCTGTTCGATATCTTGTTTTGAATATCGATATTCGATATAAGAAAAATATCGATAATATCGATGTATCGATGTATCGATATATTGATATATCGATATATCGATGTATCGATATATCGATATATTGATATATCGATATATCGATGTATCGATATATCGATGTATCGATATATCGATGTATCGATATATCGATGTATCGATATATCGATGTATCGATATATCGATGTATCGATATAATGATGTATCGATACATTGATGTATCGATATATTGATATATCGAGATATTGATGTAACGATGTATCGATCTAATATAGTTAGATTTTATTGGTAATTAAACAATGATTCAGGATGTCGATCTGTATTATATAAATAGTAAACAATCTAATGCAGATAGATTTTATGGAAGGATTACAATGGTTCAGAATGTCGGCAATTCTATTGTGAAGAGAAGTAACGGGTGTTTCAAAGGCGAAAAATATTAACATCTGGGGTGTTTGTGTACTTGCTTTATGGTGCTGGGCGCCAGCATTATAAAACAAACGGGAATCTACTTAAAATATTTGAAATTGTACTATGCCATGACTGGAAGGTAGTTTTATGAAAACTTCTGCTGGAAATTGTACCTATACATCGTCCCAATTATTAATTCTCCCCTTAATCTCGACTCCAGAATGAAAGTAAAAATAAATATCAGTATGCAATGCTATCAATAAATCGAGCACAACCCCTTTCATTAGATGGCATTATAGCTAAATTTTAGTTCTTTTTCACAAAATACATCGATACATCAAACATCGATACATCAATACATCGATACATCGATATATCAATACATCGATATATTGATACATCGATATATTGATACATCGATATATCGATATATTGATACATCGATATATCGATATATTGAGATATCGATATATCGATATATTGATATATCGATATATCGATATATCGATATTTTTTCTACTGAATATCGTTATTCGATATATCGATATATCGATATAATATCGATATATCGATGTAAACGCACAACCCTAATTGTTACCAATCATAGCTCTAATGATTGTATTTTGAACTTTGAAAACATTAGTAGCAACAGAAGAATTTTCCCAACATATAATGCCATATGTTAAAAGTGAATAAATCTTAGCATATTAATACAATTTAAGTATATTAATACTAATAATTTTGCTTTTCAATTGTCTGATGACAATGCAAGATGTAAGATGTCATGACTTATAGTGTCAAACGCTTTGGAGAAATCAAAATAAATACTAGCAGTACATTTTCATATACTCTTGATCTTGTCTTGACATCAAGACATGACTAAGACAAGAAGTATTTTTTATTTCCCAAGACAAGACAAGAAAGTATCATCAAGAATAAAGATTTCTTGTCAAGAGATCTTGACATCTTGATAATAAATTTTTCAGTTCCGCATTAATGATGAAAATATAAAATTTGATAAACATTTTGTCAGTAAAGTGACTTTGAAGTTCGATCCAAATTTGTACACAGGATTTAACACCACCTGGCGTCCTTAATGTGAACCTCAAAATTTTATAAATATGCAACACAAGATTTATTTATGCCGCAAATATATGAAGTTGAAATAAATTGTGAAAATCTAAGGCTAAGAATAATATAAAAAAATTAAATTTAGCCCCTAAGCCTTAAAATTGTACAGAAATCTAAATGAAGAAATCTAAATACGTTTTTCGACAACTAAGCTGTCGTCATCAGTAGAACAAAAAGAGGGATACAATCAAGATTACACAACTTGTAAACCAAGCCAGTGGTCAAGATTGAATCAAGGATTCTGATTGTATTCCTCTATATGTTCTACTGATGATGACAACTTAGTTGTCGAAATACGTATTTAGATTTCTTTATTTAGATTTCTGGACAATTTTAAGGCTCAGGGGATAAATTTGGTTGCTAGGAAGTTAACATGTAAAATCAGTTTTTTGTAAATAAAAAGTGTCCGGCAAAGAATTATGCTCCCAAATTTTGTATCACAAACCTGCCAATATCCCTACATCTTATATAATACAGATTAATTTATTTTATTACCGTAATTAAATGAAATCAATAATAATATTTCCTAATATTCCGTCTACTTTTTTTTATTGCTACTACCATATAGTGCTTGCAATTTGTTTTAAATATTTCAAGCAAAAAGTCAATACATCCATCCTTCTAAAACTACCCATATTTACGAATTCATTTAATTGTTGCAATCAAAATATATTTTTAATTTATGAGTATTACGTTAATGTTGAATAGGATTCAAGTCATTACACAACAATGCAAAAATTTATAGTTAGATTAGATAATAAACTTTCTGTAGGTACTTAAGTTTTAATATAAATTTTTTTCTTCACCCACAACCAACATTCAGAACATCATGCCATTGTATCTTTGAATACATTTACGTTTCTTGCAATTGTACCCAGAGCACCCAATACCTTACACCCTATTGTCTATTCCACGAGACCTTTCATTACAGGGACAAATATAGTTCTGTGATTTATTTAAAAAATACAAACATTCGGCGGTATACAATTGCAATTTTGAACTACTTGTACATCTGTAATTCTACCACCAGTTCATCAACAGTTATTAAAAAGGAAAGAATAAATTGCTCGGCTGATTTGGTTTTTTACATATCCTTATGAAATATACAAATTTAAAAAATAATATAAATTTAAGCAAGAATATATTCCTAATAAACACAATGTAGCAGCAACAAGATAAAATAAAAATGCAGTGGACAATCCTACATACATATAACTCAAACAGTAAAGTGAATTTTAACAGTGTATACATGTTGCATTTCACTAAGTGTTTAGCACACATTTCTGATGACAAATTCTTTTCAAACATCGTACGGATTTAGAAGAGCAGTACTTTGGTAGATGTGTGAAATCAAAATATTATTTAAACGTTTCCGGGTCATGGTCGATTTTGGATAAGTCTTTTGTGTATGCTTACCAAATTCTAATTTAGAGAAATTATTAAAAATAAAAATAATTGTGTAGATATTGTCGTACCACATTATGTTAATAAAAAACTGTTTTGAATTGAGATCTGTTTCTTGTATAAGATATTACTTTTTTCACTTAAGGGCGCGTTTGAAAACCTAAGTACTCATAACAACCGCAGTACGTAAATGACTTATTTTATCTCTTCCAGAAAAACCATGTAGTTCACCAAAATGTACTTTCGGAAGAAAGTTTTTCTCACCGTTGAACTCAAATAACATTGCGTTTGTGAAGAAATGAAACTTCATTATTTTTGGACAAACTACACAATTTTTAATAATAATTCTTGCACAGAATTTTAGATTATATTGTCCTGATTGTCGTAAGCTAAAATTTTATCTTTACATATTTAATATATTCGTCATAAATCTACTTAAAATTTAGCATTTTTATACTTACTATTTCTGTTTATTTTTCAAAGTACATAATGTTTTAATAATTATTATTTTTTAACTTAGAGCAATCTAGAAACTCTAAGGATTTAATTTTTGTAACTTAAATATAATGTCTTTGTCCCAAATTGTTTAAAATTATGAAGTTATAAAGGCATAAAAATGGCATATTTTGCCGGTTTTCAAACGCGTCCTTAAGAAAGTTTGTAACAAAACACGTTCTTCAGATTCTTACAGCCCGGTTCATTTACTTGTTCCTATCAAAGTATATTTTTAATTTATGAGTATTACATTTATGTTGAATAGGTTTAAAGCCATTACAAAACAGTTTTTATAATTAGGAAATAAATTTTCATAATTAGATTTCAATCCTTATAACAAAGCAGTTAGTACCATTTTGTATCCCTCCTAATTGAGTTTATAGTTTTTTATAATTAGAAAATAAACTTTCTGTAATCAAATTTTAATCAGAATTTCAGTGTATTAATAAGTAATAGATAGCATTTAGCACAGTTCCAGAAACATTCCTACGATGAACACTTTTATTATAATTGTGGCCATATTTATCGTACACGGATTGGGTGAGTATCTTTGGTTCTGTAAGTTTTTAAATGTTACTAATTTTTTTATTTTAGCTCTCGATGCCTTCCCGGAACAAGACGCATTTTCAGATGAACCCGAACGGAAGTAAAAAACATTTCAGTATTTTATCATCAATCGTATCTAATACAAATTTTTAAATCAGATCCCTTGGAGAAATTGCTGGTGCAGTAGGAGGATTATTTGATGCTGTTGCTCCTAATTTCAATGTTAAAGCTGGTATAGGTGGACACTCAGTTAATTTCGGATTCGGAAAAGACCCACCGGCTACTACTCAGGCCCCTGCACCGGCTAGTGCCCATCCTGCACCAGCACCAGCACCGGCTGCTGGTATTCTGGCTGGTGGTATTAAGCCCGGTGCATCGGCTGGTGCTGGTGACCCCGGTGCATCGGCTGGTGCTGGTGACCCCGGTGCATCGGCTGGTGCTGGTGACCCCGGTGCGTCGGCTGGTCTTGCTCAGCCCGGTGCATCGGCTGGTGCTGGTGACCCCGGTGCGTCGGCTGGTCTTGCTCAGCCCGGTGCATCGGCTGGTGCTGGTCAACCCGCTGTATCGGCTGGTGCTGGTGATCCCGCTGCATCGGCTGGTCTTGCACAGCCCGGTGCATCGGCTGGTGCTGGTGAGCCCGGTGCATCGGCTGGTGCTGGTCAGCCCGCTGTATCGGCTGGTGGTGTTCAGCCCGCTGCACCTGCTGATGATGGTAAGGGAGATATACCGGTTGGATTAATTACTAGTACCTCCGGTACCACACTTGAAAGTTGCTCATGGGAACCTAAATTGTTGTTTGTGACAATTTTTTTTTTATTAAGAAATTACATAGAATTACTATAAGAATTAAAACTAGTCTACCTAGACTAACCATTAATTTTTCGTTAATCTAAAACTATAAGTTTATATTCTACTGTTCATCCATTGATGTATGTTCTATTGGCCTTAAAGCACTGCTCACATCACCACTTATTTGCACATTACTGCACTAACTCGTAGGGTTTTTTCTCTTCAGTCTTCTAGTTAATCCTTCGTTATCCACTAGTAGGTTGGCTTCGGGATTGATATGGTTGAATAGTCGAATTTCATGTTTAGCTGCATGTCTTTTGATTTCGCTTTTTACGTCCTTCATACCTAGATCTCGGTGGATGTCGCTGTTATATTTGTGACAATAATTAAACTATTGGATAGCAGTCAATAAATTTTTATTAAAAATCGGTCTCTACCGGTTCCGGCAACATATTTTCTTTCTTCAGTAGGTGATTATGTTAAACAAAATTGGATTTTGTACATTTTTTCAATTACACATTAAGGGGGGAAACCTAGTTTAGACGGCGAAAAAAAAACAATTTTTTTTATTCCATATACCGTTTTATAACAAAATTCGTTCCGAAAGTGTCGCTGTATGGTATTGAAATAGCTGGTTAATCGTTTAGCAGCTTACGTTGTTTATTACTGTTTCGATTTTATCGTTTTCGGTGATTTTAACTTGAAACGTCTTTGTTTCGAAACTCGAAATTATCAACCAATCATTTTACAAATTTGCATGAACATTCTTCATTCAGTTACGTTTGACATGAACTAAATTCTGGGATGATAAAAAAATTTCCGACGAAAAAAACATTGAAAAAATTATCACATGTTCATCACTCAATTATTTAAATATTCTCTTAATTTGAAAAAAATCTAATTATTCTTTCAGTGTTCCAAAAAAATTATAGAAGTAATGAGAACAACACACATTAGGAAGTCAAACATTGTAATTGAAAAAACAGTACAAAAACCAAATTTTTTAACATAATCACCGCCTGAATAATAATAAAAATTATTGTCACAAATATCCATCCAACCAATAAGTTTTAGGTTCATCTAAATTCTTGTCCTCAAGGTAAAGATGGAAACTCCGCGTCCGGTGGCGAAGATCAGGGCGCTTTGAATCCTAGCCCGCCGGCTGGTCCACCAGCAACTAATGGTACGTTTTAAAAAGGAAATATATTGTGGTGGATTTTTATTTGCAATAATGTTTGTTGTTTCGGGTGTAAATAAAGGAAGACACGGAAAAGGACACAAACGAGGACGAGGACGTGGTCGTGAACAGGGAAACGGCTCAAGGACTAGTTATAACTATGACAGCAACCTAAGTAATATAAAATTAGGTGATTATTTGATAGATTTTTATTTGCAAAAATGTTTTTTGGGTGTAGGTAAAAAAGGACATAGAGGAGAAAAAGGAAGAGGGAAAGGTAAAGGACGAGAACGTGGACGTGTTCATGGACACGAAAACGGCTCAAGGAGTAGTTATAACTTTGGCAGCAACCAAAATAGTATACAAATGGGTGCGTAAACAGTGCCACACCCATACTGGGTAAAAGGCGTGATGATATATTTTATTTTATTTATTTCTTATTTGATGGATTTTCATTTGCAATAATGTTGTTTTGGGTGTAGGTAAAAGAGGAGGAAACGGAGGAAGAAAAAGAGGAGGAGGTAAAGGAAGACGAGCACGAAGACGTCATCATGGACACGAAAACGGCTCAAGGAGAAGTTATAACTTTGACAGCAACCAAAATGCTTTAGATTAATTCTATGACAACCAAATAAATACAGCATAATATTTTAAATCTTTCATTATTTGCTATAGTCATTTCCTTAAATATAATATCACATGATGCTGATTCTCAAATTAGCATCCCTTTTGTTAGTTTGACATTATTCACGTCATTATTAAATTGTACATGTTGTGTTAAACTTAATCCTAAACCAAATCTTGATTATTAATTAAACCGGTTGCTTTGCAATAACGGACGAGGTTAATGATATATTATTATTGACCAGAAAAATTTCACTTTTTTATGAAGCATTTTGGTACAAATGCAAGTACCACAAATATTTCCTCTTTTTAATGACTAGACGACTTCAACCCCAAAACTTGAATCTTTCTCATGAAGCTTGCTGTTTTACTAAGCACCATTTTTTAAGCTTGTGTACACTTTCATATATATTATTAATAAGTTTGAATGTTGATAAACAAGCGAGATATTTGTTGGTTCCATTTCAAAATAACCCCTTGTTTCGAAGTACATTGTTACCAGTTATCAAAATGAAATGTCAGATGATAAAAACAATATTGAAAAATAAGAAATTTACTCTAGATTTCATTTGTAGAAATTTGAAAGAAATCTTCTCAATTTCACACATTCCTCTCAAATACTTCATTTCTACAGCAGTTATCCATTGTTCCTACTTATTCATCTACACCCAACATTCAGAACCATACATCAATACATCTTTGGATACATTCTCGTTTCGAGAAAATATACCCAGAGCACCTTACAGACACCAGCTTGTCTATCGTAGAGTCATTACGTCCATCCCGCGAAAACTACCCACATATACAAATTCATTAACTTGTTCCAATCAAAATGTATTTTTAATTTATGAGTATTACATTAAAATTGAATAAGATTGAAGTCATTAGAAAACAATGCAAAATTTTATAGTTTTTTATAATTAGATAATAAACTTGCTGTACTAAAATTTTAATAAGAATTTTTTCTTCACCCACACACAAAATTCAGGACCATATGCTAACGTATCTTTGAATATGTTTTCAGCAATTGTACCCAGAGCACCCAATACCTTGTACCCTACAAACTTTTACTCTTTAATCTCACAGTCAATACGTCCATCCCCCCATAACTATCTAAATATACTAATTAATTTACTTGTTTCAATCAAAATGTATTTTTATTTATATGTATTATATTAGTGTTAAATAAGGTAAAGTCATTACAAAACAATGCAAAACTTTACGGTGTTTTTTTTTTTAAATTAGACAATAAACTTTCTATAATTAAATTTTAATAAGACTTTCAAAGTTTATTACCATGTAATATTTAGCATTCAGTACAGTTTCAAAAACCTTTCTAAGATGAACACTTTTATAATTATTGTGGTCATTGTTGTCGTGTACGGATTAGGTGAGTATCTTTAGTTCTAGGTTTTAAAATGTTGCTAAATTTTTTATTTCAGCTCTTGATGTCCTCGTGCAAGGAGGAGAAGAAGGTAAAGGAGGAGAAGAAGGTAAAGGAGGAGAAGAAGAAGGAGAAAGAGGAGGAGGAGCAGGAGGAGGAGAAAAAGGAGGAGGGGGAGGAGAAGGAGGAGGTAGACCCTCAAACGACTCAAGGAAATATTTTAACATTGGCGGCAACGACAATAATATAATATTAAATCGTGGCTCCGGGACTGGTTCAACAACAAAAATTGGTATATTTTAAACAGGAATTATTTGTCAAACTAGAGAGGAAAGCGCTTTTTTATCCCCCTCGAGTTCGAAGTTTGCCTCATGAGCGCAACGAGTGAGGCATTTCGAACGAGAGTGGAAGAAGAGCTTTCCTCTCATGTTAGACACAACATTTTTTTCACATGTTTCTAAAAACGATTTGCTCGGACAAAAAATACACTTTAAGAACACAACTGGCAGATTGGCACGTTAAAAGTTAAATTATCAGACACTAGGCGGTGTAGCAATGTTGCCAATGAACTAATGTTAAATATCTTTAATAAGTTGTCAAATTGTGATTTAATAAGAAAAAGAAAAGTATAAGACATAATTGTAAGATAATTTAAATTATGTATATCACTAAATCAAATTAGGTATTTATTTATAATTTTTATAATACATTTTTTGTAAATAACATTCATATTGGTAACACTTCTACATTTTCCTCTCTAGAGAGGATCAACACATTTTCCTCACTATTTCTGGAGAAGAACGGTGGGGTTTCCTACCATGCCGTGAAAACTATATTATTTGATGGATTTTTATTTGCAATAATATTGTTTTGGGTGTAGAAACAGGAGGACACGAAAGCTTTGGTAGCAACGCAAATGTTATATCATTACATCGTCACCAGCCGACTGATGCATCAGCAAAAAATGGTATATTTTAAATAGGAAATATATTATTTGATGGATTTTTATTTGCAATAATGTTGTTTTGGGTGTAAATAAAGGAGGACATAAAAGAAGCTCAAAGAAGAAACATAACTCTGGTAGCGACGATAATGTTATAACAATACATCTTCACCTGCCGATTAATGCACCAGTAAAAATTGGTATATTTTAAATAGAAAATATATTATTTGATGTATTTTATTTACAATAATGTTGTTTTGGGTGTAGATAAAGAAAAACATAAAGGAGGAGGACACAAAATCACCTCAAAGCATACAGATAGCTTTGGCAGCAACGTAAATACGATAATTTTACACCGTAAACCGAAAAATGATGCACCAGCATAAATTGGTATTTTTTAAATAGAAAATATATTATCTGATGGATTTTTATTTGCAATAATGTTGTTTTGGGTGTAGAAAAAGAAGTATAAAGAGGAGGAGGACACGAAAACAATTCGAAGATTAAACATAACTTTGGCAGCAACAAAATTATTATAAAATTATATTAATTGTATAAAAATAATCAAATAAATACAGCAACAATATTTTAAATATTTTATTATTTACTATAGTTAGTTCTTTAAACATAATAACTGTGAAATGATACTGATTCTCATACCGGCATTCTTTTTGGGAATTTGACATTATTAAATTTAATCCTAAACAACATCTTAACAAAATTGTTTTTTTTATGTATAAACTCTTATTATTTTCCCCCAAACATTTCTTTCAGTATTTAATAATCATTAATTTAACCGCTTGCTTTGCAATACCGGACGAGGTTTATAAAAATATATTATTGACCAGAAAAATCTTGCACTTTAAAATGCAAGTATATCAAATAATCATCTTTTTTAATTACTAGTCGATTTCAATACCAAAATTTGAATTTTTCTCATGAAGCTTGCTATTTTATTAGGCACTATCTTTAAAACTTGTTTCCATTTTCATATATACAGGATGTTTCAGGACTAGTGTAACAAACTGTAACAGTTTATTTCTGAGGTCATTTTGAGCCAAAAATGTCATATGAACATATGTCTTATTCCTTCTAGTTACCAAAATACAATAGGTTGAAGTTCTACAATAACATGAATTTTTCTAATTTTTGTGATCAAGATACTTTCGGAAAACAAGAGTTTTATTGAAAAGTCATACCTTATTTGTCTTAATTAATTTTATTTATTAATATTAACGAATACAATTTATAGAACAAAACACACAATGACACAATTAAATAGACAAATAAATAAATTATAAACACAGAACAATATGGGAAGGTTGGCGTCTGTTTGGGTATCTGTTTTGGTATTTGGTAAACGCGTAACGGGTATTACCATTACATAATCCATAAATAAAAATCATATGTGCATATTCAGCAGTACTATAACCATCCATTATGGAACAAAAATACAATAAAAAGTACAACAATTTTTTATTAAGACAAATAAGGCATGACTTTTCAATAAAACTCTCGTTTTCCGAAAGTACCTTGAATACAAATATTAGAAAATTTCGTGCTATTTATAGAACTTCAACCTCTTGTATTTTGGTAACTAGAAGGAATAGGACCTATATTCATTTGACATTTTTGACTCAAAATGACCTCAAGAATGAGCTGTTAAAGTTTGTTACACTAGTCCTGAAACACCCTGTATATTATTATTACGTTCTTACTAGTAATCAAAATGAAATGTCAGACAAAAAAGACGTTAAAAGTTTAATTTTTTTTAATTCAAAATGATTCTTCTCAATTGGACATACCCCTCTCAAATACTTTATTTCCACAGCAGTTATACATCCATCCTGATTTTTTCAACCACACCCTACATTCAGAACCATACATCAAATCATCATTGGATACATTCACGTTTCGAGCAAATGTATGCAGAGCAACAGATACTTTCCTTTCAATTTTCCGGTCAATACATTCCTCCCTTAAAAACTACCCAAAGAAGGAGAATTCATAAGATTTTTGGCCCAATAAACAAAATTAAATCGATTTTAGACTAATCGAAGCTAACCACCCACCAACTAGAACAGGCAGTAACGTCAGAAGAGTGAATATTTGCTCGTCCCTGGGGTCAGACAAACAATAAACACTTGATTTTGGCCAAAAACAACTCAGTCTGTACCACCTTTTCCCGCTCACCTAGATAGACAAACTAATACTGAGCAACCACAAAGCACAAACTCCATATTGCTTGTCTAGTCGACGAAAAGAACATATTCACTTTTCTGACGTTACTGCCTATTATATTTGTTGAGATTGGGTACGGGTTGGGTAGTTGGGTTCATTTAAGATATATAATTCTTGCAGTTTTATTGTTTTTTCAATTGGACCTAAAACCAGCCATATGGTCCCTCCTGATTTGCAAATAATTTACTTGTTCTAATCAAAATGTATTTTTATTTTATCAATATTACATCAGTTTTGAATTGAATTATAGTATATAGTAATAAACTGCTTATAATCAGATGTCAGTTTATAAAATTAACTAGCTATTCTGTATTCTTCGTAACAATATGAGTAGCAGTGAAATAGTGTATTAAGTATCAAGAACGTTAGGGCAGACAATGTTTTGTCTGACATTGGTAATGGGGTCTTTCAACATTTTTTTTATTAGTTTTTTATGAAACTTTATCTATATTGAAGACTACCTACACTTTAAAAAGTATTAATTGTTATTCATTAAGCCACAATGATTTTTTTAAACATTTTATGACGTCATAGTAGAGGTGTTGCTGATTCTAAAACAGTAGAAATTTAAATAATTTTTGTTACATAAATGTTCTATTTTATTGTAATAAAAATAATAAAATAAGTAAAAAAATATATGACTACAATAATTTACAATCTGTACTGTTTTAGATTCAGCAACACCTCTACTATGACGTCACAACATTTTTTTTAAAATCGTTGTGGCTTAATGAATAACTATTAAGACTTTTTAAAAGTGTAGATAGTCTTCCATATAGATATAGTTTCATAAAAAAAATGGTGAAAGACCCCATTCCTTAACGTTCGAGCATGTAGACACCCGCCTTTCAACCTTCCGGTCTATACGTCCATCCCTCAAAAACTACCCAAATATACAAATTCATTTACTTCTTCCAATCAAAATACATTTTTAATTTATGAGTATTATATTAGTTTTGAATAGGGTTAAAGCCATTACAAAACAATGCAAAGCTGTTTAGTTTTTAATTAGATAATTAACATTTAGTAATTAGATTTTAATAGGAATTTCAATCCGTATTACAAAGCAGTTTGTAGCATTTAGCACAGTTTCAGAAACTTTGTTAAGATGAAGACATTTTTAACTTTAATTATTTTAGTCATTGTTGTAGACTACGGATTGGGTGAATATCTTTGATTCTTTAAGTTACCAAAATTTAATATATTGTTAATTTAAGCTCTGAAAGACATCCCGAATCAAAATGTATCTGTAGACCAACACAAAATTGATAAAACTGAACGAAAGTAAAAAAAAATCCGTATTTCATCATCATTGATTTCGTATCTAATGAATGCTTTTGAATAGGTTCTTGGACAGTATCTTCAATTTGTTTCGTGGTGGTAATAGATCATCCTATTACAATCTTCGCGGAGAGATACAAGGAAAGGTACAAGGAAACTTGTCAGGTATTGGGAACCTAGGGTGGCATGGTGCTGCAGATTTCGGATTGAGTAAAGGTAACAAGGGAGGTGGTGGTGAAAAATTCGTAGGAGGTAAAGGGAAAATTGGGATGGGTAATGGTGGCAAAATTTGGAAGGAAGGTGTTGGAAAAGTCGGTGGACATGGTCGTGGAATTTACGGTGGGGGTAGTGATGAAAAATCCGATAAGGGATGGTGGTTGAAAAAAGTTTGGAAGTGGTTTTGGGATCCGCCAGAGGAAGGTGGAGGGAAAACAGTGGGAGTTGGTAGTGAAAAGCTCGGAAAGGGTAATGGTAGAAAAGCTGCAGGGTCTGGTAATGGGAACTTCATAGGGAGTGGGGGTGAAGAAGTTGATGGGGTTGGTGGTGGAGACTACAAAGGAGGTAGTGGTGAAAAAGACGTAAGAACTGATAGTGAAAATCTCGGAGACAGAGGTGGTGGAAAAGTCGGAGCAAGTAGTTCATTGCAAGGACAAGGAGGCTTCTGGTATACTTTAATCAGGAGAGATGTCATTTTAAAGATTTATAATTACAAGTGTTTGTTGTTCTTTGTCTAGGTAGAAGTGATAGTTCTAAACAACGACGAGGTCGCGGAAGAGGACGAAGAAATCATCGTTTACGATGATATTAAAATGTAGGTGGTATCGAAAACGACCTAATGTATTGCACTTAATCCTAAGTAAAATATTAACATAACCAAAACTGTATCAAGTAAACATTCGAATTACTTCTTCATTAATAAATAAGCGCCTTGGAATGCAATCTTAGCGTTTATCTTATCAATATTGGTGTATAATATACTATTTAAAGGAATCTGAAGCCAAGAGGTCCAAGTATAAAAATGTAAATACTGAAATATTTAATGTTTTATGAGTATTTTAGTGCGGAATAAAATTAATCCTTGCAATGTTCCAATTTTGTGTATGGGATTATTAGTTATTTATTTTGTCTAGCCTTTTACATAATTTAGTCTTTTTGAAGGTTTCTGGTTATTTGCAGATACTTTTATCTATATTATATTAGTGGTACGTAATCAAAAACGTTGAATAAAATAAATATAATAATGTCACAGTTGTATAAGGTACACATAAAAATTTTATTTCTATAAGTGAAAAAGCCTTCAGTGTTTTTAAAATTAATTTAATGAACTACAATAACATCTAAATATGAATATTATAGTTTAAATTAGAATCATTGATTGCATTGTAAATTTTTATTTAAATTCAAAGAAATAAAATTAACGTAGTTGTTTTTACCTTTTTCGTCGTCTGAATTCTGTTTTTCTTTCTTTGTGTCGATTAAAGGCATAGAAGCATTCACCAAAAGGACTAGTAAACAAATATAGTAGCCAAACATGTTGATATCAGATAGGACCAAGTATATTTAGCCCTCTTTGGCAGTAAATAAATCATAGGATATGGTAAGTTGTTAAATGTAATATGGACGGATGGCAGCATTAGAATTTTTTATATACATTGATCTCTTTGTCACTACGGAGATTTGTATATCTACTTTTCATTCATGCACTTAACACAAAATTGAAGATAATTCTACTTGAACCCTTTGACTTCTGAACCCCTTATTTAATGATTTACAAATTTAAATTACAGTTTAGGGGTAATACTTTCATTTAGTTTGATAGTAAATAGAAATGCTGAAAGATTTAATTAAAAAAAATCAATTATTTAAAAGTAGTAAACCAACCTAATTAATAATTTGATTTATCATTTTAATTTTAAAATTGGGTTTTTCATTTTACTGTGTAAATTTTAATACTTTATAATTGAATCAATTAATTTATAATACACACACACACACACACACACACACACACACACACACACACACACACACACACACACACACACACACACACACACACACATCACGCTATATCCCACGCAGTGGGGTAGTACGAATCCTGAAACACACTCAACCCGTTCATCTACATTCATAATGCGGAATCATTCGTTCACGCAATCGTTCACCCTAAATCTCCACTGCTTTAACTCACTTCTAATTTTTAATATCATACTTCTCAATCTCACAAACTCATTTCAAAAACCTCATTTCCACTGCAGTTATGCGTCGTTTACACGTTTACACCAAACATTCAGAACCGTACATCAATACATCCATACGGTTTCGAGCAAATGTACCCAGAATACCCAATACCTTGTACCCGGCAGACACCAGCCTTTCAATCAATTAATACTCGAAAACATACTATGCTATACATATATAAATTCATTTACTTATTCCAATCAAAATATATTATAAATTTATTTGAATAGGTTGGAAGCTATTAAAAACTTTATAGTTTTTTATAATTAGACAATAAATTTTCTGTAATTAAATTTCATTATGAATTTCAATCCTTATATATTACGAAACAGTAATATTTATCATAGTTCCAGCAAGAATTCGAAGATGAAGACTTTTATAATTCTTTCGGTCACTGTTGTAGTCTACGGATTGCGTAAGTACCTTCGTTCAATCCTGCTATTCAAACTTATTGTTCCTTACTGGGGTACAGAGCTCAAAACCTTCTGTTTTGTCCACTCAACTCATCAGGTGAGTGGGCGAAAGTTCTTTCACTCATCTGTCATTACCAAATTAAACCTAACCTAACATTTAGTATGTGGACCACAAGGATGGTACAATAGCAGGATTGAACACACGAGTGCAGAAACGAATTCGCCCACTTATAAGACACATGTGTGAGCGAAATTCTCAGTTACTTCACTAATACTGTAATCTACTATTAGTTTTTAAATTAGTAGTATTTATTGAAATTTTAATTTTAGCTCTTGATGACGTCCCGAAACGAGACGTATCTTTGAACCAAGCCGATACTGACAAAACCGGACGAAAGTAAAAATACATTTCAATATTTTATCATCAATGAATTCTAATAAAACTTTTTAATTAGGTGCTTTGGACTTTGTGGTGGGGGTGGTGGTCTTGGTAGTATGGTTGGAGTAGGTTCTGGTCTTCTTAATTTAGGTGCTGGTTTCGTAAAAGGACTAGCAGCAAATGCAGGTGGAGGTGGGGGTGGTTGCCTTGGAGGGGGTGTAGCATTAGGTGGTGGTCTTGGTGCAGCAGCTGGGGCTGCTGGTGCTGGTCTCGTTAACTTAGGGGCCGGTTTAATAAAAGGGTTATCAGCAGGCATAGGTGCAGGTGGTTGTGCACCTGCGGGTGGTGGTGGAGGTTATCCTGTTGGTGGGGGTGGTGGAGGTTATCCTGTTGGTGGTGGTGGAGGTTATCCTGTTGGTGGGGGTGGTGGAGGTTATCCTGCTGCTCCAGCTGGTGGAGGTGGTTTTGGTGGTCTTGGTGGTGGTGGTGGCGGTGGTTGTGCTGGGGGTGGTTGTGGTAGCGGGTACATCGGATGGGGTGGATCACTGCAAGGACAAGGAGGAGTACAAGGAACAGGAAACGGCGCGATGGCTGGTATACTTTTAATTAATTTAATTAATTTTATGAATTTACTATTACAACGGTGTTTGTTATTCTAGGAAGAGGTGGTAGTAAAAGAAGAATACATCATAAACACTGAAATTCAAATGTACGTGATGTGGCTAATGACTTGTAATAAACTTAATACTTAATTAATACTTTACGAAAACATCATGTCTTATTATTTTTCTCCAAATATTTACTACTAACTATCAACAAGCCATTATAGACCTCTATTGGAGTCTTTGTTGTTCGTTACCGCTTGATTTACCAAACCGGACGAGGCTACTAATAAATTATTAGTGACCTGCAAAATGTCGGTTTTATTATGAAGCATATTGGGGCCTTTACAATGTAAATGAATTAATATATTTTGTCTTTTTTAATGGCTCGTCGTAAAAAAAAATGTTTCAGACAAATATTGTAATAGAAAGTTTAGGGATTTTAAAAATGTTTTATTTTCGAAAATCGATGGGGTGGTTTTCAAAATATCTTGATTGGTCGCCATTTTGTTATTTGATGAAATAGAAAATAATTGTAAATACAAGTGTTTTAGAGAACCGAAAGCAAATGCTTAAAGTTTTTGTTTTTTTTTAAATATTCCTTAAAATAAGGGAGTTATGACGATTTTTCGAAAAACAAGAGAACGCCAATATCTATGAAATGGGGCTCCAAATAAAAAATTTTAACTAAAAAAAGTTGTTTGTTTTAATGAGTTCCTTCTACCATTTTCGGGTGTAACGACTTAGTATTAACACCCTGTATTATATATCTCAGTAAATATCAATATTATTAAAAAAAACTGGTATAAGGGTGCTAAGATTTTATGTCACCGAAAAGAGAAAAAAATCTCTATCAAATGAGCCTCATGATAGGATACATTGCTATTTAATTTGTTTTCTGAAATACAAAAAATTTAATTAGTATGGAAAATAAAATATTATATACAATTATTTTTTATAAAGTTGTTATTTACCGAGATATATAGTATATTCCATACACAGTGGGCACCCTGTATTCCCAAAAGAGAAATACCGTAAGGTTTAATTAAAAAATCAATTATTTAAAATTAGTAAACCAACCTAATTAATAATTTGATTTTCCATTTTAATTTAAAAACTGGATTTTTAATTTCACATTGTAAATTATAATACTTTATAATTGAATCAATTAATTTCTAATACACACACATAACATCACGCTATATCCCACACAGTGGGGTAGTACGAACCCTGAAACACACTCAACAAATTCATCTACATTCATACAAGAAATCAATCATTCGTTCACGCAATCGTTCACCGCATTAACCCACTTTTTAATATCATACTTCTCAATCTCACAAACTCATTTCCACAGCAGTTATGCGTCGTTTATATGCTTACACCAAACATTCAGGACCGTTCATCAATGAATCTATGGATTCATTTAAATTCCGAGCAAATGTACCCAGAGTATCCTATCCCTTATACCATGCAGACACCAGCCTTTCAATCAAATAATACATCCATTACTCAAAAACATACTACACTACACATATATAAATTCTAAATTTATTTTGAATAGGTTGGAAGCTAATAAAAACTTTATAGTTTTTCATAATTAGACAATAAATTTTCTGTAATTAAATTTCAATATGATTTTCAATCCTTATATATTACGAAGCAGTAACATTTATCATAGTTCCAGCAAGAATTCGAAGATGAAGACTTTTATAATTCTTTTGGTCACTGTTGTAGTCTACGGACTGCGTAAGTACCTTCGTTCAATCCTGCTATTCAAACTTATTATTTCTTACTGGGATACAGAGCTCAAAACCTTCTATTTTGTCCACTCAACTCATCCCCTATTGCAACGGAATGTGTAATGACAGGTGAGTGGGCGAAAGTTCTTTCACTCATCTGCCATTACCAAAATGGAACCTAATCTAACATTGAATATGTGGACCACACGTATGGGAGCGCGTACTTACAATAGCAGGATTGAACAGAAAACTATACAACACGAGTGAAGAAACGAATTCGCTTACTTATAAGACACATGCGTGAGCGAAATTCTTAGTTTCTTCACTAGTATTGTAATATACTATTAGTTTTTAAATTAGTAATAGTTATTGAAATTTTAATTTTAGCTCTTGATGACCGCCCGAAACGAGACGTATCTTTGAACCACGCCAATACTGACAAAACCGGACGAAAGTAAAAATACATTTCAATATTTTATCATCAATGAATTCTAATATAAACGTTTTTAATTAGGTGCTTTGGACTTTGTGGTGGGGGTGGTGGTTTTGGTTATCCTAGTGGTGGTGGTTGTGCTGGTGGTAGTTGTGGTGGTGGTGGTTATGGTAGTCTTGGTGGTGGTGGTTATGGCTATCCTTCTGGTGGTGGTGGTTTTGGTGGGGGTGGTGGTGGTGGTGGTGGCGGTGGTTGTGGTGGGGGTGGTTGTGGTAGCGGGTACATCGGATGGGGTGGATCACTGCAAGGACAAGGAGGAGTACAAGGAACAGGAAACGGCGCGATGGCTGGTATACTTTTAATTAATTTAAATAATTTTATAAATTTACTATTACAACGGTGTTTGTTGTTTTAGGAAGAAGTAGTAAAAGCCGAAGACGTCAAAAACACTGAAATTAAAATGTACGTCTTCTGGATAATGACTTGTATTAAACTTACTACATAATAAATACTTTACGAAAACATCATGTCATTATTTTTTTCCAAATATTTACTACTAACTATCAACAAGCCATTATAGACCTCTATTGGAGTCTTTGTTGTTCGTTACCGCTTGATTTACCACACCGGATGAGGCTACTAATAAATTATTAGTAACCTGCAAAATGTCGGTTTTATTATGAAGCATACTGGAGCCTTTAAAATGCAAATGAATTCATACATTTTCTCTTTTTTAATGGCTAGTCGACGGAAACTTTAAGCCTTAATACTTGTATACACTTTCATATAGGTATATAGGATTAGATTTTACTATAAATTTAGGAGTTCAATTTTCGGTATCACTTTCATCAAACATTGTTTTTTATCTGCCTACTGCCTAAAACAATTGATAATGGTAATTAAGTCGATGTAATATATACAGATTTTTGAGAAGATTTCGATCATATTGACAGAAAACAATATGTATAATTTTGCGGTTTTTCTCCTTCTTATTTTACAGCTGCGCCAGGAATACCACAAGGGCCGAATCTTGGCCCTCACTAATTCATCAACTTCATTAATTATCTCAGCAATTTAAATACATACAAGGAATTATTTATGCAGATGATTTTAAAATCTGTGATTTGATCAATGGGTAGGTCTACTGATTGTGAATATCAAACAATCTTCACCTTGACGTAAAATATGAAATAATATCATATTAAATAATTAGGTTGCATTTTAATTATAACTTGATTATTAAAAAGGTAGCGTCCAAAGATTATGTTAATAATTGAAATAGTCGGTAACAAAATAGTCAAAATTTGTTAACGATTTGGTATATTTAATACCATTATCAGAACTGGTGACAAGAAAATATAGTAGCAAAAAATATACTTTTGCTTCAAACGTCACAAAAGAACGTTATTATGTATTTGTATTCAACAAACAGAAGTACAATATTATTGCCGCCAGGATAAAAGTGTCTCCTTGGCAACACTTTTACTCCGGCGGCGGACAAAGTAAAATATTATGAAAAATAGGTTGTAATTCAATAATTTGACAGTTCAAAATGAAACAAATTACATAACAAAATAGCATATTCTATGGCAACTAGAAACGCTAGAGATAAGACACAATTCTATTTTATATGTTTGAAGAAAAAATAGCATGTGTTATTCGGAGTAAATGTGATCTACGGTGTCGTGATTTTATTAAAAAAAGTTTTCTTGTCAAATTGCTAGGTAACAAGGTTTCGTAGCAAACAGAAATTTATCCGGCAAAATAAAAAGCTCATGTGTAATTACAGTTGAAAATTAAGCCCAAGACAAGGTTTCTTGTCTTGACGAAACACTACTTGTAACTTGAACATATATAATCGAAATTTGAAATATGACATTAACAATTTCATCACATTATTAGTTATCGTGGACGAAAAAGCGCCCCACGCAGACGCCTTCATAAAAAAATCTGTTGTGGGCAGCACATTACCTCCCGCCATAGATTTCTTATCAAACAATGCACGAACACGGACCACCACTATAAAGAAACGCTCCTCCCTTCAAAAAATAGTAACACATGTCAAAAAATTACATTTTTCAACCGTTGATTTGTTTTTTCAAAAAAACACAGGTTAGCAGATTTAAACGAAAATATCAATATAATTTTTATTTAACATGTTGTAATTCGTAAATGGTCACAATAAGAGGAAAATATTTCAAACAATACTTGTAAATAATAACATTTGAAACATTTCTCTAATAACAAAATTTTCATTAAACTATAATTTACTGAAATATTTTAAAATAACTTGATAGGGCTTTCAGTAAACTACCACTTCCGGTTATTGGATTATCACCAAAAACTAATCGACTGGCAGACAGACAGACAGCCATACACACAGACATCATCGCGAAACTATTAAAATCGTATTCTAGGTAGGTACCCTAAAACGTGCTCATCCACTGAAAACTCACTACACAATTTTTAGTATGATTCCCATACCTCCTTTACAGGATGTGACGGGAGGTAAAAAGTGAAATTTGATTCTAAGGATCCAAAAATGTGTTTTTCTGTTGAAAACTCACTACCTGTCACAGTACCTCCCTTACATGTATGTGCGGAAGATAAAAAAACCATTAATTATTACAGCCTGCTTTGCAGATTTTGGTTAACAGCCGTCATATCTTTCCCCCCAAACAATATACATATGTAGAAAATATTGTTTTATTATTTGGTAAAATTTGTCGTATTTTTTTAGTAAGTGAATAAAAGCGCCTAGAAACATTTTGACGTTCACTGGCATATTAATTAAAATGACATACCAATCAAGAAGAATCATATCTGCTATTAAAGGTGTCCCGAAATTAACACTACACTTATATTTAGGCGATTTAACACCTTATATTATTAAAACAAACACTTATAATCTAAATAAGCTCTTTGTAAATTGTCAATAATAAAAAGAAATATTCACGAACTCACCCACGCCAAAGAACCATTGCATACTGACGCCTCTGACGTCATTTTGCGCCGACGTATTGTGCAAATTATTATTACTGAAGAAATTCACTAATTAATCTGTATAAATCTTGCTTATCATATAGTAAAAGAACTTGCAGTACTTGGCGGGATTTGCGTTTAAATTTAAATTGGAGTTTTCTAAATTATTTTAGAGGAGAATGGTATAATGAATTAAATTTTCTATCAGTTTTATTTGAAGCATTTTTCTCTAAAATAATTCAGGATTGTTTGACAGACACTTGCTTGTAGCAATCAATGAATAGTTGTAATCACTATTTCGAGGGCTTGCTATTTTTTCTGAATTATTTTAAAGAAAAATTCTTCAAATAAAACTAACAGGAAATTTATTTAATTAAAAAATATTTCTCCATAATATTTCAGGAATATTTTACAGCATCAATTGTCTGAAAGTCTAAATGGTTACAACAATATAAAGTAAGTTTTTTTAAAAACAAACAATCCAGAAAATCTAACTATAATAACTTTAGAGAAAAAATAAATACGCAGGCTTATAAAGCAAAGAGGGGACATAATTGTAGGGATGGTAAAATAAAATTATTAGGGGGATGTGGTAGGCGGGAATGAAAGTTAGATTTTTTTAAATGGAAACGGGTACTTTTTACCTCCCGTTGCATCCTGTAACTCCTATAAGGGAGGTATAGGAATCATGCTAAAAATTCGGTAGTGAGTTTTCAGTGGATAATCACGTTTTAGGGTCCTTAGAATACGATATTACCAGTTTCTTGATGATGTCTGTGTGTGTCTGTCTGACTGTCTGTTTGTCCGTCTGTCTGTCTGTCTGTCTGTCTGTCTATCTGTCTGTCTGTTTGTGTGTCTGTCTGTCTGTTTGTGTGTCTGTTTGTGTGTCTGTCGGTCTATTTGTGTGTCTGTCTGTTGATCTGTGTTGATCTCTGTAGTTACAGTTTCTCAAAACTACAATGTTTTGCAATTTTAATTCTTTACTTCATATTTAATAACTTTTAATTTTAATTTTACTTCTTGCTGATAATTTCTTTTGTTATATGAAAGTCGAAACGTTCGAATAAAAATGTATTATTCATTATATATCTTTTATTTTATTGATCCTGAGCCCTACAACTCTAACTTCAATTAATATTTTGTATATATCAACTGTATCCCCTTGGTAATAGCTGATTAGTTTTTGGTGATAATCCAATAACCGGAAATGGTAGTTTACTGGAAGCCCTATCAAGTTATTTTGAAATAACTCAGAAAAATTATGGTTTAATGACAATATTTGTTATAAGAATGTTTTAAATATTATTATCTACAATTGTTGCGGGAAACATTTTTATCTTACTGTCACCATTAACGAATTACAAGACGATGAAAAATTATTATATGAGGGATTATGATAGTCATTATTTGCCTACGGCTCGTGATACAAATCATCCAAGTGAATAATGACCATAATCCCGAATATAATACTATACTTTTTCTACTCGTGTAATGTCGGAAATCACTTTTCAAAATGATCGAAATTCGGTGAAAACACACGTTGAAAAACGTCAACATAACACAATGACAACCGACTACATGTCAACTGTCAGACGGCCGTTGCTTGGTGACCCACATCACGTCTTTAAAATAACAGTGAATTATGAATTTGTGACTCTGTGATTGGTCGGGATAAATTAAAGTATGCATCATAGAAAAAATTAAATTTAAAAATTTTCGTTTTAATCTGCTAACCTGTGTTTCTTGAAAAAAAAATAACGTTTGAAAAATGTCATCTTTCTCGATTGCAGTGCACGCGCAAAAATATATATCAATTAACTAGAATTTTCGTTCATTTATTATGCTAATAATTCCTCGATAAATTGCAAATAAATCATGCTTTTAAATTCGTTTATAATCAATGGGTATCACCGTCAATTAGATTTATTTATTACAGGTGTATCGAAACCTAATTATCGATTAAAAACCACAAAATAGCGTTACGAATGATTGATACCAGTGCGCATTTCAAGTAAATTATCAAATGATCCAGTTTCACAAATTGCGCTGTCAAAAACATTCAATTCTCCGCATTAATCCAGAAATGAATGTGATGTATTTGCAAAGGGTTTTTTGCTTCTTTCGTTGGCAGAATTGGCGCGAGACTGGATTATTGGACGACCTTCAGTGATGGAAAGTAGTTTGAATTTTTTCAGCACCCCAGAAAAGTTATTATCATATATTTAAATTGCTTCTTAAATTGCAATCAAATCAAATGTCAAACGTTCCTGAATTATTTTAGGGAACAATGATTTTCTTGAAACAATTTTCTCTAAAAACATTTTGGAACGATTGGCATCTTAATTTATCTGATTGCTGCATAGTAGTAAAAGATTACAATAATTAAAATGTTCTCCAACGTTTCTAACTCATTTTAGAGATAAATGCTTCTAATAAAACAGATTACAAATTAAATTCTCTACAAGTTTTACCTATTTTGAAAGTTGTAGAATATTCAATTTTACATGTGTTTTGATTACACTAATTTTATTATTATTCAATAGATTTAGAGATAATAAAATATAAAGAAATTAGATTTCATAAATCTTACTCCTAGTAAACCATGGAATAACTTACAAATTTTCAATTTTTTACGAAATGTGACACATGTTATTTTGATTGTGAAGCTGTTTTCTTAGTGAAATAAATGTCAAAAAATCAGGTGTGGGCACCACACTACTTTCTTATACTAATAAAATCAACTGAATATGTTTGACTTGTTCCTTGCGTATAACTATTGTGACAAATATATGACATATAGATATTATACCTATTTAGTTTTGTGTTATAAACTATGATTTTAATTTAAAATATTAATTAATATCTCGTCTTTAAAACTTTGAATCTAATAATACAAACATTGCTTTTATAATATTTAAAACGACACATATTTTTGACAATTTACAATTATTTGACACGTTTGACAAATAGATGTTAAAAATATTTTGTTTTATTCCTGGTGTAACTAAGATTACTGAAACATACTATTAAATATATAATTTAGTTTTTCTCAAAATTAGAAGCATGTACAAGAAAAGTGTACTTAACATTTTATATTGCAAATATTCTTGCTAATATCTTTCATTTGAAACCTTTTTTCAAAGCTGATTCAATTTTTGAAAAAAATGGAATTTATTGTTTTGTGTGTTCAGTAAACTTCCTCTTCCGGTTTACCAAATTAATTCAAAATCAACTCAGCTCTTCATAATTTCTTGAAACTTATAAATTTCAAGTTTTGTTTACATATCTTGTCTCGTTCATGAGATATTACGCACACGGACAGCCATCCATCCATCCATTGAGAAATTGGTCTTAACGGATTCAGTGGACGTCAAAATACATATTTCCTCAAAAATCTCGTCGCCAATTTTTTTCATGATTCCAATACTTCCTTACACTTTGTATAAGAAAGTAAAAATTAAATATAAATACGAAATAAAATTAAATTTCTCAAATATAAATAGAAAATAAATAAATAAGAAGGTATGTTTCTGTATCATCAAATACTATTATGTATCGTTTGAGTTCTATTGGGCGGGAGGTTATATGCTGGCTACAAAATATATAATTCTGAGCTTGAAAATGCACAATAAATGAATACAGCTGTAAGCTAGTAGCACCTAGTATATTATCTCCTAGAGGTAACATTTCTCCAGGCTTCGGTGGCATTTCGCAGGTGGTGAGTGGCTTTTAGCGCGTTTCCGCTGAACGACAGCCGCCCTTGGCCCGTGAATAAAAGATTCGAAATCGTAATGAGCTCAGACGAGGACAGATGGACCCTCGTAGAAACGCCTTCCTCATCGTACAAATTGCATTCCGTCCGTCTTTACATCAGCTCTTCTCGCACTACAAAATTACGATTTTTTTTGTGAGATATTTAATGGGGTCATTTTGTATTTTTTGTATTATTTTATATTATGACTGAATACATAAAACTGCAAAGAGGCTGGTGAAATAATTTTTGCAATGTAGGAAATATAGTGTTAATTTTTTCATATCGCCATATTTGTTGTTCCCTATTGATTTTAAAGCAAAATACTTCAAACAAATCTTGTAGATAATGGGGTACCTTTTTTCATATTATTTTATTTTATTGTTTTCGGTAAGTTTGAGTAAAATTATAAATATAGATACTAATTTTAATATTAAAAGGCACTTATTTATTAGGATACGATTATTTGAAATCGGCATCCCATTTCAAATTTTTCACTTCTTGATGTCATCTTGTAATTTTACGAAACACACTCTTGCGGAGAGCGAGGAACTATACCAACAGTCTAACAGTCAAATTGACTGTTATCTGTCATTGTTATTTACTGAGAGGTATTTGCAAATATAGTTTATTCACATTACCTGGGCAAAATAATATAACAAATATAATAAACATAAGTTTAATTTGAAAATCGTTGTTAACTGCAACATATGACTTGAGATGACAGGTGTGATAATGAGACTACCGACATTACCGACAAGCGACAAAATATAGTACATCAAAGCATTTTTATTTTAACACGTCCTAAACTCTTTGACTAAAAACGTTATAATTAACGAATACCTAATTTAATTTATCGGAGTGTTCATAATAAGTAATTATTACAACCCTGAGAAGCAAATTATTATTTGTTATCAACACCTCTTTTGCCTTGCCATGCTGTATATTCTATTACAAGATGACGACACGATTTTGCAACCGCGAAACTTCATAAAGGAAATTATGAATGAAAACTTAAAAAATCTGATGTGGCCAGCACATAACCTCCCGCCCAATACTACTCTTAAACGATACAATAGTATTTGATGATACAGAAACATACCTTCTTATTTGTATATTTTCTATTTATATTTGAGAATTTTAATTTTCTTTCGTATATTTATTTAATTTTATGATATATATTTCACTAAAAAAACAGCTTCACAATCACAATGACATGTGTCAAATTTCATAAAAAATTGAAAATTTTTAAATGTTTCCATGGTGTACTAGGAATGCAAGATTTTTGTGAAATCTAATTTCTTTATATTTTATTATCTCTAAACCTAATGAAAATTAATAAAATTAGTGTAATCAAAACACATGTAAAATTAAATATTCTTCAACTTTCAAAATAACATAAATTGCTGAAAAATGAAATTTAATTGTGTTTTTCACGAAAAACTGTTAAGGGCTTCAAGTAAACTGCTACTTCCGGTTGACCAATTTTATCCAAAATCTAATCAGCTCTTCATTTAAATATAAAAAGCAACAATTCGCAAAATTGTATTTTTTGGTATTATAGTATTTGAGTTATGCGAGACGAAAAAATTGCCACAGACTACACACACACATACATACATACAGACATCATCGCGAAAATAGTAAAATCGTATTGTAGGGACCCTAAAACGTGCTTATTCATTGAAAACTCACTACCCAATTTTTTGACCAAAAACAATACCTCCCTTACCTAGAGGTAGGCGGGAGGTAAAAATTATAAGAAATATTGAATAATATGTGACTGAAACGATCAAATTTTTTATAATTTGTAAAAATACACAACTTTTTTAAAAAGTGAATGACCCCATTCAATTCTGCATTTAAATCACTTATCGTATTTTACTTTAGACCTTCGGTAATATGTAGAATCAAGTTTGGAATTTTATAAAAATGCTCATTTGTAGTGATAGCCATGGAATTTAAACAAAAATACAAATATATGCATATGCGTGAACAGCAAAAAGATTCAACAAATTTTGTAATAATTTTTAAACATTCTACACAGTTGAGTATGGGCTTTATCGATTTAACCAGCAATATTTATTTCATCGAACTGTAATTAAAGCTAAAATTGGGTTCTGTACACGTGTAACGTTAAAACCAATTTTGTTAATACCTATTGGCGTTTCTTCTAAAACATTTTAATAATAACATTTAATATTTCCGAGCAACAGCATCATATGGGGTAAATAGTTCCATGGTAACGCATCTGTGGAGTATAAGATCCTTGGTTCGAACCTCACAGTAGACAAATTTTCGAAATTAAATTTCGAAAATTTTTCACAACATAAAACTACCCCTGAGGCTCCCCCACTACTACCATCCTTGGAAGCCATAATTTGACGGCTGGTAACCGCAATTCTCGTGCGAAAATATATCACCTACCGAGATCTGCGTTAGCAGAGTGCCACACCCTTAATGAGTAAAAGGCGTGATGATATATTTATATATTTATAGTATCATTTGTGTACAGATATATTGATTGTAAAAATACTAAAATATTACATTAATACTTTCAGTAATAATATTACAAGAGAGTGAGAATAAATTAAAAATAATTTGACAGATCTTTCGAAAACTTGTTGCCAGGCAATAGCCACGAAAGCCCGTAAGGCTGGAGTGGCTATTGCCAAATGGCGACAAGTTTGAGAAAGATACCGGAGAATTATTTTCTAATTTATCGAACTCTCAAGTTATATTTAATTAGATTATTTTTTTATTTCATCATCTTTCAGATCTTTCGAAAACTTGTTGCTAGGTAATAGCCACGAAAGCTCATAGAGCTTGAGTAGCTATTGCCAAATGGCGACAAGTTTGAGAAAGATACTGGAGAATTATTTTCTAATTATATCGAACTCTCGAGTTATATTTAATTAGATTATTTTTTTATTTCATCATCAGTTACTAAATCTATCTTTTTTGCTCAATTTTACTTGTGTTGATAACAATATGACATCTGACATCTGTCAACAAAAACAAAAAAGCTACAGTACCTTTCCAGATTAGCTATCAAAAGAATTGTTTAGCTTTGCGTACACTTGGCTTCAAAATATTGAGTTGTTCTTAAAATATAGTGTTAAACATTTGACTTAGTTTTTCTTAATACTGGATGGATACAAAAAAAATTGCTAATCACATTTTTTATTGAAAATATTATTATTAACATTTTCTATGTGAAATATTATTTATAGCTGCACCCTATTCAAAATAAATTGAAATATTATTGTTTTATTTTTGCAACTTTTTTATTTAGAGCCAACTAGTACTTTTCCAATCGCAAATAACTTTCGTGCCGTGGCTTTTCCGACAAAAGCATAAATTAATTCTGCTGGTAACTTTTCAGGCATCGATTAGTAATGGGTAAATTTGATTAAAACGGCGCTAGTTTAACAAAGTTAGTGGTTGCTGAGAAAATAATCGTGTCTGATTACCGAGAACGTTTTTCAATATGGACGACCTATTTAAATGGGTTAACGGTACAAATTAACGCGACAATGAATTAGTGTTTTCATTAAAATGAAAAGTTAATTGGTTCGTAATTCGTGGCCAGAAAACTCGGGAAATGACGGTAAGTGCTTCTAGTCTTTTTATGAACTGTTAAAGAGTTTAAAGTCGTTTAATTATATTACGAAATAATTTTATGGTCCCTTAGCTCGTTTTATGAGACCAGTTTGCTTTCATTTATACGAAATTAGAAGGTTTGTAAAAGAAACCCATCCAAATATCACATAAATAATATGTGCCTACTTTTAAAACAAATTTAAATAATCCAAGCATTGCCAAATATTTCTGAATCATTTTAGAGAAAAACGCTTCAAATAAAACAGACAGCAAATTTAATTATGTACAAGTTTTACTTGAAGCATTTATCTCTAAATTTATTCAACTAAAATTGACAGCACCATTTGTATGATTACAACAAAGCTATTTTTATTACAACAATTTAGGCGTTTTCAAACGCTTCTGACACATTTTAGAGAAAAATGCTTCAAATAAAACAGACAGCAAATTTAATTGTGTACTAGTTTTACTTGAAGCATTTTTCTCTAAATTTATTCAACAACAATTGGCAGCACCATTTGTACGATTACAACAATGTCATGTTTGATTACAACAAGTTAAGAGATCTCAAACGTTTCTGACACGTTTTAGAGAAAAATACTTCAAATAAAACTGATTGAAAATTACATTCTCTACAAGTTTTACTTGAAACATTTTTCTCTAAAATTATTCAGCTGCGATTGACAGCACCATTTGGCTGATTGCAACAATGTCGTGCTTGTTTGCAACAATAAAGGTGTTCTCAAAGGTTTCTGACACATTTTAGAGAAAAATTCTTCAATATAACAGACTTATAATTAAATTCTCTACTCTTTTTACTTGAAACATTTTTCTCTAAAATCATTCAGCAAATAATAGTAGCACCACTTGTACGATTGCAACAATTAAGGCGTTTTCAAACGTTTCTGACACATTTTAGAGAAAAATGTTTCAAATAACACAGATTTCAAATTAAATTCTCTACATGTTTTACTTGAAGCATTTCTCTCTAAAATCATTCAGGAACGATTCAATGATTACAACAATTTTAATGTTTAAATAAATCACAAATGTCAACATTATATCCTCCCCATGAACAACATAACATCAAAAACATTTATCTGTACACTCAGCTGAGTAAGTAGGTATTCTGTTATGCATACTTAGTGTCATATTGTTTTCTCTCATCAACCAAATATCTAAAACATGGATGGGGATTGGATTACTACTTGACATTGTTGTATACGCGATTATATCTTATATTTATGATCTTGAGGATGGATTCTGAAGTGATAGACTGTGATAAACAATGTCTTAAGTTGCTAACTGTCAAATCTCGATCCATATTCAAGGAATTTACGAGATTGGAATGTAAATTAATTAAGCTAGATATAAATTATACCAGTTGTTGAATTAAAATATATAACATAGGTATACAATGAATATTATTTTAAATACGGAGATTTTTGTTTCCCTCATTAAATTAGCCCAAAAGCGTAAATACAAAAAAATGTTAAGAATGGAGACTTTCACCATTTTAAAATTTTTTTTTTATGAAACAATTTAAATTGAGTACTATCTACACTTTTAAAAATTCTTAATTGTTATTCATTAAGCCACAATGATTTTTTTTTAAATGTTGTGACGTCATTGTAGAGGTGTTGCTGAATCTAAAACAGTACAGATTGTAAATAATTGCAGTCATATATTTTTTACTTATTTTATTATTATTATTACAATAAAATAGAACATTTATGTGACTAAAATTATTTAAATCTCTACTGTTTGATATCCATCTACACCTCCACAATGACGTCACAACATATTTAAAAAATCATTATGGCTTAATGAATAACAATGAAGACTTTTTAAAAGTGCTGATATTCTTCAATTTAGATATTGTTTCATAACTTTTTTTTAAATGGTGAGCTAGTTTTAAGAACTGCATTTGCAGAGCTTTTGATCACTTATTAAATAAATTAGGTGATAACAAAGTATTTTTCCTATTTCACGTACACAAAGTCAATTTTGTGACAATGCTACAAAATTGAATTTTGTGCAACTGTTTTTGGGGAATTTATTATTTGTAAAATTAACAGTCTGTCAAACTTGGGGCTGTCATTGCTCACGTAAAATTATTGAATCAGAGCCCCTGCGTCGTGGTTGCGGCCTGGGACCCGATAGACCCCGCGGGCAAAGCCCCGTGGTGACCAGTGGTATATTAAACATGTCGTACAATTTTATTTTATTTTTATTGAACTTATGAACGTGAAATATGAAAAGTAGTATGAACAACTCGTGTTACAATGTCTAATTGTAACACTAGTTGTTCAATATACTATTGTTTATATTTAGTAATAATTCATGTTTTATTTAAATTAATTAGTCAAATTGTAAGAAAAAATTTCTAATTTATTTTGGAGCATTATATGTAGTTTTCAGAAGTCAATTCATGCGCAAGTTAAAAATCCACCTCATGAAACAGGATAATTCATGAAATTGGTAATATTTAAAAAGAAATATAGAATTCCCTCTGGTTAAAAAATACATATTTTCTTTATATCCATCGGTAAAAATTTCATAATAAAATTCCGCGGAATCATAGCCCGTATAACATTAAGATTCGATGAAATTCTGTCTCATTTTTAATACAACAAATGCACGAAAACACGAAAACATCTGAATTCTAAAGTTTATTGCTTGGCGTATGAATTTTTCATCTTGAATTCAATAACACTGTCAAGTTCAATAAAATAATAATCATTCACTCAGGAAAATTTGTCAAAATGTTGACGGGAAATTCATTTTTTTACCTTGAGGTATTCAAATTTGGCAGGTCATTAAAATAATTTAATATTTACTCTTTTATTTCCTGCAGATATTTGTTGAAAATCTGAAGTCTCCAACACATAACCTCTCGTCTAAAAAAGTTTCAAGTCAAAGTTGAAGATAATATTATTTTACATTCTTTTTAATTATAATAAAATTTACTCTAATTTTATTATTTACTAAGGTATGTCCGAAATACTTTATAGATTTACAAGTAAACTATACCATTTCCGGTTGATTCAATGCTACCAAAAATCAATCAGCTCGTAATTTGAACATCCTAGTTCTAAATATGAAATTTTAACAATAGTTATTTATGTATCAAGGCACTGAAGTTCAAATTTTTATTACGAATATGAAATTTAGTTGCCGAGGCCCGTAGGGCCAAGGAAAATAAACCATGTGAGTGATAAAAAGGAACTTCAGTGCCGAGGTACATATTAAGTTTTATTTGAAATCTAAAATTCGAAATAACTGTAAAAAAAATACAATATAGGTTAAGTTTATACATCTGTCAATTGTCAATTGAAACTGACACTCAGTGTTACCAACCCCGAGAAGTGAAGTTATCGTAAATAACACTCAAAATTATGTGTTTTGTCCTCAATTTCGTCATCGGAATTAATTAGTTAATTCTTCTTGTTTAATGTTACGTCCAAATTTATTATAGTACGTCAATATATAGCCAAAATTATCCTAATTGTAGAATAATTATTAAACGGTTGCCAAAAAAATAATTCGTGTCCATTATTTAAATAGTGTTCCCTTAAATTTTACTACAAAAAATTTCTCTAGGGAAATTTTTCGATTAAATTGTTACTTAAAAAAATCTGACTGACTAATTAAAAATTTTTACTTGTTACTCACTAGTAAACACCATTTACCCGAGCTCTCTTTTGCCTTTGAAAATGAATCTTTACAAGTTACTAATTGACAGCTGCATTGTAAAAATTTTACAAGTTACTAACAAGGCAAACAATGCACGTTGCCACAGTAATGCTTGCAAGGCTTATGCGAAATCATTTAAAATCATTTTTGACAGAACAGTTGTGTGTAACTGACAGGACTTGGTTATAATTTTAATTTGATGTACTAGTGAGTAACAAGTAAAATATTGTACAATACACGCAAGATAACTGTTTTACTGCTTCAAGGAGGTAACAGGCTCGCCGGTAATTTCCTCCATTCAGCAGTAAAAACTGTTTTACCTTGCTTGTAATGTAAATAACTATTATTTTGCACAAATTTTTTTATTACTTTACAACTACGAAAGTTAACTGCAAAATCCCGACTCCGAAAGAGTTCGCTTGATTGATTTTGCTTAAAAACAAAAAAATGAGGTCTTAAAAATAGAAATTTATCTGAGAAAATAAATACAAAATTATAATTATAGCAATTTTTTACTTGTTAAATATACTCCAAAAATAATAAATAAAAACAGCTTGAATTCAATAATTCGGCATGTTTTAAGATACAGAATACCAGTAAAAGTAAAAATCATGTAAATATCTTGCTTCTGCAACAAATAATCCGGCTAAATATGCCTTCAAAATGTTCAAAATTTGCATATAAAAGCTGGCTTCAATTTAATCGCGATTAAACAGCATGGTGCTGTTTAATCACTTATCTAAAATGTACAACAATGGAAAATGAGACATTCTGATTGGTCAAATTTGTTATAAAGCAAATTAATCAATAAATATATCACGAGTGCTAAGAATTTAAACGATTAAATTTGACATGTCTTGCTTATGCAAAAAATTATTATGTACGATAACACTTTTTTAAAAGCAAAATTTTGTAAATAAGCTAGACATCAAATTGAATCGATTAAATTCTTTAGCACGAGGGGTATATGTCAAGATTATTTCATGAATTCATAGCATAAACTTCAATATTTGCCGAAGAAATTGTACTAAAACGTTGATTTTGACACATTTTCACATAAATAAATCGGTACACACATAAACAAAACTCACCATATTATTATGTCAAAAATTTGTAAATAAAAATAGCTTGAATTGAATAATTCGGCATGTTTAAAGATATAGAATACCAGTAAAAGTAAAAATCATGTAAATATCTTGCTTCTGCAACTAATAATCCGGCTAAATATGCCTTCAAAATGTTAAAAATTTGCATATAAAAGCTAGCTTCAATTTAATCGCTTTTAAACAGCATGGTACTGTTTAATCTATTATCTAAAATGTACAACAATGGAAAATGATTGGTCAAATCAGAGAAAAATAATTTAAGTAAAACTTTCTACTATAAATGAATAATGAAAATCTTTATAAAGTTTCAAGATTTTTGCTAATTACAAAACAATTTCACCCAATTAAAATTTTATTTAAAATGTATCGATCAACACTACGTGTGCATAATTAGCTACCGCTATAGGCTACAGGCTATAGCAGCATTACTCGGATTTCTTATTATCCTCCGCAGGATATTGTTGCCTCCCCAACCTTCAAGGATCAAGTGCGTTTTGCGTCGTCAGCTGGTCTTGTCATCTCGTCGCAAAAAAACTTTTAAAAAAGTTCCTTTGTCATTCCGCTCGTGATGAGGGCGAATTACATGTCAGATTATCCAAAATATGCAAATTTCACTGCGTATGAAAACGAACAAAAAGAATTAGGGTGTAACGAACCGTGTGGAAATTATAAACTGGGATTTATTAATTCTGCCAAGAGGAATTTTAGCGTTTTGTTGGGATTACTCATTGTTCTATTTGTTTATATTTTATATCCTGTACACAAAATATAGAAACATGTGTGGGAATTTACTTTCGTAGGTCTCAATCTTAATTAGCGGATGGTGATGTTAAAATGGCAAATGTTGGTTATAGGATATGAACCCAGGAACTCAAGATTCATGAATACGAAAACATTTGACATTATACTCAATAATATACAGGGTGTTCATTTTAAGTGGTGCACTATTGCTATTTCGAGAACTATAAGAGCTACGAGGTTGGTTAAATTAGCAAACAATTTTTATATTATAAGACAATTAAAATTCGGGGTGCAACTTCCTTATTTTAAATGGCAACCTATTTTTTATTTGCTTATTCGATTCAGTATATTTTCTTAATTCAATGATATTCACATGTAATGGCCAAATAATACAAAATATTTGAAAAAAATGCAAAATTAAAAATGTATCATTTTTATTAAATATGCATATACAAAGTTTGCCATGGAAGAAAACCAATAAATCAAATGCAGAAAAAATTGAAAAAATTGTAATTATGAGAATAATTATTAATTTCCTTGTTTGTTATTACAATACAGAAATACTGAGGTACACTTCAAAAAGCTAATATTAAAAATTGTTTGATTTATTTGTTTTCTCCATGGCAAACTTTGTATATGCATATTTAAATAAAAATGATACATTTTTAATTTTGCATTTTTCTCAAATATTTTGTATTATTTGGTCATTACATGTGAATATCATTGAATTGAAAAATACTAAATCGAATAAGCAAATAAAAAAAATTGGTTGCCATTTAAAATAAGAAAGTTATAACCCACATTTTGAGACCCACTGGTCTAAAAAAATTCTTATTTCGCTCATTTTAATTGTTTTATAATATAGAAATTGTTTGCTAATTTAACCGACCTCGTAGCTCTTATAGTTCTCGAAATAGCAATAGTGTACCACTTAAAATGAACACCCTGTAGATAAATGTTTCAAATAAAAATTGTATCCCAAATTATTCTACAATTTTTTGACTAATATAATATCCCTAATTCATTATTTACTGAGATATGTCCAAAAAAGCTGATGAGCCTTAGGGTAAACTACCACTTGTGACTGATAAATTGCTCCTAAAAATCTAATCGGTAACTGATAAATTTATTACTTGCAAAAATTCATTTTCGAAGGCAATAGAGGGTTTGGGTAAATGGTGTTTACAAAAGAGTAACAAGTAAAATTAATAATCATGTTTAATACAATGAAGTTCGGTTATATTCCAAACAGACCGCGTATGTGCAAGAAGTAAAGATTATGAATATAAAATTTTGCATTTGAAGAAAATCTTACAACTACGTCGTTGAGCTGAACTTCAACAAGATTATAGAATATGCAAATTCCTGCATATCCTTCGGGCTTTTATTCACAAGTATGTTACTATTCCCACCTGATGGTGCTAGCTTCTCGTTCGTCTTTGAAGAAGACATTTCAGTGAGAATTGCGAGAGACTGGGTATTAAAAGTATTGAAAACTGCGAATATTTCAAAAGCCTATTTCACTAAATATAGAACCCTATAACAAAAGCTTTGCAAAGAGCAACAGATCAATAACAAATGAAAACTGTTCCATTTTCCGTGCGTTATGATTGCAGGGAAACAGCATATAATGTAACAGCTCGTTGCCTGGCTACGAGATGTGCATATGTGTTGTGTATACAAAAGATTCGAAATGAACAGAAGGAAACCATATATAAGTTTTGTGTTAGTTCAGGTTGGGTATTTTGTATTGTATCATACGTTCCTAGAAATGTAGAAATACATAGACATATTTGTATTAAATAGAATTTCTAATGCTTCCAATATTTTAAATTACTGAATTGTTTCATAAGTAACATACCGAGAGCCAAGAATTTATCAAGGGTAATATCACAAGACTTTTTGATTTTATCGATAAATGTTTATTTTTGAACGAATTTTTTTTGCTTAGCACCAATCACGAAAGCAAACTGCATGATAAATCCCGACTCCGAAGGAGGAGAGGTATTACCTAATGTCACTTTGCTTAAAAGCAAAGAAAATGAGTGCTTAAAAATAAAAATTTATTTGAGAAAATCAGAGAGGTCGCGTGGTATTTGATGAGATAAATTCCAAAGTCAAAGCAAAATGTAACTTAAGGAAACTGTTTTTAAAATCACACAATATTAATAGTTATTTACTTTACAAGTGGGCAAAATAATTCCACTTTGCCCACGTGTGAAGTATAACGTTTTATCCAACACTTCTTAATAAATGAAAAATTTATTAAAGAAATATTATTTGACAGTGACATATGCTTTAAATTAAAATGTCAATTGAAGTAGTTACCAAGGTGTTGTGTGTTATTATTATTGTTATAAATAAAAAAATACTCACTAGTGGCTTCCCTCAAAATTATACCCACTAGTGGATAATCTGTTACTTTGCTTGTTTAAAATCGCCATAGTTATAGAGCATTTATTGAGAGGTGTTGGATAATAGTATATTGTGTTATTAGGAGTAAATGTGATAGTTTGGGTGCTGAGCATGTAAGTTTGAACGACGAGCGAAGCGAGTCGAACAATTACATGCGAAGCATCCAAAGACACATTTACTCCGAATAACACATGCTATTTTTTCTTCAAACGTAGAAAATAAAATTATAAATATTATAAAATGCTCAAACCTTCAAAAAAAATTCTTTCTTATCCTGCATTTCAAGTTGCCGTAGAATATGCTGTTTTGTTATTTTTGTTTATTTGTTTCATTTTTAACTGTCAAATTATTGAATTACAACCTAACTATTTTTCATAATATTTTACTTTGTCCGCCGCCGGCGTAAATGTGTTGCCAAGGATACACTTTTACGCCGGCGGCGACAATGTTGAACTTCTGCTTGTTGAATACAAATACATAACAACGTACTTTTATGACGTTTGAAGAAAAACAGTTTTATTTTAAATAGAAAGTGGCTATGGGATTGACATTTGATAAAAAAAAACCATTAGTTTTGAAAAAATATCAATTCTCATATTTCAAAATAGGGTAAAAAAACAAACATTCTGGATTTCGCGGCAGTTACCATAACAACAGCCACGAAATTTAATTTTGCGGTCAGTATTGCGGTTGCGAAATGCTTATTTTGCCAATTGCACAAAAATAAATATTAATCAATGAATATATTATATCGTTCTTCTTCAATTGAAGTTACAATTAGTTATAAATCAAATATCATTAGCGAAACTAGAAGCAAACCAAACAAAATCTGGTTCGTTACCGAATATAAATTGACCATTAATATTATAGAACCTTGCACGAAGAACCAAAGAAAAGGAAAGAACTGGAAAAGGAAATTGTTTAAAGAAGATAATATTAAATATTGATCGTTCCTGAGTCTGAAAATAGCTCAGCTTGTACATTATTAATTAATTGTCACAGAGTTGCGAAATAGTTCAGACGAAAATGTATAATTATTAATTATTTAGACGGAGTTGTTTGATAAGTCAGGACTAAAATACAGCTGACAGGGGTTCTAATTCCTTTATACACAACTATATTTGGCTTAAATAATAAATAAATTTCAAACTGTTCATTTTCACTTTGTTAAACGAAGTATTGGGATCATGAAAAAATCAAGATTTTTGTGGAAATAAATGTTTTAAGGTTTACTAAATCCGTTTTGATCATTTTGTCAATAATGTCTGTGTGTGCGGATGGATGAACGTGTGTCCGAATAAATGTGTAATATCTCATGAACGAGATAAGATGGTAATGAAACTTGAAATTTATAAGTTTCATGAAAATATGCAGAGCTGAGTTGATTTTAAATGAATTTGAGAAACCGGAAGAGGAAGTTTACTGGACACACAAAAAAATAAAGTGTTTTTTTTAATTGAAACGCCATAGATTTCATATCAAAAAATGAAAGAGTACGGACCACCACTATCAAGAAACGTTCATCCATTCAAAAAAAAATTACTCTTTAATAATGACACATGTCAAAGAACGACATTCTCCAAACATTGTTTTTTTTTTCTTCAAAAAGCACAGATTAGCAGATTTATATGAAAATGTGAAAATATAATTTTCCTTTAATGTGTTGTAATTCGTTAATAGAGACAGTAAGAGAAATATGTTTTAAACAATATTTGAAATATTATACTAATAACAAAAATGGTCATTTAAACATAATTTACTGAGATATTTCAAAATAAATTGATAGGTCTTCAAATAAACTACCACTTCCGGTTATTGGATTATAATAAAAAATTAATCAGCTCTTCCAAAAGGGATACAAGTGATATATACAAAATATCAAAATTTTCAGTTTAGTAGTTTTTGAGAAACCGTAACTCCAGAGATCCACACAGACTGACAGACAGACATATCCACACAGACATCATCACGAAGCTATTAAAATCGTATTCTAGGGACCCTAAAACGTGCTCATCCACTGAAAACTCACTACTGAATTTTTAGCATGATTCCTATACCTCCCTTACAGGATGTGACGGGAGGTAAAAATGTTTTAAATAATAGATGTTAGCAAAAATAAGTGATTTTCTTGAATAAAAGAAAAAAATTGGTGCAAAATTATTGAGAAAAGCTTTGCAAAACTGTGTGGCAACCAACTACATAATTATCCTTATATAGGTACGTAATAAATACTTTAACCACATTATTTTACATCTCAGTAAATTTTCTTATAATAAAAAATGTAAAATAATATTAAACACAGTTTTCATTTGAAACTTGCTTATCCATTTTGTACCCTTTAATAGTTATTTACATTATACGTGCGATACATTATACGAGCGATGTATAATAAACTTAACGCACACATAATGTATTACATTTTCTGGCCGACATACAGTTTTACTATATTTATTTATATGTATTTTCCATAAATTTTCCTAATTGATATTTATAGTAAGCTGTGCATCAAGACGCTTTGAAAAACTGTCATAATCAAAAGTAGAACCACTCCTTCAAAATATAAATTACTTTACGAGATATTTCAAGTTTTTGTAGAGTGGTGTGACGTGAAGAAAGGCAACAATTTCACTGAAAACATCCTCTTGGCATATTTCACAGAGCTGGTATCGCAAAATAAAAAATCTTTGTGGGCAATTTATTCAGTTATGATTTGCAAAAACACAGATATTTCGTAATATCCAAAACTACTTGAAAAGAAAAATTTCCAATTATAACCTAAAAATATGACAATTTAATAATTCTCGCATAGACTACATGAGCGATACAAATGTTACCTACCTTTCTCGATATTCTGTATTACAATTCATTTAATATAATTAAAATAAAATAAATCACCAATTCTCATCAATCCAATCAATCAGTTTTATCTTTTGACATTTTATTAGCAATGTGTCAATGACCAACTGTGAAATATTGGTGCATAGTTAGGATAAGTGTTAAGAGATGGCGCTGCTGGCAAATGTCATTTTTATGTAAAAATTTTAATTTAACTTATTTCTATGTTACTTTATTTAACGATTTTTGCGGTAACTAGAGTTTTTTTAATCACTCTTTATTATTACAAAGTTACTTCATATTTTAATGGCCTCAAAAGCTAAAAAAATATCGGTGCGTGTTCCCGCACCGCGGTGTTTCAAAGATCATGGAAACTGTAAAATCGTAGTTACCGCAAACGTAAATGATGTGTGATTGTTATGTTTACAGTTCAGGAGGCCAGAAAAGTTATTTTGCGTCAGCAGATTGTTAAAATTTACCTGGAATTGAATTTAGATTACTGTAGAGATGATCCAAACAGGATGAAATTTATATTTGCTTAACGAAAAAGCTCAAAATTTAATTGAAATTTATGAATAAATATTGAGTGCGTAAAATTATGCACGTTTCCATCAAAATACAAAATTTATTAATTCATAACAATAAACTCGTTGACATATTGACCAATCAATGACGCATCAAAGTAACATATTCTGGTAATAATTCAGTTCTCATTATCTCTTAATACATTAAACCCACCAAATTATTGATTTGGAATTGTAATTTGTGAATTACGCACAAATGAATTTTAATCTATTTGGATAATAGCCAAATTTATTAGCATATGTCATGGGTTATTATTGTTTCAGTTCATGATAGTTTTATTGTGTGATGTATAATAATTAATTTATTAATAAACTTGACTGAATGAAGCAGCTGAATTTATTTAATAATTGTCAATAATTATTAATCGAAGAAGAACATGAGACAGATAAACATAAAAAATAGGGATATAAACATAGATTTAATAATAATATATATACTTTGAATACAGTAATATATAACCAACATAAGAGATCTAAAATTATGCAGTGGGAGAAGAACAGCACATTTTTATTCCACCCGTCACGTGGTATGAATGTGCTATTCTTCTCCCCCTGCATAATTTTATATATGACTATCTCTTATGTTGGCATAAAACTGCTTTATGTAAAAATCAAGAAAATGTTTGACACAAATTCATGTATTTTTATCAGGTTAAAATTTTCTCGTTTTATAACTAATATAATATTCCTTGCTTAATGGGGTCTTTCGCCGTTTAAAAAAAAAATTTTATGAAACTTTATCTTTATTGAAGACTATCTTCACTTTTAAAAAGTCTTAATTGTTATTCATTAAGCCACAATGATGTTTTTTAAATGTTGTGACGTCATAGTAGAGGTGTTGCTGGATTTGAAACAGTACAGATTGTATATAATTGTAGTCATATATTTTTTTACTTATTTTATTATTATTATTACAATAAAATAGAACAATTATGTAACAAAAATTATTTAAATCTCTACTGTTTTAGATCCAGTAACATCTTACTATGACGTCACAGCATTTAAAAAAAATCATTGTGGCTTAATGAATAACAATTAAGAATTTTTAAAAGTGTAGGTAGTCTTCAATACAGATAAAGTTTCATAAAAAAATTTTAAAAAATGGTGAAAGACCCCATAGCACATTTTTAGGAAAACTGTAATAAATATATATACAGCGTTCTAACCTAAAAGTGACATATTTACCTGTTAAATGGAACACCGTCTTTTGTAGTCTGTTTTGTACAATTATATGAACAACAGTATTTTACTATATTAAATATATTTAAATATGGCATAAATAATTGACAAAATTATAATTTAGGGACAAAAGCTCGCACAAAAGTCTATCAGAACAGTATTGTACTCACACGTCAAACGTCAAACCAAGTTCTTATCATATTGAAATAAAATCACGTGACGGGTGGACTTTCATCTCTCTATCTCTATCACGCTGTGTTGGTTACAGGTTTATATTCCTTCCATACATTTTACTAATTCTATAAATATATAAATGAGTTTTTCGTTGAGTAACATATCTACGGATTTTTTTTTTTTTAGTACAAAACTTTTATTTATATTCTAGAACAAAATTAGGGCAAAAAAAAATACATAAAATCCTCTTTATAACCAAGAAATAGGGTTATGAGAATGAGTTTTTCGTTGCGCGATATTTCTATTGAATTATTTTCAATATAAGGGATATATGTTAAGCGTCTGTAAGCTAGACTAAACTTTTATCTGGAACAAAATTATGGCAAAAAAACTTGAAAAAACCCTAAAATCATAAAAAAATCTAAATCCTGACCGTCAAAACAAATCAAGGACATTATGTTTTTGATTTCCCTTTATTTCAAAGGAAAAAGAACCAGTTACACACAGCGAGAGTCAAGTAATAAAGAAAGTTAAAATTTGTTGTACTGTGTAATTCAAGAACATTTGAGGTCATTATATGTGGATGACAACTAAATCATGACTGCAATAATCAAATATTCCCGAATTATTTTAGAGAAAATGTTTCAAATAAATCTGATTGCAACACCGTGAAATAATATAGGTTTAAATGTCGCATACCCACGCCAAAATATGATTGAAAAATTATTTGTAATCGTTTTTAATCACATACAAATGTCAATTGAATTTTCATTTTATTATTCAACCTGCTGTTAAATGAAAACGACATAAAAATATCGAAAATTTATGAATTTTATTGTGTAATAAAGTGTACCCAGACACATTTTGTCACTAAACCTCTAGAATTTATATTTAGTGGTATTTTATATCGCCCATATACTTTTGGGTTGTAAAAATATACATAACGTAAAAGCGAAAATCGTATTTTGAAACCGAAATTGAAATGTAGCGGCGTAGGTATTAACTCAGAAAGGTAGACATGAAATATGAACCATATTTTATTATCTAACCTTTCAAACAATAAAACGCAGGTGATAAACAATTTAAATTCTTGTCGCGCAAATATAAGTTTTAATTGAGACGTTTATATTCATTTGAACACTTGATTCATTGATTATCCAAAACGTATTTTCTTTAGCGGTTCCATTTGTAATTAGACGTCAATAATAATAATAATTTATAATTATTGGCCGCATATTAATCTCCTCATTAAATCAACAATTTGGCATTCGTTAATATCTTAAAATAAATTCGATCTAATACCGAAAAATTTCAAAATATTTAAACAGAAGTTTGTTTATTTAAAATTTTAAAAAATCAAAATTACAAGGGAGACAGAAATACAATAATTAATAATACAGAGAAAAATGTGTGCCATAAATACAAAAAAGCAATATACACATATGAAAACAAAGGAAAAACTGAACACATATTTACAATGAAAAAAAAAAACTATATTATGAAAGTGTACGTAAATATTTGCACAAGATGTTTTTTAAATGTAATATAATTTTTGTGGGAATTATACATCTCAATATTTATTTTCAGTAATAATATAACAAGAGAGTGAGAATAATTTGAAATAATTTGACAGATCTACGGGCTTTCGTGGCTATTGCCAAATGGCGACAAGTTTGAGAGAGATACTGGAGAATTATTTTCTAATTTATCGAAATCTCGAGTTATATTTAATTAGATTATTTTTTTATTTCATCATCAGGCATGTTACTAAATCTATCTTTTTTGCTCATTTTTACTTGTGTTGACGATAACTATCTGACATCTGACATCTGTCAACAAAAACAAAAAAGCTACAGAGAATATTGCCGGGAATAATCACAAGAGCATTATTCTCAGTATAATAATGACAGGATTGGTTAAAACGCAGACATGTGACATACAATAAAGCAATTCATTGGTTTAAAGAAACGTCAAAAAATAATCCTTTTAATATCATTCAAAATGAAACATATTCGCATAAAAAATATATCTCACTAAAATTAGGATTGCCAGTTATCAGTATCTTAGATCCGTATATTTCGACTTTTTGTGTATGTAAGATTTTAGAAAATTCTTTTCATACAAATATTAATATTATTTTGAATATCGACGTGACTGTATAGAAGTAATTAAATTAATAACAAATATTTAATAACAAGATAAATAAGAAAACGAAATTACAT